>OY856410.1:1043891834-1044516834 GCA_963693085.1 Alisma plantago-aquatica
ATTAGGGCTTTTCATTCCCTTTACCCCAAAATTAGGGTTAGTGTTTCCCATATTACATTAATTAGGGTTTCATGCTTACTTTATTAGTTCAACTATAATATGTTGCTCCACTCCTCTAGGAGCATTCAAAGATATTATAAGTATTTGCTTATGATCACCATTCTCATCATATATCATTATTGATCATCAATTCAAGGTATGAGTTCATTTCTCATCCTTGTCATGGTATGATTACATCATACTCATTGATTTGGCTTAACCCCATTCTCAAGGTATATTAGTCAACATTTATCAAAAGTACATTGAGTTATTACAACTTTATTGTAACAATTGCATATCACACATTCCATGTGTTTCTTATCCAAGGATATTGGATAAGAGGCTCATCAAGGTATGTCTATACTAAAACTACTGAATGTGATATCTATCATGTCTTGATATATCACTTTCTTCTCATATCATTCTTACTTAAATAATTCAGCTATCTTTGTATTAAGGTATTTCCCGTCTTAATACTTTATCCACTAACTTGTCACTTTCATCATATGGTACATTGGTCACATATTAGAATTGTCCAACCATCTTTTAGTGATATGGACTTATCCCATGATTAGGCATTGTTGATATAGAATAAATCATTATAAACTATTTTAGGTATGTTAACTCTTAGTATGTATTTCACTCCATTATATAATATTGCATACTTCACTTCTCAGAGTTTCATACCCTCATCATTGTAAGATGTATAGGATTGTTATACATACATGAAATTAGATATATAATGTTCTAGGCATCATCTTGTCCTTTAGACTCTTATTCATTAGGGTATCAACATTATCATTCATATAGTTCATCAACTTTACCCTTTATGGTTATAACATCCTCATCTTACTTGATTGTAATAACCACATCCTACTTTAGTGTATTGACCATTATATCATGAATATGGTTGCACATATCATTATATGGCATCATCCTAGATTTAAGTCTCACTTCACATCATTCTTCAGGGTTTCCATAATATTACTCTTAATTAGGGTTCCACATAACATTACCCTAGATTAAGGTTTCTCATAACATTATTTTTAATTAAGGATTCTCATAACATTACCCTAAATTAGGATTTATCATGGATTCACCCTCATTTAGGGTTTCACATGGAATCACCCTCAATTAGGGTTTATATTCAATAACCCACGATTAGGGTTTACTATTCACACCACATCACATATTAGGGTTTACTGTTCACATCACATCACCCTAGATTAGGGTTTATTACCAACAACCCATAATTAGGGTTTACTATTCATCCCAAGTAGGAATGATCATCAAAGTACCCTAAATTAGGGTTTCTCATGTCATCACTATGAATTAAGATCATACTATCATCATGTATTAAGATTTCACCTATTAGTGCCCTCAATTGGGGTTATGATTTATTAACCTTCATAATTAGGGTTTATGATCTCATTATAAAGGATCATACTCTGATTAATCATTCATTTATATTGAATGTGGCAAGACTTAACCATTACATGGTTATCATTCATATAGGAAGTCTTCTCTCTCATCTTCTATAAGATGATGTTTACTTTAGCCTTGATCAGACTAAGTCAAATTCAACTTAAAATAAGAATTGACACTATGAGTTATGTCATTACACCATAATCATTAAAGATTAATTATTCAAAGGTTACTAATCGCCCTATCTCATTAAGGGTACCATTATTATAATCACCCTTGGATTACATCATGTAATTGTTCACTTAAACAATTGACCTTTATTCACCTTAAGTATTCGTACAATTTGGTTAATTACATTTCAAATGATCTTGAACTCTTAGACCTCAAACGGTCTTGACCAATCAGACCTCAAACGGTCTTGCTCAATAAACTTCCAAACGGTCTTGGTTACATATTTGAAACCGTTTGGTAAAGTTGAAGTTGAAACCGTTTGCCAAAGGTGACCCCTTGAAACCGTTTGCTAAAGGTGACCTTCAAGATCGTTTGCTAAAGGTGACCCTTAGGATCGTTTGCTAAAGTTGACCCTCAAGATCGTTTGCTAAAGTTGACCCTCAAGATCGTTTGCTAAAGTACCTTTTTGAAACTGCATGAATTCAACCGGTTTGGGATCGTTTGGTCCCAAATGGTCTTGAGACCATTTGGACTCAAACGGTCTTGAGACCGTTTGGTACAAACCTCCTTAAAACCGCATGGACCAAATATGGTCTCCACCAATCAAATTGAATTAGGGTTTCCAATGTTGATTCCTTCAACCATTGAATTCATGTAATCAATCATCAATAAGACCTATCATCATACTTCTATTGAGTTAAATAGGTCAACCTTCAACTGATTTTACCTTCAATTGACCCTCAATTGGTCATCAATTAGGGTTTGAATCAATTGGATTAGGGTTTATAATCGATGATCCTTCAACATTAATCAATGTAAGATTAGTTACTTTGAAACCATTGAACCATCATACAAATTGAACATGACCTGACTCCAAACGGTCTTGAGGTCGTTTGGATGACCTCCAAATGGTATTGAGACAGTTTTCCCATGTCAACATCAAAATCCAAGTCAACCAATTAGGGTTTGGATCATTGGATTGATCACCAAATCAACATTTGATTGCACTTCAACTTAGTACCTTTGGGTCTTCAACCACCTAACCATACTCAAACCTAGACCTCCAAACGATCTTGGGTGACCACCAAACGGTCTTGAGACCATTTGGGTGATCCCCAAATGGTTGGGTCAATCAACCCAAGTTTCAAACTCAAACAAGTTGGAAATCAGCAGTTAACCCGATTAGGGTTTTGGTGATTGATGGACCTTCAACTCATGAACCAATTGGAACTAATCAATCATAATTGATGGGTCATTAACCTAGATCATTTTCAACAGATCTCGAAATGGTCAACCCTAGTCAACACCACCAAATGGTCTGAAACTGTTTGGCCTCATGCGGTTTGGTGAAACCGATTCCCCTCAAACAGTTTGAAACCGTTTGTTCCCAAACGGTTTGGGAAACCGTTTGAGCACTTGAATTGAGACTGTTTGGTCTTGATATTTGGAGAGGTGTGTGCTTATCATCTTCAAGCTCTAAACTCACGAAACCTACTGTGGTTTCCATGGTAATTGCATCCATCAACTAAATCAATTATCGTGAATGTGGAAATGATCACTAAATAAGGAATTGAATGCAATAACAAAATCAAGGGTTCAAGTTATAAAACCCGCCTCCAATTGAGCTCCAAAGCTCTAAGCTCACGGAAAAAATGGTGTATGAAGCTTTTGCAACTTCCCCTAGGCTCGTCCTCAAGCTTTTGGTTGAAAAGATTAGCTAGGGTTGAAGAGGAGATCGAAATAAGAAGAAATCCATACTTTATTTTCGATTTCCACCATGGAATCAAGGTGAAAAGGGTCAAGAACCTTACCAACAGGTTGGGGGTCGTCATGTTTCTGGTCCTCCTATGTTCCCTTGGTCATTTTCCAAGCAAGGAGAAGAAGTGGAAATGGAAAAGCCTTTCATTTGGCTTGGAAAGGGTCTTTTTATAAGAAATTCAATGAGAGAGAAAATACTTTATAAAAGTCTTTTAATTCCAAAATTGTTGCCACCATCTCCCCATTGGTTTCTTTTATGAAAAGTCATCTCTATCCCCACCGATCTCCCTTCCATTATCCAAGAATAAAGGGAAAAGAAATTAAGCACCTTAACCCTTATAATATCAATATCCATTTTTGAGTGGGATTTCTTTTTCTTATAATAATGGTGAGTGGAATTTCATCTCCTTAGGATATGCTCGTGCCTTTGAAAGGCTTAAGGATGTCCACACACATATGAATCCAATCATATTAATTTTAGTTGAAGGCCCCCTTCAATTATTTTATTTAATTTTGCATTAAATTGAATTAGGGTTTCAATTGGGCTTAAATCTTGATTATTTTAATATCAAGATTCTCTCTCCTACAACTTAATTCAAATGAGGCGCCCCTCTCATTTTATTTGCTCTGAATGATGACAAGAAACATTAGGGACCTTATTGAAGTGGTAATTTGCATATTGAACCCTAGGTTTTGGGTAAATTGTACATTACACCAAAACTAGGTTTTTATGCACAAACATTGTCCAACAGGCTCTATCTTGGTGCCGAAGCTTGTGGGAACCATACAACTACATCATATTCATTCTTATGATGTCTCAACATCAGATTAACATTTTATCATGTGAAATTTGCAAGTTAACCCCTCAACTTAGGTAATTTTCACTTTAGTCCAAAATTAACAAAACAATGTTTCAACATTGTTCAAACATGACCAAAATTGAAACATAAGTTCCTCATGAGCCCTAATTACTTTTCACAAGATAAGATTAAGAATATAATCATCTTTCATCATTAAAACACCTAGGGTTAAAGCATAACCCAGGTCAGTGATGTTACAAATTATAAACCCCTAACATGGATTTCGTCCCCGAAATCCCAGATAAAGGGAAACAGATATTATCTGTGCATCATATCATCATGTCCTCACATAACATATCATTATTATGGAGACAACATACAGTTTTGATCAATACAAATTTATTCCATACAAATTTATCATGGAATGATTCACATGGGACATATACTCCCATATTCCTTAGTTAGGTCAGCATTTCTTTTTTCAAAATCACAATTATATTCTGTCATCCCTTTGAAACTATAATTCTTTTCATACTTTGATTGTGTCACCTTACCTGATGACACATCAAAAGCTTTTCTTATTACCTGCACTAACTATCTCATTAGTTGTGCATTTTCTTACCATAAGAAGAGGTTACATATCAACCAAGAACTTTTCTCAAGGATATCTTCAATTGTTATGTTTATAAAAAAACATATACCCATAACATGTGATGTTCATATTATTTTACATGTTTAATTTGATTTCATGGTTGACCATTCCAAGTAGTCAACATAAATCATCTGATATATCTTTAGATACCAGGATTTCTTACCTTGGTACCTATCACATGTGTTGAAGACACATGACATCTTTATCTTCCTTTCATCTTGGGACATTATTTTGTTACATATATCTTCACCTTGGAGTCAAAGCCCAAGATAAACTGATACCTTTCTAAGTATCCATCACATAAACATCTTTGTATTATGCACATCAGGTGTCCTATGACCCACTTGATTTCCATGTCCTTGAAAGGAAAGAGAACAAGGAATCATTTTCCTCTTATTATTTCATGTATTTTCAACTATTCATGAAGCATTTACTCTTTATCTCATCCTAGGTTCCTTGCCCTAGCATAGGAATTATAAGGACGATTACATGACATTATTCCTTTCTTTATTATTATCTAATATGTTTATGATCATCTTAGGATCTCATCACATTTTCCATTTCCACATTATGGAAAGGATCTTTATAATACTTACACTTTATTGAGCAGGGTTTATCTTCCTTATTCTCATTCTTATCTTATGAGGATTATACTTCTAATTCCTCATACAAACATGCTCCTTTGAGGTTATCTCAGACTTCTCTTTCTTGTGCTTAGGATATGACACATTTATTCATTCCATATTTCTTATTTCATGATACTCATTAGATTGTATCAAAATGACTGCTTGATCAGGGCAATCACAAAGATTACAATCTAAGAGTTTCCATACTCACTTTATCATCAATAGTTGTATACCTGGCCATGGTATATAAATACAGAGATTAAGTAGTATGTACTTTTTATACTATCACATTCCTCCCTTTTCATATTATCACAAAAATAAGACTTAACATTACTGGATTTTATCCAGGCATCTCTTCAATATCTCATCTTCTTCTCATAGAGGTAAGAGAAACATGAAACATCTATAATGTTATTATGTAAAGTATAAGTCCTCATAGGACTAATCAAGGAAAAATCAGTCAATTACCTTCTCATTTAACTTAGGAAACCATAAAAAGACATATAAGAATGACATTATTTTGTCTAACCTGTCATGATTCGTGGATTATTCACTGCCTCAGGTTGACTCTGCCTCAGAGGTTGATTCATCATAACATTTCTGACTGAGCAATCTCTTACCAGATGTCCTACCTGTCTACACAAGTAACAAGTTCTAAGCTCCTGATGTGGTCTAAAAGGTTCTTTACCTTTTCTAGATAACCATTGCCTTGGTGTACTAGGCCCTGGTTGTACTGGTGGTACCAAAGTCTTTCTCTTTTTAGAACTACTAGGCCTCTGTCCCTCAATTTGGATGGGCCTTTTCTTAATTATCTCTTCCTTGTTCTTTATTGGACAATTCTTTACAATATGTCCAGGCTTTCCACACCTATAGAAAATTCTACTTTTAGGTCGTAACCTATTCCTTCCCACCTTTTCTATTGCTTCCTCATGTTGATGTGGATTGGGAATCCCGTTGGAGCCCATAACTTCATTATTGGGGGTTGGTAATCTGGGTTGCATTGCTAATGCATGGTCCACTGCATGCATCACAGCTACCCTGAATTGCCCATACATAGCTTGGAAAGCTAGGCTCTCTATTATTGCTTGGTCCAACTGAGGGTATTCAGATACTGGTTCCCTCCTAGTCCAATCCCTTACACCACTTCCTGTTGCAGCAACCCTGCTCTCAGTAGTAAGTTCATCATGTGATCCAGGTATCTTCAAGTTCTTCTCCTCCTATATGGGCAGAAGACACTATCAGATACACTGAAAGACATTAGAACAGACTCTATTACCTTAGTCCTATGTCTCTGTAGACTCAGCGAACCTAGAGCTCTGATACCACTAAATTGTGGCATCCAACTTACAAAACACAAGATTAAATAAATGGAAGCAAATCATTTACAGCGGATTACTGAAAATCACTAAAATTTAAAACTATTTGCAAAGAGATCCACACATGGGAAATCTTTTTCTTCAAGAACCAGAGTATGACATTTACATTCGGTTTCAAAGTACATCTTTTGCACGATCTCTTTTCGAGAATTACAACATCAGCTGTCTCAAGACATAATATACATATAGCATATAACTTCGAGGCATCAAGACAAAATCTCAGATCGATTCATTAAAACACTAACTATAAACTCTGAGGACCTGAGAGTACAGAGACGACACATAGGACTACTATCTATACAAAACTTGGCAGCCAGTGCCTCCACCTGAGTCATCACTGCTATCTTTGATACTGCTGTAGCCTTTCCCTTGCTATAGGGTTCCTTCTTCTTCTTCTGCATTTACCTAAAAACATTAGATCCCATGGGGGTGAGACAATTGTAAATTTTCCCAGCGGGAGATATAACTCTCTATCAAAACATTGTTACAACAGTTTATTATGATTAAAACTGAACTCGAGTTCTTATATATTAACAACAGTGTTAAACATTGAATGAACAGAGTAAAATAATCTCTTTCCTTAAGGAGAACATTGTATCTACTTATGGTAGATTCATGATTCATTTATCTAATTTGCAATGAATAAAAGGATATATAAATAATATCTATCAACTAGAGATGCATAAAAAGGAATGTAACATCAACCAATGAGTTCTCATACTCAATCCTTAAGCAAACATGCTATACGGATGATTACATTTTACAATATACTTATTCCCTGAGGAGATGAGGTATATCGCTCATAATCCAACCGACCACTGCAAAGTCGAAATTGGTACCATACAAGGTCAATGGTAGAGCCGACTACCAAGACCTCCCATATCTCGGTCAGCGTGAGATCACATGCAGGATATCTTGTATCTCTGTTATATATATATATAGCTTTCCAGGGTATACTGGCAACTTCACTATTTGAGTTACAGTGGCGTGCTATACTCTCTTTGTGATCGTGAGATTTCGTGTTTATCTCCATCGATCCGACATTAACATTATTGGGAGATGTGTACTACATCTATCCCAATCATCGGGGGATTCATGATACATCCATCCTGGTATAAGTAATGAAGGATTGAGGGATTTAATGTTTATCTCACATCAATTCCTCCATTAGGGTGTAAGGATATGCGCGCCCATAACCCCCACATACTCAAAAGTATGCCCTCCGGGTTTTTGTCACAGAGCAACCCGTTTCACCATCACCAATTTGCTGACGATGATGGATCTATGGTCATGGCTCTACATGATATGATTTCACTTGATTAATCAAGTACATTAGCATATTCTTTTAGCATCAGTCAAGTTCTCAAACATAACGTATTCAGACAAATGCTATAAAGAAATATGTGCTATTATCATCAATCACTTCTCACTCTTTATAAGACATTGGGATCTCAATCCCTCATTTCATTTCTTTGAAAGTTCATATCCCTTGACATCATCATTTTCATACTTATAAACTTTGGGTATTCATACCCTCAATTCATCACTATCACTGTTACCACTAGTTAGGTAACTATTACCTCCAGGTTCTCAGACCGAGGTATACATGATACTTGTTACACAAGTATCTCACATGGCTCACAAGGCCTTAAGCATTTTATCACCTTTTACTAGGCAGCAGTTATTCATGGAACTCATAAGGTTCATATACCTTTTGTTACTCTTGCTAAGCAACAAAACATTAGGCACATAAGGCCATTCAACATATTTATTATATGAATGTCATAGCTCAGGTCTGGCTATGCTCATCATCTCATGATGTCTACATGATTAAAAGTCTTGATAACAATCATGTAAGTCATTTGTCACATCATATGAAATATCAGTAACACCACCATCCTTTATCAGGATTAGGGTTATCTGTCAATTAGGGCTTTTCATTCCCTTTACCCCAAAATTAGGGTTAGTGTTTCCCATCTTACATTAATTAGGGTTTCATGCTTACTTTATTAGTTCAACTCTAATATGTTGCTCCACTCCTCTAGGAGCATTCAAAGATATTATAAGTATTTGCTTATGATCACCATTCTCATCATATATCATTATTGATCATCAATTCAAGGTATGAGTTCATTTCTCATCCTTGTCATGGTATGATTACATCATACTCATTGATTTGGCTTAACCCCATTCTCAAGGTATATTAGTCAACATTTATCAAAAGTACATTGAGTTATTACAACTTTATTGTAACAATTGCATATCACACATTCCATGTGTTTCTTATCCAAGGATATTGGATAAGAGGCTCATCAAGGTATGTCTATACTAAAATTTCTGAATGTGATATATATCATGTCTTGATATATCACTTTCTTCTCATATCCTTCTTACTTAAATAATTCAGCTATCTTTGTATTAAGGTATTTCCCCTCTTAATACTTTATCCACTAACTTGTCACTTTCATCATATGGTACATTGGTCACATATTAGAATTGTCCAACCATCTTTTAGTAATATGTACTTATCCCATGATTAGGCATTGTTGATATAGAATAAATCATTATAAACTATTTTAGGTATGTTAACTCTTAGTATGTATTTCACTCCATTATATAATATTGCATACTTCACTTCTCAGAGTTTCATACCCTCATCATTGTAAGATGTATAGGATTGTTATACATACATGAAATTAGATATATAATGTTCTATGCATCATCTTGTCCTTTAGACTCTTATTCATTAGGGTATCAACATTATCATTCATATAGTTCATCAACTTTACCCTTTATGGTTATAACATCCTCATCTTACTTGATTGTAATAACCACATCCTACTTTAGTGTATCGACCATTATATCATGACTATGGTTGCACATATCATTATATGGCATCATCCTAGATTTAAGTCTCACTTCACATCATTCTTCAGGGTTTCCATAATATTACTCTTAATTAGGGTTCCACATAACATTACCCTAGATTAAGGTTTCTCATAACATTATTCTTAATTAAGGATTCTCATAACATTACCCTAAATTAGGATTTATCATGGATTCACCCTCAATTAGGGTTTCACATGGAATCACCCTCAATTAGGGTTTATATTCAATAACCCACGATTAGGGTTTACTATTCACAACACATCACATATAAGGGTTTAATGTTCACATCACATCACCCTAGATTAAGGTTTATTACCAACAACCCATAATTAGGGTTTACTATTCATCCCAAGTAGGAATGATCATCAAAGTACCCTGAATTAGGGTTTCTCATGTCATCACTATGAATTAAGATCATACTATCATCATGTATTAGGATTTCACCTATCAATGCCCTCAATTGGGGTTATGATTTATTAACCTTCATAATTAGGGTTTATGATCTCATTATAAAGGATCATACTCTGATTAATCATTCATTTATATTGAAAGTGTTAAGACTTAACCATTACATGGTTATCATTCATATAGGAAGTCTTCTCTCTCATCTTCTATAATATGATGTTTACTTCAGCCTTGATCAGACTAAGTCAAATTCAACTTAAAAGAAGAATTGACACTATGAGTTATGTCATTACACCATAATCATTAAAGCTTAATTATTCAAAGGTTACTAATCACCCTATCTCATTAAGGGTACCATTATTATAATCACCCTTGGATTACATCATGTAATTGTTCACTTAAACAATTGACCTTTATTCACCTTAAGTATTCATACAATTTGGTTGATTACATTTCAAATGATCTTGAACTCTTAGACCTCAAACGGTCTTGACCAATCAGACCTCAAACGGTCTTGCTCAATAAACTTCCAAACGATCTTGGTTACATATTTGAAACCGTTTGGTAAAGTTGAAGTTGAAACCGTTTGCCAAAGGTGACCCCTTGAAATCGTTTGCTAAAGGTGACCTTCAAGATCATTTTCTAAAGGTGACCCTT
Source organism: Alisma plantago-aquatica (assembly GCA_963693085.1). Lineage (NCBI taxonomy): Eukaryota > Viridiplantae > Streptophyta > Magnoliopsida > Alismatales > Alismataceae > Alisma > Alisma plantago-aquatica. Next base: position 1,043,902,633 of record OY856410.1, read on the forward strand.
AGGATCGTTTGCTAAAGTTGACCCTCAAGATCGTTTGCTAAAGTTGAGCCTCAAGATTGTTTGCTAAAGTACCTTTTTGAAACCACATGAACTCAACCGGTTTGGGATCGTTTGGTCCCAAACGGTCTTGAGACCGTTTGGACTCAAACGATTTTGAGACCGTTTGGTCCAAACCTCCTCAAAACCGCATGGACCAAATATGGTCTCCACCAATCAAATTGAATTAGGGTTTCCAATGTTGATTCCTTCAACCATTGAATTCATGTAATCAATCATCAATAAGACCTATCATCATACTTCTATTGAGTTAAATAGGTCAACCTTCAACTGATTTGACCTTCAATTGACCCTCAATTGGTCATCAATTAGGGTTTGAATCAATTGGATTAGGGTTTAGAATCGATGATCCTTCAACATTAATCAATGTAAGATTAGTTACTTTGAAACCATTGAACCATCATCCAAATTGAACATGACATGACCCCAAACGGTCTTGAGGTCATTTGGATGACCTCCAAACAGTCTTGAGACCATTTTCCCATGTCAACATCAAAATCCAAGTCAACCAATTAGGGTTTGGATCATTGGATTGATCACCAAATCAACATTTGATTGCACTTCAACTTAGTACCTTTGGGTCTTCAACCACCTAACCATACTCAACCCTAGACCTCCAAACGGTCTTGGGTGACCACCAAATGGTCTTGAGACCGTTTGGGTGATCCCCAAACAGTTTTGAAACCGTTTGGGTCAATCAACCCAAGTTTCAAACTCAAACAAGTTGGAAATCAACACTTAACCCGATTAGGGTTTTGGTGATTGATGGACCTTCAACTCATGAACCAATTGGAACTAATCAATCATAATTGATGGGTCATTAAACTAGATCATTTTCAATAGATCTCCAAACGGTCAACCCTGGTCAACACCACCAAACGGTCTGAAACTGTTTGGCCTCATGCGGTTTGGTGAAATCGTTTCCCCTCAAACGGTTTGAAACCGTTTGCTCCCAAACGGTTTGGGAAACCGTTTGAGAACTTGAATTGAGACCATTTGGTCTTGATATTTGGAGAGGTATGTGCTTATCATCTTCAAGCTCTAAACTCACAAAACCTGCTGTGGTTTCCATGGTAATTGCATCCATCAACTAAATCAATTATCGTGAATGTGGAAATGATCACTAAATAAGGAATTGAATGCAATAACAAAATCAAGGGTTCAAGTTATAAAACCCACCTCCAATTGAGCTCCAAAGCTACAGGATCACGGCAAAAATGGTGGATGAAGCTTTTGCAACTCCCCCTAGGCTCGTCCTCAAGCTTTTGGTTGAAAAGATTAGCTAGGGTTGAAGAAGAGATCGAAATAAGAAGAAATCCATAATTTATTTTCAATTTCCACCATGGAATCAAGGTGAAAAGGGTCAAGAACCTTACCAACAGGTTGGGGGTCGTCCTCCTGGTCCTCCTACACTCCCTTGGTTGTTTTCCAAGCTAGGAGAAGAAGTGGAAACGGAAAAGCCTTTCATTTGGCTTGGAAAGGGTCTTTTTATAAGAAATTCAATGAGAGAGAAAATACTTTATAAAAGTCTTTTAATTCCAAAATTGTTGCCACCATCTCCCCCTTGGTTTCTTGTATGCAAAGTCATATCTATCCCCACCGAGCTCCCTTCCATTATCCAAGAATAAAGGGAAAAGAAATTAAGCACCTTAACCCTTATAATATCAATATCCATTTTTGAGTGGGATTTCTTTTTCTTATAATAATGGTGAGTGGAATTTCACCTCCTTAGGATATGCTCGTGCCTTTGAAAGGATTAAGTATGTTCACACACATCTGAATCCAATCATATTAATTTTTTTTGAAGGCCCCCTTCAATTATTTTATTTATTTTTGCATTAAATTGAATTAGGGTTTCAATTGGGCTTAAATCTTGATTATTTCAATATCAAGATTCTCTCTCCTCCAACTTAATTCAAATGAGGCGCCCCTCTCATTTTATTTGCTCTAAATGATTCCAAAAAATATTAGGGACCTTATTGAAGTGGTAATTTACATATTGAACCCTAAGTTTTGGGTAAATTGCACATTACACCAAAACTAGGTTTTTATGCACAAACATTGTTCAACAAGCTCTATCTTGGTGCCCAAGCTTGTGGGAACCATACCACTACATCATATTCATTCTTATGATTTCTCAACCTCAGAGGAACATTTTATCATGTGTAATTTTCAAGTTAACCCCTCAACTTAGGTAATTTGCACTTTAGTCCAAAATTAACAAAACAATGTTTCAACATTGTTCAAACATGACCAAAAATAAAGCATAAGTTCCTCATGAGCCCTAATTACTTTTCACAATATAATATTAAGCATATAATAATATTTCATAATTAAAACACCTAGGGTTAAAGCATAACCCAGCTCAGGGATGTTATAAAATTTGAGGCTATTTGGATGAGTGCATGTCACTCATCTAAGGGCACCAAAATTGTCACACATAACTAATTTGAAAGCATATTTTTTCCTCTAGATGGGTGTAGGTCATTCATATAAGGACACCGAAATTGATGCACATAACTAATTTGAAATGCATAATTTTTCATCCGTTATATGCATGACCTATAAGTGTCCAAATTAGATCAAATTTACTATAGAGAATATTGTTAAGATATTTAAGAAGACCAGCGGTTTAGATTTTCAAAATAATTGCTTGATCAGGGAAAATGACTGAGGTGTATAGCGTCTCTAGTACACTCGAGTGTATTCCAGCTTCACTATGTATATATACGTATATGTATATGTATGCATATATATATGTATATATGTGTATATACATATATATACATATTTATGTATATATAGAGAGAGTTAGGTTAGACTACACTTGGGTGTACATATCACTTTGTATACTCCAGTGGTGTTTATATATAAAAACTACATATTTAGAGAATTTAAATAATTGACATTCATTATTATAACAAAAATAGGTAACATGCAAAATTTGAGATCATTTAGATTGTTGTAATTCACTCATCCAAGATTAGCAAAATCAACGCACAAAATTAATTTGAAATGCATGATTTTTACCCCTTTAAATAGATGACCTACAAATGTCCAAATGAGCTCAAAGTTTATATACAATATGTTCATAATATATTTAAGAATATCATCTATTTAGACTTTTAAAATAAATGTTGTATGATGGAATATGACTAGAGTGTATGACGTCTTCAACAAACTTGAGTGTATATTATCCTGACACACTCTGTCTCTCTACACACACACACACACACACACACACACACACACACACATATATATATATATATATATATATATAAGTGTGTGTGTGTGTGTGTGTGTGTGTGTGTGTGTGTATTATATACATATACATTATCATCTATTTTCTTAATCTACCTCTCTTCAAGCATTTTCCTTTTTTTTAAATGTCTTTCTCCATAAAGTAGCCTTCCATATAATTACATTAACTAATCTATTGTTTACATGGTTGTCGTTTTCCTATTCTTTTTTAATGTGGAGTGTGGAGTGTAAGAGGTTAGAGTGAGCCATGAGAAGTAATGACATGACCAAAATAATCTTTTTTTTTTTCAGATGCTTGGGTGAGGGGACGGTTCAAATGACTTGGATATAGGTCTGCCATTGGTTATGACTACACATACATAAATAACATTTGATTTCACTTACTAGTGCACATGCAAAACATGAACACTACATCCTATTGACAAGGGACTCTCAAAAAGATTAATTTTTTTCCTTACATGTCCACATCCACCTTGAAGATCCTCTAAATTGCAAAATCCTACATCGAAAACATGACAACAAGAAATGAATACAAATCCAGTCCATCTTTCAATATTATTTTATTATTGCGTTATTGACATGTTAAAATTAAGTTCATCATGTATTATGATGGTTATGGATACTTTGTAATGCTAAAAGTGATTCGATGATGTGCTAAGCAAACTTGTCGATGGATCACCCCTGAACTTAGATTGAATGAATAATGTGTACAAATCTTGTGGCAAAGGAATTTAAACAATCTCTTTAAATAGATATACAGTAGTATTAATTTTGTATGTGTAAGAACCTAGACTTGTTAGTAGACATAATGGTCCTATTAGCAGTATCAATCACACTTCAAATTAGAAAACGTATAACATTTGACTATGCATAACTACGATTAAAATATTTTTAAGATAAAGTGCAAATTCAACCATAGTTTCTAAGGACATTGTGGTCGGAGTCCTAATGTGCACTTATGGAAGATCTTTTAACTATGGTATATTTTAGGTGCATTCTTAAGGAATATCTTATAATAGTGCTATCTACATCTTTTGGAGGAGGGTTGGACACATAACTTATATAGTAGAATGAGTGATTGTATAATTGTGATGGTATGTACTAGTAAGAGACGGTGTACTTTGGTCTCATGAAGAGATACAATAAATCAAATAGTGATAAGTACTCAAGAGAATACTTAAACGTAACTAACTTTCTACATAGATTGCGGCATGGAATGCTCTAGTTTTTGGGTTGACTTGTCGACATGGTTATGAGAAAGCAATCGGGTTAACTTGCTTTGTATCTTAATGGATAGTTGTGAATCATAAGCAAGGCTATATAGGCAATTTCTCTTTCCCGGTAGAACTTTACCCAAGAGTGATGCTTTAGAAAAATCCAGTCTTATTGTAGTGTCTCATATGCGCACGTTATATGCCTTTTTGTTATACTGAAATCTTGTTGTAAATAATACATTTGATAACATGGATGAAGTTGTGTCGTGCATTAGTATCTAGCACCAAATGTAGTTGGTGCAGAATTGTCGTCGTCTTTATTAATTTAAAGGGGCGCACTAGCTATTTATACCCTATGTTTTGTTTCTCTTTGCTTAAACATTTTAGAAAAATGATACATAGAATAGAATTTAGACCAGAAATGAGACCTTTTTTGTCATTATGTATGCAAAACAACAAAAATGGAGGAAAATACTATTTTTCCCTTGTTATGCATACATAATGATAAATTCCATTTATGGTTCAATTTCTGGTATATATAGCAAACCTCAACATTTTATCATAGGTGTAGACTTCAAGATCCCTAGTCTTGTCTTCTGAGGTACTTGTAAGGACTTGGTGGATGCGCGCATGATCTCGATGGGCATAGACATGTGGCACTATGTATGCCCTTAAGATTTGTTGTTCCTTATTTAAGGAGGAGCAGCCTACACCATGTGTTAGATTGTGCTATTTGTAATGTCAACAAAATCCAGACCCTACATGATGTGCAAGGACACATATACATTGATAAGAGAAAGAGTAGCCTATTCCTCCTAAAAAGAGGAACAACAAATCCAAACTCCAATATATGTAGCCTAGCCTTGCCTTTCTATTTGAGTAGTGGTAGACTCTATGTGTACGACAGTGTACATTCAATGTACTCCACTTTCAGATTGTAGGAACCAAAAGCATGTACTCATATATTTACTAGATAATGCATTTACCATTTTAGAAGCGACCTGTTAATCTCATATCACAAACATATGTGTTTTAAGGGAATTCTAATACAACAAGCTCCCAACTTTTAAATTATATTGAGGAAAATTATTTGGTCGACTAAGATAATTGCATAAAGCTAGAAAGTCACCTTTTAGAATTGCAAAGTTGGTCGGGGGCTGGGAGGGGGTGCTGTTCGAAAAGGGGTACGGGACATGTATAATGGCGAAAGTCAATACAGTAGGCGATAACATGCGCCGACATGTCTGATTAAAGGATTTTCAGATCAAATCAGCCCTAACGTCATTGGGTTGTCCTGCCATGCGTGTGTGTAACACATGTCTTCTTTTTGTCTCTATATAAAAAGAAAAGAGAAGTCTCGGAAACAATCAATAAGACTAATCACTTCCTTTTGTATTTGAAATATTCGTTTTCTGGAGCATTAGTGGTACGATTTTGAGCAAAACACTCATTGTATTCCGGGCACTAAGACTTGGGTGTGACAACTATCATGCAACACCACATAATGTGGATCTAGCTATCCCCCATAATATCACCCTGTCCCAACCCCATGGCCGTGTTAGATTTGTCTCATTCTCATCGACGTCCCATCCTACAGATGCATCACACATGTTGTCCGTTCCCAATCCGTCAATCCGTCGGAGTGGAAAAGACGCATGTGTTGCACGCCACCGGCATGCACGTCGTTGAGAGAAGCATGTGCAACAGAAGTGCATTCACGTGATTTTGTTAATTGCCATAAGCACCACCATTGAGCATAACGATGGCACCATCGTGGCAGTGGCTTTCAACAAGAACAGGGTGGTGCCGTTCCAAAACAGAGTTTCGGCACGTATTAGATCAGAGAAAAGGAAAACAATGGTGGCCATGCTGACGACCCATATATAATCGCCTAGAGATGCATTGAACATCTTAAAGAAACCTATTAAAAATTGGGATGCTTTGTTCCGTGGGGTAAATGTTCGATACAATGAATTGCCATAACTAAAACATAAACAACGTGGTCTACTTTGCAACATATCAAACAATATCATCTGTATACGGTGGTACTAAAATCTAAGTACGTATGAGATTGTATCATAAGCCATGAACGTGGCATCTGAACCAAAACATTACAAAAATCCCAATTCTCATATATAATATAATTCCTCACTTTACAAAGAGTGGATATATACAGAGAGGAATCTGAAGGGAAGTAATCTTATAATGACAAGCTGCAAAGGATAACATGTCTATTCCAATCTATCTTCAAGTTCCAGCTAATTTGTGTAACATGTAGGTCTGGCTCGAGTACACCAATATGATCTTCACCTAAAGGGGTTGGAAATGACCCCACAAAATTGACATGTGGAAGTTTATCATCGAAAAGCTGATATATGTATATAATAGGGAATGGACTATACACGAATAAAGAACTTCAAAGTTAAATATAAAGGTTTCCAATAAAGAGGGAGGTTAACATATCCAAATGGATGTCAAGAGTATTACAAGCACAATATATTTTATGTTGAATGAGTCACAAATATTAATTCTTGCCTTAAATCTCAATATAGAGAACAGTTGGAATAATATAGTCAACTCAATTACATGTAGATTAATATCGCAATAACTAGATTAAAAAATACAAGTATTATAATGTCACCACCATAATAACAGAGTAATAATGGCATTACCACATTGTTACTCAGGAACATGAAATACCATCCAGTTCCCCGAGAGATAAGATATACACAATAGGGATTTACCACCTAATTTCAATTGTTTACATTATCCTAGTTGTCAAAATCAAACATGCTTGTTAATAAAGAGGCAATCATAAATTTAGTTATATCATCACAATCAACCCAAAATTGGGTTTCCATAATCAAGTGGAACAATATAGTACAATGATGCAATTCATGTGTACATTTAATAGATCAAAATAGAACACATAAAATTAGGATTCAATTTGCAAGTTTCAACAAATCATAGATGAATGATTATCAATTCTATAATATATTTATCAATCAAAACCAATTAGATAAGACATAGGCATTTCTAGAAGAAATACCAAAATTGGGACAAAGAGGATTGTCCAATATGGAAGAAATAGAATGCAGCGTGCAGTAATGGTCTAGTATGACTCATAAATGGAAGCAACATACCTCACAATGTGGATCAATAGTCGAAGTCAAACCTTAGTTCTACACAAGATATCCTTCACATATTATTGTATTAATTATGATGGTCATTAATTTAGGTGTATATTTTGAATTGTAAAATATTGACTCCTTAAAACTATTAAATTAGAGTTTGTTTGTTTCAAACTAGAAATGGTCAAATCCTTAACACAATTGAATTAGGCTACAAAACCTAAAACAATTAATATGTCTAGTTTTTTATTTTCAAAAAGTATTTATTTATATTTTTTGGAGTTATAGATTAATCTTATAATTATCGAAGTAAAATGATTTTTTTGAGTTTACAAAAATAAAATGTTATTGACGGATTATTGATGTGGAATGTATCTCATCTAATAGAATATCATATGAAGGATAATTCAATAATTTTTCATAGATCAAAAGATGAGCAATAAATTAGAAGGAAAAAAAGACAAACTCCCATGCAAAATGTGATACAAAATAAATCACATAAGGTCTCAAATATAAAATCACATGCAAAAATGTCGCCTTCTTTGTTCTATAATTCATAAATCACCTAAAGTTATGGTAGATCTCATTTGTAAGGGATCAAAAGCCAAAAAAGTTGGAATGATTACAAATAGGCATGTGAGACTTAGTAGGACTCAAAGACCCCAAACAAAGGATCTCAAGTCTCATAGACCTATATCCAAGCTCTCCTCATGTCTCATAGACCTCTATCCAAGCTCTCCAACATTATTGGCTAAATCAAGGAGTTAAGCTCTATGTAAGAAAAACAAGGTACACTATAGCCAAAAACCCACTCATGATTATCAAAGTTGTGATGGACTGAGTTTTGAATTTAATTTGAGGACAAAATTTCTTTTAAGGTGTGTAGCATGTGATGAAGTGAACTTTTGGGTTTTTGAACATCTAATGACATAAGAGAGTTTATGAATTTAGGTTATATTAAGAGCTAAGTGTTTTGAGTAAGTATTGATGTAAGTTGATGTTGATATCATGTTTAAGATCCATCAATTTATGCCCCTTTGAGATATTTAATTGAGAGGTCAAATAGTTGATTGTGGCCAAATTTTAATAGAATGCAACTAGAGTTATGATAAAGCTATTGATAGAATTTCATAATATTTTGATGTTCCTAGAAGAAGATACATAGGTTTGAATATAATGAAATTATGTGTATATTAATGTAATTGTGTATACATAGGTTTGATATAATTAACCTGAGTTTGTGCTTCGTCACATATCCATGTATTATTTATTAGTATGTGTATGACTTCTACCTTTGATATATGATCTTGTGGCCATATCTTTGAGATGGAAAAGCCACAGATCAGTTCAACTTATAGGACATTTTTGGCCCGGGGATGTAATCTGATGGCAGTGAAACCTTCTCCTACCTTGCAGTTACCACCTTGACTATAGGCAACGACCACGACATTGTGGCACTCGCTGATCATGGGCTCAAGAGTAATCTGAGTGGCTATGCATGTGGGAGTTGATGAGAGGATTAGAATGACCCCTCATTGGGGAAGACAAGCCTGAGAAGAGGGAGTTCCCCCTCCCTATCTCTAATGCATCTCCACCACAACTTACAATAGGGGATGAGAAGAAGGTAATGGGAAGAAGAGGAGATATCTGAGAGAAGTAGAGAAGGGATAAGAAAGGGTGAGGTTAGATGAGTTGATTGCAAGAGTTTTTGTGGGCTTCTATGAATGTTATGATGGTGGTGGAGATTGGTTTGTCCAGAGATGACGATGTCATCTAGGGGATTCTATGGTGCGCTTATCGCAAGAACTGGAGTACACAAAGGATTTGATAGTTCTCTTACAGAGCTCTTGCCATAGGTTACGGGGATGGAGAGCCTTCCCAGGGAAAACACCCTTCCTCCACCTCCCTTCTCAATGGAGACCCCAAGCCATGGTGCGGTGGTGACTTGCCACTGGGTGAGGGAAATATGGAGATTGGTCAGAGAGGGCCTATAGCTTTGACACATTCAAATGAGGTATTGGAAGCTGGTGAGGAGGACGGAATGCAAGTCAATTGCTTGTTAGAGGAGACAATCATGACAGTGCTCAAAATAGGGGAGTAGCACATGGGGTGTTGTGCAAGAAGCAGAGAACACCAAGAGAAAGAAGTAGAGCTAAACCAGGTCCATGTACCAAGACTGGCCAGCTCAACCAAGGAGGGCATCCCTTCATAGCCACATGCCAACCTCTAATTGGACAAAATCCAAGAATATATCCATAAATTTTACATCTTAGGAAATGCATAGTAATTAGTATAGTTGTTAGAAAAATACAAACAAGCCACCAAAATTCTCATAAATTATCTAGTATATCAAGAACACATAATATTGATGCTTTGATTCATAAAATTAGATCATATCATGTAATGATGTATAATGTTAATTTCATGCATAATAATATATGAATGATGGTTGTATATTATGAAACTACATCAGAAACTCTATAATCATGTTGACTCATATATGAGTCTGAGATAATTGTTTTGATGCATGAAATCATGTGAAATACTTGACAAGGGCTAATAATCCCAATTAATGTGTAAGAATTATAATTATGCTCAGGAAATCCTAAAATTCACATGATGTCTTTGTGATGCCTTACGCCACACAGAAGTGAGATTACTCAAAACAAAGTACAAAATTATCACTAACAACCAGATTACCATAAAATAGGATAGATTAAAACTGATCTCACATATCCACCTCAAGTGGCCACATATCACATCTGGTTCCACCAAAACTTCCAGTATCATATCACATGCCAAAACATTATTACAAGATATTGTTCACTAACTCTCTGGCCACAAACTGTTACAAGATGTAACATGTTTATATACATACATACCATATCTATACAACCATGACCTACTGCCAAAAACTCATGTTGATATACAAAACCACAAAAACCTCCCCAAGGACCTAAGAGTACATGGACGACACATATGACTCTACTCCAAAACACTAGCAACATATCCAACCTTAGTTAGCTACTTCCCTCTTGCTGCTCAGCCTCAACCACATAATCTCTACCTCGTCGTGCACGACCACCTAAAAGATGTGGAAATCCACAGGGTGAGACCAAACATCCCAGCGAGAGATATAACTCTCTGCCACAACTATTATAAGCACAAATAAACTTATGTCAACAAGATAACATATATTATCAGGTTGAACTGATTCAACTAAATGATATGTATTAAACTGTTAATATAGACTAAGCAATTTAATCAGTTACCACTAAGTAGTAGAACAATTTAAAGTTTAAAAAGGAATATGAAGAACATGCATAATAGTTGATTTCTCTTACCGCATTATAAGTCAAGAAATTGATACAAAAGATAAGGCTAGGTGTCATCTAATGTGAATCATATTTGACCCTAAGAAAATAAACTACACTAATGTATTACTTATTTTATTTGCCCTGAGGATTTGAGGTGTACCACTCAAATCCAACTGACCACTGCTAAGTCAAAATCGTTGCCATACAAGATCAATGTAAGAGTAAGAATCCATGATATTCTCCTATACTACTCGGCCAATTCATGTCTATACCATAGTGACATATAGTCAAACTTCAAAGACAAAAACATAGTCAAAGATATAGTCCTATAAAGACAACAACTCATGGTTAGATCCATGGTCCTGTAGAAACATCAACTCATAGTCAAAGCTATGGTCCTGTAAAACACCTAGTCCGCCTTGGTACATGTCACAACATTAGAAAATTGGGTTTATAACCTAATCACTAAGGTACAACTGCAAATATCCTGTATCACATCATATCACATGCTCATCACCGAGACCCGACCATAGCCATTCTCAAAACACTTGGGATCTAGATGTCAAGGACACATAATCACTTACACCTTGCATACTTAACAATATGCACTCTGGGTTTCCCTTGGGAGTACCTATTTCACCATCCATCAAAGTACTGACATTGAAGATGGATATATGGAACATGTCACCCACATGATTAGGGTTTCACTTAATTCATTAAGCCAATTGGGTATCTTTTAGCATCAGTCAAGTTACTACAGACCATAAACACATTCTACAACACTAAGAAGTGTTACAACTCTAGAAGATATAAAATGAAAGAGGTATAAACTTGTCTCATCATCACTTGGTATCATTGCTATACAAGGTCATCCACATCATCACATCACTAGGGGATTTCAATCCCTCATCGCATCACTAGAGGATAAAACATCACACTAGGCATTAAGCCTCTTCTAGGTCATAAGACCCATCAAACAATCCTTGAGTCACATCATCATATCTCATCATGTCTCATACAGGCTCACAATCATTACCATGTATCTCATTAACATCATCATAACAATTACTAGCTATGACTTTCAGGTACCTACATGGTTATCATCATACAAGTAGGAGAGAGAAACAATGCATCATCACAACATACTATCACATTACACAAGGTAGACAACCATTATTATAGTCCCACATTAGGGTTAGAGTTTCATCAACACATCCGATTAGGGTTTTACATCACAACACTACCAACAAACCCTATGTATCTCACCTTCACACATTCTTGGAACATCCTTCGTTGTCTTTCATTACCAAAATACATGTCATAACCCTTCATCATTCGAATAAAGCATTAGGTCACAAACCATGTGATTAGAGAGAGGAACACATCATGGTCAAAGAAGATCAAGATCGAAGGCACACCTTCAGCGAACAACCATAAAATAGGTCAGTGACCAAGGTACAACCAATACCAAATGGTTGAAGGTGTCCATCAATCCAAGCGGTCAAAGAGAAATCACCCATCTATGCAACCAAAGAGAAAATTATTCGACCAAAGAAGCGTTCCATGCGACCCAAAACCAAAGTGATCATCTAAGCATCCAAACCTTGTCTCTAAGTATTAAACAACTTAGAACATAGCATGGGGATCATCTTAGAGAGGAAAACTACTCACAAAATAGAATCAAAGCAGGTAGTCATCAACTTGAAATCAAAACTCAAAGGAGGAACACATTAAGGCATAAACATGCTCAAAACCCAAGAATTGTGATCATCATCACATAGAAAGATCAAACCAAGATAAGAGAAATATAACCACACGTTTAACACATGATTGAAGAACCAAAAACCCCCATCATATCAAGATAACCGAAACATCATCAAGGAGATCAAAAACAACATTTTAGGGTATGCATGCAAGCACCAACTTGTTACCATCTTCATGAATAAGAACATAAGCTAGGGTTTAGGAAAAGGAGCTAATCCAGACAAGATTACTTCAAGAATATAAACCCTAGAACATCATAACATCATCAACAACATATGATCATGTTTTAAGAGCAAGTTGCATGTGGAATTAAAGTGTAATAATAGTAGGGGAAGAGAGTGATATATCTCGCCTTAGATGATGGTTGCACCACCTACAAGCAAGAAGCTCCAAGGACAAGTGAAAATCTTAGCTTTGATCTCATCCACGATAAAGATAGTCATCACCTCAAAAGAGAAGAGAAAATCCTAGGTTAAAGGGCAAGAAAGAGAACCCAAAACCTCAAGGCTGAAAAGAACAAAAGAAGGAGAAAGGGAGAAGATATTCATCTCACTCTGGTACCGCCATGGAAAACCATGGATTTGACCTCTATGGAGAGAAGCTTCTTGAAAGACCACCATGGAAAAACCATGGATTCGGTCAAGAGAAGGAGAAAGAGGTAAGGTTCACAAAGAAATGAGATCAAGAGGTTGAATCACTTACCAAGGACCACCAAAGATCACCAAGGAAGAGCTTCTCCAAGCTTGGATCACCACATGCAAAGGATTTTGGCCACCAAGCACCAAGGATGGGATCCTTCACACCACCAAGGTCACAAGGTCGAACTCAAGGTGTATTGGAGAAGGAGGAAGGCTAAAATAGATATCTGCATATGTATGAGAGAGGTTATATACTTAAGAGAAGGAGGGATATGAAAGGGGTTAGGTTTCAAGGTAGTAGGGTTCCTCACGACACTTGTCCACAAAAGAACAAGCATACATCCACTAAAACCATGAAAACCACTAAGTTCATGAAAAACAAGAAAGCAACCTCACTTGGTCCTACATGACCATCAGTTGAAGGAAAAACATGGCCACAAGAGTTCATGGTCACAGTGAAACTAAGCTACCCAACCCATCCAAAACCCTTGGTCAAGCGACCCAAGAGATAGCCTAAACCTCTATGACTATAGGGATATCAAGGCACCATCAAAACATCATTAGACCACAGATAAAACACTTAGGATCAACAAGGATGGTCGCTAAAAAACCTAAAACTCAAACGGTCAACACAAGGTCAACATCGACTTAGGGCATCAAAGCAAACCCTAGAAACCACACTCAACACATCACCACTTCTCTCCTCATCAAACCGAGGCACAACAATGAGACCCAAAGCACCATACTCTCTCTCATGATGCCAAGGTATCAAAGGTAAAACCTTCATGTGACAAATTGCAAGATAACCCCTCAATGAGGGTAAATTGCAAGTTGGTCCAAACAAGCACATATATAGCAAAGACAGCTCAAACATCAATCAAATTGGACCAAACTGAAAGCATAAGCATGCCACATGTTATTAAAGCATCTCAAGATATTATATTAAGGTTTAAGCATCCTATTAAGCAAACTAAGCACACTCAAGCACTAAGCTAGGTTAGGGGCCAACAATAAACTCTTAACAAGGATTTTGCCCCCAAAATCCTACACGAAAAGAGACATATACTTCATATGCATCTCATCCTCAAGCTCCCACATGGCTATCTCTATGCCATGGTGATGCTACAAACCTTAACCAACACGATGTCCTTCTTCTTCAACTTCTTGATCCTTCTATCCAGGATCAACACATGACCTTCCACATACGATACATCTTCATCTAGCCCAACCTCCACATGTTGCAAAACTAACTCAGTGTCAAGGTGACACTTACTCAACATCAAAACATGACAAAAAGGATGCAACATGTGCAACTCAGGTGGCAACTCCAACATGTAAGCCACCCTTCCAACACATGCCACCACTAGGTGGGTCCCATATACTTGGGAGCCAGCTTACCTTTCTTCCCAAACCTCAAAATAACTTTCAAAGAAGAGACCTTAACTACACTATGTCCCCCACTTGGAACTCCAACAACCTATGTTGGTTGTCAACATATGACTTCTACCTGTCCTGGGCTACCTTCAATTGTTGTTGTATCATCTTTATCTTCTCTGTTGTTTGTTGCACAAGCTTAGGACCGAAAAGATGATATTCACTGGTCTCATACCAACACAAAGGAGGTCTACAACATCTCCCATACAAATACTCATATGGTGCCATATCAATGCTCCTCTGATAAATGTTTTTGTATGCAAACTCTATCAAACTGAGGTGTATGTACCAAATGCCTAACAAATGCAAGACACACGCCCTCAACAGATCTTCCAAGATCTGGATTGTCCTTTCTGACTGTCCATCTGTATATGGGTGTAACGTCATACTGAAATTCAACTGCGTAGCCAAAGCTGTGTGCAGACATTCCCAAAAATGACTGATAAAATGAGGACCCCTATCTGACACAATGGTAGCTGGGATACTGTGCAAACCAACTATCTCTTCGACATATATCTGAGCAAGTTTCCCTACTGCGTATGTCATCTTCATAGGAAGAAAGTGTGTTTCCTTTGTCAACCTACCAACAATCACGCATATGGATTCATGACCTTTGGCTGTCCTAGGCAGACCAACCACAAAGTCCAATGTGACATGATCCCATTACCACTGTGGAATAAGTAACGATTGAAAGGTCCCTATAGGATTTTGATGGTCTGCCTTAACCTGCTGATACACTACGCACTTAGCCACAAACTCATCTATGTCACGCTTCAAACTAGGCAACTAATACAAATCTTTCAGATTGTGGTACATCTTAGTGCTACCTGGGTGCATAGCATATATTGAGGAGTGAGCCTCCTCTAAGACCATCTTCCTCAGTAAAACTACATCTAGAACCACTACTCTACCATGATAACACACTGTCCCATCATCTGACTTGTGGAAGACATCATGCTTCTCACTGCCAAACTTTGATCAAAGCTGTTGTATAATAATATCATCACACTGTGCATCTCTGATCTGTTGCCTCAACGTAGGCTTCACCTACAATTGTGCCAAAAATCTTGCTAGCATGGAAACCTACAACCTCACATGCATCTGACATAATGAGATAAACATGTCTCTCTTATGGCACACCAAGGAACATAATTGCACCTTATCAATAGATGATGGTGATGAAGATTTCCTACTCAAAGCAATGAGACCAACATGTCTCTCTTGTGGCACACCAAGAAACATAACTGCACCTTATTGGCGGATGATGGTGATGAAGATTTCCTACTCAAAGAATCTACCACCACGTTCTCTTTCCCTAGATGGTAGTCTATGGTGCAATCATAGTCTTTGATTAACTCCATCCAGCGATGCTGCCGCATGTTCAACTCTTGCTGTGAGAAGATGTACTTCAGGTTCCCATGGTTGGTGAAGATCTGACACTTCTCACCATAAAGGCAGTGTCTCCAAATCTTCAAGGCATGGACCACCACAGATAAATCCAGATCATGTGTAGGGTAGATCTCCTCATGCTTCTTCAACTATCGCAATGCAAAGGAGATCACATTCTTATCTTGCATCAACACACAACCCAGACCATTCTTCGAGGCATCACAAAAGACAATGTAGCCCTTTCCTTATTCTGGCAACACTGGAACTGGAGCACTGGTCATCTTCTCCTTCAACAACTAGAATGCACACTGAAACTTGTCATCCCAAACAAAAGGCACGTCTTTCCTCATCAGCTTTGTTAAGGGCAATGCCACTGCGCTGAAGTTCCTGATAAACTTCATGTAATATCCAGCTAAACCTAGGAAACTACAAACTTTTGTCAATGTCTTCGAATTCTCCCACTCTATCATAGACTCAACCTTCTTGGGGTGCACACGAACACCCTTAGCAAATATCATGTGTGCTAGAAAAGACACCTCCTGCAGCCAGAACTCGCACTTGCTGAACTTAGCGTATTTCTTATGCTATCTCAACAAGGTCAACGCATGTCACAGATGCTGCTCATGCTGCTGGCTGTCATGGGAGTAGATTAGGATGTCGTCAATGAACACTATCATGAACTGGTCAAGATAAGGTTTGAACACTCTATTCATCAAGTCCATGAACATTGCTGGTGCATTGATTAGCCCAAATGACATAACCACAAACTCGTAGTGACTGTACCTCATCCTAAAAGCTGACTTGGGTATGTCATCCACCTTGATCTACAATTAATGATATCTTGACCTCAGATCTATCTTCAAGAAGACCATGGCACCTTACAACTGGTCAAATAGGTCATCAATCAACAACAAATGATACTTATTCTTGATAGTTACTTTATTCATCTGGCTGTAGTCGATGCACAACCTCATGGATCCATCCTTCTTCTTAACAAACAACACGGGGGCACCCCATGGTGATGTACTCAGAATGATAAAGCCTTTATCAAGCAACTCTGAAAACTACTTTTTTAACTATGACATCTCTACTGGTGCCATCGTGTACGGTGTCTGTGCTATTGGATGTGTACCAAGAACTAGATTGATCTCAAAATCAATCTCTCTGACTGGAGGAACACCAGGAAACTCATCAGGAAACCCATGTTCAAACTCACAGACAACTGGAACCTCCTGAATACTCATACTCCTCGCCTTGGTATCTACCACATGCACCAAGAACACATAACATCCTTGTCTCATCAACCGTTCTACCATCATTTCTAACACCAAACATGTTAGAAGAATCTTCCTATCTCCTTGGAAGATCCATGACACATCACCATCGACAAATGTTACCACTTTGTAACTACATACAAAACCACTTGATACTTCTCCAAAGTATAAATTCCAAGGATCACATCTGGTCCATGCATGTCAAGTGGTATAAGATCCACTTGAATGCTGCGTCCTAAGAAAGAAAGAATGTAGGAAGGACACACCTCCCGAAACTCTACAAGACCAACTAGAGGGGTTTCTAAACAAATACTATAATGTCTACGACTAACTGGGAAAGAACATCTAGCAATCACTTCTCTATTGATAAAAGATTGTGTCGCACCTGGGTCAACCAAAATAGATATAAAGTAAGAAGAAGAAAAATCAGAATGAAATAACTCAATCTGACCTATCATGACTCACGAGTTGACCACTCCTTCTAGATGAATCATTGCGTAGAATCGAGCCATTTCCTATTGTCTTCCCCTTCCTTTGCTGGCTTGCCCAGAAGAACCAGCTTGCGATGCCTAACCGCATCCTCTGCCATTGCTAAATTGCTGTAGCTACTGCAACCCTTGCTGACTCTGTCTTGGTTGTTGGGTGACCTCTTCATCCTTCATTGGGAAAAACCACTTCGTATGCTCAACCTATCCACAATTGTAGCAAGTCTTACTCTCATACCATGGCCTAGATGACCCTATCACTGACACCTATGTAGAACTATGGGCTCCTACCTATAGGAAAGCTACGACATCTGTTTGTACTTGGTGACCACTATGACTGATTTGTCGATCTCTACTGTGATATTGGTGCTAAAAACCTATGCTTCATAAAGCCTCCTAATGAATGTCCTTGATACTATGCATGCCTCTTCTTGGCCTCCGTCTCACGCTTCTCCACCACTGATCACTCAACCCTTCTGATTGACTCCACAAATGTGGAAAACTTCTCTCTATTCTATAGAGATGATTATGGAGTCATCAACTCTATACTCAAACCTTTCTCAAACCATCTAATCCTCTCTTTTTCTGTAGCTGCCATATGTGGACAAAACCTCAGAAGCTCCATGAACTTAGCCTCTTACTTGTTGAATGAGATAGATCCCTACAAGATTTTCTCAAACTGTGTGATCTTCTCATCCAGATAGGTATACAGAAAGTACCAACTCACAAACCTTCGTCATAACTCTTCCCAACTGATCACAACACCCGAACTTTTCTCTTCCTCAATGACCCACCAATGGCTAACACTCCCCTTTAACAAGTACACAACATGTTTCACCTTATCCTCCTCTAGGATGTTGAGGATCTTGAAGGCCTTCTCCAGGTCTGTCAACTACATATATACATCTGTCGAGTCTATCATACCTGCATACTCAACCACCCTTACACGCCTCAAACTTTCAAAGGTCTTCCCAGAACTCAAAGATTCCGCATTGGCGACTACTACTCTCACTTAAGGTAGAGGCATTCTGTCTGCCATATGCATCATC
This sequence comes from Alisma plantago-aquatica, assembly GCA_963693085.1. NCBI lineage: Eukaryota > Viridiplantae > Streptophyta > Magnoliopsida > Alismatales > Alismataceae > Alisma > Alisma plantago-aquatica. The sequence goes on from OY856410.1 coordinate 1,043,921,649, forward strand.
AAGGCCATGAACTATCCAAACATGGACTGAAAAGTAGGATTGGCCACCACATCTAGGTCAAAATGGGGCATCTCATGCACAAAATCCACCCTCTCCTGCCTCTTGGCACCATCACTTGGTGCATCAACACTACTCTCAGCAACATGTTCTTCATGTTCTCCAGCCATCTTCTCTTCTCTTCTTCTTTTGCATAAGCAAAAGTCACAATAAAACAGACTGGAGGACACTAATAAACACAAACCCCAGTACTATCTCCCTATAGACTCAACAAACCTAAAAGCTCTGATACCAACCAAACCGTGACACCCTACACCACACAAAATCAACATTACTCAAAACAAAACATGGAATTATAACTCTCAATCAGATTACCATAAAACATGGTAGATTTAAATCGATCTCACATAGCCACTTCAAGTGAAAACATATTACATCTGGGACCCACCAAAACCACCTATATCATATCACATGCCAAAAGATTACTACAAGATATTGTTCACTGGCTCTCTGGCCACAACCTGTTACAAGAGGTAGCTTATTTATATACATACATACCACATCTATACAACCATGGCCTATTGCCAAAAACTTGTATCAATATATAAAACCACAAAAAACCTCTCCAAGGACCTAAGAGTACATGGATGACGCATATGACTCTACTATAAAACACTAGCAACATATTCAACCTTAATCAACTACTGCTCCTCTTATTGCTCAACCTCAACCACATGATCTCTACATCTTTGTGCGCGCCACCTAAAAGATGTGAAAACCCACAGGGTGAGACCAAACATCCCAACGAGAGATATAACTCACAACTGCAACTATCATAAGCAAAGATAAATTAAAGCGATAAGATAACATATCTTATCAGGTTGAACAGATTCAGCTAAATGATATGTATTAAATTGTGAATACAGATTAAGCAACTTAGGAAGTTACCACTGAGTAGTAGAACAATTTAAACTTTAAGAAGGAATATGAAGAACATGTATACCAATTGATTTCTCTTACTACATTATAATTTAAGAAATCAATACAAAAGATAAGGCAAGGGGTCATCCGATGTGAATCGTATTTGACCCTAAGAAAATATGCTACACAGTTGTATTACTATATTATTTTCCCTGAGGATTTGAGGCGTTCTGCTCAAATCCAACAGACCACTACAAGTTCGAAATCAGTGCAATACAAGATCAATGGAAGAGCCAGAATCCATGATCTTCTCCTGCACTACTCGGTCAGTTTGAGTCTCTGCCACAGTGACATATAGTCAAAATACAAAGACAACAACGTATAGTCAAAGATATAGTCCTATAAAGACAACAACTCATGGTCAGAGCCATGGTCCTATAGAGACAACAACTTATAGTCAAAGCTATGGTCATGTAAAACACCTAGCCCGCCTTGGTATAGGTCATGCCACTAGAAAACATGGTTTATAACTCAACCATTGAGGTACATCCACGACTGTCCTCTATCACATCATATCACATGCTCATCACTGAGACCCAACCGTAGTCGTTCTCAAAACACTTGGTATCAAGATGCCAAGGACACAAAGTCACTTGCACCTCACATACTCAATAGTATGCACTCCAGGTTTCCCTTGGGAGTACTTGTTTAACCATCCAAGAAGCAACTGACGCTGAAGATGGATCTATGGCATAGGGAACCTACATGATTAGGGTTTGACTTGATTAGTTAATCCAATTGGGTATCTTTTAGCATCAATCAAGTTACAATGTATGACCCTAAATAGATTCTACAACACTAGGGATGTGTTACAACTCCAGAAGATATAAAATGAAAGGGGTATAAATTTGTCTCATCATCACTTTGTATCACTACCATACAAGGCCATCTACATCATCACATCACTAGGGTTTTCAATCCCTCATTACATCAATAGAGGATAACAACTCACACTAGGCATTAAGCCTCTTCCAGGTCATAAGACCCATCACATAATCCTTGAGTCACATCATCATATCTCATCATGCTTCATAAAGGCTCACAATCATTACCTTGTATCTCATAAACATCATCATAGCAATTACTAGCTATGACTTTCAATCACCTACATGGTTAGGATCATACAAGTAGGAGAGATAAATAATACATAATCATTACATACTATCACATTGCACAAGGTAGACAACCATTATTATAGTCCCACATTAGGGTTAGGGTTTCAACAACACATTCGATTAGGGTTTTACATCATAACACTACCAACAAACCATAAGTATCTCACCTTACCACATTCTTGGAACATCCTTAATGGTCTTTCATTACCAATACGTGTCATAACCCTTCATCGGTCGAATAAAGCATTAGGTCACAAACCATGCGATCAGAGAGAGGAACACATCATGGTAAAAGAAGATCACGATCGAAGGCACACCTTCAGTGACCAACCATAAAATAGGCCAGTGACCAAGTCACAACCGATACCAAACCGTTGAAGGTGTCCATCAATCCCAGCGGTCGAAGAGAAATCACCCATCTATGAAACCAAAGAGAAAACTATTCGACCAAAGAAGCATTCCATGCAACCCAAAACCAAAGTGATCATCTAAGCGTCCAAAACTTGTCTCTTAGTCTTAAACAACTTAGAACATAGCATGGATATCATCTTAGAGAGGAAAACTACTCACAAAATAGAATCAAAGTAGGTAGTCATCAACTTGAATTCAAAGCTCAAACGAGGAACACATTAAGGCATAAACATGCACACAACCCAAGAATTGCGATCATCATCACATAGAAAGATCAAACCAAGATAAGAGATAGATAACCACACGTTGAAAACATGCTTGAAGAACCAAAACCCCCATCATATCAAGATAAATGAAGCATCATCAAGGAGATCAAAACCAACATTTTAGGGTATGCACACAAGCACCAACTTGTTACCATCTTCAAGAACAAGAACATAAGCTAGGGTTTAGGAAAAAGGGCTAATCCAAGAAAGATTACTTCAAAAACATAAACCCTAGAACATCATAACATCATCAACAACATATGATCACGTTTTAAGAGCAAGTTGCATGTGGAATTAAAGTGTAATAATAGTAGGGGAAGAGAGTTATATAACCCACCTTACATGATGGTTGAACCACCTCTAAGAAAGAAGCTCCAAGGATAAGAGAAAACCCTAGCTTTGATCTCCTCCATGATCAAGCTAGTCACCACCTCAAAAGAGAAGAGAAAACCCTAGGTTAAATGGCAAGAAAGAGAACCCAAAAACTCAAGGCCGAAAAGAACAAAAGAAGGAGAAAGGGAGAAGATATTCATCTCACTCAGGTACCACCATGGAGAACCATGGATTTGAACTCTATGGAGAGAATCTTCTCAAAATACCACCAAAAACCATAGATTTGGCCAAGAGAAGGAGAAAGAGGTAGGTTTTACAAAGAAACGAGATCAAGAGGTTGAATCACTTACCAAGGATCACCAAGGAAGAGATTCCCCAAGCTTGGATCACCACATGTAAAGGATTTAGGCTACCAAGCACCAAGGATGGGATCCTTCACACCACCAAGGTCACAAGGCCGAACTCAAGGTGGAAGGGAAAAGGTGGAAGGCTAAAAAATATACTTGTATGTGTAGGAGAGAGGTTATATACTTAAGAGAAGGAGGGATATGAAAGGGGTTAGGTGTCAAGGTATTAGGTAAGGTCGTGAAAAACAAGAAAGACCAGCGACCTCACTTGGTCCTACATGACCATCTATTGAAGGAAACTCATGGCCACAAGGGCTCATCGACACAGAGAAACCAAGTGACCCAAGGCATCCAAAACCCTAGGTCAAGCAATCCAAGAGATAGATCAAACCTCTACAACCATAGAGGTCTGAAGGTACCATAAAAAATCATTTGATGGTAGAGAAAACACTTATGATAAACAAGGATAATCATTGAAAAATCTAAAACTTAAGTGGTCAACACAAGGTCAACATCAACATAGGGCATCTTAGCAAACCCTGGAAACCACACTCAACACATCACCACTTCTCTACTCATAAAACCAAGGCACAACAAGGATCCAAAGCACCATCCTCTCTCTCATGATGCCAAGGTATCAAAGGTACAACCTACATGTGAAAAATTTCAAGAAAACCCCTCAACGTGGGTAAATTGCAAGTTGGTCCAAAGAAGCACATATATAGCAAAGATAGCTCAAACATCAATCAAATCGGGCCAAACTGAATTCATAAGCATGACAAATGTTATTAAAGAATCTAAAGAGAGTAGATTAAGGTTTAAGCATCCTATTAAGCAAAGCGAGCACACTCAAGCAATAAGCTAGGTCAAGGACCTTGCAGTCTTCATATCAGTATCTAGAAGCAACATGCATCCCTAATGTAAATGAAACACATAAACATATCATTTATATGATGATGACTCATATTACATGGTATGAAACCCTAAGTTTATTAATACATCTAATGCTAGGGTTAATGAGCCATAAAATGAATAATGGAAAGAATATAATGTTCATAGAACAAACACAAATCTAGAACATAATCTTAGTTAATTAACTACAAAATCATGTGACAAGAAATATTGAGACCAAGGTAAAATCCTAAAATTGACATAATAGGGTTAATATGATTAGAACATGATGGTGATATAGGATCTTGTATTAATCGAGTTTTACCGAGGACATAGTAGACTCATGAGTATGTCATGGTTAGGATATCCCTTTTCAAGGTACCCTTTACCTCTTACTTGGCCTACTACATAATATGGTTATTATATGTGTACAAATATTTGGCATATGATAGTTGGATGTAGTAGATGTCTTTGTATGTTACCTTGCTAGATTTTCAATATATATATATATATATATATATATATATATATATATATATATATATATATATATATATATATATATATATATTTGATCCATCATATGACACAACTAAGCTCTTTGGTAGTAAGTGCATTTAAGTCATCTAACTCATTGGTAGGGGATAATTGTATATATGATCTAACTATTTGGTTGGAGATCATAATGCCTAAAAGCATTTATCTCTTTTGTGGAAGATGCACGAGCATATGATGGAAATGTGTTTAGTTATAAACATTTTTTTTCAAGTATACTTTTGTTATCTGTTTCCTAGTCATGGTATAAAGTGGTATGTGAATCTTGTAGCATACTCATCACAATATTTTAATATATTATATTGACGTGTACCGCTGGTCATCTCTTCTTTCAATAAAGTGACATATGATCTTGAAGAACCTGTTATCTAGAAAATCTTGTTTTACAGTGTAGTATGTGTATATGTAAAAGTTTACTATTCAATAAGTAATCTCAAAAGTTGTAACTCATTTTCTAATTGTATGTTGAATGGTGAGTTTGTGTTTCCATGATTTTTTTAGATTAACGAGGGAACCCACCCCTGGAAGGGCCTTTAATGGACCCACCTTAGCATGGTAAACTCTCGAGGCCTGAGAGGGTGTGGTATGAACAATCAATGTGGAGTTTTGTTCACAGAGTGCCTTTTTTGTGATTCAAACCTGGGTCTGTCATTGGACTTACCAAGCTCTTACCACTCAAGATACTCTAGACAGACTCTATGGTTTGTTTATCTTTCATGTGCATATGTTACTTTGGTTTTCCTTTGGCTTCCTAAATTTTCTTCTTCTTAGCTAAGTGTGTGGATTTCAAAATTGGGATTTTTACTGAGGTGAGGGTTTTGGTTTGGACGTCAGACATGTTGTCAAGGCGATGAAAATCTGGGGATGTCACAAAAGCCATCGTCAAAACTAAAACTAGAAGAGGAAATACCTTAGGTGGAAAAAATGCTTCACATGATCAACTACAACAATAATAAGAGATGAAAATGAGGAACATGGATTCACCTTGAATTGAGATAAAAGGAGGCGACTAGAGATCTACAAGAAGTCACCAAAGAGTTATAGATTCCCTACCAATCTCCCAAATGTCTTGAGCATAATATAAATGCAAAGATTGTGTGTCTAGGGAGATGGAGATGGAGATGGGGGGGTAAGTTGTGGGGATATCAACGATGAATAAAAGTTTGTAATATGTCTACCGGGTTAAAAGATGGTTTTGGAAGAAATGTATATAACTATGGATCCTGGATATGCCTAAGACTCCCGATGGAGATGGGAACAGAGACAGAAAAGCATATGAGGGTTTTTAGGATGGCTGGGTTGAAGAAATTCTAATTAGTAAGGGATCAATGGATCTGGGGTTGTGCAAGGAAGGTGAGTTAGGGATCATCATATATTAAGGAGGAAGAGAGAGTGAGAGAAAGGGAGAAAGGAATATTAGGGACTATAGACTCCCAGAGAAACTAGGATCTAGGTGAGGGAGATAGGTTGAGAGATGTAGGATCTACCCAAATAAGAGTCCTACCTAAATTTGACACATCAAATATTTGTCAAGCACGTATGGTAAAAATTAGGGTAAATAGTAGAATTGGTGCTATCAATAAATTGGTATAAGATCCTGATGTATTTGGGATTATAAATTGATATATTTAGAGTTGTTCAATTAAGATGAGATTGGTATTCTAGATAATTCAAAAAGTATATCAAAATCTTGAAGTTATCTTTTCCTTTTCATTTTATTTTGTATGAACTTCAATCGACTAGGGCTTAACTTCATTATTTTAATATTTTAACTATACATTGTCATTGTTGGGGCTATATTATATTATCTTGCACAAAATATTATGTATTACTTAGTCAATACATTATGTCCAGTAAGCCATTTTCAGTCACAAAAAATGGTGCATTAATTATGCCCACTTACATCAAATTTCCACTTATTACTCCTACATATATGAAGAATATTGAATCTCATACTAATCATTTATACATAAATTGACAACCAATCATGTATTAATCCTATTTAAGCTATCATGTACATACTAGTGAACATCGTGACATGTATTGTTTGTTTAGTGAGCTCAATGTACGTATTAATCCATATTTAAGTATAGGGCCCAAGTTAAATGTATTGAGTTGTGTTATGTGTTTGTAACACCTAATGCCTATAATGAAAATACTAAGGAAGTATGTGATAGGGTTAGTTGATTACATTTTAGGGTCATATAAAAGACATGATTGTTCCTCATATATACCTCATCAACTTTTCCAAAGCATGTGATTAGGTTCCATAAATCCAAATTATCAACTCATTAGGTTTTATGGATTCATAACATGGTCAGGTTTATAGGTAACCATAGTTAGGGTTTACATTTGAGTTGATCATTATATGTGTTTTATATATTCATGAGGGTACACACATGTATATCATGATATATCTCAAACTGTGTTTGATCATATCTAGATATCCAAGCATACTGACATTAGGGTTTCTAAAGTCAACATAGTAGATTTCAATATCTTACAAGATGCCACCCCTTAAAAATGTTTTCATCCTCAAAATTAACATACTCATATAGTATCATGTACTACCCTACACCACTTAAAGGATTCTCCTCAATCAACAATATAAAGAGGTGTAAAGGGTATACCAACTAATATGTGTCATTCTTCACTTTCTCTTTGACGCCTTCCTACCCAACAGTCTAGGTTGAAATTGTTCATCCTCCCAATCATGTGGTTCTCCTCTAAAGGTTTATCTAGTTACTTAATACTTCCTTACTTGTGACCTAGCTAATGAAATCATTGATAAAAATCCTTTAACCATTTTTTATACATGTATTACTACAAAAGAAAGTAACTTTTGGCTATCAAAACCATATATGTAAAACAAAAGATGGATCCAAAATTAATGTGAGAACCAAGTCACAAGTCCAAGATCTTCATATTGTACGACTTCATTATCCCCATGACATTATTATATAGTACATATTGCAACCACAGTAGGGTTACATGGGAGCCTCACTCAAATCTCAGGAAAATTGTGCATGGCATCCTATCTGATGTGTTTTAACTTACTCAAGGTACTCATTGAGACCTCATTAGATTCTATATCCTTCTTCCATCCTAAAATGAAATGACATAGGTAGTGTTTAGGGTTGACATATCATCTAAAGAGTTTCCATATAAGGTATAAGTCCTATACACAACTTATGACACATAAAATTGGAAATGTTGGATTAATTTATTCCCTTATTTTTGATTCTATACTTGTAAGGAGTGGGACCCTATAGGGGCACTGATAACTACATAATGCAATAATAACAATCATCCCCATGCCAAATACCATAGAATTTATTCACAAGGGTTGAGACACTATAATCTAAGTATGGGATTGTATTATTAACAAGGAATGCAACATTAGAAACAAAACATGCTTGCTACTATAGTTCTTATATCAAATATAGTTCTTCACCCACAAATGGTGAATATAAAGGGAAAACTAAATGTAACTAGTACCAGGTGGTAGATAGCTACATATCCATTCCAATTTATCTCCAAGATCCAACTAATCTTGTAGCTTCACCCATAAATGGTGGATACAAAGGAAAAACTAAATGTAACTAGTAACAAGTGGTATAGGGCTACATGTCCATTGTAATCTATCTCCAACGTCCAACTAATCTTGTGCAACCTACATGTCTGGATTGGCTACATGAATATGCTCTTTAGCTAAAGGGGTTGGGAATGACCCCTTAATAGAAGAACAATGAAAGTTTATTAGAAAAAATCTAATATGTGCATATAATAGGGAATGTACAATATATGATTAAAGAATATTCAATATAAGACAAAGGTTTCTCAACAAAGATGGAGGTTGGTGCATACAATTGGATGACAATAGAATTTTGATCATAAGATGAATCATATTTAAAACCTCACTATAATAAAATATTTCCATAATCCTTATAGAGAGAATTGGAATAATAAAGCTAATTGAATCAATTACATGTGAAATCATATTATAATAGCTAGAATAAAGAAATCACAAGGATTATGGCATCATCACCATATTACTTGAGAGTGTTAGTGGCATCACTTGTCTGTTACTTGGGAATGTGAAACACCATCCAGTTTCCCTATAGATAAGATATAAAATAGGGATTCACTACCTATGGTGTAATTGTTTGCATTCTACAACTTTTTAAAATCAAACACACATATTAATCACTACAAGAGAAATGGTCTTCAATTACAAAAAACTATAAAAACAACATATTTTATAGTGAAAGTATTTATCTATATTTATCCATACTTATAAAAATGTGGTGTATGATCATGTATATAATTCATTTGCCTCTATTTTAAATGTATAGTTGAATAAAATAATAGCTACAAATACATATGCAGCCTTAAATGTAGCTAAAAAGTGTCTTTATGTATATAAATTTAGTTGTAAATGTAGCTAAATGTATTACTACAATCACATATATAGTTGTAATAAAAAAATTATACTTACTACAATTATATGTGTTATTAAATGTCTAGGGATAAGTGACATGTAGTACACATACATATGTAGTTAGATCATGCGTCCAAAGAGTAATTATTAGTACACTAGATTTTTTTTGTAGGAAATTTATGGTAACTTAGATTAAGCTGTGCTTATATTCTTAAAAATCATAATTTCATTTTATATGAAAACAACAACATGCATTGGAGGGCATACAACTTGTCTCCATTACACAATTTCCTTAGAAACAAATAGATGTGTCAATGTAAAAGTTCAACCTTTTTTCTTGATTTTTTAAAATATATATATATATATATATAATGTCAATTTTTACGAATAATTGATGACAAATTTATCTCATGCTGGGGGACGGTCGATAGCTCAAGTGGTGTGGCTCGGTAACACCTCAATGAAAGGTCCCGGGTTTGATTCTTAGCGTCGGCCGTGGTGTAATAATGGCTGGCATTTGATTAGACGCGCAGTGGTGTCCCACCAATAACACAGATGGTCTCGAGGTTTACTCTTGGCTGGTGGGGTCCAATAGTGGCTGATCCTGAGAGAGGTTCCTCATTATCAATTTTTTTATCCCATGCTCCATTGGTATTGAAATACATGCCTTGATCATTGATTAATTCAAATCCCATGGATCTATTTCTCAATGGATTGTTGTTATCACATACCAGGTTATGCAACATGGTGCCATCAAATTTCCTCTCTTATTAACGTGGAGTGTAATAGTCCTCATAGCTCATAGAGAAATGCCATAGTTGAAGGAAACTAGCACAAGCTAAGATATGAAATTTTAGACACAAAGCTAAGATATGGCATTCTAGACACAAAAAAGTAGCTATACTAGAAACTATTGAAGAGATTACGATCATTGGTAAATCTTAGTAAGAATGAAGTAAACATGTACGATTATGGAATGTTCAACCTCTTCTTGGAATAAAGGATAATTCATCCTTTTCCTTACACATGTTTCAAGGAAACTAATTATTTGGCTAATAGTAAAAATGTATTGGTTTAAAGCTTTGAGTGAGCTTTGTTATTAGCCAACCCACAATTTTTTCCACAATAGATGCTACAACGGGACCGTCTAGTTTCTTTGATTCACCAACATGTCTGCAATTTAATAGATATTAGTGCAATAAAATACATCATTACTCTAGTTCATTGTAAAAAAAACCAAATTCTTACAAATACCAATTAGTTTTGGGATTAAGAGAGAAAGATTTCTCCCCCCCTCTCCCATGCCCGTGGCGGAGGCTGAACGCCCGGGAGGGTTGTAAATCAAGGCGACAACTGGGATTCGAACCCGGGTCCCTTCATGAGGAGACATCGTACTTGACCACTTGAGCCACTCCTTGTCAGCGATACCAATTAGTTTTCAAGAAGAATAATGTATATTTGAATATATGATATATTAATGCCTTCAATTTTAAGAGTCGTATCATAAATAATATAAGTATGGATCATGAGCATCAATACATTGGTTATGATCTACCTCCAACATGACATTCATGGATTAGGTAACAAAAGTACCAAATAGAATCAACACACAATTAGTTCCAGGCCAACAAGAGATTGCAGATTTATTGATACATGCATATTATATATGTCTCTAACTTATGAAGTTAGAGAAAAGAGAATGCACTTAGATTAATCTAAGAGTAGTGTATTCTAGTTTTGAATTTCAGCTTGTAGATGAAAAGGCAAGAACAAATATATAATATCATAATATGAAATTTACTTAATCATTCACGAGACCATGATTGTACAACATAACTTCTCTATAGACCGGATGGTTAGAATGCATAGGTCCTCGTAGATGTACATAAAAACTATAGAAAATACACATAGAGAGTTGAACGATAGATCTCAAGATAGTGTGATATTCTCTTGACTTACCAGCATGATATCATCTAATATTTGAACCACTAAATTTCCTAGCTTTGAATTTTCTTGTGAAAATTAATATTGGTGGGGAAACTCCCCTTATGTGTTGTATTTCTTGTTGATAGATTGAAAACTCATATCCTATATTTAGGATCAATGGATAGTATAGATAGGAAGTACAACCCTAATGGTCCAAGACAATTAGGACCATATTAGAAATAAAACCATTAGCTAATAATACTTTCTAATATCTAACACTACTCCTCAATATGGAGCATGGTGTGAATCACATCTCCAGCTTGGACATGCAAGACTCAGTCAGATGATGGAACAAATAAGAAATAAAAATTTAACTCCTCATACTATAGTTTACACTCTCCCTTATAATTAATCTCCAACTAATAAAAACACGAGTGCACCTTCAATGAAGTTGTGTTTTGCATGCTACAAATACTGAAGATTTGGAAAAAGATCTTCTAAAGTGCATCTAGAGTAAAGAACATCTAGTAGATGAAATTGTAGCACCGAAAAAAACTCACCATGTACCATAAATCCAAAATGAATGATCAAAGCACCACGATTGTACCATATTCACCCAAAAGAAATGTGTGCTTTGAATAAGAACAAACAACACATCTCACAATGTAGCAGCAGGGCTATGTTCAAATCTTCTGAGATCTATAGCTAACAGGGCCAACGTAAAATAGAACACATACATGAAAAATGTGGCACAAACATGAACGCAAACACAATGAGGTGTTGATGACTTTCATATTGGATGCATAAATCTAGAACATGAATCTTGAGGGATTGATAAGAGTGAAAGGTTCCTCAAAGAAAACCCAAGTAGATCACCAATAGAACCATCTAACCAGTTGAGAAAGAACATATGTATCTTGGGGAAGACATGAAAAATATAGCTTGGTGAAGATAAAGTTTGGATGAACATCAACATTTTAGGTGTAGTGTTTGCAACCTAGAAAATGACAAGATTATGAAAAAAATGATTTCAAAAAGCAAATATCAATGTCATGAGAATGCTACCAAGATCACCACAATAATAACATTGGACGAAACAAGAGGCTATAATAATCCCAACAACGTCCTTATCAATGTGTCTTGCAACTGATATCCTTCAATGTCAAATGAAAGAGGTGGCCAATCATAATGAGTGTAGACAAACGACTCACCTGAATATTATGGTATGAACATGAAGAGGCATAGTGTCATTAGGAAAGATTTACACCAATACCGCACTTGAAATTACTAAAAGATACATGATGCATAGTGGGAATGAGATGCCATAAAGACATCGCAAGAACGAATATGCCGATGTGAGAATATAAAGATCCATGAAGATCAAGATATTGAACAATGATATGGATCATATCTCACATACTTTCCCCCCTCAAACTCCTTCTTTAGGGTAACTTAGAATTATATAGGTCGTCTCTCCCATAATCTTTTTCCTAATACTCCCTCTTCAGTATTTCTCTCCCTACCTACTCATATTCTCTCTCCTCCATATCCCCTACATTCCAAATATGATGAGAAGAAGTAGTTGGGGTGGAAAAGAGACAATACCTCCTAGTACATGGAAAGATATGCATGCATGAGGGGTGAGTGTGGGGAATAAAATAATATAGTGTTTTGTCATTGTAGCTTTAAGAGGTAGAATCAAATGGACTCATTGGTAAATGTGCTAATATACTAATGGAGGTCTATGGGAACAATCCCAAATGAGAGGGTTGTTGGGTTTTAGGGGAGGTAGAGAAGGCAGTGGAAACAAAAATTTTCTCCCCCAAACACGAAACAAGGAAACACGTCAACGTCCATATAATAGGAAAGGATGGTTTGTGGAATCATACCTTCTCCCGAGGCTTGCTCGGCGAAAATACCTCACACCTTGCGCGGTCTTCACCTCCGGTCTTGGACGGTGTTTGTGCAGCTCCTGGTCGCACCGGGACTGACAACTCCTCCTCTCACTGGGACTGTCGGGGTTGACAGTTGTCCTCCTGAGCGGCAAAAACCTCCTGCCTCTGAAGTAGTCCACACGGACCACCTAGAACTCAACACTCCTTATCCCACAAGGAGTTGGAAGGAGTCGCACCCTCTTGTTGACGTACTAGTCGCCAACACACTCTCCTGCCTCCAGTTGCAACTGCAGTTGTCTTTCCCTTGCTGCACCTCCCTTTGCGGGTAGCACTTGCTCGGGCTCTCTCTCGGTTACCAAAACCAGAGAGAAGGACAACTTTGCAGAGCAACTGGTTGCACTAGGTTGTATTTTGAGAAGCCCCCAATACCCCTATATATATAGGAGGGTCATGGGACAGGGTTCTCTATCCCGGGCAATATGGGACTAAAGCAGGAGTAGAAGGGTTCGAGATTTTCCACCAAAAACAACCAACTCGCAACCTGAACCGATCGTTTCATTTCTGAAACGGTCGGTTGGGGATCTGAGCCGGTCGGTTGACACTCAACCGATCGGTTGGGACCCATGAGCCGGTCGGTTCACTTTCTCAACTGGTCGGTTCGTGGTCCTGACCAGTTCTCGATTGACTTTCCATCTTTTGTTTCTAATTGGTATCGAATACCAATCCTTGTTCCAATCAAATTGGGCAAGTGAAACGCAAGGAAAATTCTCACCAATCCTACTTTCCCAACTTGCTCGGTTGCACCAGTTGAATCGATCGTTTCAACACTTGAAGCAATCGGTTCACCCTGATCTTGAGCCGATCGAATCAACACTTGAGCCGATCGACTCAACACTTGAGCCGACCGGTTCACCAAGCTCAGCCGATTGGTTCATCTCATGAGCCGATCAGTTGGGAGTGCAGATTGTGCAGAATTAGTCAATTACGATTTCAATCAATCTGATACTCCAATCAATGTGTCCAACACCTTGAACACTATGATTTTGAGCTATCAATCAATTGCGTGTTTAATTGAACTACTAAACTCCTTTAGTAATCAATCTAAACATTGTTTGTGGACAAAACTCCTCTTCCAGGTTAAATCCTATGTGTGTGACCCTACATGTCCATTTCACGTTGGCAGTGAAAGTCCATAACACTTATGACTTCACAAGCAAAGAGCGGTGCCTAGTCACACATCAGTGCTACCCAAGTGAAAGTAGAAAGTTGGAGAACAACTTTCAATCCTACAATCCGTGAATGGTGTTACAGTGAATGTATAATTCCTTTGTCACTGATATCCTGAATGAACTCGAGGCATGGAACAGTCATCCTATCAACATTCGTTCACTTTCTTGATCTCAGAGTAGATTGGAAGAGATATTTATGACATCAATATCACATACTGATTCACACATGCGTGCACACACCTATTTCAATCCTACTCATCAAGTGGCCTTGGATATCAAACTCCCTCAAGAGGGACAAATCCCATGTCTATCACTCACCCCTCAAAAGCCCCATGTGTCAAAGCCACCCAATCATCACCTTTATAACAACCCATGTTTCAGGACTGCGTTTGATGATGTCAAAGTGTGCCCAACGACATGTGTTGAGTGCAGTGATTTCAGGTCTAAGAATCACACTCACCACCATCACTATGAGTACTGACTGTGACTACCATGTCATGGTTCCATGTGTCAAACTCACGGTGGGTCTGTCCGGTACACTTGTTCTCTAACAAGTACCTATGTGTTTGGTTTGATATTTCTATATCATGACTAATGAGATTCTGTTATCAACCAACACCACAATCTAGTCTTGTGTGTCATTGTTGTCTATCTACCTTCCACAATGACATCCGACTAGGGACATAACAAGAATGTACAAACTCTTAGCATCCATATGATCTCATCGTTCAGGTCCTTAACCTAAAAGCATATGTCATTGACTACTGTCATTCTCTAGACATTCAATCTGTTCTATCACTATCTCATATGACTGAACCAGAAAGAATTGGAAGCTTGCCTTTGATGTTTATCAAATCAATCTTAATGTATCCCACCAATCATCCCATTATTGGCTCTCAGGGCATACATACCAACAGACTCCCACTTGCACTGCGAGCCAATCACCCTTGAATCATATTCATAGTGATCTTCAAACATGTCCCACATGTTACTGTGCTCTAGTGCCAACATAGTGAGTAATGGCAACACCTTGCCAAAGTCAGTATAAATTGCATGTCTCACATCTCTTCACTGCACGTCACACATATGAGATTGAGTTGCCGTAATATGCGATCCAGTATTCCTTTGCTAAGCTTTAGCCTCATTGCATGATCAAGGATTCCATACTTGTCATCAATGACCGGAATATCTATAAGTTCATCTCATGAACTTCCAGATCCATATAGTATCCACTGCTGTTCTCTAATACACGGATACTCGACATTTCCTTTTAAACGACTTTATCGGAACACTTCCAATTATCAACAAACTTTCACTTTTATATATCCTATATATATATTTTGCGATTAATTTTCTGTACTTTCGGAAGTTCGCATCAATGTAACTCTTTACATCGAACTCTTCCTTATATCCATAGAACTAGTACTTCCCAAGTACTTATCAAGTTCTCATGGTATTCCAGTAACCCTTACTGGAAGTAGACAGACATCCACTCGTCATGTCCCACATACGAGTTAACAGGATGAGCACATCATATTGTCATGTCCTACATACAAGATGATGAATGCATTTTATTCTTTCCGTGTCCATACATGCAAGATAATGGGATGATTACATACATGATAGATCCATATCTATTCTTAGTGTTCCCATTCTTCATAAGAATTGGACACTTGGCCTTGGGATACTAACTCCATGTGACATGGACAAGTTTTCTCCCACTGAATCTGTGCATACTGAACTCTTCAGTACATATTGCCAATGTATGCTTTCTCTTTTTAGGTCAAGAGGTTTTTGAGAACTATCTCTATAGATCTCTATTCCTATCACATAGGAAACATCTCTATCTTCCTTAAAGATAATTTCCACTTTTGGATTTCCATTCTAGAACATTTTCATTTCACATCAACATGTGGAATGTGAACACGCTCCCACTAAATCACAGATCCCTTCTTTATCTTTGACATATGAGTCAAACCCTTTGACTATATCATCAAAGTAAAGATCCAATTCTGAGTTGCTTGTACTCAATCAATCACATTGATTAGTCCATTGTAACTTATAGACTTCATTTGCAATAGTGGATTCATAAACCTTATAGGTTGTGTCACGTACACATCCTTGTTTTATTCCTCAAAGGAATGCAGTTTTAGTATCCATATGCCAAATGTCTTAGTCATTAAGTTGCAATCAACAAGCATCATCCTTCTCAAAATGTTATCCATGTGTATTAACGCTTAAGACTTATTTGCACTTATGGATTTCCATCCAATGGGTGCTACCATCAAGGTCATACCTTATGGTTCACATGGATGTCATTTAGGATGTAATGGTCATAAACCATAACTCAAAATTTGGTTCCTCATAGTCATCTAGATAGTTGACTCATCACATGAACAACTCATCACATAGATAATTGAGGTGTATCTGTCAAGGATGTAAGAACTCACAACTCCTTGTGATTCTCAATGTCCTTTATTAGTGTGGGGTATTCTTTTATTAAGAAGAATTTAGTTATTTGATAATCATTCTCTAACTCCTTAGAGTATGATTCCTTCTTTATTTAGACGTCACCATGCCTTAATCATGAGTTCACTATGATACACTATCATAATCACTCATAAGGATCTCAAACATTTGGTCCAAGTATTTCATTCATTGATCTCATCAAGACTTAACACTTTACCAAATTTGTACTTCATCTATGATATTCTTGAACACTTCAAGATATTCATATTGGTATTTCTCTAAACACCTTTTGAAGTATTAACATTTACTCTAATAGGTATGTAAATACATCACATGTATTATACCTAATTGGATAATCATTCTCCCACTACCATTAGTGAAGATTGATTAATCATGTACAAGATATTCATGTCTCTTACTGGTTCTCTAACCAAAAGAGTCTAGATTTATCCATCACATGGAAACTAGAAATGAATTCCTCATGATTGATGCTAATTATATTGTTTGAGTTATCAATAACTTTAGGTATCATTTTATCTTATGCATACCACATATCACAAGATAAACAAGGTATTGCCTTAAAGATCATATATTTAAGATTGAAACATCAACTTTATTAATTGCCATCATTGTCATACAATATGCAAAAATAAAGTGTTTCTATCTATTGGCAATATCTGAAATAGCAGTTCTCAACTCTAATTTGTGCCCTTTAGGCTGAAATAAATTAAAAAATACTCCTATCCATGGCAGCAACACTTGCTCCAATGATGGGTACTTCTTTCTTGGTCCTTTCACAAATGCCATCACTTCTTTGCGGCATATCATATATGATAGATCCATATCTTGGTATCATATACCTCAGATAAAGAAGCAGTTCATTTCATGATACCTTAGGTGGAGATCTCCATCCCCTCCTTCATCTTCTTTTGTTCTTCTAGATATAGAGGGCAATTCCCTCATACACCCTTTCCCCATGTGCCTTGAGGCTGAAGACGGCTTGGATTGCTGGAAAGTATCAGAACACTTCTTTGCTTTGCCCTTGTGCTTGCCCTTAAGAATTACCTTTTCTTTGATCACATCAAATATTATGGTTTGTCTTTCTTCATCTTTGCCTCTACTATCCTCAACATGTCCAACAACTCTGTCAACGCTTGTCAAAATTGTTCATGTTGTAGCTTACCATGAATTGTATGATTCTCGCAACATTTGCAGTATCATACCAATAGCCAAC
The DNA here is from genome assembly GCA_963693085.1 of Alisma plantago-aquatica. Lineage (NCBI taxonomy): Eukaryota > Viridiplantae > Streptophyta > Magnoliopsida > Alismatales > Alismataceae > Alisma > Alisma plantago-aquatica. Next base: position 1,043,939,739 of record OY856410.1, read on the forward strand.
TCTTGGCTCAGAGGGAATCCTTCTTAGTCAGGTTTTCCACATACCCAATCAAATTGAGTGCGTGAATACCTTACTAGATCTCCTTCTGTCATGACATACTAGGACAGTGTCTTGGAGACATCATATGTCTCATGTTGTCTCTACAACTCATAGTTCAGAGAACACAACATCAAGCACTCCTCATCAATGTCATCCTCGGTATGCTTCCATAAGCATACTTTCAGCCATTGATATGGTGGGATCGAGTTCATCTGGTTCTGGTATAACTAGGACTTAGAGCTTTCACTCTTTGAGAACACTTCTCATCATCCTAACCAGTCATGGAATTATTCCCATTTAATTTGTTGGTCTCAAAGACCGATCACAAATAAAGTGATTATTGTTGATTAACCATTTATTTTAACAAAAGGAAATATATGCAATTTTAGTCCAAAACTCTTTTTGACTTGTTTGATTGATTCGAAAAGTTGACGATAAAATTAGGCCTTTAATTAAATATCGCTCCCACTATTTTACTTCAAATTGATAGCCCTCACCATTAATTCAGAAGATTGCAGCGTACAACCTTCTAATGGGCAAGATCCATATTTCATCAAGTCATGAGTCAGCTTTGGCTGATCGCCCACAATCTTGACTATTTAGGTAGGCCATCATGCCGATTGCATCATATGCAACTCTTGATGAATGAACATGCGCAACACCTTGCCATGAACATTCATTGCCTTTGGGCTTAGACGCTCTAAGAATCACCAGTTAAGTCTAACCCAAAAGCTGACACGGTAAACATGCACCCTGCTTTGGCAGAAGCTACATGTCTACCCTTCACACTTCCACAAGATAGATGGCGTACCACGCTTAGGTGTAACCTACGCTTGGTCGATCGAGTTTTTCATGTGTGCCGCTAATGGAAGGCATATAAGACTTAATATTTTAATGAGGGATTTGGTTTTTATATACATATACATATCCAATCACCATAATACATAGTACGTATCATATACATGCTATATCCCACAGAAAACATGCAAAATGATAAAAGCGATGATTATGGCCATCCTAATGTGATTCCTCGAGCCAAGAGGAATCACGGTCATCTAGGTCTACATCACATGCAACATGTACAAGATGAACTCTGTGCTTTGCCTTCAGAGTAGATCAACTCATCTCATGATTGATTTGCTCGTCCTGGCCCGGTCGTCTGGGTGCCACCAGCTGATCGGTTGGCTCCTCCAACCGATCGGTTCGCCTGGTCGTCATGCATCTCATCATGGCCGCCACCCGCTCGTCTCGCTCCTCGAACTGGTCATCAACCGATCGACTCACTCCTTGAACCGATCATCTAGAACATCAACCAATCGGTTCACGCCTTGAACCGATCGTCTCAGCTATCATCTCGATGTCCTCCGGTCTTTGACATAACAGGAAATAAAATCTATCCTAATATTACATTGCTTAAAAGGGAAACCCCGAGTTACATTCGGGGGGAGCAAAGGTAGGAAAGAATCTCGAATTATTTCGAGTTACATCAAGAATAGGAGAGGGAAGATCAGTGCGCAGACCGAGATGCAAGCTACCACATACAACCATACACATATAGGGTTTATTGGCCATAACCACGCTATACATCCACTACAAAACTCGTTTAAGGGCAACGCGTATCGAGTGCATTAATAATACATATCATATATGTAAATTGGGATTTGTGGATTCAGGATTGGACATGCATAAAGCCAATATTATTCACATCGTATGCAATAAATAAAGGCGACAAACCAAAATCGATCATATCGATATTCCTAAAATATAGAGCAGTTGACGTGGCTCTGATACCACTGTTGGGTTTTAGGGGAGGCAGAGAAGGCAGCGGAAACAAAAGATTTCTCCCCCAAACCCAGAACAAGGAAACGCGTCAATATCTATATAACAGAAAAGGATGGTTTGTGGAATCATACCTTGTCCTGAGGCTTGCTCGGCGACAATACCTCACGCCTTGTAAGGTCTTTACCTCCGATCTTGGATGGTGTCTGTGCAGCTCCTGGTCGCACCGGGACTGACGACTCCTCCTCTCACCAAGACTGTCGGGGTTGATAGGTGTCCTTCTGAGCGGCAGAAACCTCCCGCCTCTGAAGTAGTCCACACGGACTACCTGGAACTCCACACTCCTTGCCCCACAAGGAGTTGGAAGTAGTCACACCCTCCTCTTGACGTACTAGTCGCCAACACACTCTCCTGCCTCCAGTTGCAACTGCAGTTGTCTTTCCCTTGCTGCACCTCCCTTTGTGGGTAGCACTTGCTTGGGCTCTCTCTCGGTTACCAAAACCAGAGAGAAGGACAACTTTGCAGAGCAACTGGTTGCACTGAGTTGTATTTTGAGAAGCCCCCAATACCCCTATATATAGGAGGGTTATGGGACATGGTTCTCTATCCCGGGCAATATGGGACTAAAGCAGGAGTAGAAGGGTTCGAGATTTTCCACCAAAAACAACCAACTCGCAACCTGAACCGATCATTTTATTTCTAAAATGGTCGGTTGGGGATCTGAGCCGGTCGGTTGACACTCAACCGATCGGTTGGGACCCATGAGCCGGTCGGTTCACTTTCTGAACCGGTCGGTTCGTGGTCCTGACCAGTTCCCGATTGACTTTCCATCTTTTGTTTCTAATTGGTATCGAATACCAATCCTTGTTCCAGTCAAATTGGGCAAGTGAAACGTAAGGAAAATTCTCACCAATCCTACTTTCCCAACTTGCTCAGTTGCACCAGTTGAATCGATCGTTTCAACACTTGAAGCAATCAGTTCACCCTGATCTTTAGCTGATCGGCTCAAAACTTGAGCCGAACGGTTCACCAAGCTTAGCCGATTGGTTCATCTCATGAGCCGATCGGTTGGGAGTACAGATTGTGCAGAATCAGTCAATTGCGATTTCAATCAATCCGATACTCCAATCAATGTGTCCAACACCTTGAACACTATGATTTTTAGCTATCAATCAATTGAGTGTTTAATTGAACTACTAAACTCCTTTAGTAATCAATCTAAACATTGTTTGTGGACAAAACTCCTCTTCCAGGTTAAATCCTATGTGTGTGACCCTACATGTCCATTTCACGTTGGCAGTGAAAGTCCATAACACTTATGACTTCACAAGCAAAGAGCGGTGCCTAGTCACACATTAGTGCTACCCAAGTGAAAGTAGAAAGTTGGAGAACAACTTTCAATCCTACAATCCGTGAATGGTGTTACAGTGAATGTATAATTCCTTTGTCACTGATATCCCGAATGAACTCGAGGCATGGCACAGTCATCCTTTCAACGTTCGTTCACTTTCTTGATCTTAGAGTAGATTGGAAGAGATATGTATGACATCAATATCACATACTGATTCACACATGCGTGCGCATGCCTATTTCAATCATACTCATCAAGTGGCCTTGGATATCAAACTCCCTCAGGAGGGACAAATCCCATGTCTATCACTCACCCCTCAAAAGCCCCATGTGTCAAAGCCACCCAATCATCACCTTTATAACAACCCATGTTTCAGGACTGCGTTTGATGATGTCAAAGTGTGCCCAACGACATGTGTTGAGTGCAGTGATTTCAGGTCTAAGAATCACACTCACCACCATCACTGTGAGTACTGACTGTGACTACCATGTCATGGTTCCATGTGTCAAACTCACGGTGGGTCTGTCCGGTACACTTGTTCTCTAACAAGTACCTATGTGTTTGGTTTGATATCTCTATATCATGACTAATGAGATTCTGTCATCAACCAACACCACAATCTAGTCTTGTGTGTCATTTTTGTCTATCTACCTTCCACAATGACATCCGACTAGGGACATAACAAGAATGTACAAACTCTTAGCATCCGTATGATCTCATCGTTCAGGTCCTTAACCTGAAAGCATACGTCATTGAGTATTGTCATTCTCTAGACATTCAATATGTTCTATCACTATCTCATATGACTGAACCAGAAAGAATTGGAAGCTTGCCTTTGATGTTTATCAAATCAATCTTAATGTATCCCACCAATCATCCCATGATTGGCTCTCAGGGCATACATACCAACAAGGGTCCTGTTGGGAGATCCAGAAAGATCCCTTTATTGACCCTCAATTCTGAGTGTATATCAATAGAGAACATATCCATGATCCTCAACTGAAGAGAAAGTGCCAAGGGCTAGAGTTGCTGAATCCATAGGGCATGTGTGACCTAGTGTGCGTGGATGATGAGGAAGCATTTGTAGTTGGGAAGGCAATCTGAGTGGGACACAGATGCTGAGTCCCTCACCCTCAGAACATAAATGTATGAAATGCATTGAGCTAAGGGATAGCCCATTGGTGAGGACATCAAGGCCATGCAGGAGCGGAGATCAACACAAAGGAGAATGGCTTGTTAACATTATTGTCTCCTTATGTCGCTAGCAGTGGTTGTGGCTATGGCAGAGGTGGAGAGGGCATGTGGTTTGGGTGAATCTGTAGGTGTTGTTGCCGCAAAAATCTTGGCAAGTAATGAAAGTTTGTATGGAATTTCCCTTGGCAGCAACTATGCTGTCACTTGTCTTGCGGTTGTAGAAAAAGTGGGAGTAAACAAGGTGGGAATGAGAAATGAATGAAACAATAGCTTGATTTCATTGTTGCCTTTTTGGTATAGAGAATAAGATGTAGATGCTTGTGGGCCAAAGGTATTCCTTAGGGAAGATGATGGAGATTCTAGTAGTAGAAATAGATATGTGAGGATTGACCGAGAGGAATGTTGGGAGAAGATGTTGCAATTTTTGTCAAAGAAGAAGAGAGAAGATGACCATGGAGGCTGAGAAGATGTATGACATGTGGTCAAGACAAGATGAGATGGTGGCCGTTTGTAGGAGAAGACAGTCTCATTTTCTCTCAAGGGTTAGGACATTACTATGGTACGATGTGGAAAGCTTGACTAGTGGAAAAAAAATTATGTATATTGTATTTCTTATTGATAGACGGAAAACCCCTCTCTTGTGTACAATATAGGAGGCAAGTACAAGGAACATGGAATAACTCCAAATGGGACAAGATAATTAGACCCATATTTTATTTGAATATAATAAATAATAATACTTTCTAGTATATAATACTTATCTTGTTTGTAGTTAGAACGTTCATATCAACAACATTGTGCATTCTTGAATGTAATTCATAGATAACTCAAATTAGTTGGATGACTCATAGCCAACTTCACCTAGGGGAAATGCCATCCTATTCTATACTAAATCCAGGAAGACTACCCTTCACAATTTAGTTGTGGTGCTTCTACACAACACTCATATTGTCACCATGTATCTAGAAGTTGAGCTTGCAGTTCATGTTGGATACTAGTTAGATTTAAGAATGTATTTTGATCATCAGGGATAGGTGAGTATAATGGTGGATCAACCCAACCCATAACAAAACAATTGTGACCCATAATAGATGAATGTTTCCATATAGATTGATATTGATATATAAGGACAAAGAGGATATCACCATACCATAATGACATGTGTCAACTAAAATGAGTCACCCATCTGCAAATGCATTTCCTATTCCATAATGAGACCACTGAAAAAAAGAAAATCATAAAAACATTTTTTCCTACTTCATTTGAACCCATTTTGCATCACTAAGATACCTATAGGATTCCATTAAGTTTATAAATTACAAGTTCATCAATATGCATTTCAAGTAATAAAATGTAGGCCATGCATAAGAATCCGAAATGATTATCATTCAAGGACCACTTAACCCCCTTGTCCTGCAAGGACTCTCACCCAAACACTCATCAACCTATGGCTCTTGTAGAGTTCAAAACTCATAAGGTAACAACTTTATTTCCACCTACAACGACAATATTGACACTTTATTCATTCACAGACTCTCCATATCATCTGGCATACATATTTATTGAAGTGTACAATGACAAATGATTCAACATCTTTTTCATGGAGCAAGAATAATGCTATTGTGCAACTAAAATAGAACTATATTTTCCTCAAGGAAGGAGAGGCCACTCAAATGGTATTTACTCTACATCATAGTTTTAAATACTAACCATATTTATCTACATATTTAAACTGTCAATGAAAAGTATATGGTTCATAATGACATCAAACTGACAATTTTTTCCTCTTTTTGGGTGTTATCTTATAAAATAAAATTACACCATGGATAAATGTATTGTTAGGATAAGATATAAATCTCAAATGCAACGTGTAAGCTAATATGAATACCAACACACCATTTATAACAAGAATAGTTCTTCAACAAAAGAAAGCCTGATTGATTTGAGCATTTGTATAATAACAATTAAGTGTTGCTAATTAGGTGTAGTTCAAGGAATCTATTGTCACTAGAATATTGGGAGATTTTCACAATTCTAATATCAAGGAAACATGATTATAAAATGAAACAAAAATGTACCTTCACATGAGTTGTCACCAACTCAAATGGATAACAATAAATGCAATCCAATAAATGAGAAGATGAGCCATCCACCAATAGAGCATTGAGTGTTACACCAGACATGTTGATGTTGATAAGTCCTCTATCCTATTGTGGAATACATCCCAAAATGACAAGTAAATGTCAACTTGTATAAATAAAATAATCACTAAGGAACCAATAGTAGCATACCAAACTAAATTATAAACATAATTGAGTGCAAAATATTATGTTAGTTCCTACACAAGAATCTCCCATAAAAAGGGGCATTATTCCCAAGCAAAAACTTGGTTAAGTTATACACTTATTTACCAAAAAACTATCACATAATGATGATATGTTGTTTTATATTATATTATAGAAAACAACAACTAATGTCATGATCTTAAAATGAATCAATAACCTCCACATATTTTAAGAAATTATTAATAACATTAAAAAATCATAATCATGTCCTCTATCTCCCTTTGTGGAACACAATTAGTAAAATCTATAAATACACATCAAGTAACCCAATGTTGTGATAGGGATCACAATTTATTTAATGAAAATATTTTATTTGACCAGATACAAATGAATAGATAAAGAAATTCAACCAGCATTCTCAGGATAATGGATTAACTAATTATCCACTCGATGCAAAATGAACTGTTACAAGCCTAATCTCATGGATCACTGATAGTTGATGGATCAAACAGGAAGTTGTGAAATACTCTGGGAGTGATCCTCTAGAAGGTTGACTTCTTACAATTATGAGAGGAATCATATATCTTCCCAAGAATGCCCTAGGAAGCTACTCCATCAAGATAGACACTCATTTTCCTACAAGTACATCAAGAAATATTATTTCCCTACCAAATAATGTGCTCTTTATAAGATGACTTATTACCAAGTAGTTGTTATACATGATATCAACTAGGTACAAATCACATAGGAAAGGTACACATCAAATAGGAAGGGAACATGATGGCTGACAACTTTACCAAATGGGCTCTCAAAATGCTACATAGTGTATCACGCTCATTGAATGCTCTACTGACTTAAACCAGTGAGTACATACATATGAAATTCTTGATAGTTCTAGAATAAATACTTCAATAAAACTAGACACTACATTTTCCATCCTTAGATGGAACTAGCTTAAACAGATTTAGATGCATTATTTTTATTATGGGATGAGAGGAAAGAAAAATCTTAAATTCATCATAAATAAAAGAAACATAGTAGCAAATTTTCTATAGGTTGATTACGGTATTATTAGATTTTACTTAAGGAGATGGACTGCAACAATGATCATTTTTAGCTAAAAAAGTGTTATCCTTTTTTATCTAGACAATTGTTTCATAATCAGAAATTATAGGTTGGGAATCAAATTTTTATTTTTTTGATCTGATTATGCTGAGGCATAACATGGGTCTATGAGTAGAAGGTTTCTATTTTACATGCCTTTTAATATTATGAAAGTTTAATAATAAAATCTTCTATTTAAAAAATCATTAACTTATTAATTATATACTCCAAAAGAAAAGAATTGATAACATCTTTGGCTAGGAGAAATAAATGAATGGAAGAATCATGCATGATACTGTTGGGTTTTAGGGGAGGCAGAGAAGGCAGCAGAAATAAAAATTTTCTTCTCCCAAAACCAGAACAAAGGAAACACGTCAACGTTTATACAATAGGAAGGATGGTTTGTGGAGGCGTACCTTGTCCCGAGGCTTGCTCGACGACGTTACCTCACGGCTAGCGCGGTCTTCACCTCCAGTCTTGGACAGTGTTTGTGCAGCTCCTAGTCTCACCGAGACTATCAGCTCCTGGTCTCACCGAGACTGTCGGGATTGACAACTGTCCTCTGAGCGGCAGAAGTCTCCCACCTCTGAAGTAGTCCACACGGACCACCTAGAACTCTAATCTCCTTGTTCCACAAGGAATCAGAAGGAGTCACACCCTCCTGTCAGCGTACTAATCACCAATACACTCTCCTACCACCAGTCGCTTTCTGTAGTTGTCTTTCCCTTGTTGTGCCTCCCTTATCGTGTAGCACTTGCTCGGGCTCTCTCGGTTACCAAAACCAGAGAGAACGACAACTTTGCAGAGCAACTGGTCCACTGCGTTGTTGTCTTGAGAAGCCCCCACTACCCCTATATATAGGAGGGTCATGGGATAGGGTTCTCTACCCCGGGCAATGCGGGATTAATGCAAGAGTAGAAGGGTTCGAGATTTTCCACAAAACAACCAACTACGCCACTTGAACTGATCGTTTCATACATGAAACAGTCGGTTGGGGAGTTGAGCCGATCAGTTCAAACCTCAATCGATCGGTTGGGGCACCTGAGCTGATCGGTTCACTTCTGAGTCGATCAGTTCGTGGTCCTGATTCAACTCAAATTGACTTCCAAATTTGTTTTTGATTAATCAAATATTAATCCTTGTCCAAATCGAATTTGTACAAGTGAAACAAATTGTATTTGCAAAAATAGTCTTCTGACTTTCCAAACGATCTCGGTTAGACCAGTTGAGCCGATCGGTTCAACCCTTGAACCGGTCGTCTCAATCTTCCTTGAGCCGATCAGTTCATCACATGAGCCGATCAGTTCACCAACATGAGCCAATCGGTTCAACTCTTGAGCCGATCGGTTGGGGCAGCAGACTTGTGCAAATCAATCAATCATAGTTTCAATCAATCTGATACTCTAATCAATCAGTCCAACACCTTGAAAACTATGATATTGAGCTATCAATTGATTGGGTGTTTAATTGAACTACTAAACTCCTTTATTAATCAATTTAAACATCGTTTGTGGATAAACTTCTCTTCCAAGTTAAATCCTATGTGTGTGACCCTACAGGTCCATTTCACATTGGCAGTAAAAGTCCATAACACTTATGACTTCACAAGCAAAGAGCGGTGCCTAGTCGCACATCAGTGCTACCCAAGTGAAATAGAAAGTTGGAGAACAACTTTCAATCCTACAATCCATGTATGGTGTTACAAAAAATGTATAATTCCTTTGTCATTGATATCCCGAATGAACTCAAGGCATGGAACAGTCATCCTGTCAACATTCATTCACTTTCTTGATCTCAGAGTAGATTGGAGGAGATATGTATGACATCAATATCACATACTGATTCACACATGTGTATGCACGCCTATCTCAATCCTACTCATCAAGTGGCCATGGATATCAAACTCCCTCAGGAGGGACAAAACCCATATCTATCACTCACCCCTTAAAAGCCCCATGTGTCAAAGCCTCCCAATCATCATCTTTATAACAACCCATGTTTTAGGACTGCGTTTGATGATGTCAAAGTGTACCCAATGACATTTGTTGAGTGTAGTGATTTCATGTCAAAGAATCACACTCACCACCATCACTGTGAGAACTGACTGTGACTACCATGTCATGGTTCCATGTGTCAAACTCACGGTGGGTCTGTCCGGTAAACTTATTCTCTAACAAGTACCTATGTGTTTGGTTTGATATCTCCATATCATGACTAATGAGATTATTTCATCAACCAACACCACAATCTAGTCTTGTGTGTCATTGTTGTCTATCTACCTTCCACAATGACATCCGACTAGGGACATAATAAGAATGTACAAACTCTTAGCATCCGTATGATCTCATCATTCAGGTCCTGAACCTGAAAGCATACGTCATTGAGTACTGTCATTCTCTAGACATTCAATATGTTCTATCATTATCTCATACGACTGAACCAGAAAGAATTGGAAGCTTGCCTTTGATCTTTATCAAATCAATCTTAATGTATCCCACCAATCATCCCATGATTGGCTCTCAGGGCATACATACCAACAGACTCCCACTTGCACTGTTAGCCAATCATCCTTGAATCATATTCATAGTGATCTTCAAACATGTGCCACATGTTACTGTGCTCTAGTTCTAACATAGTGAGTAATGGCAACACCTTACCAAAGTCGGTATTAATTGCATGTCTCTCATCTCTTCACTGTACGTCACACGTATGAGATGGAGTTGCCGTAATATGCGATCCAGTATTCCTTTGCTAACCTTTAGCCACATTGCATGACCAAGTACTCGTTACTTGTCATCAAAGATCGGAATATCTATAAGTTTATCTCATGAACTTCCAGACCCATATAGTATCCATTATTGTTCTCTAACACACGGATACTCGACCTTTCCTTTTAAATGACTTTATTGGAACGTTTTCAATTATCATTCCCTTTTTTATATCCCAAATATATATTGAGATTACTTTTCTATCCTTTTTAGAAGTTCGCATCAATGTAACTCTTTACAGTGAACCCTTCCTTATTTCCATAGAACTAGTACTTCACAAGTACTTATCAATTTCTCATGGTATTCCAGTAACCCTTACTGGAATTAGACATACATCCACTCGTCATGTCCCACATACAAGTTATCAGGATGAGCATATCATATTGTCATGTCCTACATATAAGATGATAAATGCATTTTGTTCTTGCCATGTCCATACATGCAAGATAATGGGATAATTACATACATGATAGATCCATATCTATTCTTAGTGTTCCCATTCTTCATAAGAATTGGACACTTGGCCTTGGGATACTAACTCCATGTAACATGGACAATTTTTCTCCCACTGAATCTGTGCATACTGAACCCTTCAGTATAGATTGCTAATGTATGCTTTCTCATTTAGGTCATGAGTTTTTCGAGAACTATCTCTACAGATCTCTATTCCTATCACATAGGAAACGTCTCTATCTTCTTTAAAGATAATTTCCACTTTAGATTTCCATTCTAGAACATTTCCATTTCACATCAACATGTGGAATACGAATACGCTCCCACTAAATCACATATCTCTCTTTATCTCTGACATATCAGCCAAACCCTTTGACTATATCATCAAAGTAAAGATCACAGTTCTGAGTTGCTTATACATAATCAATCACATTGATTAGTCCATTGTAACTTATAGACTACATTTGCATTAATGGATTCATAAACCTTCTAGGTTGTGTCACGTACACATACTTGTTTTATTCCTCATAGGAATGTAGTTTTAGTATCCATATGACAAATCTCTTAGTTATTAAGTTGCAATCAACAAGCATCATCCTTCTCAAAATGTCATCCATGTGTCTTAACACTTAAGACTCATTTGCACTTATGGATTTCATCCCAATGGGTGCTACCATCAAGGTCATACCTTATGGTTCACATGGAAGTCATTTAGGATGTAATGGCCATAAACCATAACTCAAAATCTGGTTCCACATATTCATCTAGATAGTTGACTCATCACATGACCAACTCATCACATAGATAATCAAGGTGTATCTGTCAAGGATACAAGAACTCACAACTCCTTGTGATTCTTAATATCCTTTATTAGCATGGGGTATTCTTTATTTAAGAAGAAATTAGTTTTTTGATAATCATCCTCTAAATCCTTAGAGTATGACTCCTTTTGATTTAGACATCACCATGCCTTAATCATGAGTTCACTATGATACAATATCATAATCATTCATAAAGTTCTCAAACATTTGGTTCAAGTATTTCATTCATTGATCTCATCAAGAATTAACACTTTACCAAAATCGTACTTCACCTATGATATTCTTGAACACTTTAAGATACTCATATTTGTATTTCTCTAAACACTGTTTGAAGTATTAGCATTAACTCTAATAGGTATGTAAATACATCTCATGTATTATATCTAATAGGATAATCATTCTCCCACTACCTTAGTGAAGATTGATTAATCATGCCCAAGAGATTCATGTCTCTTACTGGTTTTCCAACCAAAAGAGTGTAGATTTATCCATCATATGGAAACTAGAAATGAATTTCTCATGATTTATGCTAATTTGATGGTTTGAGTTATCAATAACTTTTAGGTATCATTTTATCTTATGCATACCAAGTACCATAAGATAAACAAGGTATTGCCATAAAGATCATATCTTTTGAAATTGAAACATCAACTTTATTAATTTCTATTATTGTCATACAATATGCAAAAATTAAAGTGTTTTTATTCATTTGGCAAATATGAAATAGCAGTTCATAAATCTATTACATGCCTTCAAGGCTGAAAATAAACTAAAGTACTCCTATCTATGGCGGCAACACTTACCCCATGTATTGGGTGCTTTACACTTTATATCTTGGTATCATATACCTCAAAAAGTGTTACAAGTTTATTTCATGACACCTTCAGGGGGAGACGTTTGTCGCCTCCTTCTTCTTTAGTTCTTCCAGATAGAGTGGACAATTCCTTTTCCAATGTCCTGGCTTTTGACAATGGTGGCAATTTCCACTCTTGGTCACGCCTCCCTTGGCCTTGAGAGCTGAAGAAACCTTGGGCTCCTGGCTAGCTTCAGAATCTTTCTTAGCCTTGCCCTTGCCCTTGCGCTTGGACTTGCCTTTCTTGCTGTTGATCACCATCACAGACTTAGGCTTGTCCTTCTTCATCTGTGTCTCAGCTGTCCTCAACATGCCCAAAAACTCTGTCAATGGCTTGTCAAAGTTGTTCATGTTGTAGTTCATCACAAACTGACTATAGGATTCTCGCAACGATTGCAGTATCACGTTAAGAGCCAACTCTTGGCTTAGGGGAAATCCCAGTCTTGTTAGGTTCTCCACATACCCAATCATCTTGAGCATGTGAGGACCAACTGGATCTCTGTCATGACACACTTGAACAGTTCCCTTGAGACATCATATCTCTCTTGCCGTGCTTGATCTTCATACATGTTCTTGAGATACTGAATCATCTCAATGACACCCATGTTCTCATGTTGTCTCTGCAACTCATGGTTCATGGAGCACAACATCAAACACTTTGCATCAATGGAATCATCATAATGCTTCTTATAAGCATCCCTTTCTGCCTTTGGTGCGGTAGGAGTAGGTTCCTCTGGAACTGGAGTATCTAGGGCATAGAGCTTTCGCTCTTGAGTGAGAACAATTCTCAATGTCCTAAACCAGTCATGGAAGTTAGTCCCATTCAACTTGTCCTTCTCAAGGACCGATCACAATGAAAAGTGATTGTTGTTTTTTGTCATTTGTACTACAAAAGGAAATATATGCAATTTAGTCCAAAACTCAATTTTGACTTATTTGATTGATTTGAAAAGTTGACGATATAATTAGGACTTTAATTAATTATCGCTCCCACTATTTTAGTTCAAATTAATAGCCCTCACTATCAATTCGGAAGATTGCAGTGAACAACCTTCTAGTGGGTCAAGATCCTGAAATCCTCTAAGTCATGGACCAGCTAGGGCTGTCACCCACAACTTCGATCTTCCAGATAGGCAACTTTTGCCAATTGCATCATATGCAACTCTTGAAAGATGTCATATGAAACTCCTTGCTATGATCACCTCCATGCCTCAAGGTGCTAGATCCTATCTAGGTCACCTTGTTAAGTCCGACCCAAAGCCAACACGATGAATATGCACCCTGCTAGGGCATACCCACATATCCATCCTTCACGCTTCCACGAGATAGACGGTGCACTACGCTAGGGCATTCCCACACTTGGCCGATCAAGCTTTTCATGTGTGTCGCATTTGGAAGGCATCTAAAACTTTAATATTTAATGAGGGATTTGGTTTTATAGGTACATATACATATCCAATCACCACAATATATAGTACGTATCATATACATGTTATATCCCACATAAAACATACGAAATGATAAATGTAATGATTATGGCCATCCTAATGTGATTTCTCGAGCCAAGAGGAATCACGGTCATCTAGGTCTACATCACATGCAACCTATCCATGATGAAGTGCTATAGCCATCCGAGTTGATCAACTCATCACATGAATGACCTGCTCGCCCTGGCCTGGTCATCTGGGTGCCACCAGCCGATCGGTTGGCTCCTCCAACCGATCGGTTCACCTGGTCGTCGTGCATCTCCTCAGGTCACCACCCGCTCATCTCGCTCCTCGAGCTGATCGTCTGGATCGCCAACCGATCGGTTCACGCCTTGAACTAATCGTCTCAGTTGTCGTCAGATTGTCCTCCGTTCTTTGACATAACAAGAAATAAAAGATCTATCCTATTTTATATTTGTATTGGGAAACCCTGAGTTACATTCGAGGGGAGCAAATGTAGGAAAGAAATCTTGAATTATTTCGAGTTACATCAAAAATAGGAGATAGGAAATCGGTGCGCAGACCGAGATGCAAGAAATCACATACAACCAAGCAGACACATAAGGTTTATTGGCCATAACCACGCTATACATCCACCGTAAAACTCGTTTAAGGGCGACGCGTATTGAGTGCATTCATATTACATATCATATATGTATATTGGGATTTTTGGATTTAGGATTGGACATGAATAAATCGAATTTTATTCGCATCATATGCAATAAATAAAGGCGACAAATCAAAATCGATCACATTGATAATCCTAAAGTATAGAGTAGTTGACGTGGCTCTGATACCACTGTTGGGTTTTAGGGGAGATAGAGAAGGCAGCGAAAACGGAAATTTTCTTCTTCAAACCCAGAACAAAGGAAACACGTCAACGTCTATACAATGGGAAGGATGGTTTGTGAAGGCGTACTTTTTCCCGAGGCTTGCTCGGCGATGTTACCTTGCAGCTTGTGCGGTCTTCACCTCTGGTCTTGGACGGTGTCTGTGCAGCTCCTGATCTCACCGGGATTGTCGGGATTGACAGTTGTCCTCCGAGCGGCAGAAGTCTCCCACCTCTAAAGTAGTCCACACAGACCACCTGGAACTCCGATCTCCTTGTCCCACAAGGAATCGGAAGGAGTCTCACCCTCCTGTCGGCGTACTAGTCACCAACACACTCTCCTACCACTAGTTACATTATGCAGTTGTCTTTCCCTTGTGCTTCACTTATCGGGTAACACTTGCTCGGGCTCTCTCGGTTACCAAAACCAGAGAGAATGACAACTTTGCAGAGCAACTGGTACACTGGGTTGTTGTCCTGAGAAGCCCCCCACTACCCCTATATATAGGAGGGTCATGGGATAGGGTTCTCTATCCTGGGCAATGTGGGATTAATGCAGGAGTAGAATGGTTCAAGATTTTCCACAAAACAACCAACTGCGCCACCTGAACTGATCGTTTCATACATGAAACTGTCAGTTGGGGAGTTGAGACGATCGGTTCAAACCTCAACCAATCGGTTGGGGCACCTGAGCTGATAGGTTCAATTCTGAGCCAATCGGTTCATGGTCCTAATCCAACTCGAATTGACTTCCAAATTTGTTTCCGATTAATCAAATATTAATCCTTGTCCAAATCAAATTTGTACAAGTGAAACAAATTGTATTTGCAAAAATAGTCTTCTGACTTTCCAAACGATCTCGGTTAGACCAGTTGAGCCGATCGGTTCAACCCTTGAACTGGTCATCTCAGTCTGTCTTGAGCCAATCAGTTCATCACATGAGCCGATCGGTTCACCAACCTGAGCCGATCAGTTCAACTCTTGAGCCGATCAGTTGGGGCAACAGACTTGTGCAAATCAGTCAATCGCAATTTCAATCAATCCGATACTCTAATCAATCAGTACAACACCTTCAACACTATGATATTGAGCTATCGATTGATTGGGTGTTTAATTAAACTACTAAACTCCTTTAGTAATCAATCTAAACATCGTTTGTGGATAAACTCCTCTTCCAGGTTAAATCCTATGTGTGTGACCCTGCAGGTCCATTTCACGTTGGCAGTGAAAGTCCATAACACTTATGACTTCACAAGCAAAGAGTGGTGCCTAGTCGCACATCAGTGCTACCCAAGTGAAATACAAAGTTGGAGAACAACTTTCAATCCTACAATCCATGTATGGTGTTACAGTGAATGTATAATTCCTTTGTCACTGATATCCCGAATGAACTCAAGGCATGGAACAGTCATCCTGTCAATGTTCATTCACTTTCTTGATCTTAAAGTAGATTGGAGGAGATATGTATGCCATCAATATCACATACTGATTCACACATGCGTGTGCACGCCTATCTCAATCCTACTCATCAAGTGGCCATGGATATCAAACTCCCTCAGGAGGGACAAATCCCATATCTATCACTCACCCCTCAAAAGCCCCATGTGTCAAAGCCACCCAATCATCACCTTTATAACAACCCATGTTTCAGGACTGCGTTTGATGATGTCAAAGTGTACCCAACGACATGTGTTGAGTGTAGTGATTTGAGGTCAAAGAATCACACTCACCACCATCACTGTGAGAACTGATTGTGACTACCATGTCATGGTTCCATGTGTCAAACTCACGGCGGGTATGTCCGGTAAACTTGTTCTCTAACAAGTACCTATGTGTTTGGTTTGATATATCCATATCATGACTAACGAGATTCTGTCTTCAACCAACACCACAATCTAGTCTTATGTGTCATTGCTATCTATCTACCTTCCACAATGACATCCGACTAGGGACATAATAAGAATGTACAAACTCTTACCATCCGTATGATCTCATCGTTCAGGTCCTAAACCTGAAAGCATACGTCATTGAGTACTGTCATTCTCTAGACATTCAATCTGTTCTATCATTATCTCATATGGCTGAACCAGAAAGAATTGGAAGCTTGCCTTTGATCTTTATCAAATCAATCTTAATGTATCCCACCAATCATCCCATGATTGGCTCTCAGGGCATACATACCAACAGATACTACTTAGGAAGGACATCCATTAACATAAAAATCAACCCATCCTATGTACATCATATCTATATCTTTTTCTACATATTCAAAACATACAGTAAATGCCTTATGTCCATCCCCATAAGCCCCTAACCATCACCAAGATTTGGGTTGGTTCCGTGATCTCCAATATGCCATGCACATGTGTTCCTCATTTTCCCAGATCCCTGTCCAAAATACTAATTCTCTAGGGGATGACCTCACCTATAAATAATACACTCCTGCATCATATTTCTTATATCCCTCACAAAAAATGTAAACCATGGAGGGTCATAAATCCCCCACCTAGATGGAAGAACTAGCTCTTATTTTTTAGAACTAGCTCTTATTCTATATGAATGTTGGAGAGGTAAAGACAAATTTTATATTTAAAATGTTATCCACATCCTCACAAATGTCCTATATAAGACAACATGACATCATAACACTTATTCCATTGCATATAAATGATACACACATATACTAACTCATTTAGTGATGTGAAATAATTATACTTATATGAAATTATATATAATATCAACAATGATTTTTCTTTTTTCATGTAGTCATCTCACAAATGGTCAGATAAGCATCACCTATGCCACTTTTTGTATATGGAAGGTATAATTGTGCTCTTATACTGAGCAATATCATATGTAAAAAGTATAGACCAAATTTATATATCAAATTGAAAAAAACCTAATTAGTACAAGGACCTAATACCCCATTAAAAATAAACATAAGTGGAAAACATGCTAAAAATTAAGAGAGAATTTGAAAACAACTCAAGCCTACATGAAAGGTCTCAAACTCCCTACTCACACTCCCCACTATCTAGCACGTTATACCTCTAAAAACTCTTAATGGTAGTATGCTCTCCCACCAAAAAATGCCTGCTCCATTTTGTATGCAATTACACCATTCAAGTAGTAGATAATGTTGAATGCCTCTACCAACTTTTAGGCTACGGATAATATCATCAACCACTAAGTATCATGGCATGGGTTACCTTCTCCTTAGTTCGAACCACAAAATAAGGTAGTTAACAAATCTCCTTCATCTGAAATCATCTTACAAAGCATGTCGTTGCATATTAAAAAATGTTCCCTTCACTTTGGCCCTATACAAACAAGTCTCTCTTTCACCTTAAAAATGATATGGAAAATTAGAACATGAATTAAAGTTTAAATCCAAGTCAAAATTGGATTTTGATCATGCCATATAAATATACAGGGCATACTTTTATGATAATTCCTTCACCTATGCCTATCTAGAAGGTGAAGATATCAATCTTTCACATGATTAGCAACAACTTAAACATGAAAGAAAAAGGAAAAAAGGAAATATACCAATGCATCTTACCGGAGACAATGATTTTTCCCATGCATAAAAATAGATAAATTTAGTATGTACTATAAACAAAATATCTAACCTAAAGCAAGAATTTTTGTCCATGCCAAGATTTATTATAAACATGACACCTTATCAAAATACATGCGAATACACAAAAAAGAGCACTATAAAAATACAAGATCAATAACAAAAATGGGATTTCCTACTTGAAACACTATGATCAACTTCTAAGGTGGCTTGTTACCAAGTTAATTGAAGTTCTAAGATGAGAGTACAAACATCATTTAGAAACTCACTGCTTTGGGGGACATTATGATGTGCTTCACAAGAAGCTACTAGGTTGAAAATTTATGTACCACCAAATACCCACTCTTGCCATAATATCTATATATAGATATAGTCCGTCATAGAGAAAAATATAACATATGGACTCCAATAAAAAAGTTACAAAAATTTGGTAGTAAAATGGGATGTTGTACTCTTTGAAATCATTGACAACTAGTCATGTTGTAGACAAATAAAACACATAGATTGTGGGTGTCTTAGCCCATGATTCAAGTTCACTTACAAGCAATGATATGTACTATGTATAATTTTGCGTAAGTGTATTAACAAATAATAATCATTGATAATGGATTGATGAAATCTAGAATAACAGATAGAACCTTGTTTAAATATCAAATTCACCATTAGTAATTGACTTTGATACCCCATGGTTGTTATGGTGTAATATAACTTCCTCTGTTTTTGCATTTTTTGTTGATGATCATTCTAATTCCAACATAACTTTGGCTATCGTTAGCAAAATGCCAACATATGAACCATTCCTAAAAACTCAGTCTAAAGTTTAAATTTGAACAATTCCTTACACTTTGATAGAGGTAGATTGTTTATGTATACAATTTTATTTCTAATTTTCCTCCAAGTTTCAAAGTGCTTCCAAGCTTTTAATACCATGTAGCTAAAAGATTTGTAAGTTGTTTCTAAATCTATGTCTAGATATTTCTTTTCCCCAATTTTTAGTATCCAACAACCCCTTTATCAAATCCTCATGTACTTTACACACATAACTATCTTTTCTACCTCCATCGAGATTATTAAAATTATTAAGTCAACTTGATGCATATGTTGTTCTCAAATTTTCAAATTCACTTTCTACTACTTCCAGAAAAATGATGGTGTTGCTTTACGCCCCATATTCTACCGTCACCCATGATAAAGTGATAGCTAGGGAAAGATATAAGAAATAATAAATGAAAATGGCTAGCATAGCAACACTAAACATTTTAGTATAGTGAAGGACATGACCCCAACAATATATTAGCCTCATACCACTGTAACTAGAACTTGAGAAGTGACTCCCACAAATTACCACTACACTAGGAATTCAGGATGAAATAAATAACCATGAATATATAAAAGATGGAGCATAAGAAAAACGCAACTCAACTGGTATAATAAGTGAGTCATTACATTCTTATGAACAAATAATGAATTGAAAGAGAAGTAGGGAACAATATATAAATCTAATCTAAGACACTTAGCACAAAAGATGAAAAAGAACATGGCTACATTCACAATGGACCGAAGTGAGAAAGATAAGGATAAAATAATGAACCAATGAACAAGACAAGCATCTCCTTTAGTGACTACAACTCAAAATAGGGAACTATAGCTAGTGCATAATACAAAATAGAAGAAATTAATATCTACCTACTAGAGAACAACCAAAATTTCAAACATAGGCACACCATTTAATCACCATCAAGTTTCATATGAATAGCTGTGAGAACCTGTTACACTAAATGAGATTACTCAAAATATAAAACACAATCAATCACTAATTAATCACATACCAAAAAATATGGGTAAATTAAAATTGATTTTAACGTCAACACCTACTCAAAAACATTTGCATAAGAGCCCAACATCTTTATTATATCCATACTATGCCAAGAATTTGATAAAAATTGTTCTATCGTCTTAGCCGCCACATATATACAGGAGAACAATATTCATATATGCCACACAAACAAGCATTAATATGCTAATAAAAGTCTGATTCGTTTGAAACACCATATACAAACTTTTTCTCACCCGGACCTGAGAGTACATGGATGAATCTAGGACACACTAGACATCTAATCAACTTTCTCAAAGATTCATTACTATAGCTCCTCTTTGTTTCCACATGTTTGTTTTTGTCACTTCCGATTAACTAAAAAAATGTGGCGAACCACAAGGGTGAGACCCATGTCCTAGCAAGAGATATAACCTCCAACAACGTTTATTGATTACAATATTTTAAAGTAGTTAAACAGTTAAGAAATTTAATTAGATATAATAAATAAGATCAGTAGTACTGATGATTAACAAAATACATGAAGGAGCAGGTAATAAATATCATCATTTGCCAAGCTATCATCCTTGATCTTGTTGACAATATAAGCAATTCAGTAGCATATGCATATCTAACATCATGAGCAAGTATAGTAACATAGCATAGCTAACAACACGAGCATGTCTAATTGGTTGAACATATCAACATCATAAGAAGAGCTAACAACATAAGCACAACTATCTGGATAAGCATGATTAGCAGTATATACATCTCTAGTTACAAAGGCATGGCTAGCATGCTAAACATAACTAACAACACGAGATAGCTAGCATCATGATTATAATCAACAGTAGTAGTATAGTTATCAACACAAGCATAGCTACTGTATGTACGCATCTACAATCTTAACAATATCCACAACCTAAGTATATCTACTACCTCCTAATTGCACTAAGCATCATATTTATGTAAAGATAACAAACAAGGGTTATCATCCAATGTGAAATGTTGTGTATAACCCTAAACAAATATGCTGCACACCTGTATTACATCTTTTATTACACCCTGAGGAAATTGAGGATACCACTCAAAATCCAACTGACCACTACTAAGTCGAAATCAGTGCCATACAAGATCTATGAAGAGCCGGACTCCTAAGATCTTCTCCGCCCCCGTTTAGTACAAGTTTGCCACATTGACACATAAGGTCAAGCTACGAAAAGCCTAGTTCGTCCTTGGTACAGGTCACAACACTAGTGAAAGGAGGTGGGTACACATACCCTACCATCCGAGGTACAACCACAATTGTCCTCAAATCTCGTCACATATATAATCACCGAGACACGACCGCAACCATTTTCAAACCGAGGGCTAGGTATGACCGCAATCATCCTCCCTAAATACTTGAATTTAGGATGACAAGAACCCCACATGCTCATCAGTATGCACTCCGATTTTCTCTTAAGAATACTCGTTTCACCATCTGGCAAGTTCTGACACTCAGATGGATCTATGGCACAAGGCACTACATGATTAGAGTTTCACTTGATTAGTTATGCCAATTGGGTGAATTAAGGCTGCATCAAACAAGTGGACATACAAACCCTAATTCACTTCTAACAAGCATATAAATATCAAAACTTCAAAAGATATAAAATGTGTGAAGCATAATTTCTCATCTCACCATCACATGGTACTATTCACTTGCCATTCATAAGACCACACTAGTCATCATACTATCACAAGATATAAATCCTTTTCACAATATCACATGGTATCAACCCTTATCAACATAAGAGGATTACACCTTGTTTAGGGCTCAACCATGCCCAAAGGTCATTAAGACCTTCATACTATCACAGGATATAAATCCTTTTCACAATATCATAGGGTATCAACCCTTATCAGCACAAGAGGATTACACCTCATTCAGGGCTCAACCATGCCTAAAGGTCATTAAGACCATCATACTATTCCCGCCAAGATCATCATTATCTTTCCATGCCTTATAACAAGGCTCAACAACATCACTTACATATAATACACTAGATCAGCACAATATTGCATTAATGAGCTATGATATATTCATAAAAAATCATAGCAGGGTTATATTAACATTAAGAACATTCCTTTATTACATCAACTTGCAATCAATCTTGATATAATTAACACTCATCACATTCATAATGCACATGTTTAGCATAAGAAAGTATCAACCATGTGGCTATGATAACGACCAGTTAACACATTAAGGTTATGATCATGTTAAGGAGGTAATTCCACCATCATTCCATCATACAAGAATGTTAAACATGAATACTCATCTTTATCTATTTGCATTAAAGTTAGGTTCAACATGATAAATTATATCAATGTTACCGATCATCACTTATACCCAAACCCTAACTCACGACATCCCCATTGGATCATGGATGCATAAGGTGAAGAATCACCTTCACATTCCATACTATTCTCAAGTATGAACCCACACATAAATCAATACGTATCCATCGAGTTATAGCATACTAGGGTTTCAACAACAGTAACAAAGTACTCCATGATTGTATTAGTCATTCAAGGACTATTCATACCCAATTACCCTCATTTAGTTATATTAAAGCTAGGTATAACAAGCTATACCTCATTAGGGTTACATATCAACACAATATGGTTGTCATCCCTTCTATTCATATGAGTGAATAGGTAAGACTACCTTATTAAGGGTAACCCTCCATTTTTTCCATCATCATTCAACCCATATCACTATACCACAATGTCACCCAGAACCATTGGATGTGTAAAAGGTAAGACCATTAGTTGTTTACATAAGTAAACACCTTGGATAAAACACCTATGAATTCCTTGATTTTTTCTCTAGAAAGAGTCACCATCTAACCCTAGACATCCCTTGATTAACAAAACAAAAAGTTCCATTGAGAGTAGGGTAAAACCCAAAACTGACTGTTCATTTAAAACAAGCCATCCATTGTCAACAAGTAAGCTCCTTAAGTTGATCATATAAAGGAAACCATCTAAATCACATTATTAGGACCAACATATTACATTAGACATCATTACCCTTTATTGGAGGAATAAACATTAGATCTTGACCATTGGGTCAAGTTCATACATTAAAACCATCAATTATAGTATATGCCCAATCATTGCATCAAGTGACCCAAGAAACCATTGGTCTAAGGCTTAATTGATACTACAACTACAATTCTTAACTTACTATAGGTTTTAGAGAGCTGATCCACCATAATTAGTGACCATTAAGTCACCATAGGTTGTTAGATCAACACTATATTCATTAATTAGCATCAAAAATTAAGCTAATGTCATCATTGATTGATAACAACTGTAGGGTACTTAATGGTTGATCATTAAACTTCTAATTGATCCAAAACCTGACCTAAGGGGGTGACCATAGGTTTTCACCATCATCTGACACCTTTGATCGTGACCATCAGTTGTCATGAATACAACACCATAGGGTTGTTGCAATGGTACCATCATCGGGTCATGGGTTTATAGAAGAAATCAACTTTAAACCCTAAAAATGACCATTGGTTGATAGGTGCTTAGCACCATAGGTTGTCAAACCAACCTGATAAAAGTAATATTATACATTAGGAATAACCTAAACATGATCATAGGTTCATCTAGAACTGAAAAAAGAACAGGGAACATTATAAAAATCGAAATCCAAGTCAAACATAGCTTTTTAGTGCATGAATCATCATTTTCAAGCAAGAACATGAGCTAGCAAGCTTATGGTAAGCAATAAATGTGGAGAAAGTTATAAAACATACCTCTAATTAGAATATGAAACTACAAATAGAAGAAAACTTGAGCAGGTAGGGTATAAAATCCAAGCATAAGTTGTGAACTCGTCCGTCTAGCACCTTTCTTCATCAGATGAGCAAACCCTAAGCATAAGGAGCAAGAAAGGTAGAGTTTTAGAGCTTTAGAGAAATTTCTACCATGAAACAACAAGGTTCTGACCTGGAGGAAGGTCTAAGGAAGGATAATATCAAGAGAAGCGGAGAAGGAAGGAAAAAAACAACTTTCCTTGGTCAAAATCCCTAGAAGATGACCTTGGAAACCCTAAGTTGGGCTAGATGGAGCTCTAGGAGACCTTCTTCTCCAAAAAGAGGTTGTATTCTACCTTAGAGCACTTGGTTTCAAAGAAAAACAGAGCGGAGTCATTGTTCCAGGTTAGAGGAAAGAGAAAGCAAGCAAAGTTTCGTACTTGGGCAAGGAAGAGGTAAATATAGCCCATGAATAAGGATGGAAGCAAGCATGAGGTGTAAAAGTAGCTTCCTCATGTGTCTATGGCCTTAAACTATTAAGAATATACAAGCACACACACAAACAACTCCCCCACCATCCATATAGACCTGCTTATCTTTCCTTTATCGAATTTCCCAGCCAATCAAATAATTCATTAGTTGATAACTACTAAAGGTAGCTCATCCATGAAGGGGTAAACCCTAAAATACCCTTAGAGAAAACACCTTCAAACCAATGATTACTTAGATGACCCATGGCTCAAAAAGCTCAATAATAATGAGATAATATCGAAGAAACATAGTGCAAGTGAAAAATTGCAAAGAAAACCTCTCAATTGGGTAAATTGCAGAAAAATCCAAAATGTGCATAAAATTGCATAACTTGCTCAAACAGTGTCCAAATTGGACCAAATTTGAAATTTAAGTTTATATTATGATTTAAAAGCATATAAAAAGGTTAGATTAGGGTTATAAGAATTCAAATATGATAATTAAGTTTATTCAACTCGTTAGGCAAGTTTAGGGGCCTTACAATAGCAATGCTAAACATGTTATGACAACCAAAGGCATGCCCCCAATAAAAAGTATCATGATTAGAGTGCCATCACAAGAACTCAAGAAGCCACTCACTCAAATAACCACTATACTAGGAATTCAATATTAAAAAAAAAATTGAAATATAGAAGCCTGAACATAAGAAAAACCCAATCCATCTGATACAACAAGATAACCATCACTTTCATAGTTATGTAATAATGAATAGAAAGAAAATATATGGAATGAAAACTAAGTAAACCCCCAAAAACGAAACATGAAAAAGAACAAGGCCGCATTCAAAGCACACCCATATGAGAAAGATAAGGTCCGTAGATCAACTGTCATACAAGGTATACATCCCTTTAGTGAATAAGTTGGTCAAAACTAGGTAAGTGGATCGCCCTATTCATCCCAAATTAGGAAATTTCAAACACTTTCCTAGACTTGTTAAATACCTACCCAAGTCAGGCTACCTTCTGGGAGAAAGTTATCTGATTTGACCAAATAAGTCAACATGCCTAAATCACATTAGCAAACAAATGCTCCTTTTGTTTAACATGCACTAACAATGAGTGGTAGTCCAACTGAGAAAAGAATGGGGCCCCTCGCAAAGGAACTGCTTGACTCCCATTGGAAGTGTCACTCAAAAATGAATTTCCCACATCATCAGATGACCTTTGATGTGACTTATTGAGATATCAGTGTGTGGGTGCAAGGGAATCCCAGGTTTACCATCCCTACTATGTGGTTCTCCGCATGCAGGGGGTTCTCCCAGTCATTAAAAAAGCATCATAATATGAGAAGTAACTATAAATCCAGCATAATGTAGCCATAAATATTGAAAATATAAGAATAATGTTTGGATTAATGATAAATGCATGGAGAAGGGTAGTTCTACTAATAATAAGACTCAACTTGAAGTGTATTTAGGGGAGTAATTCTTGGTAACTTGACTTGAAGGTGTAAATGGATCAAATACAAACTACATATTTCAATATCTCAATCTAAATGTCAATCTTATAATATACTAAAACATTAAAACTAATCACACAATGTAGTCAAGAACACTCAAATCTAGTTTATGACAAGTTATAGAGTATAGTTAACTTATATTTTCATTTCATTGGTATACAAAAATAGAAGGAATATAAACACATTAACCTATAATACATTTCACTAATACTAACTACTAAGGTTGATTTTGTAGTATCCATATATAGAGGTGGGATACATATGGGTTTGTCTCAACTACATCCACATCATCAAGAAGGGTCGTATAAGTGGGTTGAAGCAATTACTTTAGGTTTTACACAATCACTCTAGGTTTGGAAGCTTCACGGATGAAGTAAATTTATGTAACATACCTTGATTCTACCTAAAAATTCATTTATACAAGTCTAATGATGGTAGGCATAGTGGAGGGTTAGGGATGGATACTATGAATTCAGTGGATAATGAGTCCGTTAGAGATTAAGAGTGTAAACTTCCACATAACTCATTCTATTCATGTGTATAATGATGTACACCCCTTGGATGAGGATGTCAAGGTGGTACCCAATGTTGTGTTGTAATCATGGGGTTGCTAAAGTTGGATGGTGAGTATTTATTCTGGTATCTTCCTATATGCATCCATATGGGAAATCTTGGTAGTAACTCTGATAAATAAAAGGCTCACATGCAATATTTTAGGGGAAAACACAATAAGTCTTCTTATTTTCTACTGACCTCAATATGTAACATATATGTACATGAGTCATATAAGATTATATTTCAGGATGGGTCTTCTCAAAATTATCAATGTAAACATGGATGGATTTATTGGTTAAAATATATTTCTATAAAGAGTAATCATTTGTATTTTCATTTTTTTTAACTTGAATAATTTTCATTGAACAATTAAGTATTAAGTGCCTCATGGAGATGAGTAATGTGAATCCAATAACAAACATGGAAATTTATTTTTTTAGGTGATGGGTTTCTAGATGAAAATATATGCACTGTATCCTACATATATTATAAAAGAACCAATGATTAAGGATAAGAGTAAGAATGGAATAAATTACAACCAATATCATCAATCATGTTAACAACAAGAAAATAAAATTAAAATAATGAATTATCTAGGTCGTTGCAACTCACAATTTAGATTATGTGCCCAACTAGAATAGAAGATAGTTCAATCAGCCTAAGTAACATTAGTTTGAACACAACCCATTGAATATTTAACAAATTGGATATTAGGATCTCATAGAAGATACCAAACCATGTACACTTCAATATAAGTGAAGAATCATTTGATTCGAAGAGAATGGAAATATATAATACGTAGTCACTAACTTGACATAGTAGATCTACATCATCTAAATCATATCATGCATCCAAGTTCTACTCAAGGAGGCTGTTGGATATAACTTTCATAAGCTTGTTGAGCATAGAGTTTGACAACAGGGATACTAAACAAACTTCCAAGTTAGTCATAAATGAATCCTAGATAAATTGTAAGTGTATCCATGCGAGCAAGAGTATGCGTACATAACCTCCAATGGAGAAGTATAACCATATAGTTAATAATTGTCATGTCAAAAAATTCTAGGAAATTCAAATAGAAAAATCTTACAAAAATACGCTGACATCTTAGTGCCACATATCTAACTTCATTCAGAATTACTATCAATTTGACATACCTCACCATATGAGGAACAAGAGCATTCTTGAAAATAGCCTACCCATTAACATGAAAAAGTAAACACAATAATATACTACACAGACCAAGGATATCTTTTTTGTTTAAATTCTTTAGCTATAGCAGTTCAGCCCCAAACCCTTTCTTTGTTGGTTCTTGTTTTAGTTTTAGGACAATGAAACTAGTATGGTGTTCATATTCCTTTCCAGGAAACCCTTATAATAGTTAAAGAATATTTGCATTATATTATTGATGTTAGCATTAGAATATGAATCTTTGGAAGTATATGCCAATATAAATTGAAGTTTAAGAAAATAACTATGAAAATAATGTTATATGAAAGCATTTAGTCATTGTAATAACATCAACAAAAAATTTATAACCTAAGTGAATGATTATAGATAGAAAATACCAAATCTCTAATAAAATTTGATTGTCTAAATTCAATACTTGTGTTAGTATATCCATCAACTACCTTTTGGTTACCATATGCTCAAGGTAGATTTGATTTTGCTCATAGAGATCTTGAAGAAAATGATATCTGAGATCTATGCATTAGCGCAACTATGCAATATAGGATGTTTCAATAACTTTATTGCACCTATGCTATCACAATATATGTATGTAGCGGGTGTATATGTAAGAAATCTTTTAAGACTTTCTTCATCTAAAGGATTTATGAATAATAACTTATCATATACATGCATTTGGTTTCTGTCGTTGATAGTGCTACAATGTTTTGTTTCTTACTAAAATAAGATACTAGTAATTTAAAACTAGAAATCATGCACCACTAGTACATTTCTAGTAAATTCTACATCCATCATAATCTGCATCAATATAGGCTACAAACTCAAAATCCACATCTTGTGGATACCAAAAAGCATAATCAATGGTTGTAATCAGATATCTTTGAATTCTTTCAACTGCAAACAACTATGATTTCTTTAGATTAGCTTGTAATCTAGCACAAAGTTCTAATGAAAAGGATGTTGCATGTTTAGTGTCTATAAACAAAAGCAACTACTAGTTATACCTCTATATAAGAGAGTCACGAAATTCCCTCCCTCTTCATGTTTGTTCATTTAGGAGGATTTAGCCATATGAGTGGTACATAGATTACGATTTTCTATATTATTTCTTTTAAACAATTAGTTAGTTATACATATTAGTATATAGAAATCCTTTTGGTGTTTGCATAATTTGAAAACTAAGAAGAAAATGAGTTCCCCATTTAATCTCATTTCAAATTCATCCTTCATAAAATTAACAACGTCGTCACCACATATATTTGTACACTTATGAATGACACATGTATTAGCTTCATAGAAAGTATACAACCTTCTTGTTATATATACAATTATTTTTTCACTAAAAAAAGTTGATCATACCAAATGTCCTAGAAGATTATTTTAGACTTTATAAACTTTATTAAGTTTACAAATATAGTCATCACGTTTACATCTTAAAAATTGGGCAGTTATACAATATAAATTTCTTCTTAAATTAATTCATTTGAAAATGTTCTCTTGGTGTCCATTTGATAATGCTTTTGAAAATGTGCTCTTGGTGTCCATTTGATAATGCTTTTTCATAATGTGTCCAACTATTACCCAAAATACATAGAAACACAATGTCTCGATATTGATGTGTAAGTTTCATCAAAATAGATTCCTTATTGTTGATTATAGTCGTGCGCCACAAGACATACTTTATATCAAACTATATTACCTACTTCATCGAGCTTATTCCTAATGACCCATTTAGTTATGATAATGATTTTGTTGGGTGGTATAGGAATGAGATCCCAAAAATTGTCTTTAATGATTTGATTTTGTTCTTCTCGCATGGCTATGATCCAATAATCATCACCAAGATCATCATATATATTCTTCAACTATGATATGGATATAGATCCCATGTTGGCTTTTGATCTAAATGAAGATTTAGTTTTAACTTTATCTCTAAGAGATCCTATGATCATTTCACTAGGGTGATATTTGACAATCCTAGGAGTGGGAGATTAGGTGAGGATTCTTTGATTTCAACAATATTTTTATTTTAATCATTTTCTTGATTTACTACAGTTAGTGGATTTATACCAAGTGTGAGATCCTCAAATTCAGGGATCAAATCCTCAATATCTTATTTTGGTGTATTTTGAATAAGATATATATAAATAGATTCTTCAATATTTTTAGAAATTAATATAAAAACTATATGCCTTACTAGTTGAGGAGTATCCTAGAAAGAATGATTTTAAGGATTGGGAAACAAACATATGTCTATCATATTTTTTTTGTTTAGGACACAAAATGTGGAGCTAGAAGCGTGGAAGTAATTAACTTTTGGCTTCTTGCTATAGACAAGCTCATAGGAAGTTTTTCAAGATAGGAATGAATGAACAATCAATTTTGATAGTAGCCAAATGTGTCATTTTATTTTGACCTAAAGGTTTTATGAGTATTGTGTTTCAAACAACATTGTTCTGGACATCTTTTGGAGTGGTCTATTCTTCCTTTCAACTAGGCCATTTGGAATGAGAACTCTTACTGAAGAGAAATTTGTCCATATCCTTCTTGGTCACAAAATCTCTAAAACTTCTTTTTCTCAAATTCATCACTATAGTCACTTCTAATGAGCGCCCATTTTTACTCTAGTGTGAGTATATCAATTGTATTATGTTTTGCAACTAAAGATGGACCCAATTAAATATTTAATAATAATCAATGATAACAAAACAATATGTTTTTCCACCAAGAGATTATGTTATCACTTAAAAAAGATCCATATGGATGAGTTCTAGTGGTCTAGTAGTGTATAAGATGTTCTTAGGCCATGTTTGGTTGGCAGGAAAGGATTAGAACGGGATATGACCAAGGATGGGATTGAAAGGTATAGGTAGAGGATGGGAGTTTTGAAATCCTATCCTATGTTTGGATGCAACGCAGGATAAGACTTGTCATGACTTATCTAGAAATATGAATTATTCCTATATTCCTATTTTAACTGTCATTCTTGATATGGATGTTTGAGTAATGGAGAAGTGATGCAATAATGAAAAATTAATATTATTTCATAAAAGAAATTTGAAAATTATTTTTAAAATAATATATATTGGCATGAATCATCACACATCTTTCAACACATGGCATGAAATGAAAAAGGAAAAAGGGAAAAATGAAATGAGCAAGTCATAAAGATCTTGACAAGTTATGCCTACAAAAAGTAACATCCTTACATAAGTTAAAATAAAATGTATTCTAAACTTTTGATGAGGACTCAGTTATATCTCTTATTTATCAAGTTCTTCAAGAATAACTCACGGTCTTCTTTGGGCAACTGAAAAAATGCACGACATAGAGAATCATTTACGCTCAATTGCACTATGGCATCGATCTTCTCCTCCTTAGTGAGATTTGATAGTTTCCCAATTTCATCACCAACTGTATCTTTTTCCTTCTCAAATTTTGTCATCCCAGACTCACACATTATTCCTGCTGCAACTATAATGTCTTTCCCAATTCGGTTTGCCACATCAGATAGCACATTTGCAAGGTTGTTCTCATTATTTCTTTTTCTTTTCCTCCCTTGATTTTTGTTCTCTGTACTTAAATCAGGTGTACCTGTAGGGGGGGAATGTTGACCATTATCACTCTCATCTAAATCTTCAACATCAACATTTTCCCCATTTTGTTGTTGGTCTTCCATGGCAGCTGTCATGTCCTCTGCATCTTGGGCATTACTTCCAGTTGCTCGATCCTTTCCAAAGATAGTGCACAAGCTATTGAAATGTGCAAACTTTTTATTTCTCCATGACTCTGCTTCAGGATGACTCTGTCATTATCACATACAAAAATATTAGTAGTACACAAATTAAATGATCAAATGTATAAAATGCAAGGTTGCTTACCATTATGTAGTTGTCCCAAACAACTTTCTCAGCTTCCACACAATGTGTATTGTCATTATATCCAAACCCACTGGTGCTCCCATGCAACATGTCATAAATTACATTGAACTCTCTCTTCAACACCTTTATTTTTGATTCAATATGCGGCTTTGCTTTTAAACCACAATCTGGAAGTCTTTGTTGAAGATCTTTTTCTAATGCTGTCAAAAAACCAGGTTTGAAACCATTTTCAGCTTTGTATTTCCCAGAAACAACCATCTCAAGTAATGCTTCAATCAAATTTTTCTCCTCCTCTAGTGTCCAAGTCCTCTTTTGCTTCTTCTTTGTTCTCCCTCCATCTATTTCTAGAGCTTGTTGTTGTTGTGTGATAGGTGGTACACGGCTACTAACAACAATTTGTTGACGAACTTGATTGACATTATCCATCACTAAATCATATTAATGACACAGTTAATTTTTGAATATGAAGTTAGTAATTTACCAATATAAACAAGACGGGAAGATAACAATATACATATAAATCTATCTCATACTTTGAACAAAACAATACAAAATCTTTTAATTAATAAAATATGTGTTAGATTGTAAAAAACATCATTACATTTCTGAAATCATCTGTTACAACAATATAAAAAGAAGTATCATATTAATTCATATTGGTCCATTCACAAAACATTTGTTCGGATAAAGTATCTCTCCAATTAGACCATTCATCACTTGGTTCCACAGTTTGTACATCTTCATCTTGATACCCTTCATTTGCAACAACTTCAGGGACTTCTTCCTCCATTGGGTCATTGGACATTTCTCGCCTAATAAAATTATGTAGTAGACAGCAAGCAAGGATAATTTTATTAGCAATTTTCACCGGATAAAAGGATGGACTTCTCAATATTGCCCATCTTTGTTTTAGTAGCCCAAAGGATCTTTCAATGACATTTCGTGCTGAAGCATGTCTTAGATTAAAAAGCTCCTTAGCTGTAGACGGTTGTTGACTTACTCTCCATTCATTCAAATGATATCTTTGCCCTCTATACGGTCCTAGAAACCCTTCTCCGTTAACATACCCTGCATCTACCAAGTAGTAGTTCCCTACAATCATGAAATAAATTAGTAATGAATATTAATTAATAGTAAATATATAATTATTTTGAGTTTTAAATTATACCATGAGGAACACGAAATCCATTTTGCCTAGTCATAGCATCTCTTAGAACCCTCATGTCTGACGCAGAACCCTCCCATCCTGGTAACACATAGACAAATTGCATATCTTTATTGCAAACTCCAAGTACATTAGTTGCAATAAATCCTTTTCTATTCCTATATCTTGCCCTTTCCGCCTCTGGTACTCGAAGTTCAATATATGTTCCATCTAATGCTCCAAGACAACCCTATTTAATGAATTTAAATTAGCATATATTTTGTATCAAATGAGTATATAGAAAATTATATTACTATCACTTACTTTAAACCATTTCCAGCGGTGGTCATTTGAATTATCAGATATTGCAACTGCCTTTTGGTATAATTCTCGATGGGACCTGACAACAGCGTTTAACACCTCATGGAAGTACCTACTCACTGTCTCACCGGATCTAAAAAAGTCATCTTGAATTATCCTATTCTTTGAATGGTGAGACAAGATATACAAAAAAATTGCAACCATCTCATCTATGGTAGTGTTCCTACTACATACAAGCTTTCCTACTGATGTCAGTAATGAACACAAACGTCGGAATGCTAGACGATCCATCCTGAGCTTGTTAATACACTTTTTATCACTTTTATATATCAATCTATGGATAAGGCCATTCCTGTTGTCATCATGATCCATTAAACTATATCGGGATCTTAACACTTTACGTTCATAAGTCCATGCAACAATGATAATGATGACAATCAACATGAGAACTGATTCATGTACAACATGCATGAATAATTTCTTATTCTTTGTAATTTTTTCTCTTTTCGACAAGCGTGCCATTGCTGCGATAGACATATAATATGCAATATAAGTAAGAGTTTTTATGGATGATATCTACACATGATATAAAATGAACGAGAATCGCTTACTAATATACATGTTTGAGAATCATGTGGTTGTATAGTAACACATAAAAATAAGAAGAAGAAGAAGAGATACCTATTTGATTTTCTTTGAAATAATCATCCACCAATCAGCAATATAAAACTAATACGATTAGATGCATCACGCTACGATAGACTGGCGCAACAAGGATATTTGTCGGACACGCGACGAGAAACGCTACTGCAAAAAGCCTACGCAGAAAGGAGTTTAGTCGGAGAGTTAGATGTACTACATACGTGATCCAAGCCGGACCGTCAATGGAGAGGCGTTGTTGGTGTGCACAACGAGGAACGAGAAGAGAAGGGCCGCCCGCCGTGTGGTTTGCAAATCTGCAGCGTCTGGGAAAGATAGCCGCCTGTCGTCTGCTGTGTATAGCAACGTCCGGGAAACAGAAGCCGCCCACGGTGTGAAGATTAGTAGCCGGAGAGAAACCAGTTCCGTACGGGAAAGACGGGAGAGCCGGAGAGAAAGCCGTCCGTCCGGAAAGAAAGAAGAGAAGGGCCGCCGGAGAGAGTTGCGGCCGGAGAAAGTGGCGGCCGTCCCGTCCGCACGCCGTGAGAGCCGCGTCCGTCCGTTTCTGGGCGCCGCGTTCTGGACAACGCGAGAGGTGGAGTCGGGCGTCTGAGGGTCGGGCTTTATTAGAAACGTATACCACCCAATACCTAGGGGGGGTGCGGAACTAGAAAGTTCTATTTAGGTGGGACTTTTGTCCCGATGGGATTATTATCCTGGTGTACTATTTCCGCAAACAAACATGGGATTGGGATTATAAACGGTATTGAAGTCCTATCCCAGCTATAATACTGCCAACCAAACATGCCGTTAGAGTTGAATGAGATCTTGGTTTGTCTTCCCTTTGTACAAGGGTCATATTCTTCTTGTTTTTCAAATGGACGATTGGGAAGACCATTGAATATATTAAGATTGTTTAATTTTGGATTAATTCTTATTGACATGTGCTAGTCTTCTACGTAGAAGGAGTTCATTTTATTCATTGTATATTATGCATTTCCTTTCATGGGACTATTTGAATTTTGCTCAAGGATATAAAAATTATCATTACTCATTCCCTTATAGATAAAACCATTATTATTTTAATAAGGAGCTAAGACACCAATATAGTTATCACATTGTTGATTGATACTAATAAGGTTATGATTCAAGACATATACTAGTAAAATATTCTTGATTAGAATATTTTTACCCATACTCTTGATTCCAATAACTTTGCCTTAGACATTGTCCCCCAAAGTTATTGTTCCTCTTTACTTCTTATCCAAAGTATCAAATTTCTTTTTGTCTCCAGTTATGTGCATGGAGAAACCAGTATCAATCATCCAATATTTCAAGTTAAATTTTAGTACCCATGTGAGGGTCCTTATGAGTTAGGATAAAAATGTAGTACAAAACATGATATGTTAATCATTTTCAATGAATAACTATTTTAGATATAGTTAAACAACTTAATCATGCATCTAAAATAATATTGTTGGATTAACATTCTTGGATATTGGACAAACCATAGCCCGATTAAACTATAAATTTGATCACAACATATTTGATGAATTGTAAGTTCTATTAATATGGGACTTTTAAATACAAAAAATAACCATTTTGAACATCCATCCAATCATGCAAAGTAAACATATATACTTAATAATAAGACAAGTGAACAACATGAATAAAAGTTTCAATAATAAAGACATATACATCATTGGAGTTTGACCATAACTTTGATATCAATGATGGATGATTCAAATTGGTAGAGAATCATTTGGTATCCAAATAAGCCTCTTGGGGTATCCCTTCCATGAATGGCATTTATAAACAAATATGTCTAAGATCATTGTATAAAGAACAAAGGAAAATGGATTTTTTATGAGTGGTTGGGATAACAAATGGTTTGATGACTCTATTTTTTTGGATGAATCTTGGGTTCGTATCCAAGACCACTTCTACCTTCTTGCTTATACGAGTGACAAAAACACTATCTAAGCCCCGCTTCCCATGTAGCAATTTTGATATTGTATTTATGTGATCTTTGTTTGTCCATGACTATATTAGAAATTGTGGTTTCAAGAATCCTAATCTAGAATAAAGATTGTTCTATTTGTCACATATGTGATCGTAATCTTGATGATCATATATGAAAGGTTGAATTTGGTAAGAATGTCATTAACTGCAAGAGTATTATTACTCTAATTAAGCAAGAAATTAATCTTTATAGTATCCATCTTGGACATGTGAGAAGAAATATCATCACTAGTGGAGGGAGCAAATTTGATAGCATCAAGCACATAAGCAAGTATTTTCATGTAAGTTTCCCATTATATTCGATAGTTTATTATGAATACTTTTATAACTTATCATTTTACATATAATGAAGGAGAGCATATCGTAAGTTCTAGTTTTGATAGGTAATTATAGATTCCTTGCTAGAGGCTTTCTCACATATCTTTTCCATATATAAAGCTATATTGCAATCCTCTTATTCATCTTGAGTTGAGCACCACTTCTCCCACTATCCAATTAAGATTATTGGACATTCACCATTGAGATGTCCTTTTCTTTCATTTTTATAGCACTTGATAGAAGGAGGCATGCGTTTTTGTCAAAAAACTCTTAAAGAACTTACTTACCTTTTACATAGAATACTTCATGTGAATATTGTTTGGATGATGTTTGGTCTTTATGTGAAGATTGTTTGTATGATGTTTTTGAGGCTTTGAAGGCATGTCTCTTCTTGGGTAGATCTTCTTGTTGATTAGTTTGGTCTTTAAATTTGACTATATATATTTCAAGGTTGTATTATCATCTCTTTAATCTTTATGGTGTTGAGACCATTAGGTTCTTCATCTCCATCATATTTCGTTCATATATAGGGGTGAGGGATAAAAAATTTTTGGTTACATCTTATTTTGCTAAGGTCCTTATACCTAGATACATTAGACCTTCAATAAGGGCAAAAAATTCATAATAAATTTGGGATGGATTATTTCTATTCCTCCAAAATAATTCTAACTTATGGTAGGCATATGCATATTGGATTCATGAACTTGGTTTCTTCCCTCATTGGTAAAAAATATGCAAATCTCATATGCAGAATCACAAGATCACATTCTATTAAATTTAGAAAAAAAATAATTGAATATATAATACTTATCACTTTGTCATTAAGTGTAACATGTTTTACCTTATCCTTATCCCACTCATCCATCGGTGTGTGAGAGGTTTAAATTCTCTTGCCACCATATTCCATAGTTCATGATTGATATCACGTATAAAAACTTGCATCCTTCCCTTCAAGTACATGTACTTTTTTCCATCACAGAGAGGAGAATCAGTGTGCTGGTTGTGGATTTTCTCTAAGTTGAGCATTCTCACAATATTGTATCACATACTTTTGGTTTCTTTTGAATGTACCTAGAAATCATTCTCAAATACCAATTGATAATAGAACCTACAGGGGATGTAATCTTATGGAAATTAATAATTTCATAATAAAATAATTATATAAACTATATAATAACAAAAACCTAACAAAATAGCAAGTACGAATTAGGAACAGATAAACACATTTATTTAACATGGTTTAGTAACCACAAAGGTCTACTTATCATCATCTAGTTGGCTTTTCAACCACTAGGTCTAGGAAAAGAATCTTTATTGATAGTTTAGAGAAAATGAAATACATTATTATTTATATAACAACTAAAAAAAAGATCAATCTAGATTTTTTTATCCCCTTTAGATATTCGACGCAGGTGACAATTATTTCCTTGTAGGGCATCTGGGAAACCACATGAACACCTCCTTTCGTTCATAACAAGAGGGCGGTTACCACTTCTATCCTCTTTGATAGGTTAAAGGAGGACCAGTGTTGCTTCTTGATTGATTGCTACTTCACTCACTGTGAAGCACCTATAGAAAACTTCTTTACATGGAAACAAGATTGAAATAAAGCAATACAATGTAGAACATACAATATTTGTTGATGAGATGATGTAAAGGATAAGAAATCTTTTAGCAATGGATAAAATTATACATCGGTTAAGCACACTTCCTCAAATTAATTGTATGTCTCTAATGTATGTCAAAATGATCATGGTCACTATATATGGCAATGGATTAGGGCATCCAGGAGCATCTTTTGTTAACAAATATGTTGGATTGACGTGAGAATAAAGTTGTGAAGACCGTTGTATTTTGATTGACCCTCGGTCAAACTATACTTATACCAAGTATCCCTTCAATGAAATTGTAATGTAATCAAAGTGTATTGATTCAACATAACAACTAGGGAATTAGAACTAGGCCATTTTAACTTACCATGAGTTTTACCGAGCCCAACTCATGAGCTATAAGTTTGACCGAAAATTATACTAACCTAAAAATAAATTTTGGTTGTAGATTTTTGAGTAAACATATATATAAGTCTCAACTTCTTCCTATGGACCTAACTAAGACAAAAAAATCTAGTATCTTATCGTATTAATTCTATTACAAGATGAAAACTAAATGGAATATTATAATGTTTTATCCTTGCATGTCATAAGTCCGTTTCCACTATTTTAATTCATATATTCCTTAAAACACTTCATAGTATATTTGAAAAAACATTAGTAGGAAATATGTCATTATTCGAAATAGATATATGTAATGCCCTTGGGACAAACACACAATTGTCACTTATATATGTCATCTCATAATTTTTTCTAGTTGAAGTTTATTCCATTGTTCTTTCACTATTCCACTTTAGGGTTGTCTCTACTCCCACCATTGATTGCATCAGGAGGACTCCCTTTATCACTCCAAATGAAAAAAAAGGAATTACTTTTAAGCATATATAATAAATTTACAAACAAATTGTTGATCACAAACATAATTTTATGTTTCTAGGAGGTGGTGATGCCCATTACTCACAAACATATATTATTAGTTTGTGGTATGCATGCCTCATACTATGTTACTTATTTCATATTAGTTCTTAAATTAATCTGCAGGCTTTGAGATTATTGTATATTGTGATATAAGGCAAGTTGTTAGTTATGTTTCCTTATCTACATGCTTTGGAATTATTGTATATTATGATATAAGGCAAGCTGTTCGTTATGTTTTTTATAAACTAATTAATAATCCATTAGAAGGTCATCATGACATCCTCTCCTAAAAATTGAGTTTCCCCTTCTTTGAGGGGAACAAATAATCGTATTTGTGAACCCTATTTGTTTCCTTAAATGTCTGAAAGTAACACTTTATTCTATACATATACCATCTTTGCTAAAATATTCAATCTATTTTATCTTTTTATGGGTTGTTATTCTCTACCTCGTTAGATGAAGAGAACATCGAAGTGGTTGAGTTAGATCTATAGTTTGCACATGATTAGCTGATATTTTGAGACAAAATTGGCATTAGAATGGCTATGTTTCCCTCTAAGCATGCTATCAATAGTTCTAGTTGCTTAGATCTCTCTATGTATCGACCATTATGAGTGACAACTATCATGATTTAAGGAATATTACAATGGTAAAAAAAAATCCAGTGCTACAATTTGGTACATAGTGCATTATCTTAATTGAATCTGTGTGGGTCACCCTGATGTAAAAATGTAATAATTGGCATGTGTGATGATTCTTATTATTTAAACATGTAATGAGTGATGAAATTTCTAGGTCCCACTTGTTACATAGTCCTTCCGTCTCATGTAATATATCAAGAGTTCCATTAAAAATGTAGAGTGCATCATTTTATCAATACCATATGAAAATACTTACTAAATACATGAAAAGAAGTTGGCTTAACACAATAATATATCTCACACGTCAGACAAAACATAATATCTTATGTTAAATATAAAATATAAGACTCCACTTGTTGACTATGTTGCTTTAGTAACATCTTTGGTATTTATCAAAAATAAAAGTAGATAGTCCTTCTTATTCAAATAACAAGGTTTTATGTATTTATAAAAGCAATTCGGGGTAAATACTTGATGTGGCATATGACTCCACTTAATGTGCATCATCTAATGACTTAACTATCATAATATTTTTTTTTGAATAAATATAAGTGGTAAACACATGTTACTACATTAGATGCAAAAGTAAAATCCCATGGTTGTGTCTAATCAAAGCATCAATTTTAAGACTTAACTTGATTGAAAATGATAATACTATTTTTTATTGATGATTCTATTCATGATGCTACCATGGCTTGGACCCGAGACCTCTCGGTAACAAACCAAAGATATAACCATTGAGTGTTCCATCTTGGATAAAAATAAAGGTAATATTAGTAACTTAACACCTATACTCCTCTAGAATTGCATGTCCAAAAATCACACAACCTCAACCGCATCTTCATTCTAGATAATAAATACAAACATTTTTGTAGCAAAGTCAAAAAAGCATCTATTCATCTCGCATTCCTCATGTATGTATTACTAAACGAGAGTTACAAGTTGTACTACTAATTGCTGAGTTAATAATATATCTCCTCCTAACATTATATGTGCTATTAATGTCCTATTAATACACCTCTTTCAATGGATCTTTGAATTGATTAAGACTCCACTTGTTGACTATGTTGCTTTAGTAACATCTTTGGTAGCACAT
Source organism: Alisma plantago-aquatica (assembly GCA_963693085.1). Classification (NCBI taxonomy): domain Eukaryota; kingdom Viridiplantae; phylum Streptophyta; class Magnoliopsida; order Alismatales; family Alismataceae; genus Alisma; species Alisma plantago-aquatica. The sequence continues at coordinate 1,043,980,232 of OY856410.1, forward strand.
CCATTAACGTATTGCTGCCCTTGTGATTAAATTGTATGTTACAACTGACCATTTTGTCAACACTTCTTTGATCTAATAGCATACATGTCCATATTTCCCCCACTTTGAAATTTCCTCTCTAGTCAGGTTGTAGGCATCCATGGAGTGTCTTTAACACGACTTGTTGCATATGGTGCCATTTTGCTAGTTTAAGACATTCAAGAATCGCAATTAGTTTAACATTCAGGATATCATCTTGCTTGAAGACTTTAACCACCTATCTCTATCGTCCCTTGCTATTTTTTATCCTTCTCATTTTAACATCATACGATTATTGCTCTATTTTGGAGTGGGATGTAATAGAGGAGGCTGGCTCAATGTATGATGGGTTTTGCAGTGGTTTGTGGTCCGGTGAGACTGTTTTAGAGTTCCACAAGTACAAAGATTTATTATTCGAGTGACAAGAAACGAATGAGGTAATACAATGTACTCAATTGGGGAGTATGTTCTATCATATCCTAATAAGTAATAATGTTTAGATTTGATTCTAGGTGGTAGTCAACCGACTGAATCAGAAGACAATCATAGCATGCCTTAGCTTATGTAGTCTATAATTTATATGCTTGGTTTACTTTAACTTCACATGAGATGCTTGGGGCGCCGGTGGTCAGATGATATAGACAAGTCTGAGAAGGTTGTGTTAGTAGTGTTGTCAAAGTTACTTCCACAGTGTCGAACCTAACCTAGTTAAATTTATGGATGTTGACTATCAAACAATCTATATCTCATTTTTTTATTTCATAAAAAACCATAATATGATTCTAAGTAGGAACATGAAGGGATTAGACATCTCTAATTACATACACTTGAAATACTAATTCAAATTTAAGATGTAGCAACATTATTGTGATAAACTTTATCAACCGCCTATATGTCACACAAAACACTGGATGAGTTAGTTTCATGTAGTGGTAAATGATTACACTTGAGTAAACAAGATGTTGGAAAAATAGTCAGTAAACAAATAAGTAAGATTATAAAAAAATCAGTTGACAAAATAAGACAATAATGGAACAGGAGAAATAGACAAATAAGAAAAAGGAGTAGAGATGGAGACTTGTAAACTTTCTCTGGTCAGGTGTATACTAGTCAACACATATGTACCATACACATTTGATATATATATTTTAAATTTATATAAATAGACCAGATATATAGAAAAAGTACTATATTTGTACAAAGAGAGAGAATTTTTTTTATACTTCAAACCAATTACATTAAGTGATTTCACAATTGAATTTGTTTGTTTATTTCATAGTGTACTCTTGTTGGCGGGTGCACTCAAAAATATAAAAAATGATGGAGCCAACCCCTTCCTGAAGGGTGGGGGCACAAATTAAATTAGGCTAAGATCTTAAAGTAATCTTGAAATTACTATTATAAAGGTAAACATGACGTTGATCATTTCTATGATATAGTAGAGTGTGTAAATGTTTTAAAACTTATTATTGACCCACTTATTTAGTTCTTGGTAGAAAACTAACTTGATGAATGAAAAAAAGTTAGGGACAAGGTCCTGCATTGTTGACCTCTATTTTCTAGATTCATTTAGGACATATATTTTATATTTGTGACTATTATTTTATAGAATTTTGTATTCTATACCATCATATATATAGTTGTTATATATTCAAGATGACAACGACCAACAATAAACAAATATCATTTTTCTTATATGAATCCATCTCCCTTTAAAATTATTCTATTAATTCATCTCCACTAAGCCACATAAAGTCTAAACTAAGCATCAATATCTTATATTTTTTGTATCAAGTATTTTCTTATGGCAGGGCTTGACAAATTTAATAATCAAAATATAACACATAAGTTGAGAAAATTGAATTTCATAAGTAGTATAATGTGACAAATTGTAATGATAACAAGTTAAGAGACTAGTAATACGATAATTTAAGGTTGAAAAATATAATCATTAAGCTTCTAAGTTCATACCTTAATCGTTACTCATTAAGTTAAAAAATAATTATCATAATATATTATTAATATAAGTATTCATTTATATGTCAAGTTCAAAGCTAAGAACCAAGATTCACTAGTTTTGAAATTTGCAACAAAATGATGTTTACACATTAGAAAATTGAAATATGCATACCATAAGACTAGATATATGACAACATAGTTGCTTGACGAGGAAAAATGTCAGATGTATTCATTACTAAAACGATGGTGACTAATACGATATAGGTGTTATGCATTATGAGTAAACCAACATGGTGCAAAAGATAATATGACATTATAATGTCATAGTACAAGCTTTATACAATAAGATCCAAAATGTTTTTCTAAGGCTTGATGTATTCTTGTATACTTTTACCATAGTTTTAATATATCTCAACTTATATTTTCCTACATTTGAGTCATTTTTAATTTTATAATACTATATGAAATAAATTTCACATCTTTTTTTTATATAATTAATGAGAATGTGACACACAAAATACATAAAATACTATTACAATACCATGTATATATACAATATATACATATTCAAGATAAATATATTAGCTTGAGGGAGGGGCACATGCTCATCCTTGCGCCCCCCTCACCTCCACCAATTAATATCATGATCCTAGTGTGGTGGTTGTTGGGACTTTTAATTGTTTTTTGAGTTTATTTCTCAAAATCTGTTTTATGTTGATTGCCAAGAACATGTTGAGAACGTGAAAGTAAGACATTTAGTGGGGAGACATGAGAGAGAGAAAATCAAATTAAATATAAGACTAGATAATTTTTTAGAAGAGAGAGAACAATTTAATAAACTGACTCATTGAGGAGAGTAAAATGTATGTTTGTAATTAGTTGAAAACCCCTCTCTTAGTGTGGATAGATTTGGATATAAAAAATATATAATATAGATATACACATAGGCTTTTATTCAAATCCTGCTATTTTTACAATACTAATTAGGATACGTTTATACTGGAGGGGCTATAGTGCAAAATGGTATGCTACGAAGGAAGTTGGCCGTGCTCTTGCCATCAATTTTCACCGCACCATAAGCGCAACAGGGAGGAAAATTAACCATAGCTCTGAAACCGGAAGGACAGCTTCTAGCATCATCTCTTCTTCTTCTTCTCTATCCTACACAGTCACCCGTTCCTCTCTCTCTATATTCATCGCATTTGAGGATAACAACTATATCCGTCAGACGTATTTTTGTCCGACGATCATCAATGGTGGGCCGTTACGACAACCCTTTTAACGAAAACGACGTCAATCCCTTCGCGGTAATTAATCTTTTATCACATTCTTTTTTTGACTCTTCATATCCCATTTTTTGTTTCTATTGTCTATTCCTTTGTCATCGATGTTTTGCACAATCTTTCTGACAAATAGCTTGTAGTGCGATCATGCCTTGTCTCCTTTATTTTAGATTATACATGTTGAGTATACACATTTTGATTGGCGTCCACGATAATTTTTTTTTTGTTGTATCACATTTTTCCGATGCATTTCGTTTTCTTTTCACGCGATGGCTCCAGACTCCAGGCGACGTTCCTTCTGCCCCAAATTTGAAGCACTCGGCTCTACCTCCAGAATCTCCTGGTCGTGGAAGTGCAACGATAGACATACCTCTTGATAATACCAATGTAATGTAGTTGTCTCGTCATAATTCAATACTCGTATATGAGCCATGCATAATTTGTGTGTGTGTGCGCGCAATGCTATTTATATCTCTCTTCTTTGTTTAGGAGTTGGATCTAAAAAAGAAAGAGAAAGAACTAAAAGCCAAGGAGGTAGAGTTGAAGAAGAGAGAACAGGTAACTTTTTTTGCTTGCTAGTATTGTACGTGTTATTATGCTTTCTCAGGCTAAAACTGTTGTTTTGGACTAAGAAGTTTGGCCAAAATCTTAAATAGTATTTTTTACTATTTTTATTACCAATATAGTATGATTCATATTTTAATTTCCAAAATGATATGTTTCAGAGGCAATATGTTCCCAAAGAGGACACATTCCTCCCTGTGATACAATGTGTCCCTGTAAGAGACATATTACTACTTTAAAAATAATACATCTCCAACTGAGAAGAATTGTCCCAATAGAGAAAATGCGTCCCAAATGAGGATACATTACCTCAATTTTTTTTATTTTCAATTATGATACCATATATTTTTATTCATATATATTAAATTGCTTAATGATCATAATGAATTAACCTATATACTTAATTAAATATTTAAACGTATATATATAATTAAATAAATAATAAAATAATACAATAATCTGAAAATACATAATAAATAATAATGTATTAAAATAATAAATATACAATTATAAAATAAAGTATGAATATTAAATAAATACATGTCTATTTTCAAAATAAAAAAACAAAACCAATAAATTTAATATAATAAAATATAACACACTTCGATACACATAAAAAATATAAAAATATATTTACAAGGAAATAGATAGCATAAATATAATTACCATCTAAATATTAAAAAATATGTTAATATTTGAACTTTTAATTCAGTTCTATGGATAAATATAATCCAACAATATAAATATATTTTGATTTTTTATCGGTGTATCTCAAATCATATGTATTTTATATTTCATTTCTAACAAATTATTGTTGTTGTGTATGTTATTGTATATTACTGATGTACTTCAATTTTTCTATATATAAATAGAGCCTTTAATATATATGTATATTATGTGTATCAACATGTTATATTTGTTAATATTAATATTAATTTTAATTTTTAAGATTATATATTATGTTTTTGTTATATTTCTTTATTTTATAATTTATTGTGGCATTATATCCTTTAATTTTCACTATTAATTACACTTTATGTATTAATGAAATATAGTATTTTTTATTATTTCATAATTTTAGGCATTATTTTATGTTTGCAATTAAATGTTATAAGTTGATGTATATTATGCTCATGAGTAATTTACTATATGTAAATATATAACATACATTGTATCATAATTTAAAAATGAAGTAAATAATTATAAAAAGAAAATATGATGTGCTCCCATTGGGGACATATTGCTCTTCAGGGGGCAGTGTGCCTCAGTCGGGTACGCATTTCTTGTTTAAAGTAGCAACATGTCTCCAACGGGGACACCTTGTCCCTATAAGAGTAATGTATCCTCTTTGGAGATGTATTGCCTTAAAACATGCCATTTTGAGAATTAAAATGTGAATTCATACTATATTGATAATAAAAAAAGCAAATAGGTTCTATATAGGTTTTTTGTCCAAGAAGTTTACTAGTGTTGCTTCCAAATTTGTCAATATAGTGGTCATATTAGTTGGATGCCCCCACTGCACACACACACACCTATATATATCACGACGTTCTATGGTCTAAGAATATGTTTGATTACCTAAGTTTGATTTACCAGATACCAGTTATATGACCAGTTATATATCAAAACATATAACGTGTATGTGATACGTTACAACACATGACAATGTCACTAATATAATTATACGTAATATTTAGTCTTTGATATATATTAGGTAATAACAAACATGCCCCTTTAGTTGTCTAATTATGGCCATATGCATGCTATTCAGATGAACATAGAGTCAACAATTAGTTCTCAAATGTTGGAATGCTAGCTTTGATGAGTATCAACACTTCAACAAGATGGTCACAGATTCATACTTCAATGAATTTTACCTAAAAATAGATTTATGTTTTTATGAGATATGAGTTTGGTACAGTTAACATAATGTGATTGAGATTGATAGATTCTTGAATAACCATCAATTTCATCATTTTAATAATCCAAAATATATGTGCATGGGCAACACCCAAAAAATACATGATTTATGCCAGAATTTATAGCACAACTAGGCAATTAGTTTAGTGTTTTTACTTTCATTGCATCAATTGTAATCCAATTTCAAGTATATTACAATTTTTTTCAGCCTAGTAACTTTGGTATAGTCTTATATGTCATACAAGTGGTCAATTTTTCCTTCACTCCTTGAAATACCTCAATGCATGAACAATAATATGTTCCGAATCATTGCTGAAGTATGTTCCTTTATGTCCAAATTTAAGCCTCTTGATTGACTCATCATTTTTCCATTGGTATTTTGTCATAATATTCAATTTCTAGGCCCCTGAAGAAACAGTAAATCTTGACATTTCTTTGTTTTGTTAATTTTCCATAATGAGAATTTGCATAACTTTTTAAATGACTTTGCTTATTCCACCAAAACCAAATTTCAATGTCAAGCACCTTTTATCATCCTTTTAATTAAGGTTATGTCAAAGGGATAACAATTGACAAGTGATGGCAAAAATGTTCAATCAATCTCAAAATTGTTTTTTTAATCTAAAATAATGGAAATTTTAACTTAAAACATGTGTTTTATATGAGTATTTAGTTGGGAAAGCACATTTAGAACAATAATTGGCACATGACAAGCATATATCACGTATGTACAAGAATAGGCCATTTCTGTAAATTTGACAAGTTTGTAGCCATACATTTACTAGTTACATAAGTTACTCATGTAATACAACTAATCACTTCAAAATCACAATTAAAAGCTTAAAAAATAATTCAAGACAAATTACATCTTCCACCAATTATTGCATGGTGCCTAGGTGCCCAAAGATATCAGTTGGTGCCTAGGATGACAATGAATCACTTTAGCTGCCACATTTTGTAATAGCTAAGGAATCCTTCTGATTTAAACCCTAAACAACCGTTAGGATCAAATATAACCCTAATTAAACTAGCACACAACAAAGCTTGATTGTGAAGGGAGTAGAAAGTCCAAGTAAATTTTCTCTTTTGTCACATAAACACATATTTAAAAACTTTGGGTTAAAAGATATTGTCATCATCAAAGATACTTGAATGTCTCTCCAGTTAGACCATAAACAAATCTTGCAACTCTGAAGCTAAGACCCATAATTCATATTTCAAATATGTCTAACAACTTGAAAACCTCCATACACAACCGAGGATGGTACAACAAACAATAGGAGATTAGGCTCCAAATCGAAGATCCAATATCAAAACACTGAAGGCATCTTTATTATCAACAAAAAAGTAGATTAAAAAAAGTTCCATAGACAATAAAGTACAATATAATATACAATATGAACTAGTTCACACTTCCCAATTACAAGAAAAAATCTAGAAAAAATCATACAACAAATCATATCAACTACCCACCCAACACTCAGAAAAGTGAGAGTACATGGACACTCTAGAATGAACTATGTTTATATTAAGTCTTTATCTTCTCAGGTTCTTCTGTTGTTTCCAGTAGACTTAAAAAACTTGCCAAACAACTATGTGAAAATCATGAAAAGACGCAACAAGAGAACTCCCACCAAGATTATTAAACATGTACTGGGAGCACATTATGCAAATTAAAGTAAGTCAGAATGATATGAATTCTCTACTCAATATCAATAAACAACTTGATAATTTATGAAAAGATACCTTATCACTTGACAAAATGACATCTAATTCTACTATAATAATTGATCCAACTAGATCAACCATCCCGAATGCACAACATACACGATTACTTATAGTGGGGAAAAGGTACTTACAAGTATCGTGCAAGAAATCATGATTAGGGATAATCTTCATATCCTAATCAACAATATTATGTTTTATATTTTTTCCTTAGTAAAATTAAAGTGCACCGTCCAAATTACATGCTTATGACTACAAAGTCCCCAAATCCACTATAAAAGATCCCATGAGTGCCCAGTCTCATTATGATCATGCCGCACCCCGATTGGTGAGGGTATAAGAGTAGGGAATCATCGACCGACAACTTACATATACACTAGGTCCATCATGGGTACGCATATCACATAACCAATCATATCACATTGGCAATACTGCCATATAAACATATGACATTCATATTACATCAATCATATTGACAGAGCTGTTATAAAACACCAGGCGCTATGCCCTGGACTACACTCATGTAATGGATGATCTTAGGACATTGAGGGGGACCATACCTCATAGGTTTTTGATAACATGCATATATTCAAGAATATACAACTCCAAGTACCATCTCACAATCTATGGATTGCAACAAGAATACTTATTTTCCTTCCCCAACTTCTGAACAATGGGAAAGTTTGATAGTGCACTGGGAATCATACACTATATGATTAGGGTTTCACTCATTACTTTGTCTAATTACTCATCTCTCATGACTTTTTCACTGAAAGGAATATTGTATTTCTTAGTCCACCTCATTTAGTTATCTTCAATTTATCATTGTTTCATATAGATAATATATAAGTAGAGGAAGAGTCACATATTATACACATGGAATCTCATGTATTTCTTAATAACATTCAATTTATTATCTTCAATCCACATAACTTTTCATCACCATGCTCACTTGGAGCTACCCAAACCAGGTATTATCATCTGGGCCATATCCCTTTAAGAGAGATATACTCTTATATAAGCCTTAAACAAGTCATCATCATTATATTCTTCAAGACATCTGTCATATTCATAACTCATGTAAAGATCACATAAGATGTTACCATAATTTCATCTTTAAAAGTTCTCATCAATCATTGCTAAAAGTGATGCTCAACACTTTAGAAGGATAATAATTTCTAATACTTGTATAGGAGGATACTTAGAGAAGAGCATTTCACATTAAACCTCTCAAAATCATTAATCATTCGAGCAGATAGCAATCTTACACTCAAGTTCTCAAGGTCTTCTTAATGAATATATGATGTATGAATAATTATGAGCATTTAAGATTACACGTAGCAAATAAGAATATCGATATCGATAAGCTCCCAGACACTTCATGAATTATTCAACTTCATTCATATTTTATTATATTCCAAATATTGAATTAAGTCTCGGAAACGACCCTTGCCATTGACCCATGGAAAAACCTCATAACATCCATTGACCACATGGTATCAACCTCATGGTACCACCCTCATGGGATCGATCTCCTGGCATAGACCTAATGGAATTGGCTTGCTTGTATTTATAAATATCCCTTAACCAAATATTTAACACATACCATTAGATTCTTAAATATCCCTAACCTAGTTTACCTAAGCTCATATGAACCAAGGAAAGTAGAAGCATTAATTTCTCTTTCATAAGGGAAGTGCTCTAATGATGATAGTTCCATGTAGAATTCTTCTCATTTAAGTAACTGCTGCATATTTAAATTAATGACTTCATTAATAACCCTTGCCCATGCTTCCTTATTGTTAAATTTTTCATTCTCATGCAACATATAACCCTATATCCATCATTATGATCATGACTAAGCACAATCATCTAATTGCATGCCATTTTCATTTTCAACAATGTAATTCTAGTTTTAAAGAACCCTTACCCAATCATCTAATTCCATGTCATTTTCATTTTCAACAACATAATTCTAGTTTTAAAGAACCCTTACCCATTTTATATTCTCATGCATGAGTATATATGTAAAATAAATTAGTATAAGAAAGAATGGAAGCCCATTCTTTTGTCAATCACCTGGTTGAAGCAATAAAAAATTAATTAGGGCACCATTATGCCAGATATAAACACACATGAGCAAAATTTGTGAATAATCTATTTTAAGCAGTTTTTTTAATCTTTAAAACATACATAGGAACATAAAATATGCACATAGGGAAGAACGATTTTGTATTTCTAAGGATTTCTATAATTTTGGCTAAAAACATAGAGATTATTAGCAAGAAACATGTTTAAATATTTAGTTGTGTTGGTTTATTCCATAGAATGTGTAAATATTGAAGATGGTTAAATCCAGTTGCCTAAGGAACAAGTTCCCAACAAGCAACACAAAAACCCTAGCTCCAACAAATAACTCCCAACATCCAACCTTATATGCAGTAGCTTCAACTAGGCCAAAGAAAGAGAAAAGAGAGGTTTTATTTATAGAAGCTAGATTCCTATCATGGAACATGAAGAATTCCATCCAAGAAGGTAGAGAGGAGAGATAATAATTAAAAAAATATGAGAAGAAAAGAAGAAACTGACATGTATTTATCTCAATAGGGTTTAAAAGGTGATTTCAAGCTTTGATCTTACAAAAGACTTGCTAAATCACCACCATGCAAGGGCTTGTCCTCTAAAACACCTTATTCTAGCTCAAGAACAAGTCCAATAAATAAATGATTTAACTAGGGTCCAAGGGTCAAAGGGGTTCCATATATAGTTAAATTTTTATTTCAGCCAAAAATTGCACTTCAACTTGCCTCTTTCAACCTCTTGTTGCTCGCTTCGACCTCTCCTAGGTTGCAGCAACCCAAATCTTGGTCATTTGGACCCAAGTACTGGTCACTTTGACCCAAAATCAGCACACTTTGACCAAATTTGGATCCGCATTGACCCCAGACCTGTCACATCAACCATTCCTAGACACTCATCAACTCAGATCCATCCTGCTTTAATTTTGATACACATTAACATGAAGCAGTTGAAACACTCTGGTCGTGTCTGCTTTGACTGGACAATTGTGATCAAAGTGACCCAACCAAAGAAAAGCCTACTATAACCCCACAGATCGATGCAATTGACCGATCACATCGATCAATGTACTATACATGCTACCTCTTTAGTCCCATAACTCTCAATATTTCATTGAACCAAATTTTTACCATAGCTTCTACATGTCATATAAAATGAATACGTGAATCAATGTATGTCATGATCTTTATTATTTAAATTATTTCAAGAAAAATTCACATAATTTGGGAATCTAAAATGCAATTAAAGTTGTTAAGATATATATATATATATATATATATATATATATGTATATATATGTATATATATGTATATATATATATATATATATGGAGAGAGAGAGAGTCAGGCTAGAATACACTCGAGTGTACAGAATCACATGAATACACTCAAGTGTGTTAGCATATCAAGACTATTTTTTGCAAAATGTAAACAATTGATCTTCACTGTCATACTATAACAAGGCTACATACAAATTTTGAGCCCATTTGGATGAGTTTAAGTCACTCATCCAACGGCAATAAAATCGACACATGAAACTAATTTAAAATGCATAATTTTTGCGGTCTTTATAACATGACCTATACATGTCCAAATGTGCTCAAATTTTTTATATGGGCTATTCACAAGATGTTTAAGAAGATCAATGGATTATATTTTTAAAATAAATATTGCATTATGAAAAACTACGTGAGTGTATTATGCTCCGAATACACTCAATGTATTCTAGCCTGACTCTCTCTCTCACACACTATATATATATATACTCTTTATGTTATTTTCCTCTTTTCAAGTTTACTCCCATGTTGGTTGCACTTTACCTATGTGTCTAACTTTATGTAAAGAGAGGCATTGTGTCTGCCTTTTATAATCCAATAAGCAAGTTTTTGTCCTAACATGGTATTTGAGTGGTACATGCCTCCCTGAATCAGATCCATAACCCACATGTGATGGTGATCCCATCTCCAAGGCACCCATGTTCTGAGTCATCGACTAACCTGCTCCTATCTTTCCTCCACCTCCATTGCCCAACCCCCACTATTTTTGCCACCCACTCCTTCCTCTAGTTCCGCTGTCGACCACCCCTCCCTCTACTTCCACCACAATCTCCACTGTCACGTACACCCACCTTTGTCACCATCCTATGTTCCTGCCCCTTGTTGTCACCGGCCCACCACCCACTTCTTCCTTAGCTGCCATCACTGCCCCTTGGTCTTCTAGTTTCCATCCACAACCATAGCCCACCCCCCATCGCGCCCCTTTCCTTCCGTACCTAATTACCCACTACATATCCAACCATATCCTGATAAAATTTCTACCTCGGTTGTTCTCCGAATATCCCTCCATCTAATCCACCAAAAACAATTTCGCTGCTCGATTTTCTTAAATCATATTCCTAGTTAGATGTATATGGTCTTATTTCTATTTTAACCTTTTTCTCTCAATATCGAGGTTACCTTTTTGTTGCTCGATGATTTTCCTCCACATTGCAATGTCACATGGTCATATGATTTGACAATGTGATGTAGTCTTATTCTTCTTCTCATTATATTGTAAAATTTTTGTGTGTGTAATCACAACTTCCTATGGACTACCTTTGAACAGTGTCACAAGTTCCCATGGACTACCTTTGAACTGCTGATCGTCATTGATACCTCTATTGATGCCTTTGGTCTCTTTGTGTCAGAACTATCAAACTAGACGGATCCAACTACCACACATGGTCTTCCTTGTTTGAAATGTATGTGAAGGCAGAAGGGAAATACTCCTATCTTGCTACTGGGACTCTGGTGCCACCAACCACTACTGCTGATGCTAAATCCAAACTAACCTTTGACCTCTAGGTCAAGAGTGACTATGGAGTTATGACCTATATGGTCAACAATGTTTAATGGAAGATCAATCAACCCCTTCTCCAACTCATGTAGGGTTTTGGTGAGAAGGGGCACAATGCAAATACATATTTAATCCCAACAAAACTTTTAGCCAACAGTTCATCGTGGCCATAAAATGTTGGTATATTAAATACCTAGAAGGAATATCAAATATACCTTGATGCACACTAGCTGTCCAACAACTAGACACGTCTTATGTTGGTGTAGAACATGACCTTCTGGATCAAGATCTGAAGTAGTTGTTGTTGTTGTCGCCTTATCATTACAAGAACACCATGTCTTCTCCTTAAAGAGATTTCTTGTTCTCAATCCGCCCAAGGGCCTCATACTCTACGACATCCACATAGATGTAGGAACTCCTTGTGCACCACCTTGGTCTCGAAGAGGAAGCATAACTCAAAGTGTTGATGTGATACTGTCACTTTCACTCGTTCTCCTCATATTGCGGGTTGTTGTCCTGGGGGTAAGTTCTTCTCTCTCCAATAGAATTTTTTTTAGACAACTTGTCTCACAATGTTGTGTGTCTCCCCTTGGACATCCACCCCTTTATATAGGAGAGTCATGAGTTAAGATTTTCAAAGAATCACATACTGTTCCTAATCGCAACCCAAAATAGAATCCAACTCAAAATGCTGGCAGACATCCCAGTCGCCCGTTAACCAGTTGACCGACTGGGATTTATTTTGTCATCTATTCAACCGAGTGGTCAGTCCAGGTACAATTTCAATTGACCAATTTGATTCCGAATTTAACAATCCACATATTCCCTATTGTTTCCCATCTTCAATCCAGTCAACCGACTAGCCTATTTCCCAAACTGGTGATTAGTTGATTGATTTCCAATCAATCAATAAGTTCATCTAAAGTATCTCATTGACCGACTCAACATGAAATCAACATGTACATGATTTAGAACCATTCTAATCATATATTTTATTGCAAAATTCAATTCTTTTATGTATCCTTTTGTGTGTGACTTTATAGGTTCCACATTATGTTTGTAAGGATGTTCATAACTTCACAAGAAAATATTGGTGTCTAGGAACACATCATTGCTACCCAATTTATTGGAATATGTTGAGAAAAACATGACCAATATTACCATGACCGTATAATACCTTTATCACATATATCTAGATTAAAGATGAGGCATGGAGTTATCAACCTTTTAACATTCAATTTTGTTTCTTGAACTAGAGCAGCTTATTGAGATTGTGTGAGCTCAATATCTTATATTGAGTCACATGAGCATGACCATGCATTTCATAGTCTCACATATCAAGTGGTAAGGATATCACTTCAGTGGAGGAAAAAATACCACCTATATTGCTCACAAGAATCTCTAAGTGTCAATGTGCATCCAGTCACCACCTGTATAACAACCCTTATTCAGAGTCACATTGGGCCAATGTCAAAGTACACATAACAATATGTGATTATTGTAGTGATTTCAATTCTAAGGATCACAATCACCATTGTTACATATTGAGTTGACTGTGATTTTCCATGACATGGCTTGCATGTCTCATTACAAGTAGGCATGTACCATAATCCAATATGATGACTAAGCAGACATATTCATCGCTAGTGCACGCTAGTCCTATGCATTATTATATAATGTCCAACATAATAACTGACTTGGGACATTACAAAAATGAATACTCTTGAGTATACATATGATTTCATGTTTAGATCCTCAACCCATACTTTGTCATTGAGTCAAAACATTCTTAGGATAGTATTACATTTAATCACTATCTCATTATGGAACAAACATAATAAGTGGAATTGGCATTATAAAATCATGCACAATGTATCCCTATTAATATCATCACATGATGTATCTCATGGCATACAACCAACATCAAAACCACTAAGGGTATGGTATCGACTCTCTCATATCTACTATCATCAACAAAACCTGAAGAAGGTTTTTGACATTTTTGAAAGTTTGCCCAAGAAGGAGTTCTCAACTAAAAATTCCATGGAAAACTACTACAACCAATGTCAAGTATTGTGGGATGAGTTTGAGATCTATCACCCACTTACTACTTATATCATTAAGATCCAATGTTAATACATGGAACTACAACTCATTCAGTTACTTGTTGGCTTACCACAATTCTTCTCTAGTATTGTTGATCAGATCCTATCTAGTGATTTGATCTCATTACTACAAGATGTAATTAAATGCATTCAACACATCCCATATGTCCATCCTCTTCACTAGAGACTCTAGATACTTGCACTCTTGTTGTTTGTTCTAGAGACTGTAGATGAGGTCGCGTTCATGGTCATTCTTCAGCAAACACTAGATGTGGCAGAGGCCAACCTGTAACAGGTCAAGACGCTACAATAATGTGGGGTGTAAGAATCATACAGAGGTTCATTATTGGGCCAAGCATAGCAAACTTGTAGGGATATATGATGATAGAGAAGGCACCGGAAACAAAAATTTAACTTCCATATTCCCCTTTAAACAATACAACACGTCAACTACTATGTAATGGGAAGGATGGTTACGAGGATATACCTAGTCCTGGATCAAGTCCAGTGACAATATCCTTGTTGTAGCGTGCAACTTTCTTAAAAAAAACCTAGACAATGTCTTTGTCGACCTCTTGGTTGTTCACCATGGACAATAGTTGACTTTGTCCTCCGAGCGACTGGAAACAACCTTCTTGCCTCTATAATAGTCCACACAGACCACCGGGAACTCCTGTCATTCTAGATGAATAGACATGAAGGATTTGTCCCTTCTAGTCAGTGTACTAGCACCAAATTACTCTCCCACAATTGTTCTCCCTTGCCATCCCTCCCTTCATCGGGTAGGACTTGCTTGGGTTCTCTTGATTATCACAAGAAAGGAATACAACAATTGTCATAGCTAATTGATGTGTTCGAGAATCCCCAGTACCCTTCTTTTTATAGGAGGGTAAGGGTTAGGGGTCCAAATATGAGTGGGAGTCAAAGGGGACATGATTTCACAAATTTTCACATCTTGTGAGTGACAAAATGGTCAGTTCAGTGGTGAACCAATCGGTTGGCATGTGAGCCGATCGGTTCAACCCTTGAACTAGTTGTTTCATCATGTTTCCCAATCACAATTGTATTGACAATTAATATTCGATTAATCCATAACATGACGTCAGCACTAATCCTTGATCCAATCAAATTAATCAATGAACTTGGTTGTTCAACTCTTGAACCGATCATCTCAAACCTTGAATTGATCGATTCACTTAGTGAACTTGTCATTTCATGCCCTTGTTCAGGCATTGTTCAGCCAGAGTTGTTTCTAATTGATCTCTGACTCCAATTGATTAGTTAAACACTTGAACCATTCGATTCATAGTCCAATCAATCAATTTTCAACTATTAACGTTTAAATTGAATACCTAACTCTTCATTAATAAAGTTTAAATTATATTCACGAATGAACTCCTATTCCAAGTGTATCCTATGTTTGTAACACTATAGGATCCAAGTTACGTTGATAGTGTTTTTTCATAACTAACTTATGACATCATAAATAATGGGCAATATCTAGAAACACATCATTGCTACCCATGTCATTTGGAAAGTTAGAGAACAACTTCAGCCTACAACTTGTGATTGGTGTTACATTGTTTGATTAGTTTCTTTATCACTGATATCTAGATTGAACTCGAGGCATGGAATCATCACCCGCTTCAACGTTTGTTCCATGTTCCTTGAACTAGAGCAGATTGTCTGAGATATATGTAAGCTCAAAATCACATATTGATTCTCATGTGCATGGCCATGCATTTCTCAGTCTTGCTTATAAAGTGGCCAAGATATCATGCTCCTGTAGGAGGGATAAATCCCACCTACATCACTCACAGTCATCTCCATGCATCACATTGCACCCAATCATCATCTTTATGATAACCCGTATAGGTCATAGAGGATGATTTTAGACTACATCGAGTGACATGTGATGAGTGTAGTGATTTTAGTTCTAACAACCACAATCACCACTAACACTATGAGTGATGATTCTGACTACCATTTAATGGTTTCCATGCATCACTCTTATGGTGGGTCTGTTTGAGACATTGTTCTCTAACAAGTATTTATGTCTTTGGTTTGATATCACATATTATGATTTAATGAGATTCTATCATCAACCAACACACACTCTACTCTTATGTGTTATTATTTTATATTAGCCTTCCACAATAACATCCGAATAGGGACATAACAAGAATGTATATACTCTTAACATATGTATGATCTCATTGTTTAGGTCCTCACCCTGAAGACATACGTCATTGAGTAATATCATTCTCTAGACATTTATTATGTTACATCATTATCTCATAACTGAATAAAACATAATAAATTGGAAGTTTGCCTTCATTATTAATCAAATCATGTATAGTACATGTCATTACAATCATCATATCACTGGCTCTCTGGGCATACATACCAATTGACTCCCACTTGCACTTAGATCCAATCACCCATGAATTAATTCCCAAGTGATCTAACATGACCATCATGCTTTTGTTGTGAAAGTGCTTTTGTCAAGGGGTCAACTACATTGCTTTCAATTAGTACTCTACAAATCTTCACATCTCCTCACTATACAATCTCTCTTATGAGATGAAATTTCCTTTGTATATGCTTGGCATGTTGATGTGATCTGGGTTCCTTAGCTTGTGTAATAGCTCAATTGTTGTCACAATATAGCTCAATTTCATCACTGATGCTTGTAACCACCCCAAGTTTAGAAATGAACTTCTTAATCCAAACAACTTCCTTTTTTGCATTTCATGTATCAATATACTCGACCTATGTTGTAGAATCTACAAATGTCTCTTGCTTGGAACTCTTCCATCTCATAGATCCATTGTTGAGTCAAAACAAAAACCCAGACCATAATTTGTAGTCATGTTTGTCAATATGGAAGCTTCCATCAATGTAACCTTTTACCACCAACTCATCCTCTCCATCATAGATAAGGAACTGATGCTTAGTTCTTCTCAAGTACTTAAGGATTACGACCGTCCAGTGAGAATCACCTAGATCTTATTGATATCTTCTCGTCATGCTCAAGGCATATGAGACATCAGGATGAGTACATAACTGTGCATTTATGACAAATCTAATTGTTGATGCATATGGAATCTTACTCATGTGCTCCCTTTCTTCACAAGAATTGGGGCATTATCTCTAGAGATGGTAACTCCATGAAACATGGGCAGGTTTCCTCTCTTTGAGTCCTCCATGTTGAACCTCTTCAACACTTTGTCAATGTATGTGCTCGGACTTAGTCTAAGAAGCCTTCTAGATCTATCTATATAGATCTTGATTCCCAAGATATAGGATGCTTTGCCTAAGTCCTTCATAGGAATGTATTTCCATTCATGTCTTTACCATATGTAAAGTATGGATGCCATTCCCCATCAATAGTATATCATTGACATACAATATGAGGAGTAAAATCATGCTCTAATTAACCTTCTTATAAACACAAGGTTCATCTTCATTTTGACTAAAGCCAAACTCTTTGACTATTTCTTCAAATCGAAGATTCCAAATTCGAGATGCTTACTTCAATCCATAGATTGACCTTTGTATCTTACAAACTTTATTTGCATCCTTTGGATTTATAAAACCCTCAGGTTGTGTCATGTACACATCCTCAAGAAGATTCTTGTTAAGGAATGTAGTTTTAACATTCATATGCCAAATCTCATAGTCATGATAAGCTGCAATGGCAAGCATGATCCTGATGGACTTAACCAAGGAAACTTGAGAAAAAGTTTCTTCATAGTCAACACCTTGAACTTGTCTAAAACCCTTTGAAACTAATTTCCCCTTATAGGTTTGTACACTACCATCCATTTTGATCTTCTTCTTGAAGACCCACTTGCACCCTATGGGTTTTACCCCTTTAGGTGGATGTACCAAGGTCCATACCTTGTTGGTGTACATGTATTCCATATCAGATCTCATGGCGTCAAGCCATTTCTCTTATTCTGACCCCTTAGTATATTCTAGATAGGTTGTTGGCTCATCATCTATGACCAACTCACCACCTTCTTGAATCATAAGATAACCAAATATTTCAGGCTCAAGGTGTGTCCTACTAGATCTACAAGGTTCCCGTGTTACATGAGGAATTTGAGATTCCACAATGATTTGTGATTCTCTTTGTTCCTCATGTACCTCTACTAGTTCAATGTTTTCTTGTTGATCTCGAACCTCTTCGAGTTCTACATTCCTCCCACTGATTCTTTTGAAAATAAATATCTTTTTTAAGAATACAACATCTTTGGAAACAAACAATTTACTGTTAGATAGGGAATAAAAGTAATATCCTTTGGTTTCCTAAGGAAATCCAACAAAATAACATTTATCTGATTTGGGCCCAAGATTTTCGGGAAACTACTTTCTCAGATAAGCTTCATAACCCCACATCTTCATAAAAGGCACATTAGAACGCTTCCCATATCATATCTCACATTGCATCTTTTGAACCGATTATATGGTACATAGTTTGGTGTATACACAATGGTTTCTAGAGCATAACCCCAGAAGGTAATTAGAAGTTCAGCTAAACTCATCATTGACTCTACCATATCTAGAAATGTGTGATTCCTTATTTCTGATACATTAGGTGTTCTAGGTGGAGTCCATTGTGATACAATTCCACAATCTCTCAAAAGGTCATCAAACTCTTGGCTTAGGTATTCTCCACCTCGATCAGAACGAAGTGCCTTAACACCTTTTCCAAGTTGTTTTTATACTTCATTCATGAAATCCTTGTACTTTTCAAGAATTTCTAATTTATATTTCATCCGGTAAACATAACCATGCCTACTGAAGTCATAAGTAAATGTAATGAAGTACTGATAACCACCCCTAGAATTTATTCTAAAAGGGCCACATACATCAATATGTATGAGTCCTAACAGATCACTACCCACTCATTATTTTCAGTGAAAGGGGTCTTAGTCATCTAGCACAACAAACAAGATTCACATGTCTCTACTGATTTGGAATCAAAAGAGTCTAGATAACCATCTTTATGGATTCTAGATATGTGATTCTCATTTACGTTCCCTAGGTGACAATGCCAAAGCTATATCTCATTTGAGTTATCAAGTTTTAATCTTTTGGTATTTGCGTTATAAACATCTGTCTTTAGATCAAGAAAATATAGACCATAAGACATTGGGGGACTGCCATAAAAGATTTTATCTTTAAAATAGCACATCGACCATTCTTAATATGAAATTCATATCCATCCTTATCCATACAAGATACACAAATGATGTTTCAATTAATGGAAGATACATAATAGCAGTTCATTAACTCTACTATAGGCCCTGTGGGTAGAGATAAATTATAGGTTCCAACTGTAGTGGCAAAAACTCCTGCTCCATTTGTGACTTGCAGTTTGAGATCGCCCTTTCTTAAAGGCTTACTTCTTTTTAGATCCTACATATTTGAACATATGTGAGATCCAAATCTGGTATCTAGTATCCATGATGAATAAGTAGACACATTTATCTCAATAACGTATATAATTGAAGTGGAGATCTCTATCCCTACTTCATCTTCCTGAATCCCTTCAAGTACAAAGGATATGTTCTTGTTGTACTTTCCTTTATCCTTATCTTGACTGTTGAAGATCTAGATTTATGCTTAGCCTCAGAACTCTTCATGGCCCTGATTTCATCCTTAGACTCCATTCCTCTGATCGTTATCATGAATTTGTCATTCTTCATTCTTGCTTCGGCATTTATCAGCATGCTTAATAAATCTGACAACACTGTATCCATGTCATTCAAGTAGTAACACTCAACAAAATGGCTATATGATTCAGACAATGATTGTAGAGTCATATATGTGGCCAAATCTTGGCTCAAAGAGAATCTCACTTCTTCTAGATGTTCTGTGTGTCCAATCACATTCAACACATGGGTCTCTACTGGATCACCTTTTGACATCTTACACTCAAAGAGCGCCTTTGAGACATTGCACATTTCTTATTTGTATGATTATGGTTCACATTCTTAATATGTGTTACCATCTCAATAATCCCCATGTCTTCACACTACTCAAGAAACTCATATTTCATGTAGCTTAGCATAAGACGCTTTATGTCTAAGGCATCATTGGCATGATTCCAGTAAGCATCCACCTCATCTCTAGGTACATAAGGAGCAGGTATTTTTGGCACTGGTGTATCTAGGACATAGATCTTATGCTCATCATTGAGAACCCTTCTCAAAGTCCAAAATCAATTGTAGAAATTTGTCTCGCTAAGTTTGTCCTTCCTAGTACAAATTTCAATCATGATTTTTTTCCATTTGTTTCTACAAGAGAAAATTAGAATCTGCCAAAACACCTTTTTGATTTGATTTTGTTAAAATAAAATTTGACAATATTTAATTAAGCATTTAATTAATTATCACTCCCACTATTTTGTTCAAATCAATAGCCCTCACATATCAATTCGGAAGATTGTAGCGTACAACCTTCTAGTGAGATGAAATCCAAAATAATTGAGTTATTACTCGACCAATGCCATCATCCATAATCAATTGTATTAAGGTAGTCAACTTTTGCCAATTGCATCTTATGCAATTCTTGGAAAGATGATATGCAAAACTCTTTGGTATAGTCATTTGCATGATCCTAGGTGCTTAATCTCATTAAGATCACCTAGTTAAGCGTGAACCAAAAGCCAACACAATAGAAATGCACTCTGCTTGGCAGGCCAACATAACTACAATCACACATCCATGAGAAAGACAACACACCACGCTTGGCATGCCCATACTTAGTCGGTCAAGCTTTTCATGTATGTTTCTAATGGAAAGCATTTTAGACTTAATATGTTATTGAGATATTTGTATTTATAAATACAAATACGTATCCAAATACCACATACTATAGTATGTACCACATACATGCTATATCTCACAAGATAAACATGCAATTAAACATAAGCGATGGTTATAGCTATTCTATTGTAATTCCTTGGAGCAACAAGGAACTACCACCACCTAAGGTCTACATCACATGCAACAACCTATTGTTGATGAGGATCTATGATTGAACCAGTTTGGGTTGATCAGTTCAACCCTTGAACTGATCGGCTCGCCTCTTGGTCGATCAGTTGGTCATCTCATCGATCATCTAGTATCTGATCCACCATCTTCTGGACACCTCCAGACACTCAGTTGGTACACCAGCCGAATGGTTTGGCTCGTCCTATTGTTGTCTGTCCTCCTCAATACTCCAATTGATCGAATCATCTTCTAAAATAGCCGGTTCGTCTGGTACTAAAAATCTTCTTGTCAAAACAAGAAATTAAAACACTACTAATGATATTTAACATATTACAAAGTAATAGTGAAACCTCAAGTTACATTCGAGGGGAGAATAGGAAGGAGAGAATGATACTTCTACATATGGAAGAGAATATATAGGCTCAATATGCAAACCAAGATATAAATAGAAATAAACAACCACACAACCATGCATAGAGATCTAGTGTTATTGTCCATAACCATGCTTCACATCCACCATCAAAACCAACTTTTGTGGCAACACATGTAAATTGTATATATATCATATCATATATATATTAGTTGGAATCATATGTGGTATTTAGTCGGATACTAAGTATTCCCATCATATGCAATAAATGAAAGATGATAACCAAAATCTGATAATATCGATCAAATCCTAAATCATAGTAAATTGATGTGGCTCCAATACCATTACAGGGAAATATGGCGATAGAGCGGGCAGATGAAGCAAAAATTTAACTTCCATATTGCCCTTTAAATAGTGTATCAGATCAACAACTATGTAATGTGAAGGATGTTTACGAGGATATACCTAGTCCTAGAGCAAGTCCAGCAACAATCTCCTCATTGTAGCATGTAGCTTTGTTCAAACAACCCCTAAACAATGTTTATGCTGGCCTCCTAGTTTTTCATCACAAACAACAATTGACTTTGTCCTCCGAGAGGCAGGAAATGGCCTCCTTGCCTCTATAGTAGTCAACAAAAACCACCGAGAACTCTTGTCGTTCTAGATGAATTGACAAGAAGGAGTTGTCCCTTCTAATCAGTGTACTAGCACCAACTTGCTCTCCCACAATCATTCTCCCTTGATATCCCTGCCTTTATCAGGTAGGACTTGCTCAAGTTCTCTTGGTTATCACAACTAAATATGACAACAATCGTCAAAGCTAATTGATGTGTCTGAGAAGCCCCCTGTACTCCTCTATATATAGGAGGGGTAAGGGGTACAATGTCCAATTTGAGTAGGAGTCAAAGGGGACATAATTTCACAAATTTTCGCATCATGTGAGAAGCAACATGGTCAGTTCAGAGGTGAACCGATCGGTCGACATGTGAGTTAATCAATTCAACCCTTGAGTTGGCCCATCATGTTTCCCAATCACATTATATTGGCAATTAATATCTAATTAATGCATAACATGAAGTCAACACTACTCCTTGATCCAATCGAATTGATCAATGAACCAAGCGGTTTAACTCTTGAACCAATCATATCATACCTTGAATCGATCGGTTCACTTAGTGAACCGTTCATTTCATGCCATGGTTCAGGCACTATTCAGACAATGTTGTTTCTAATTGATTTGACACTCCAACCGATCGGTTCAACACTTGAACCAGTCAATTCATAGTCCAGTCAGTCAATTTTCAATAGTTGTTGCTTAAATTGAATATCTAACTCTTTAGTAATTAAGTTTAAACTATATTCATGAATGGACTCATATTCCAAGGGGATCTTATGTGTTTGGTAGTATAGGTTCCAAGTTATGTTGGCATTGATTGTCCATAACTAACTTATGACATCATAAGCAATGAGCGGTATCTAGCAAGACATCATTGCTACCCAAGTAATTCAGAAAGTTGGAGACCAACTTCAACCTACAATATGTGATTGGTGTTATAGTGTTTGTATGGTTCCTTTGTCACAAATATCCAGATTGAACTCGAGGCATGGAGCCATCATCCTCTTCAATGTACAATCCATGTTCCTTGAACTAGAGGAGACTGATTTGATATATTTGTAAGTTCAATATCATATATTGACTCACATGAGCATTTCCATGCATTTCTCAGTCTGGCTTATCAAGTGGCCGTGATATCATACTCCTATAGGAGGGACAAACCCCATCTATAGAACAAGACCTGATAAGTAATGTTCAACAAATTGGGATTCATTTATCAACGGATTTTTTTTCTTCCATTTGAACGAATTTATTTAATTTCGATTATTTTTTCAATTATTTGATTACATCACTCACAGTCATCCCCATGTGCCACAGTGCACCCGAGCATCACCTTTGCGGTAACCCTATTCAAGGTCACAGTAGATGATGCCAAAGCACATCAAACGACATGTGAAGAGTGTAGTAATTTTGGGTATAAGAACCAAAATCACCACTAACACTATGAGAGATGATTCTAACTACCATGTAATGGTTTCCATGCATCATTCTCACAATGTCTCTGTCTGATATACTATTCTCTAACAAGTATCTATGTATTTGGTTTGATATCACATATCATGACTTAATGAGATTTTATCATCAAGCAACACACACTCTAGTCTTAGGTGTTATTGCTGTGTATTATCCTTCCACAGTAACATTTGAGTAGGGACATAACAAGAACATATGTAATCCTGACATTTGTATGATCTCATTGTTCCAGTCCTCAACCCGAAGACATATTTCATTGAGTAATATCTCTATAGAAATTTATTATGTTACATCATTATATCACAACTGAATAAAACAAAATAGATTAGAAGTTGCCTTTATTGTTAATCAAATCATTTACAAGATATGCCATTGCAATCGTCATATGACTAGCTCTCTCTGCATACATAACAACAATATCCACATGGGCTAATCAAATAGAGTGCTAATCTAGTTTCTACAGATTGTGCCGATTCTAACGCGACTACACCATCACCCTCCACCTCTACTGCTCCTTTTAACTAGCTCCATTCTAACTCAAGAAACTATTATAGGAACATCTTACTGCCCAAATTGTTATAGCTTGTTTAGATTGAGGTTCTTATTTCCTTGCTTCTCCTGCTGCATATGATAAAGATAAATGTGTGAGAGATTCTGGAGCATCGTCAAACATTTGTTGAGAATCAATTTGTCTACTACTACTACTACTACTACTACTACTACTACTAATACTACTACTACTACTACTACTACTACTACTACTACTACTACTACTACTACTACTACTACTACTACTACTACTACTACTACTACTACTACTACTACTACTACTACTACTACTACTACTACTACTACTACTACTACTACTACTACTACTACTACTACTACTACTACTACTACTACTACTACTACTACTACTACTACTACTACTACTACTACTACTACTACTACTACTACTACTACTACTACTACTACTACTACTACTACTACTACTACTACTACTACTACTACTACTACTACTACTACTACTACTACTACTACTACTACTACTACTACTACTACTACTACTACTACTACTACTACTACTACTACTACTACTACTACTACTACTACTACTACTACTACTACTACTACTACTACTACTACTACTACTACTACTACTACTACTACTACTACTACTACTACTACTACTACTACTACTACTACTACTACTACTACTACTACTACTACTACTACTACTACTACTACTACTACTACTACTACTACTACTACTACTACTACTACTACTACTACTACTACTACTACTACTACTACTACTACTACTACTACTACTACTACTACTACTACTACTACTACTACTACTACTACTACTACTACTACTACTACTACTACTACTACTACTACTACTACTACTACTACTACTACTACTACTACTACTACTACTACTACTACTACTACTACTACTACTACTACTACTACTACTACTACTATAACACCTATTATGGTTGATGATGGATCTCTCTTTTGTGTGCATGGAATTGGGGACATTCTGACATTTATAAAACTAATCATGAAATCTTCCTTTATGTTCCAAAATTCCCTGGGAATTTGTTATCTATTATAAAAATGATCAAGAATCTCTAGTGCTAATTTATTTTTGACCTTCATGGTTGTAATTTTTAGGATCTTAGCATAAAGACAAGGACTAGTTTGGGCCATTAGGGACCAGACCATGGTAGTTGAGGTAGCAAGGTGACAAGATGTTAGACTTCAGTACCTTGATGCCTAGATGCACCTAGGCATCTACTAGGAAACTTATAAAAACTTAATGTATGTATATTTTTCCTATATAGATACATATTTTTCATGATTTTTATGAACATTCCCCCCCCTCATGTACAGTATCGCCTAGGGCCTAGAGTATGTTTGTAGGCATGTAATGCCTTGTTTACAATGTCTTAGATATGCCAAGAGTTGATACTACTACTTTGTTATATTCTTCTGTGATTGGTTTACAATGGTACCAGCGCCTAGGGCATCTATATCACGAGAAACTTAAACATTTACTCCCTTATGTTTTTGTTTTTATTTTTCAATGTGAGGCATGCCAACTTAGCAAACAGACAAACTATTTATTCTAGTAATAAGAGAATTAGTCTTCTATTTTAGATGTGGTGCACACTAATATATGGGGACTATGTACAATTGTGCGTTTATCCATCTTTAGTGATTTCATTACTTTTATCAATTGTTATTCTAGATATACATGGTTATTTTAGTTAAAAGATCATGCACATATCCTAGAAACTATTAGAACATTCTTGAAGGGAATAATGACACATTTCTCGAAGCCTAATAGATTTTTTGCTTAGGTTATATACTTGAATAAATGCAACACTTGGTTCAGGATTTCTACAAAACCATGGGAACTCTTTACTAAAATTCTCGTTCCTATACACCACAATAGAATGATGTTGTTGAAACGAATAATTGACACCCACTTGAGATGGCTAGGACAATTATATTTCATTATAACATTCCTCACCATTTTTTGCCTGAAGTGATTTCCAATGTCTATTTTCTAGTTAAATAGATTCCTTCTTTGGTTCTATACAACCGTGTGACATATCAAATCTCGTCTCCTGATGCACCCTCTTTTTGTAGCCTCTTAAAATCTTTGGAACCACTTGCTTTGTTCATAATCTTCATCCATAAACAACTAAGTTGGATCTTTGCTCCACAAAACACATCTTGTTTGGATACTCCAGTCACCAAAAAGTATAATGGCTATGATCTTGTTGCTAAGAAGTGGTTTATCAATGCAAATGTGCCATGCTTTGAGAATTATCCAAAATAGTCTAAGGAAGACCCCTATTTATCTATGGATCTTCTGACTAGTGCTTCATTACCTATTGTTGTTAAAACAAACGACCAGTCCTGTTCAGCAGTACCATTATTAGACAAGCTCCTTGTAGAAATTATGATGCTACTCCTTCCATGTCCCCTCCCCTAAGCAATCCTCCTCCTTTGTCTGAATATCTAAGTACACCTTAAGTAACTTCCTATCCCCTCTGCTTTAGATCTTCTTATTGTCTTATGAAAAGGAGTTCACTCATGCATATTACATTCTATTAGTAACTTCTCTGAAGATTCTAATTTGGGTCTAGCCTTGCTTATTTTACATGTGGCTCAAGGTCTATAACATACTATTTGACGTTGTACGATAGAAGCTGAAATGAGTGCCTTGACTGACTAGGGTACATAGGAGTTAGTTGATCCTCCTACTTACTTCTATCTAGTTGTCTATCATTGGGTTTTTACTAATAGATATCAACGAGATGTACTATTGGACTGTTTAAAGCCCGCCTTGTCACAAAATTCTACACACAAACTTGTGGTGTTTACTATCTTGAGACATTCTCTCTTTTGTGTGGTTGAATTTATGTTGTGTTCTTATTTTTGTTATTGTTAACTATGATTGGCCTTTGCTTCAACTAGATGGGAAGAACATCTTTTTATATGTAGACGTGCAAGAATACGTCTATACGGAGAAACCTCCTAGGTTGTTTCTCAGGGGGAGTGTATCAAAGTTTGTCAACTCAAGAAGGTGATTTATGGCTCCAAACAAAGCCCAATAGTGTGAGTTGATAAATTAATCCAAATTCGTGTTCAGTTTAGCTTTAGGCTCTCCCACTCTTGGCCATTTTTTATTCATAACAAAAGCTACTTTTAGATTTGTCATCTTAATTGTGTATGTTGATGATATTATACTCTCGCGTAGTGACTATGATGTTATTCAAGCCACCAAAGAATATAAGGGTAAAATGTAGTTATGAAAGATCTTAGTGATGTGTTACTTTACGGGGATTATAGCACACTATCATTATTCTTGCATTGGTTTTTCTTAGAACAAGTATTTTTTATCTCTTACAAGAAATGTGTATACTAGGAGACAATCCATAATATACTCCTCTTGATCCCAACACAAATTGGGATGATGACTCCTCTCTTGCTTATCTTAAAAACGATTAGTGTAGAAGATTAGTTGCAAGATTGATATGCTTGATTGTGACTAGTCCATTATTAATTTTGTTGTTAGACTTGGTAGTAGTTCTCTGGACAACTCGACAATGTCACTGGTAAGAAGTGTGTCATACCCTTAAATATCTAAAATATCACTAGGAAAAGCATTTTCCTATAAAAGACACAAGCATTTAAGGTCATTGGATACCCTGACTCTGATTATATAGGTAGTACATATGATAGGAAGTCAGCCTCTAGATATTGCACCTTTTTTTGGATGAAAATCGGTCACCTTGAGAAGTAAGAAGCAAATTACTTTAGCATGCTCATTTGCATAATCTGAGTATAGATCCAGGGCTCATACTACATGTGAACTCATGTGGGTCCAAAACCTTCTAAGAGAATTTGATAAATTTGAAAATAAACCTACCCCTATGATCTGTAACAGAAGGCCTCTATCTTTATTACCAACAATCATACTTTTCCTGAGAGAACCAAACACATTGAGATGAAGAGGCCTGAGTTGAACTCGAGAGGGTGTTATTTCTTGAAAGTGTTTACCCCTCATGTAGGTTGGCCAATTGTGCACCTTAAATGGTTCTTGGTTGGTGGGGCACTTAGGGCCCGAGGGTTTTATGCTTTTAGGGAGGGCCACGAAAGGTACCTGCCTGGGGCTATTCCCTCTATAAAAAGGAGGTGGATTTTATTTTGTGAGAGAGGCAATTATGTCCAAACACATCTCTCCTCCCTACATCAAGACTGATGACCAACTTGCTGATATTTTTGTAGCCACTTCAGAAGTATAGACTTATGACTATGGTGGATGAGTTAGTCATGATCGCCATATGCCCTCCATCTTGAAGGGGAGTGATAAGATAATTTACACTTTTCATCATATTTCTCTTTTCTTGTTTTGGTCCCTTATCGGTTCTCTATACTTGAATTGTCGCACCCCGATCTCACACTAACCACAACCCACGAGATTAGGGCGCGACGGAGGGATTTACACACAAGCCAAACCACTCATAACTTTAATCATTTTAAAGACATTAAAATGATAACTTGATTTATGCTATAAACTAAAGCTAAACAAACTGAGGAAGCATTCGTATTAAACTGACTAGAAATATAAACAAAGTCTACAACATATTACATTGCTCGACATAAAGTAAAGCATAACAGTCAATTTACATATTTATACACATTCCACATACACATTCTCTCTCACCCACACCATGTTCCAAGGATCGAGGGGAAAGGACTAAGAGACCTCTAACTAAACTAACTACATATACCTTCTACAGACTAAGCGTTAGGATGAAAAGATCCTTCAGATTCCTGTTGCTGTTGTTGACCTGAAAATGTTTGAGTAGAGGGATGAGCCTACTCGCTCAGTGAATAGCATTTCATTTAGCTATCACTAAACAACTCATCAGATATATAAAATTTAAATAAAACATAAATGCAGTTCTAAGCAGGGCAGTTCTAAAGACATAGCAGAATTTACAGATAATAATCACATTTCTATGCGATGACAGATATTTTAAACAAATAAACATTTATAGAGAATTGGCACAGAAGTTTAAATCTCTTAACATATTAAATTTATTGTGATCCTATATGATTACATATATATATATTATTATGCCCTAATCATATGCAGTGTACTCTACATACAAAGATCTGTAGCGAACTACGATCTCACCGTACAAGACTTAGCGACACACCCGGGAAATGCTAAGTCTGACTTTCGGTCCTGGTCTGCTACAGGACCCACAGGCTCTCCGGCCTGACTCACAGGCTCTCCGGCCTCCTCTGCACTCACCATGAGTGCTCTGGACTCCTCCTCTAACCTGAGCACATAGGCGCAGGGAGTCAACACTGGGTTACCACCAGAATTACTCAACCGGTTGATGTTGGATAACCCTTTACTTTATTTATTATTTTTCCCCAGTGCCACCGAAATTACTCAATCGGTTGGTATTGGACACTGTCTATCAATCCCTCGTGCCACCAGAATTACTCAACCGGTTGATGTTGGACACGAGTTTCACCCCTAAGGTGCAGACCTCTCAAATGGGTTCTACGGTGTTAGGGCACCTAAGTCTATTAACTGATTAACATATAAACACTTAATCAGGGATATCACATTTCATACTTATTTCACATTCTGAACATCACTTGAAAACACATATATATCATTTGTCATCTTTAAACATGACTCAGTATCAATGTAACGCCCGGGCCCACTGCCCAAGGCTCTAGTAGAGTTTCAGGAATGACTACTGGCCCCAAAAACCAACACTATCCTTAACTACGCACTTTGTCCACACTGACGCGCAAGCCAGGATCAACTTCCCGACTGGTCACCCATCCTAGTACTACTCCAAGCTGAGCACGCTTAACTATGGAGTTCTTTAGTGATGGGCTCCCAGAAAAGGAGGTGCACCTTGGTGATATGGGTAGTCGAATCATTCCTTTTAAGATCAACTAATCCAAGGCCTCAAATCCTGGGATGTTACAATCTCCCCCACTTAGACTCTTGACGTCCTCGTCAAGGCTCAATTATAAGGCCTTATAATCTGACCCCATTTCAGTGCAGACCCATAATGGCCCATGGACACCCAGCTCCCGATCACGGAATACCAGCGCAAGGGTGGCTCCATCTCGTCTCTACGGATAACCCTTTCCAACTTGCCTGGACCGCACAGCTCAAGACTGGCATGCCACATGCCCATGTGGGCCCCACCTACTGGAGGGGTTATGGCTCTGAAACCATTTGTAACGCCCGGGCCCACTGCCCAAGGCTCTAGTAGAGTTTCAGGAATAACGACTGGCCCCACAAACCACCACTAGCCTTAACTACGCACTGTGTCCACACTGACGCGCAAGCCCGGATCAACTTCCCGATTGGTCACCCATCCTAGTACTACTCCAAGCCGAGCACGCTTAACTATGGAGTTCTTTAGTGATGGGCTCCCAGAAAAGGAGGTGCACCTTGGTGATATGGGTAGTCGAATCATTCTTGGTGATATGGGTAGTCGAATCATTCCTTTTAAGATCAACTAATCCAAGGCCTCAAATCCTGGGATGTTACAATCAACTTATCCAATTTCGATGCTAAACATCCATTTTATGCTCAACGTATATATTGCAACTGTAATACAGGAAATTCCATCATTTTCATCAATCATATTACGTATTTCAAGTTCCAATAAATCTATCATACTCTATTGTATGTGCTACACTGTTTAGGAGTTATACCAACTGATACTGAAGCAATTAAGCACTTAAATTGAGTTAAATAATGATTTCTGAATGAACTGCCACTCACATCTCAGAAACTCGACCGATTGGTCGGAAACTCGACCGATTACTGCACAACTCGACCGATCAGCTTGCAACTCGACCGATCAACTTGCTGTTCGATTCCTGCTAAGAAAACTCGACCGAATCACACACAACTCGACCGAACAATGCACAGACTGAAAACCTAAACAGACCTGCTGATGTCGATTTCACTCGAATCGGCGGGCAAAACCACAGATTTGCGCTGCAAATCACCTGTAACTGATGCACACACCCACGAACTAGCTGTAGGGAAGGAGGAGGACGAACTAGGGCTGCTCTTCGCGCCCTTTCCCTCTCCTGGCCGCCGCTGCTGCTAGCGCAGCTCCTGTTGCTAGCGTAGCTCCGGCTACTGCTGGATCAGTTGGCGAAGAAGAAAGGTGAAGAGAAGATGGAGCGGCCGCAGCTGTTGGCCGGAACCGAGCTAGGGCTCTGAATCGCCCTTCTCTCCCAGGTCTCTCTTTCCCTCTGACGCGAAGAAGAGAAGAAACTCTCTGTGTTTCTCTCATTTCTGAAAAGTGAAACGAGTAAAGGGGAAAGAAAGGATAAGAAAGAAAAACCTAGGGACCAAAACGTAAAGTCCGAGAACTTTCGAAAACTACAAACAGGTCCCTGCATGCCCAAAAACTTTCAACTTTTGACTTGAAAGTCGGTTTCAGACGATTTCTCTGGCAACACCTCAAGCGCAAGATCTTACACGTTTTAAGGGCTAGGATTCACACTACGCACATATCATATCTGTTTTGAACGTTATTAACAAAAGCAAGCTTATAACTTAGCAAAGCAGCTAAAACACATGCTTAACAACATACTTACCGGGTAAGCTCAACACGGGTCGTAACAATCTCCCTCCCTTATAAGAATTTCATCCCGAAATTCCTAAAAGAGAAAAGGAAACTTGCTACGCATCTCAGATTCAAGCTCCCACGTAGCTTTTTCAAGGTTATGATTCCTCCACAGAACCTTCACCAACGGTATCTCACGGTTCTTAAGCTTCTTGATTCAGTGATCAACTATCTGCACTGGTCCTTCCACGTAGGACACATCTGTCTTAAGTTGCGCCGGTACTGGATCTAAAATCTTTTCTGTACCAGGATGACACTTCTTCAGCATAGACACATGAAACACATCATGAAGATTTGCCAACTCAGACGGCAAATCCAACCTGTAGGCTACAGGTCCAATCCTCTCAACAATAGGATATGGGCCCATATACCTAGGGGTCAACTTACCTCTCTTTCTAAACCTTAGCACTCCCTTCCACGGTGAAACTTTTAGATAAACCTCGTCACCAACCTCAAACTCAAGAGGTCGACGTCGTCTCTCTGCATAACTTTTCTGTCTATCCTGAGCAGCTTTCAACTGCTCCCTGATCACAGATATCTTCTCTGTAGTTATATCGACTATCTCAGGTCCAAGAATTTCTTTCTCGCCAACCTCGTACCAACAAACTGGTGATCTACACTTCCTGCCATATAGAGCTTCATATGGGGCCATTCCAAGACTAGAATGGTATCTGTTGTTATATGCAAACTCCATCAGGCTTAAGTGTTCTTCCCAGTTACCTCTGAACTGCAGAACGCATGCTCTCAGCATGTCTTCAAGAGTCTGAATGGTCCTCTCAGATTGACCATCTGTCTGCGGGTGAAAAGCTGTACTGAACCTCAGCCTTGTGCCCAACGCACGATGTAACTGATCCCAAAACCTGGATGTGAACTTAGGGTCTCTGTCAGAAATAATGGAAACTGGAATACCGTGCAATCTGATTACCTCGTCCACATATATCTTGGCCAGCTTCGGAACATCAAAGGTTGACTTGACAGGAAAAAAGTGAGCAGACTTAGTTAGTCTATCCACAATCACCCATATCGAGTCTGAACCTCTAGGCATCCTGGGTAACCCTACCACAAAATCCATCGTGATGTGTTCCCATTTCCATTCTGGTATAGGAAGCGACTGCAAGGTACCAGCAGGTTTCTGATGCTCAGCTTTAACCTGCTGACACACTCCACATATAGCCACGTACTCAGCCACATCTCTCTTCATACCAGACCACCAATACAGCTCCTTGAGATTCCTATACATTTTTGTGTTACCAGGATGCATAGCATACATAGAAGCATGCACTTCTTCAAGAATTTGCTCTTTCAGCTCACTGTTCCCAGGTACACACAACCTGTCATGAAGATACAACACACCATCGTCAGAAAACCTGAATTTTGACCTTTTACCTTCCGACATATCCTGCATAACCTGCCACAACTCTTCGTCATTCTGTTGCAACTCCTTAATCTGATCATAGAAAGTAGGTTTGACCTGCATCTGAGCAATCAACCCACTCTGTCCAGACACATCCAAGTCTAAGTTCAACTTCCGCATATCTACAAGCAAGTCTCTCTTGAAACATGCCATAGAAAATGCATCAGCTGTTGAACTTGACTTCCTACTCAAGGCATCTTCCACAACATTCGCTTTACCAGGATGGTAATCGATTGTCACCTCATAATCTTTAATCAGCTCAAGCCATCTGCGCTGTCTCAGATTCAAATCCTTCTGAGTGAAGATATACTTCAGGCTCTTATGGTCCGTAAACACCTGACATGTCTCACCATACAGGTAGTGACGCCATGTCTTAAGAGCATGAACTATAGCAGCTAACTCCAGATCATGAGTAGGATAGTTCTCTTCGTTCTTATTAAGCTGTCTAGATGCATAAGCCACAACTTTTCCTTCCTACATCAGCACACAGCCTAAACCTCTCCTGGAAGCATCGCAGAACACTGTATAACCTTTGTCTGCCTCTGGCAAAACCAACACTGGTGCTGAAGTCAACTTCCTCTTCAAGATCTGAAAACTCTTCTCACAGTTATTAGACCAAACAAACGGTGCATTCTTCCTCGTCAAGCGTGTCAAGGGTGATGCTAGTACACTGAAGTTCTGTATAAACCTTCTGTAATAGCCTGCTAAACCCAAGAAACTTCTAATCTCAGTAGGAGTCTTAGGTTGTTCCCACTGAAGCACAGAATCAACTTTCTTAGGATCAACGCTAACTCCATCTCTCGAGATAACATGTCCAAGAAATGCTACCTTGGCCAACCAGAACTCACACTTGCTAAACTTAGCATACAAGTGATGTTGCCTCAACAACTGCAACGTCGTTCTCAGATGTTGCTCATGCTGTACATCATCTCTGGAGTAGATCAGAATATCATCTATAAAGACTACAATAAACTGATCTAGGAACGGTTTGAAAATCTGATTCATCATATCCATAAAGGCTGCTGGGGCATTGGTCAGCCCAAACGACATGACCAGAAACTCATAATGCCCATACCTGGTTCTGAAAGCTGTTTTGGGAATATCAGAAGCCTTTACTCTGAGCTGATGATACCTAGATCTCAAGTCTATTTTAGAGAAGATCGTCGCTCCACGCAACTGATCAAACATATCGTCTATTCTCAGCAAAGGATACTTGTTCTTAATAGTGATCTTGTTCAATTGCCTGTAGTCTATGCAGAGATGCATAGTACCATCCTTCTTCTTAACAAACATCACTGGAGCACCCCACGGTGAAAAACTGGGTCTAATGAAACCCTTATCCAGCAACTCCTGCAGCTGCACCTTGAGTTCCTTCAACTCTGCAGGTGCCATTCTATAAGCTGGCAGTGCTGCTGGATGACTACCTGGATATACCTGAATCTCAAAATCAAAGTCTCTGACAGGAGGTAAGCCTAACAACTCTTCTGGAAAAACATCAGAAAACTCACGAACCACAGGCACATCATAAACATTGGCGGTGCTCTTCTCTGCTTTAGTGTCAACCACATGAGCAAGGAACGCTTCACATCCTTTCTGTAGCATCTTATCATCTACAGCAGCTGATACTATGCACGTAGGCAGAACTTTCCTGTCTCCAGTAAAAACACAAGAAAATTCACCTTGTTGAAAGGTAGCTTCCTTCTTCCAATCGATATGTCTCAAGACAATCCATACCCAAGATGACTTGAAAAGTATTGACATCCAGGGGTATGAGATTAGCAGCAAAGGTGTAACTTCCAAAAGATAACAAACATCCGGGATAGAACTCAGTCAGAACTGTTGGTCCACCTAGTGGAACCCTCAACACTAACTCATCTACCAACTCTTGAGTTAAAAAATTAAGTTCACCAACTAAAGAACGTCGTATGAAAGAGTGAGTAGCACCCGAATCTATCAAAACTGAAATGGCTATACTATTAAATAAAAGCATCTCTCCTATAACGACTTGTGAAGAGATTATACCTTCCTGAGGTGTCAAAGAGAAGAAACGTGCTGAAGTTCTCCCTCTACCACGCTGTCCGTGCTGACCACCTCTGCCAATGGGCACTCCACCACCTCTAGAACCAGAAGCCACAGAAGAACTCGGAGCATCATGGTACTGATGCTGGAAAGCTTGTGATGCTGCTTGTCGAAGCTGAGGACATTCCCTTCTGAAGTGTCCTACTTGTCCGCAGACAAAACAACTTGTACCCCAACACTGACCAGTATGTGGTCTTCCACTGTTGTCACATGGCGGCATCTCTTGTTTCTGGGGGCCTGTCACTGACATTGATGACTCAGAAGCCGTCCACTAGAGGCACTGCCCCATCTCCCTGGGTTGTATCTCCCTCTGCTTCTAGAAGAAGTAACATCCTCAGATCTCTGTCTACTGAAACAACTAAAGCCATGCCCGAGTTTAGAAAAGAAACCTCTACCTCCACCTCTATATCCACTACTGGACTGTCCTCTACTGAAATCTGCAGATCTCTTCTTAGACTCAGGCACCTTGTCAGCATTCACAGCTTCTTCAACCTGTCTAGAAGCCTCAACAAACTCACCAAAGTTCTCTGTGTTCCTTCTACTAGTAGCAGAAACTGTATGTCGAATCTCTGGCCTCAGTCCTTCTTGAAACCTTCTGCATCTTTCTATGTCGTCGGGAACAAGCTGCGGACAGAAGTTCGCTAACCGGGTGAAAAACGCTTCGTACTCAGTAACTGACATGTTCCCCTGCTTAATGTTCTGTAACTGCCTGGTTTTCTCATTAATGAAAGTGGGTGGATAAAATTTAAGATGAAACTCTTCAGAGAAATCCTACCAAGAAAGCTCTGTACCTCTCTTCTTATCCTCCACACCGTGCCACCACAACTCTGCATCACCTGTCAGAAGATAAACTGTGTGATTAATCTTCTTCTCTTCTGGAAGCTCCATCAGGCGAAAGACCTTCTCTATCTGTCTCAACTACTCATCAGCCTCAGCGGGATCTGTAGTGCCACTAAATTCTGTGCCACCAAGCTTCTTCACAAGCTCATAAGATCGCATCAGATCCTTACTGCTGGTAGAAGTAGAAGCTCGCCTATCAGCCTTGTACCTCTCTCTGGTCTCCAGAAACATCCTGTACATCCGGGATGCTTCATCCACGTGGTCACCACCACCTGGACCCAAGTACAGTGGATCAGGACCAACATGGCTCTCGGCCTGATCATCACGATCAAAGCCTCTTTCTGCCATCTGCAATGATATAACAGAATATTTCCTGTTAGAAAACTACAGATAGAAGAAAGACACCTAAACCTTAATCCTATTGGTCTCTTATCGTCCCCTGACTTGGACTCTGAGTAACTATGTACTCAACCTACGCTCTGATACCAAAAATTGTCGCACCCCGATCTCACACTAACCACAACCCACGAGATTAGGGCGCGACGGAGGGATTTACACACAAGCCAAACCACTCATAACTTTAATCATTTTAAAGACATTAAAATGATAACCTGATTTATGCTGTAAACTAAAGCTAAACAAACTGCGGAAGCATTCTTATTAAACTGACTAGAAATATAAACAAAGTCTACAACATATTACATTGCTCGACATAAAGTAAAGCATAATAGTCAATTTACATCTTTATACACATTCCACATACACATTCTCTCTCACCCACACCATGTTCCAAGGATCGAGGGGAAAGGACTAAGAGACCTCTAACTAAACTAACTACATATACCTTCTACAGACTAAGCGTTAGGATGAAAAGATCCTTCAGATTCTTGTTGCTGTTGTTGACCTGAAAATGTTTGAGTAGAGGGATGAGCCTACTCGCTCAGTGAATAGCATTTCATTTATCTATCAGTAAACAACTCATCAGATATATAAAATTTAAATAAAACATAAATGCAGTACTAAGAAGGGCAGTTCTAAAGACATAGCATAATTTACAAATAATAATCACATTTCTATGCGATGACAGATATTTTAAACAAATAAACAGTTATAGAGAATTGGCACAGAAGTTCAACTCTCTTAACATATTAAATTTACTGTGATCCTATATGATTACATATATATATTATTATTATGCCCTAATCATATGCAGTGTACTCTGCATACAAAGATCTGTAGCGAACTATGATCTCACCGTACAAGACTTAGCGACACACCCGGGAAATGCTAAGTCTGACTTTCGGTCCTGGTCTGCTACAGGACCCACAGGCTCTCCGGCCTGACTCACAGGCTCTCCGGCCTCCTCTGCACTCACCATGAGTGCTCTGGACTCCTCCTCTAACCTGAGCACACAGGCGCATGGAGTCAACACTGGGTTACCACCAGAATTACTCAACCGGTTGATGTTGGATAACCCTTTACTTTATTTATTATTTTTCCCCAGTGCCACCAAAATTACTCAATCGGTTGGTGTTGGACACTGTCTATCAATCCCTCGTGCCACCAGAATTACTCAACCGGTTGATGTTGGACACGAGTTTCACCCCTAAGGTGCAGACCTCTCAAAGGGGTTCTACAGTGTTAGGGCACCTAAGTCTATTAACTGATTAACATATAAACACTTAATCAGGGATATCACATTTCATACTTATTTCACATTTTGAACATCACTTGAAAACACATATATATCATTTGTCATCTTTAAACATGACTCAGTATCAACTTATCCAATTTCGATGCTAAACATCCATTTTATGCTCAACGTATACATTGGAACTGTAATACAGGAAATTCCATCATTTTCATCAATCATATTACGTATTTCAAGTTCCAATGAATCTATCATACTCTATTGTATGTGCTACACTGTTTAGGAGTTATACCAACTGATACTGAAGCAATTAAGCACTTAAATTGAGTTAAATAATGATTTCTGAATGAACTGCCACTCACATCTCAGAAACTCGACCGATTGGTCGGAAACTCGACCGATTACCTACACAACTCAACCGATCAGCTTGCAACTCGACCGATCAACTTGCTGTTCGATTCCTGCTAAGAAAACTCGACCGAATCACACACAACTCGACCGAACAACGCACAGACTGAAAACCTAAATAGACCTGCTGATGTCGATTTCACTCGAATCGGCGGGCAAAACCACAGATTTGCACTACAAATCACCTGCAACTGATGCACACACCCACGAACTAGCTGTAGGGAAGGAGGAGGACAAACTAGGGCTGCTCTTCACGCCCTTTCCCTCTCCTGGCCGCCGCTACTGCTAGCGTAGCTCCGGCTACTGCTGGATCAGTTGGCGAAGAAGAAAGGTGAAGAGAAGATGGAGGGGCCGCAGCTGTTGGCCGGAACCGAGCTAGGGCTCTGAATCGCCCTTCTCTCCCAGGTCTCTCTTTCCCTCTCACGCGAAGAAGAGAATAAATGCTCTGCGTTTCTCTCGTTTCTGAAAAGTGAAATGAGTAAAGGGGAAAGAAAGGATAAGAAGGAAAAATCTAGGGACCAAAACGTAAAGTCCGAGAACTTTTGAAAACTACAAACAAGTCCCTGCATGCCCAAAAACTTTCAACTTTTGACTCGAAAGTCGGTTTCAGACGATTTCTCTGGCAACGCCTCAAGCGCAAGATCTTACACGTTTTAAGGGCTAGGATTCACACTACGCACATATCATATCTGTTTTAAACGTTATTAACAAAAGCAAGCTTATAACTTAGCAAAGCAGCTAAAACACATGCTTAACAACATACTTACCAGGTAAGCTCAACACGGGTCGTAACATGAATATTTTTCTTTAATCCTATATAAAGAGAGGTATTTTATCTATTTTCTATCACCCAATAAGCAAGTTCATTTCCTAACAAAAGTAAAGCATTGGACATGGTTTCACAAGTTTTGTCTAAATTATGTATTTTAGCAAGAATTAACTACATATATTTATCCTACAATAAAAAGGTGAGTTTGTATACCTAATTGTAATATTTCCATTTATATTTTCTTCAATATATTCTAGCCAATCATAATGCAAAAATTTAAATTCCCAACTTTCTTCATAACTTTCTCTTTCCATGTTTCTGCTCCCCATTTTCCTTTTAGTTTAACCTTACTTAACTTTGTTCCACTTTATACAGTCCCCTCTACCTAACAAACTCATTTCCAACAAATTGTTCACTTTATTTCTCTCCTTACCTCCTTCCAAGTACACATATTCTAATGGAAAAACAATTCCATAAAACCCCAATTCAATAATTAATCCTCTACTCAGACACATTAGATTGTATTAAAAAAGATTGAAACCTTTTTGTCACAAAAATTGTCACTAGTCACCTAATAAACGACTTAAAACATTAGTAAACTAACACAACTTAGATTTAGAAATAAGTCTATGAAATATAAACAATGTCCCTAAGATAGAAAAATCAACTTGAAAACCAAAGGAAAACCTATTGACTAACTTGGGACCTTATGGGGCCTGCTAAGCGCGATGATGAGTTTTTCCACTGTCTATCTTGCATTAGCTCCAAATATGTTTCTCTGGCACATCGTGTAAAGACTTGTGAACACTAATCCAGGTTGCCACAAGGTAGATGTAGCATCGAGCACATCATAGATCATTGATTGACTATGAATCCTAGCAGAAAGAGACCACTAGGATTCTTGAAGGAATACATGTTGATTTAGCCTAGCTATTGTGTTCTACATACGATCGTATTGCCACACTCAACCCAAGATGGTGTGTGTCAGGATGATAGGTATTATTTCACATAACACAATGTTGATGTAGACATATTGGTATGCGAATGTGACATACTGATTGATTCTATCAATCCCACACAAGTGATATGATTCTGGGTGGGGTATTGTGATCAACCCTAAGACCTTGAGAATAGTTGTAGAAGTGACATAAATGGCACATTACTACTAATGAGGACCATCCACATATGCTAGACACTCTCAAACTTAGAGAAAAAGAGTTTGATATAGAGAGAGGCCAGACTGTGGAAGCTTATGTATACAGATAGCTAGGACATCATGCATCTCATCCTCATATGTATCCTCATCATTGCTAATTTTGTTGCATTAGTGAACATCTTTGTGTTCATGGTCATCCTACTTTGATCTTGTGTAACATATCAAGATTTATGCCTCAAATAAAATGATCTTAAAAGGAATGATTAGAGTACTCATATAACCAAGGTGCACCTCCTTTTCAGGGAGCCATTCTAAAGAACTCTATGGTTAAGTGTGCTCAACACAGAGTAGTACTAGGAGGGGTGACCAGTCAGGAAGTTTATCTTGTCTTACACGTGAGTGAAGACAAAGCACACACTTCAGGCGAGGGGTGGTCTGTGGGGCCGGTCATCATTCTTGAAACTCTACTAGAGCCTTGGGCAGTGGGCCCAGGTGTTACAAATGGTATCATAGTCAATTCCTCTCCTGTAGGTGGGACCCACTTGGGCTTGTGGTGAATTCTAGTCTTTGAATTGTGTGGTCCTGACATGTTGGAAAGGGCTATCCTAGTTGATGGAGCCACCCTTGCACTGGTAGTTGTAGTTGGGAGCTGGGTGTACAATGTCCATTAGGTCTGCACTAAAATGAGGATTGATATGAGGCCATATAGTTGAACCTTGACGAGGACGTCAAGAGCCTAAGTGGGGGAGATTGTAACATTCTAGTATTTGATTGGACTACCCATATCACCAAGGTGCACCTCCTTTTTAGGGAGCCCATCTCTAAAGAACTCTATGTTAATCATTCTCAGCCCAGAGTAGTACTAGGATGGGTGACCAGTTGGGAAGGTTATCCTGGCTTGCGCGTGAGTGAGGACAAAGTGCACAATTAAGGTGAGTGGTGGTCTGTGGGGCCATTCGTCATTTTTGAAACTCTATTAGAGCCTTGGGAGTGGGTCCAGACATTACAACTTGACACACTATCATTACACAACTAAGGCACTGCTTGGAGAAATTATGGATCCCTAATAGGATAATCACCTCACCTTATTGGAATCAACGTAGATATTAAGATGATGTGGGAGTGGCCGAAAAGTTTATGCAGTACTGATAGTCGATGTAGAAGTTGGATTTCATTAGGAAGCAACAAACTCTCTCCAGAAGTTTGACACTTTTTCTCATGCTTAATTTGAGTCACAACATGAACAACTCTCATTTAAATAAGGTCTTGATAATGTGCATCAATTGTAGAAGAGACCGGATCACCAATGATGTCGACATCTTGAGCATCATTGTTCAATGGTTGAGCTTTGGAATCCACTTGTTAGTGAAAATTAGTTAGACACTGCTTATCTTCTTCATTGTCTGTTTTCAGCTTGGTTGTTGCAAATGATCTAATCTCCTCATTCAAATTTATGACCATATCGTTGATTTCTACAACTTTCAAAGAAAAAATGCTATGTGGACGACTTCCAGGATGAAAAATCGACGAACATTGTCTGCTAGTGTCTGTTGGTGTCTGTTGTTTGCACAAAGTCTAAAAAACGTGGATGATTGGGAAACTTGTGTAATTGGAAAATATGGGAGAGAGAGAGTGGGAGAGAAAGAGGGGGAGAAGTTGGTT
This sequence comes from Alisma plantago-aquatica, assembly GCA_963693085.1. Classification (NCBI taxonomy): domain Eukaryota; kingdom Viridiplantae; phylum Streptophyta; class Magnoliopsida; order Alismatales; family Alismataceae; genus Alisma; species Alisma plantago-aquatica. Next base: position 1,044,022,384 of record OY856410.1, read on the forward strand.
ATAGGAGAGAGAGAAAAAAACATGCTATTTTTGTTAATATCTTCAAAATAGAATGATTTTTTGACAAAATAAATTCTATTGCGTTCTTACAAAAAATAATTTAAAATAAGAGCAATGTCAACATACTACTTATTAAAAAATAAATGACACTAATTCCCCCTATTCCTCGTATTTTTGCTAATATCTTCTAAATCATATTGAATTTTTGACGAAACAAAAAAGGTTGTTTTCCCTATAAAAATACTTTAAAACCAGGCCGATGTCAACATACTTCCTATTAAAAATTAAGTGACACTATCTCCCTCCTATTCTAAGATAGTTTTGTTAATATATTTCAAACTTAAATGAATTTTATGACAAAATAAAAATCGTAACATTCCTTTAAAATATTTTAAAATAAGACCAATGTCAACATATTTTTAATAAAAAATAAATGACACTACCTCCCTCCTATTCCTTATATTTTTGCTAATATCTTTTAAATCATAATGAATTTTTTGACAAAATAAAACCCATTGTGTTCTTTATAAAATACTTAAATAAAACTAATGTCAACATGTTTCTGATTAAAAATTAAATGACACTACCTCCCTCCTATTCCAAGCTATGTTTGGTAATATCTTTCAACCAAAAATGAATTTTTTGACAAAATAAAAATGATTGCATTGCTTATAAAAATACTTTAAAAATAAGGCCAATGTCAACATATATTTTTTAAAAAATAAATGACATTAATTCCCTCCTATTCCTTGTATTTTGCTAAAATCTTTTGCATCATAATGAATTCTATGATGAAATAAAAATAGTTGTGTTCCTTATAAAAAAACTTTAAAATAAGACTAATGTGAACATACTTCTTATTAAAAATTGTGTGACACTACCTCCCTCCTATTATGTAACAAGACCAATATTATCACAGATCTATTTGGATGTTATCTCAAGTCCAATTGGATATTATCGCATGTGTTATCCCTTATCATCCCATGTTGTTCCATTTTATCTCATGTGTTATCCCATGTTATCCCATGTCAAATTGTGTGTCATCTCATGTTATCTCGTATTATCCCATGTGTCATCTCATGTGTCATCCCATGTTATCTCATGTCATATTGTATGTTATCCCATGTCAAATTGTGTGTTATCTTATGTTGTCCCATATTATCTCATGTCATTCCATGTCATCCACGTCCTTCCATGTTATCCCATGTTATCCCATGTCAAATTGTGTGTTATCCCATATTATCGTATGTGTCATACCCTATCATTCCATGTTATCTTATGTCCATTTGTATGTTATCCCATGTCAAATTGTGTGTTATCTCATGTCATTCTATGTCATCTCATGTCATCCCATGTTATCCCATGTCAAATTGTGTTATCACATGTTATCTCATGTTATCCCATGTTATCACATGTGTCGTTTCATGTTATCCCATGTTAATCAATGTCAAATTATACGTTATCCCATATAAAATTGTGTGTTATCTCTTATTGTCCCATGTTATTCTATGTTATTCCATGTTATCTCATGTCATCTCATGTTATCCCGTGTCAAATTGTGCATTATCTCATGTGTCATCTCATGTTATCCCATGTCATCCCGTGTTAACCTATGTTATTCCACATGTTATACCATGTCAAATTGTATATGTTATCTCCGATCTACTTGTACGTTATCTTCGGTCCAGTTGTACATTGTCTATGGTCCAATTTTACGTTTTCTCAGGTTCAATTTTTTTTAAGAGAGAGAAAATAAATGGAATAGGAGGGAAGTATTGTTATTTATTTTTCTATCAAAATTGTTTTAACTTTGGTGTTGTTTTAAAGTATTTTTGTAAGAAATATAACTTTTATATTTCATTCAAAAATCCATTATAGATTGTAAGTTATAAGAAAAATAATTTTCTCTCTCCTCCTTTTTGACTTTACAATCACATTATCTCTCTTCTTTTATATTGTATATTTTATTTTTTCAAAATATATCAAAGTTGATCTTGTTGTAACATACTTTTTACAAAGAGTGTAATAATGTTTATTTCATCAAAAAATTTATTATAGTTCAAAAGTTGTTAATAAAAATTACTTATTTCCTTTTTTTCTCCTAGGGCCACTCTCTCTACCCACTCCCTCCCACCCTCTCTCTCTCTCCATGGCGTTTCTCTCTCTCAAGTTGAAAAAAACAACAACCACTAACAAACACTCTCTTCCTCACTCGCCCTCTCCCCACTCTCCTCTCCCACTCTCTCTTTCCGTTTCACATTTTTCAATTGCATCATATTTTGGGCAACACACTATGCATTGGTAGCAGCGCAACGGAGGTCAGGATGGTACAAGTTGTCCAAATTCTCATCTAGGTTGGCCTCCACAAAGCTAATTTCATTTTCAAATCCTAGTAGGGTGAGCAAATCATGGTCAGACCCTAAACTGGACCGGTCCAGTTCGATCCTGGACCGTTTGGAGTTCAGTCCAGTCCACAGTCTGAAAACTCTGAAAATTCGATCTGCGGTCCGGTCTAGTCCAAAATCGATTAGATCATGGACTAGACTGTGGACCGTTTTATATGTAAAATGTCTTTAAATATGAAGTTATATTATGTGAAAAGCACAAATAAATCTCATACTAAAACACTAGTAGTGTAAGTATATGGTATTAACGATAAATAATTGTTAGAAGCAATTAAAAATATCAAATTTTTACTATTAAATAAGTTATGGAACTCTAAAAAAATTCTGATTACGGTCTAAACGGTGCGGTCCCGGTCCATTCCTACATTGAAATGGTCTGGTCCCGATCTGATCCAAATTCAAAATGGTCTGGTCTACGGTACATACGTGTGTGTATATATGGTCCGGTCTTATTCTGGACAGATGCTCACCCCTAAATCCCACATCATGAAAAGTGCCGGCACATGCTGGTAAAGTTTGAGAGAATCCAAAATCCCAAAAATCATTTTTTTGAACATAGGAGAATTTAACCTTGTTCGAGGTAATCAGGAGAGAGAAATTCAATCTCGCAACCTACGCCTTGCAAGAAGCAGGATAGACCAGCTGAACTAGTTGGCAAGTACAAAATTCCAAAAAGCATGAACCCGGTGTGTGGCGAAAGCCGTTGACATGTCCAAAATTTCCAACACATTGTAGTCTTGTCGTGAGACCGACTAGCAGATAGAATCTAGCCTGGTTGTGTTCCTTCCTGGATATACTGCTATTGAGGCCGACAACTCCTCCGTTGTGATTCATGCCCCTGAATTGCAAATCCAACTGAGTTCAAGGAGATGGAAGGGAGAGAGGTGGCTATAGGAGCCTGTATATGTATGCGGATTGCAACGACTGGTGGTAGGATGCACTCGTGGATACCCTAAAAGGGACTACTGCTGACAACGTCCCTTGCATGGCTTGCTACGACTATTGGTAGCAGTTTCCCTATCGTTGCTGCTGGCGGTGGTGTCTCGTCTGACCTTCTTTGTGCGACTGACTGTAGGGAACAACCAAAGAAAGCTTCTGGGTACCATGTCTAGGGAGACGGGCCGCCGCTTGGGCAGGGGGAACTAGGTTGTGGGCGCACGATGTCCTACTAATTGCAGTTGCATGTGACTCGACCATTGGTAGGACGGCCCACACATGGGTGTTTCCGGTGGACCTGATACTGGTAGGATGCGAAACAGTCTACGGGCTAGCTGGGCCCCCTGCTTGAAGAAGAAGAGGGGGGGGGGGGCGACATTAGGGAGAGCGGTAGTTATGGATGGCTATTAGTGAAGGGTAGCGGGTGGGGGTAAGGACCATGGAGCGGAGCAGATTTGAGTGATAAAGAAGACGCGTGACATGCAAGGAGGAATTAGGAAGAGGAAGATGAAGGAAGAAATGGGAAAATGAGTTGGGAAGAACGGGGAGGGAACAATGACAATGGCACAGATTAACACGATGAACAATACTTTTTATGAGTTTGTGATGAGTGGATGGTTACGATTAATCCTACACTTAGGGTTTATTACTACTGAATGGTGGATGATAGCTATGGCCAAGCTGCACCTAAGGTTTGGCCATTTCTTGGGCGGGGGTCCTAGGATCTGGACCTCGGTTTCAGATTTCTGGCTCTAATGCCAACTGATAGGGAATCAATTCCTTAAAAACAAGTATTCAATAGTAATTGTCTGTCCCACACATATATTGTGACTAGTCGCCTATCACAATGAAATAAAAAACAATTAAACTAATAAAACATGGACATTGGAATATCAACCGAGTCCCTGAAATAGCAAAACCATCTGAAAAACTGAAGGAAAACCCTACTATATGATGATCGACCGACTTAGGCCCTCAGGTGGGCCACTAATCTTGATGATAGAATGAATCAACTAGCTGTCCTACATCAATTTCTTTCTCGGAATCTCTCTCATTGTCTTTAATTCCTCCGATTCTAACTTCATAACTCTCAGTATGTAAAACTCCATATTTCCTCCTAGGTTCAACACAAATCCTCCAAAAAACAATTTATTACAATATTGGAATGGTTCTTGTGGAGAAATAATATAATGGGAAAATTCCATGTGCGACAACCCTCTGTCCTATATATAGGATAATGAGGCAAATACATGGCAGCGGTGAAACCCTAATGGGCCAAAATAAAATTGGACCCATATTACAAATATACTCAACAACTTAATTAACTAAAAACTTAAACTCAATAACAATTCTAAAACACAATGGAATAACCAAATATTTCATTATTCACCAACAAAATATAACATCAATATATATCAATTTTCATCAAGTTAGTCTCTTAATTCTAAATTTAAAAATGAATTTGTTCACATATAAATTATCAAGGAAATTATGAATTCTAATAATGATCCTAACTTGATGAAATACCATATAATTCAAAATGAGTCAATATAGAATTCTACGTGTAGCTCACGTGTATACTAGTACTTTAGGCGAAAAGGAGGTAAGCCATAGTGTGCCGTGACAACATCCTAATTGTTTTCTACTTCTTACTAGGTTTTTTTATAATGTATATATACACCATTCTTATTATAAGTGTTTCTCCCTTATATAAATATATTCTATAGTTACATACATGGGAATATGCATATATTTTATAGTAGATTCTCAAAACAAGCCCCACGATAAACCCTAATAGAGATAAGTATTCAAGGGCCAAACCAATGTAGATCTCAATAAATCATATTGATGGTGTAAACCGCTAAATAATGGAAATATGCATCTAACCCGGGTAACAATCCTAATTTAGAACACTACGATATTAAAGGGAATATAGGTTGAGCCTATAAAAGAACTTGAGGCTCACTTAAGTCAAGGTGTAGGACAAGGTGCACCCTTTGGAGGGCCTTGACGCTAGACATGCAACTCAACATGTATCCCTACATACTCAAATTTTATTTAAAATAGAAGACACTTTGGCCCTTGATTTAGGCATCGAGGACCATAATATGAATGATAATCTTTGGTTTGTTTGCCATGGTCTTAGTAAAGTATTTAAGCCCCAGTTGTAGGACTGTCAGAATGTTTTTGAACCCGTACCCAGTCTAACATGCTCAAAATTACGAACCTATAAAAAATAAGTTAATGTCAATATGTTCTAATTGAAAAGTTATATCAAATACAATATGCCATTTTATAGCATTTTAAACTAGGTTTTTGACCGAACCCGACCCAGTTAATTAATTTTACCTAATTCTGACCCAAATCACATGAATTTCTGATGGTTTATATGTAAATGCGGAATATGTACTTGTTTTGAAGTTTAACTAAATTCATAATATTTTTATCTAACTAATAAAGTACTTTGCATTGGGGAAAAGTTTCATATATGTTTAAAATAAGTACATAGATCCTAACTCAAATTGTAACCCAGATATCAACTCGAGCCAAACCCGACCCATAATTTTAACAACCCTACCCAGTTGGTAATGGTCAAGGTTCTATGTATGAGGAATCCACTAAGGTGATGTTACGATTTATCCCTAGGTGGAGCAACCAGTTGCCTTAACAACCATGGTCCCACCCAACATCCTTAGAGCATCATATTGGGATGACCTTTAAAATGGAAGCATGCCTCTTCTTAACCCATTTGGGGTGAAGGATATGTAAAACTTGATTCTCTCTAGATTAGATCTGATTAATATCTTTCCTTCTCCTCAATAATCGAAGTGTACTGCTAAGTAGGAACACATTTCACATGGATCAGTCCCTCATATTATGTGTTTTAAGTTGATTTGTGTCTGATCGATAATGGAATAAACCCTTTCACATTACACCTAATCTAATATGCTGATATTTGTTACTCTCAACTTTGTTGCTAGGCCTATGCAGAATAACTAATAGCATGGAAACTTATAATTTCTCAATTGATAATTACTCAATACACTCATAGAAGTATACTATTTATCTCCTATCCATTAAATATTGGATAAAGTGAAGATGAGTGACTGAAGGTTGATGAACAATGATTTTTTTTAAATTCATGAAATTGATCTTAAATACTTTTTTTTAGATCAGTAGCCACTACACAGCAACTCACCAAATTCATTATAAGGAAGTTTCGATGAGCAATGATCTTACCACAGAGGTGCCCAACTTGGATTTTGCATTGTGAAATTAACTAAGTATTGCTACATCAACACCTAGAATGGTGAAAAAGTGAGCAATGACTCTTGCATATGTATGGATAAAGACAAGAAAAGAAGCCATTTTGAGGCGAAAGCTTAAATTAGGATCACATAACTTAGTCTATTAGGATCATGAAACCAGGTTTTTTAATTGGAGATTCTCTGGAGTTAATGGATTGCATTATAGAAATACAATATAGCTCGAGGGATAAAAAATGCAACACTACATTTCTTACTAAAGATCCTTTGAACTAAAAATGGAGGGGAATCATAACCAACACGATCTTCGAGTTCGTGGATGGTATTGTCAAGCTCTCAAGCTATAAGAACAGGTGAAAGGATGGTAGCAATCAAGCTTGTTATGTAGAAGCAACTATCAAGGTCATTAGTACCTTTGAATCCCTCAATCTAGCATATAATAAGGGTCAATAGTTTAGAAAACATGGTGCCTAGTAGTTTCACAATATGGTAGTGACCACAACCATGTATGACTTTGCAATTACTGTGATGAATGAATCTTGGCAAGACTTTATTTGATAACTGCACTCAAAGACATTACTTTTTTTACTAGATAGTCCAATTATGAATGATATGTTAGAACTTATCAAACAACTTAAATTGGTGTTTTTGAAATCTAAAGAGAAAATTATAGGGATTCAAAATAAACACTTGAAATGATGAATCCACAAATATATATATATATATATATATATATATATATATATATATGTTCAATGATAGACCTTTAAAGGAGAGACTTCAGAATCAAATTTTATGTTGAAATTATGTGGAATACCTTGACTAATTATATAAAGATCATCTACATGAGAGTTTTAGGAGAATCAAAGAGCATGGGACATCGTTAAAGGAAGCCTAATGATGGAATGAAAAACCAAAGATGAAGGGATTTATTTGTTTTACCAAAAAGTCTTATGAGAAGTTTCAAGGGGCACAAGGTAGTAAAGAACTCCTTCAGTGCAAGCTAGTCTTTTGAAGATATGTACAAGAACCTTGATGCTTTAAATTGAAAATCTTTAACCAATCATGGCATGTAGGTATACAGTTATAGAGGGTAGCTATCTAATCTCTTCTATATTTGTAGTTAACATAATCAAGACTCCATCATACAATACAACCTTACATATTTGAAGCTTACTTTTAGATTATTATGTTTCTAGAATCACACCATTTGAAAACAATGGATTATCCAACCAAAGAAATGGTGCATTTGCAATTCAAGGGTAAGTTGCGGGCAATATTAGGTAATTTTTAATCGTATCTCATGGGCTCAAGATATGAGTGAGTTTTATTTTTAGGTTTTTTTTAAGGAAGTATATCTTAGTTTTCATACGACATTATATCATTACTTTTATTTTATGTATAGTTTGGTCTAACTACTCTTGGCTTACTATACATTGAGTTACTAATGTTTAAAGCATGTTTTTATTATATGAAGATGTTGTCGGGTTCTGCAATATGATCTTATGCATCTTCTCTTTTAATTTGTTCAAACTTTAACTTCAATTTTGTTTAATAACTGAAAGCAAAATCCTCATATACATTTGTAGGATCTGAAACGAAGAGAAGAAGCAACTGCTCGAGGTAATTTTTTTTGTATAGAATTATCTGACTAGCTAATACTTTTGCATTTTAATTTTTCAACTGAGTGAATCCTTTTTCTCAGCTGGTATTGTCATTGAAGAAATCAACTGGCCTTCATTTTTCCCTATTATACATCATGACATTGGCAATGAAATACCCATTCACTTGCAGAAATTGCAATACCTTGCATTTGCATCACTTCTTGGTATGGTTTATTCATTGTTGATGCCTTTAATTTTCTACAAAAGTCAGAGATATTGATATTTCTTTGTTTATATTTTATACCAACACATAAATATTTTTGTAAATTGCTTGTTTAACATTCAATCTCTAGAGTGATATACCAATTCTTACCAACTTTATAATAAAACCTCTAACATCACATGCTTCATAACCCAATTTTTCTATGATTCCTACTATATATTGAAATTCTTGATTGATAGGTGCATCAAAAAATGTTTTCACTTAATATATTTTGTCAAGTGTTAGAATTTTCATGGACATTTGAATTTTTGATACATCTAATCATGATTTAGCAATGTACTTAACACTACTAAAGTCTTAGTCAGTTATTTAATGATTTTGTCAATTTTTATGGGGTTGGGTTTGAGTAGTTGTGAGTATATATCTTCCATGTTGAAGCAGAAAAGTTCTAATTTATTTATCCAAATATTTTGAGACAAGATTGGGCACTAGACTATGGTTATGATAGTTTGACATCCTGGTTTTGTAATATACTTGATAGATTTTTTTTAGTCTGTTTGATGTGAGGAATAAAGATGACAAACATATATATTGATGTGTTGTTCAAAAGGCATTAATTAAGGGTAATGCACATGAAGATCAGGCTAGCCAAGTCATGTATGTTCCAAAACATGAGATGAATTAAGCTCAATCAAAGCTCTTGGTTTGTCCATGGATTGGTGAATGGGTATGTGACTATATGCTAGCCTTTAGTGAACAAGATCATAAAGTCTCTTTTCTTATTATTTGATGTGATGAATGAACTATTGGATGGGAAATTTCTTTTTGCTCTACACTTATTTATATAGGCTTGGGCAAGCATGGAAAACTGAATTACAAGAGGGTCTAAGCACCTAAATGGGTAGAAGTACATGGAGGTCCAGAAAAATAGAATTAATAAATAACCAAGATCGTTTAGGTGGCTACGCAGTGCCTTCTAGACCTAGGTGGCCTTATATTATTTTTTCATTCATACATGATCTAGATATTTGCACATGTATGTGTTATTAAGTTCATCTATAATGGATTTTCTAAACTTGGTCAACCTGATTTCATCAAAATTACACTTGACCTATATTAGGCCTAACATGCCATAACTTGACATAACATTGGACCTAAATGAGATGGAAATTTCCCTAATTTGAACTAAACCAAACCTAATTTGACCTAACTTGCCCTAATATGCTCTAATTTGGGCTAAATCAGGCCTAATTTGGTCAATACATGAATAATTTTTAACAAATAAGATCCAATTTGACCGAATCAGACCTAACTTGAACTAAGATATGCTAAATTTGACCTAATATAACCTTGAGAAGACCTAAATCCATCTCTTATGATCCAAAGTGTGTTAGTCAAGGTCTTAAATGTCATCAACATCAGACAAAAATTTGCTAATTTTTTCGATGTCAACAATTGGCAATGTTGAGTCCTCATAAACATCCTCATTCCACAATATCCTCAACATTTTGTTGAAGTTGTCGACATTTCCCCATATGTCAATGAAGTTGTCCTAGGTTCATTAAAAAATTCCCTAATTTCCTTGACATCAGTCGAAACCGTCGAAGTAGGTGACATTCTTCTGATGTTTTGTGAAGTTTGTTGTGTGAGGGGGAAAAGTGTTGGAGTTTGAGGTAAGGTAATTTTGATGTTATTTTTTATTATTCTAAGTTAATATTAATAGTCGAACCCCTCTTTTCTATATCTACCATAATTTTCACCATATTTATTTGGTTTGTTTATTGTCATGAACTTTATATATGGAATAACTATGTAATCTGGAGACAACTGTATGTAATAGTGTATTTTTCTACATATGTAAATCTATGTGGAGGCTATATGTAAACATATGTTGTGTTTTTAGCTAGATTTGATGCAATCTATAGATTTTCATCACAAAATGACTATTTTTAGCTTAAATTTTGTCAAAGTTGCGTCAAAATTTGTTATAAAAATCCTCAAAGTTTCCTTGACATTTCTACAAACTTCCATGTCCACACCTGTCGAAGTTGGTTGATGTTGAAGCACTATTCCATGGTGTTAATTTTCCATAAAATGTCTTAAGTTGAGATTTAAAAGGCCCTAGGAACCCACATTGACTATTGAAGGACCTAGGTTGATAGCTTTGGGACCATCCAATGCTTAGGGTGTCTAGGTGGGCATCCAAACAACTATGCAAATATGTAATATAACCCATGCTTCTCCGTGCTTCACCTTTAGTTGATGTCAACACTTTGTGTATAGTTGTATACCTTGCTAGCCACGTATATGTTAGAATATAGATGGACGTATAGATTTATTAAGAATGTTTGCCATCTGATGTCCTATGTGGACATTAGGTGTGGTTATATTTTTTGACATGACCAAACTTCCCACAAAGTGACAGTTTTCCTTGGCGTGTCTTGTATGATCATGAAATATGGCACTGATTTTTGTATGAATTTCATTTTTGCTTATCATAACTAGGAATCAATGGATGATTGGAATGGTCAACTCATTCAAAATTGATTGTAACCTTTGTGGTCCATGACACGACTAAACTGTACGTGTAAAATTCAAGCGTATGAATCGAAGTAATACATGCCAACGAGACCCATAAATCGAACACGGGGAAATGTAATTCAAGAAACTACTACTAACAGCTTTCGATCAGCTAGCCTGAAGAAAACTTTGATTTTAGAGTTATTAAACTAATTGAAAGACAAGAAACTAATTTACTGGTTTGTGATCACAATGAGAAGAAATTCTCTAGGACTGTGGTTTCACAACGATTGACACTGTAATTTTATCCTAAGATTAATATATGCTCCTCCTGATTCTGGAAAAAGAGATCTGTAGCTTGGATTACCCACTCTCACAACATAATCCACTACCTATCCTAGTACCAATCCCACTCTCGTATAGATTGTATTATTAGATAGTTGCTTTAACAAACTACTCTGGGTCATTCTCTTCACATCCGTAGGCTTTCTCTCGAAACACAGTATAAAACATGTGTTACTATGGATTTCCAATCTTTAACCCTTCTCTCAAAACTATCAAGGATCTAATTAATCACTTATGGTGCACACCATAGATAATTCAGTACGATTTCATAGCAATATGTCCAAAACTAAGGAGAAAATAATATATTAATGCAAAAGATCCATACACATTGTACAATTGGGCTACTCTCAGGTCTTAAAGAATACGGGGATTAGTCCCTCATGGCTTATATGGATGAAAACATACTAGGAAGAAAGAAAAATGTGAAGAACATAGAAAAATCAATGAATCCCCAGGAGAAACGTGACTAGGATGCTCCACGCTGACGAATAGATCCGCAAGACATAAATTCTGCCCACCGAACATGCCTGGAACTTTCCGAATGTGCAATTCTCCTCCCCGTACTCCTCTTTCATGCCTTGACTATCATACAATGGAATAGAATATGATGTTTAGGTCTGACCGTAACTCCCCTTAGTCATAGGCATGACTTTGGACAAGTTAAAACCTCAGCCGTTAGATTAAATCAAACCTTAAGATCTGCCTGATCCCGATCCGTCGATACTTCTGTTTGGATGTCAGTACTACCAACTCCTCTAAATTTGTGTCCACCTATCAAGTTGTTGGTACTACCGACTGTGTGTTGATAGTACTGAGTTGCTTTGAATTTCTTTGACAAAAATGCTATAACTTTTTAGGTACTACCGCCAGTCCCGTCAGTCCTATCGAGTCTTCTCAATTCATTTCCTCTTCAATACTAAGCAAGTGTCAGTACCACCGACTCCAAAGTCGGTAGTACCGAGCTGTGTAGATTCTTGAACATTTCTAAAAGGTATAAAATTCAAACATAAGCTCTAGAAAATTACTAAATCACTTGACAACATTAAAATTATGCACATTTGATGCAAATAAGCATAACCGGCTAATAAAGTAAATCATGCACAATTAATATGAGATTTGACCACAAAGTGCACAAAAATCAGTACAAAATAGCCTGTAAAAATGACAAATAAATAGTGCATCAGTCCACAACAAGTATTATCCATTGCTTGGTTTATTTATTGTAGTAACACATAGTTTTATGTCCACGCCAGTAGGTTCCACTGAGAAATATACTTAATCTAGAAGTTGAGAGCGTGTACGTTGTGTGCCCAGCCCAGCTTAGCATGAACATATCAAATTATCAGAGTTAATACTATGGTTGAGACTAAAGATACGTGAGTCCTTTTCTTATTGCACCTTTCAAGTATATCTTAGAATTCAATGAACAACATATCAATGTTTGCCTTTTAAAGAATTCATAAATTAGGTTACCACTCCTACAACATAAAAGATATCTAGTTAAGTGATTGCCATGTTGATGATTTTTCTAACAAATTTTCCTGATCACAGTTTTTCTTCATCATACAGACAACTTTTCCATGATAGTCCCATGGTAGTATGACCACTTGTCTGATTTTACATTCAACGAGTACATGAAAGATTATATTTTCATTTTAATAAATTGATACCTTTTTTGGACCTTCAAACTTAAACTCCATGATAGTATCATAACATACCCATGTCCTTGGTCTGGAAGTCAATTAGAAGAGACATTTTTAACCATAGATACTACCAGAATAGTCATTTGTTATGATTAATCATCAACAGAAACAACTAGAAATTGTGGTGGAGCTAATATAAGTAACATGTGAAAATGTCTCAAAAAAGTCTATAACTTATATGTATGTAACTATGTACAACCCTAAGGTATAAGTCGAGCCCGTAGTACCCCCATCATCCACTCACACAATAATGTGTACCCCAATAATGCTACCTCTTTTGTTTCTCCGTTGAGCCTTCTTCAAAGTCCCTACATTCAACCCTAGCATAGCCTAGTAATACTCTTCTACAACCATCATAGCCAAAGATTCACCTTACTAGGTCTCAAATTCTTGGTGCTAAAGCAATCTTGTAAAACCTCTAGGGGGGTTTCTTGATCAAAGGTAGCCCTACCCCTCCTAATCACTAGATCCTTCATATTATTTACAAGCTCGACTCAAAATTCTCTCTTTTTCCCTTTGCATTTCCCCATCCAACATAGAAAGGCATTAGGGATACAAAACATTCTTAACAAGCCTACTTCAAATAATGAAATAAAAGACCTTATCTACAAGATTGAAAGCTCCCATGACGTCTTCTCATCTAGAACCTGGCTAAAACTACCGAGACTTGATTACATAACAACATTTGTTTATTATTATTTTTGTCTTTTATTGGTTTCTTTTGTTAAAGCTTTAGTTTTTGGGATTTATTTGCAACTATATCATTATTCAGAGTAATGTAATAGTTGGGGACTTATTTGGAAGTTCTCAAGTCATAGTTCATTTCTTATTTTTGTTGGGTTATTAGCAAAGATAATCCAATTGTGGCTTCCCATGGGTTAACTGTATAAATCCACGCCTAGGCTATTGTTTAGGGGCTAAATTAAATGAATGAATGTGGTATCACAAACATGGTTTACTTCAATTGGTATCAAAGACCAAAGCATGAACCCTAGGTCTAGGTGTGGGAAACCCCACCCTATCCACCATTGGCCTCCTAAAACCTAGGTCTAGGAGCCATCTCACTCTCCATTGATCTAAACCTTAGGCTGGATGATCATATCAAAAAATAATGTTCTAGTTAACAATGCACCACTGTCATTGCCCCCCTCCCATTCTTCTTCCCTAATCTTCCTCCTCTACTACAACTCTCCCCCAAGTAGCTACTTTTTCCACATAAATCCCTACTTCTCTCAAACTCCTCTCTTTTCTTTCTTTTTCGTGTTAATTTCTTCCTTTGTTTGTTCATTACCTATAGCACAACGACCTCTATAGCTTCAACTAAACCATTAAATCTATGTCATGCTCCTACTAGTGCCCTCAATCCCCTTCTTTGAACCCCTAGAAGCCATCCCAAGAGATTGTGAGGTGTTGTCAAGGCCCCAACAACATGAGAAGGGCCTCCCCTTTCTCCTACGGTGATGACTGGATGACACCCTATATGCCCCTCCTCCACAAGCTATGAGAGGGAATTGTGGGAGTGGTACACCCCTTCCTCCCCAAGTAATGAGAGGATTTCATGGGATCCCCCAAGGTGCCAACCTCCTCCGTCCCTTATACAACCATCCCGAAGAAATAAGAACACACCAAAACTCTTCTCCGATAGGATCCATTTGGAAAATATACATTGCATACACAACTCTTCTAATTTAAAATTGAGTGTGCATGGAACATGCATATCCTCATAATCGACAATGGGAATTCTGAAAAACCTTGTATCAAAGATGAGTGTGGATTTTTATGGGCTATATCCAGACCCGAGAAGATTCTAGATAAGTGAAGAAATAGTACTACAATCCCTATCTGAGGTGCACAAATTGTATAGGCATCAAGTTAATGAGTCATACTATGAAGCTTTGAGAGAGGTTATTTAGAAAAAACTAAGATCGATAATGCATATATCAAACAACCAATTTGGTTTCATGCCTGGAATATCAACAATGATAAAGTTGAACTTTGGATAAATGCATTAGAATCAAATGAATTGATGATTAATGGGAAAAAATTAGAGTATATGCATTGTGATTTTAGCCAATCTAGAATTTTGAATGGTGGGCCCAAGTTGAAGGGAGTGATGTACCAAATGTGATGAATTTTGTTACTTAGGTTTTGTTATTCAAATAGATGGGCATGTTCAAGATGATGTTGGTCACATGATCATTGCAGGATGGTTGAAATGGAGGTGTGCAACTATAGTATTATGTGACCATAAGATCTCTCTCAGGTTAAAAAGTAAGTTTTATAGAAAAATTATACAACCAATCATGCTATATGGGAGTGAATGTTGGGCGGTGAAGAAACAAGGTCTCGATAAGATGAATATGGCTGAAATTCTTATGCCATGATGGATGCTTGGGAAGACAAGAAAAGATCGCTTGATAAATGACTATATCATGAACAAAGTGGGGGTGGTGAGAATTAAGGAGAAGTTGCATGAGGGCCGACCAAGATGGTATGGACATGTGCAATGTAGACCGCCTATCACACCAATACAAAGCAATTATATTGTGTTAAACACAATTAAAAGAAAGGGCATGCCTTAATAAACACAGGAAGATATTACAATGAGATTTTGAATCCTTACATCTTGATCAGAATATGACCCATAACAGAGCTGATTGGAAAAGAAAGATCCATGTAGCTAACTCCAACATGGTTGGTATTGAGGCTTAGATGATGTTGACGATGATGATGATATCCAAGACCCCAACCACATATATACTTGCTTCATTAATTGGTGTCTCTGGTTCTTCAATAGGCAACCCATTATTACTGGGTGACATTCTTTTACCCTAGAGTCTACACCAACACTGTATTGTGTGATGTTGTGCCTTGTAATGCGGCACATACATGCTCAGACAACCTTGGAAGTGTGACTATAAAACTCTACATGATGACTACACCAATATTTGAACCTTCTTTGTGGATAGTGTGTCTTTTCTTTGGCATCCTTAATCATTGGACAACTTATGCCACATCATCGAACATATTCCACTTACATCTACATCTACACTCCCACTCATCGAAGGCTTGTTATGCGGAGTTGATGAATTAGTGTTGCTCATCTAGAGCCTGGAAAGAGTTTTTTGACTCTTTATTAGAGAACAAAACTTATTTATTATTAGTCCTCTTTTATAGGTTGCCTTTTGTCAGAGTTTTAGCTTTTTGGATTTATTTACAATTATTTCAGTATTAGGAGTTATATGTAAAAAAATCAAGACTTATTGAAACTTCTCAATTAATAGTTTTTTTTTATTTCTGTAGGGTCATTAGCTGAAATAAGCCAAGTAGGGCTTCCCACAAGCTATGTATTCAAACCCACACCTTGGGGTATTTTCCAACAATTGAATTAGATGAATGAATTTGGTTTTGCATACATGGTTTGAATCATCCCATTGCAAATCACTTAATGCCCACAACCTATTAGTCACTCTAAATATGCCCACAAACCCACCTGTTGAACCTTTGAGGGTGATTGAAGCTTGGTAAACTTAGTGTCATAGGTTTATCCCACCAATCCCAATCCCACTTTCTTGGTAGACAATGTTAAAGAGATTTCAATGTGAGGCATCCCCGAAAGGCCCCAATCATTCAAACAACATATGAAATATAAATAAAGAAACTCCATTCCATGAATTGATGAACCAAAATGTTAAAAAGATCCAATTTGCAACTTAGAAGAGAAAGATTATGCTATTGGAAAAAGAAACTATCTAGGTCAGAGATACATAATCCTTTTTATCATTAATGTCCCTCAAGGAGTTTTGGTTTGATGCATCATTTTCATATTATAGAAGATATAGTATTCATCATCTCCTTACATTTCCTAAATCATAAAGCAATCACAATGGTGCACTATAAAACACATAAAAGGCTCAACTTTTATAAATATAGACTGCTTGGTAGGACTTAGAAGAAAAGCAATACCAATGTCAGATTCATAAAATTTCATTATGTGATAAGACCATAAGAATGTCTATTATGTCTTATTTCCATTGTATGTTTTCATCATTACGTAGGTTCAATTGACCCCAAAATTAGGAGACACCTATGAAGAGGGAGGTCAACTATTCTTTTAGATTCCACTCAACCTCTCAAATATCTAGTGAAGAGGAAGGGTTTCTTATTTCCATAGGTCCCACTACAACCTCTCACCAACATGGTGAAGAGGGAGGGCTGCATATTTCTATAGGTTCCACTACAACCTCTCATACCTAGTGAATAAGGGTTCATTATTTCAACATATTATATATTGGAAAATCTCTTTATTGTTTAGATTCATACAACATATTTATATAAAACACACAAAGGTAATAATTGGAACATGTAGTTCAACTAAATACATAGGAAATTTTTATGAAAGAGATACATAAAAGCCATTACCAACAATATTACTAGTTTAATCAATATGAGGCAAGGCACACCTTATATGTTGATTTAAAAAGTGAATAGTAGATGCTAGAATGTTTAAGTCAACACTAAATCAAGGATCCATAGAAGATAAGTTCATATGGATCAATAGGGTGTCATATTTTCAATATGGTCCAAAAGACCAAGCATTAGGGTGAGTAAGTCCTAGGATGTCCCTAAGTGGAAATTATTTACCAAACCAAAATCATTAACATTATCACACAATACATGTCGGCATAAATTCCATATGATTTCCAACATACGGTGAATGATACATCACTTTGGTCATCTTAGACTAATCATGCCTAAGGTTCATACAAGTCACTACAATATCGTTTTCATGTTCCATATATATGACTTTCATCATCACTATTAGCAAGTCATCAAGAGTCTTTGAATCATAGAGGGTCATTTGTTGACCAGAGGCCAAATCCAAGGTTATGGTTCAAATGTGTATGGCTTGCTCATATGATAATTCCAATAAAGCACGCAAAAGTGTACTTCTAAAAATTCATTACAATATCATTTTTATAATCTATATACATAACTTTCATCATCAATATTAGCAAATCTTCAAGAGTCTGATTTAAATCATAGAGGGCCATCCTATTTATTGATTAGAGGATAAATCCAAGATTATGGTTCAAATGCATATGATTTGATCATCAAATAATTCCAATCATACATAAAAGAGTGTACTTCGAAATATTAGTGATGAAAGAGTAGGGTTTAGGCTATGGAACCATATTTAATAGATTCCTCATATTTTTCTAGAAAGACAACACATTGTAAATTTATGTTTTGGACATAAAATTAATTCATGGTGATTTTAGAAAATGATACCATTAATTGGATACTTCATGAAAGAGGAAGTATTTATAGGGAAATCAGAAAAAGATAGGTCCATATGATGATGAATCCATTGGTGTCTCTCAAATATTCAGGTGTGGACTTGGGTCTTCCACCGGTTGAGGTCCACAACTACTATTTCACTCAATTGAAGATTGGGAAGTCACCTGTCATCATCCCCATTGAGACTGCTTGTGCACAACGAGGATTGCGGCCACATAGCTTGTCAACACAAAGGACTAGATGAAGCAGAAGGAAAAAGGTTGTCTATGAGGAGAAGACAATTGGATTTTGTAGGTTTGTTACGATGAAGAGGGCCTTGTATTTTACTATGGTTGCTCAGAGAAGGAGGCCTAGATAAAGGGCTTATGATGGAGCAACATAATAGGGGGGAAGGGGCACAGAGTAACCAATGAGAGTACCATGGAGTAAAGGGAGGATCGACAAAGAGCTCTAGGGTTCTTATAGGGTCGATTAGGGTTAGGTGAAGGATTAAGGCTCTTTCTACCATTAGAGTGAGAGGGAGCAGGATAAGGGAATTCAACTCTCCTTCTCTCGTCTCCAAGATTGGTCAAACAACCCCTCACCATGATCATTGTTTTGAGAGAAAGAGAAAGAGAAAGAGAAAGAGAAAGAGAAAGAGAAAGACTGAGGGGTTATGACTCATCTACCCCATGATAGATGAATGTAGAAGAGACACACAATTGTTGGATCCAGCTAGAATCTATGGCACCTAGATCCAATGACTCCTGGCTGTCAAGCTAAGGTGTCTGACATGGGGGCTCACTGTGCACTTCAGGTTTAGCACAACCACATGACTTGTGTACTCAATGGTCCAATTAGGAAGTGACTTAAAGAAAAGGAAATTGGAAGGGAAAGTTAGGAGAAAAGGGTTCTTCTAGGATTTATCTTCAATAAATCATACCTCCCTCATATCTTCTAGGTTCGTCTGAGATTTGGACTCCTTCCTAGATCAAAACATCCTTCTTACAGAAAAACTTTGAGTCATTGGAAGAAGTTCAAAAGTAAAAAGATCATTGTGTGTAATGAGTGAACACATATTAGGGTTTCATGTGTATTAATCGTACATGTGTCAACATAAACCCTAAGTTTATAATAAGAAATTCATACATAAAAATGAAGCATTGAGATGATGAAGTCAGAGATAAAAAAGTTTAGAAAAGCAAACTAGGTAAGGTTTTGGAAAACTCACTTCAATACAATCTCCCTTAAAAAGATCATAGTGTGTAATGAGTGAACACATATTAGGGTTTCATGTGTATTAATCGTACATGTGTCAACATAAACCCTAAGTTTATAATAAGAAATTCATACATAAAAATGAAGCATTGAGGTGATGAAGTCAGAGATAAAAAAGTGTAGAAAAGCAAACTAGGTAAGGTTTTGGAAAACTCACTTCAATACAATCTCCCTTAAAAAGAAAATTTGTCCCCAAAATTGCTGATTTCATTGAAGAGATTGAAAAATCTTTTATATATATATATATATATATAACTAAAGTTCCTAAGTAGCATCATCACTATTGTGATACTTCTAGAGTACCTTACCCATATCAATCTTTTTATTTCTGAGTTCCTTAGTTCAATTGTCAAGGATCTTGAATGGGACTTCTCGATTAGGGTGTCATTCAACTCAATTGGCTCATGGTGGGGTCATGGATAGGGTTGTTGACATACCGTTTCAAGTTTGGTACAATGAAAACATCATGCATCATATTGTATTGCAGAGGTAAGCCCTATTTGTATGCACATTACCCAAGATATTAAATACACCTATGCATCTGGGATAAAGTTTTCCTTTATTCTTTACAATCACCCAACTTAACCTTATCTTCAGAAGAACACGATCACCCACTAGAAATTGCAAAGTGGTCCTGTGTGCATATGCCTACCATTTTTTACAATCTTGTACCCTCTTTATCCTCTACTTGACCAGATTCATTCGACTAGAATATATATAAAGCTCTTAACATATCAAAATACATCTTTTGCGGGAGTTTATCTTTGTAGAGTGGGGATCAACATAGTCTCCCATATAGGGATGCATATAGGGGCATGCCAATACCATAGTGATAGCCATTTTTGTAGGAAAATTGCACCAGTGGGAGGTAATGATCCTAAGAACCTCTCCAATCAAGAACATGATCTCAATAAGTCATCTAAAACCTGAATTGTTCTTTTGGAATACTGCTAGTTT
Organism: Alisma plantago-aquatica; assembly: GCA_963693085.1. Taxonomy (NCBI): domain Eukaryota; kingdom Viridiplantae; phylum Streptophyta; class Magnoliopsida; order Alismatales; family Alismataceae; genus Alisma; species Alisma plantago-aquatica. The sequence goes on from OY856410.1 coordinate 1,044,042,901, forward strand.
GTGGGTGATATGTTGTGTTGAAATTCAGCCAAGTCACCGATTCCTCTTGAACTTGTGATCATAAGTGAGAAGTAGATTTGGTATCTCTATTAGAAATAATGTTGATAGAAATCTAGTGCAACCAAACTATTTCCCCACTATATACATTTTTAGTTGCAGAATGTTAATTGTTGTCTTGTTCAGAATTAAATGGGTTGACTTGGTAAAGAAATCAACTATATCCAAATGGAATCACTCCTTTCCTTGGGTAAACCCACAAAGAAACCCATGGTGATATTTTCACACTTCCATTCGAGATAGGTAGAGGTTGTATAAGACCTCCTGATATTTGATGTTCAACCTTGATCTACTAATAGGCCAGACACATATAAAGCAACATATCATTATCTAAGATCGACTATAGAGACAATGTGGGCAGCACAGAGTTGATTGTATAAATCATCAATCCTAGGCAACAATAACTTATTCTTCAATGTGGCTTGTTTAATCATACGATCGTCTGTGCAATTTTGTAAGGATCCATCATTTTTATTGACAAAGAGTAATGTGTTCCTCGAGGGAAAAAACTAGGGAAAATGAAACCCTTTTCAAGCAATTCCTTCAACTGCCTTTTGAATTCAATCAACTTGCTAGGTAGGAGCCATCTTAAATGATGTCTGAAAGATAGGTTCAATATCAGTGCTAACTCAATGGAAAACTTAATATCACAATCTGCCCTAGGAGCTCCTCCGGAAGGACACCCAAGTACTCACACACTACATCAATATTATCTAGGGACATTCTTATCAGGATTGAGTATAGTTGTAGTCATTAGGTTTTCTTTACACCCTTTTGACATCATGGATTAGGACTTAATAGAGGAAATCCATATTTTAGATTTAGTCTTTTCTTCCTAGTTTAAAAGAAATAGGGGAATCAAGTATGGATTTAATGATTTTCTTGGATCGACAATCTATCATAGCACAATTTTTGTATATCCAGTCCATCCTAAGGATGATGTCAAAAAATTTCATGTTTAGCAAAATGAAGTCATACTTAGTTGGTGATCAACATAATATATAATTACTATTTTAATAATATGGTAGTAGGCTTGCATTCTCCCACTAGGGGTAGTTACATCAAGAATATACCCTAAGCATTAAATCTTTAGATTAATCATAGAGCTTAGCTTCTGGACATGAAAGTGTGAGTTGACCCAGAATCAAAAAGAGCAATCACTGAATGGTCATATAGATATATTATACGTATACATACATATACCATATATAAGTTTCTTGAAAATTTTCTTAGATATGATACTTGAATCATAAAGGTAAATCAAAAGGTACCTTCTATGATTAGGTTCCCATTTGCATTTGCCTCTTCAACATTCATGGCAAAGATACATGGCCATCAATGCTCAGCTTGCTTAACCCAATTTGAGGGAGGGTAGGTGAACTTTTCATGGAAATTACCCTCCTTACATAAGTAGCACATATGCTTATGATGATTTGTATTGTAGTCACGACAACTTGGAAGCTTCAGATTTAGGCCTTGCCCTCCACTTCGACATTGATTATAGTTCTAAACATGACCTTTGTTCTGATTTCCATCATTTGGGGGCTTCCCATTATTTTTAGGTTTTGCAGACACAACATCAGTGAGTCCTAGGTAGGCTAGGCTGGGTGCCTTTTCCTATCCTATCCCTAGGGTGATGTGGGGTCCATCTAGAAAATGATCTACTATATCTTCCTCAATTAAGTTCTTAGCATGAAGCTCAAGGAGGTGAAATTTCTGACCATACTTAGGACTTGATAAGTTCCCTTAGATGAGACTATCAACTTGACTATATTTTCTCTCTAAAATGGGCATAAAGCGGTTGGTAAAAATTTGTTTTTAGGCCTTCTAATTCATAGGGACAAATTGTTGCAAGCAGATGTAGGTTCCCACTATAATTTCAATGAACCCTTGAGCTTGTAGGTGGGATAGTTTACCTTGTAATTCTTTGTTCACTTCCAGGGAAATCAGCCAAGCATCAACCTTATTCTTGACATCTCTCATATCCTCACCACAGTAGGCTTTGGAGTTCAATTTGAGGAAGTCAAAGGTTATGCGCTTAGGATTTTGACTATTGATATGGACTCTCCCATGTACTACCGATGTTGTGTGCACTTCCAAGGTATGCATGGATTCTATGAGGACATATCTATGCTCTTCCTAATCCCCCATATTAATGGACTTATTGGTAGGGTGTTGGACCTTGTTTTTATGTTCCGGATCACTCTTTCCCTTGCCATTCTCATTGTTCCTAACACCTGAAGGGCCTTTACCATTCCTATATAACCACATGTTTTTAGGGCCATATGCAAGAGCTTTAGTAGTATAAGTTCTCCATCATATAGTTCTAAGCATAGTTATAAAAAGTTGTATGTAGGAGTATATGCAGAACTATATTTGTTTTTGGATTTTTTATTTTTTATTTTTATATCTATATAAAAATACAATAATCATACAATCACACATTTAATCTATAGAATTACATATTTTACATGCAGTCATGCAAATATGAAATCAAACACAACTTAAATTTATACAAATATGCAATTATGAGCTAAATGTATAACAACCATAGATGAATGTAATGTAAAAAAAGAGGAAAAGGAAGCAGAAGGTAGGATGAATGTAAGATGGTGGTTTTAGTTACATGAAGAATAGTGGGTGACGTTAATAAATTTCCATCTTAGCTGTTTGAGCATTCAAAAATCAAAGATTAGTCAGCCTTATATGTGGCTATGCGGTCTTGGTTGATTTTAGGCACTGATTTCCCATATATGCTTCGCTAAAGGGTCTGAACTGCATATGTGACCACACAAACCATTTTTTGAAACACTGGTTCTAAGTCAGGAAAAATATCACATTAACATCATTTTTTAGTCAACTTTTACGAATTGATTCACATTTTAGCTATATCATTTCTTAGGTTACCCATCATAATAGAGGGAGTATGTATATAGTCATCAAAAGAGAGAGATGAGAAGACTACTCCAACTTCATATCATGGAATACAATTTCGATCAAATTGTGAAATTTCTCTTGAAAAATCATGTTTTTTCCAATCAGACATCAAAACATGTGACCAGACATTAAAAATGTAGTGAATGAGACTTAATTTCGCAAAAAAATTGACCCTAGTTGCAAATTTCACAAAATAGGGTGAAATTTCATAGTAAAAAGCCTAGTTTGGGCCGTAGTTTTGTGAAATGGAACCAAAATTCAACTTGAATTTTGAGAAATATCTTCCTAGGGTTGATAATAATACATCTTGTGTATTTGGAATTTTTTTGAATCTCTTGCTTGTAGAGGATATTTCTCTAAATTCTAAGGTATGTTTCTTCTATGCCTAGACCATCTATACATTACCTTCTTCAATTTCTTCATCTTCTATAGAGATCTAGAGAAATAATTCAGAAACAACAAAGTTCTTTCTTAGATCTATGTATAAATGTCTCATGTAACCTAGTTATATGCTAACACTAGACTAATACAAGTTGTAGTTCATAAGTTGGTAAGTTGTAGCTGTAAGTTTTGAAATCTAAGTTGTGACTTGAAGTTTTAACAATCTAACTGTCTAGTAGACTTGACATTTCTATTCCTTTGTGCACTCACTCATCAAGGCATGGATCCTAACTTGACATCTAAATATATAAATTGATTATATAGTCTAGTGTATATATGTCTAAACATTGTGTTTCAAAATTTCATGACTTAATTCCTTCATTTTTCCATCAAAATTTCCATCGGAATTCTGTCTCAATTGTTTAGCTTCCTTCACTTACAAATGTGGGAGATCCCCACACACATCCAATATGAAATATTATTGCATATTTGAGTAGATCTTGGCATTTAGACCATCCTGGTAAATTTTCATAATTTAATTTGCTTTTTTGGTCGTCGAAAATATTAGGGTGGTAAATATCAAAATTTCGGCCAAAATTTTGAAAAATTCTATTTCCGTACCATTGGATACAACATCTAAATCGGACATAGTTTGGGGTAGTCCTTAAAGAAGAAATGAGTTGCTATGAGACTCTCTAGGGTTAAAGAAAAACCTTTGCTCCAGTTTTGGATTCACTTCTGCCAGGTATGTACACAAAAGAACCTTGGCCACATGACTAGGCAAATAGGAGGTGGTTATTTTAGAAACTCATGTGTGCACCAATCCTAGACACCTTAGTTTCACCATTATGGATTCATGTTTCCTAGGTTAATATTCGATTGAAATTATCTCTACATAAAAATAGATGTTATGTGTTCGACTCTAATACCATATATAACGGGGTTAACACATTGTTCCTAATCCCATTGCCTTGTAGACACCCTAAGAGGCCAAATTCTTTCACACAACATATGAAATATAAAAGGCATATACTCTATTCCATATATAGATGAACCAAAATGTTTACATAAACTCGTAGGTAAGTTGGAACAGAAATTACATTATTGGGACAAGAAAATATCTAGATAAGAGATACATCATCCCCATTATTATTATGTCCCTCATAGATATGTCTACATTCTGGAAGATATAGTAGTCATTGTCCCCTTGCATTAGCTAAATCATGAAAAACAAGACACAATTATGGCAATTACAATGGTACTCTATAAAACATAAAAACTGAGCTCTAAGAAGTATGACTTGTTATCAAAAGCTTACAAGAATAGAAATATCTATATCAAATTCAAAACATTTAATTATGTGAAAAAATGTCTTTGATGTCATATTTCCATTATACATTTTCATCAACACAGAGGTTCCATCTACCCCAACATTAGGAGATACCCGTGAAGAGGGAGGTTGCCTGTTTCTATAGGTTCTACTAATATCTCTCACCTATATGGTGAAGAGGAAGGGTTGCTTGTTTTATAGTTTCTAATACAACCTCACACCTACTCGATGAAGGGGAGGGTTTCCTATTTTTGTAGGTTCTGTGACATCCTCTCACATACTCAGTGAATAGGGAGGGTTCCCTGTTTCAACATATTGTATAATGGACCATCTCTTCAATGTTTAAATTCTTGCACCATATTAATATAAAATACAAAAAGGTAATTACAGAGAACATGCAATTCAACCAAATATGTAGACATGCAATATTCATGAGATATGTAAAAGTCATTATCAACAATAACACTAATTTGTTCAATATGAGGTAGAACATACCTTTTATGATGATTCAAAAAGTGAAGAGTAGATCATGGGATGTTCAAGTCAATGATCCAAAAGAAGTAAGATAAGTTCATAAGGATCAATAGGGCGTCAGGCTCTCAATATGGGTCCAACAAACCAAGGATTAGGGTGATTAAGGCCTAGGATGATCCTAAGTGGAAATCATTTACTAAACAACCATCATTAATGTTATCACAATCAATGTTTTAAACGTGTTTGGTAAGGGTGATGCATAGAGTATATGCAGAATGCGGGATAATATGTGTTTTATTTTTTAAATAAATCAATCATATGACCATAAAATTGTATCTTTAAACTGTAAAATATTTCACATATATATCAATATGTAAGCAAATAAATATACACATATAGTATGCTATATAAAGAATATATATGTATACATATATGTATATGTGGGTGTGTGTATAAGTGGTTTAGCGAATACTTAAACAAGATAAGTGATAACATAGTACACACAGACATTTTCTATATGAAAAGTGGTCACATATGGCTGTATATGCACCACATATGTGGCTAGGACTGCATAATGGATTGCATAGACATATGTGGTTCGTAGAGGTGGCCAAAATGAATACGTGGCTATATATGCAGCCTCATGTCGGGCATATGAGAACATTGATCATGATATAGATCAACATAAATTCCATATAAATTCCATCATAGGGTGAATGATGCATCACTTCAGTCACCTTTGACTAATCATCCCTAAGGTCCATACAAGCCATTACAATCTAATTTTCATGTTCCATTTGCTTGACTTTCATCATCATTATTAGCAAGTCATCAAGAGTCCGATTTAAATCATAGAGATTCATTGTATATATCGCTAAAATGCTAATTCTAAGATTGGGGTTCACATGCATAGGATTTGATCATTTAATAATTTGAATAATGCATGCAAGACTGTACTCTTAAATATCAATGATGTTCAAGTGGGATTTATGCTATGGAACCATTTTTATTGGATTCATCATATTTTTTTGAAAAAGATAGCACATTTAACTTTATTTTTGGGACAGTCATTTTGTGGTATTTTTGGAAGATTTGACCATTATTCAGATTATCCATGAGAGTGGAAGTATATAATGTGAAATAGATCCAACAATTGCGATTGCTCCCAAATATCCGAGTGTGGACTCAGGTCTATCGTGAGTCTAGTTCCACCGTACTATGTCGTTCAATTGAAAATTGGGCGGTCACCCTTCATTGTACCCACTAAGATTGCTCGTATACAACAATGAGGGGCGCAACAACGCTACTTTCCGACACGAGGGTGAGATGGATCAAGAGAAAAAGACAGGTTGTTCGGAGGAGGTAGTTGGCTTTGACAGGCTATTGTGAGCAAAAGGAGGGCCTTGGATCTTGCTACAGTGGGTTAGAGAAGAAAACCCAAATCAATGGCTTGCTGAGAAAAGGGGGTGAAAAGGGGTGTGAGAGTCGCGACAAGGGTATACGGAGTAAGGGGTGGCTTGACAAAGCTTTATGGTGCTTTTATAGTGTACGATTAGGGTTAGGTTGAGGTTTAGGGTTCACTCTGTTATCGGAGTGAGAGTGAACAAGAGAGGGGAGTTGGAATCTCCTACTTCCAGCTCCAGGGTTGGTCAAACAACTGCTCACCATGATCTCTATGCTGAGAGAAAGAGACAGTAAGGGAGGAAAACCCCTGACAAGGCAAGATATCTTAGGAAATGATTGACAGGGTTGCCACTCGTCTGCTCCATCATAGATGGAGGTAGACGAAGACCCAAAATCACTAGATCTAGGCCAGAATCAGTGGCATCCCGATCCAAAGGTTCCAGGCTGTCAAGCTAAGGTGCATGACTTGGGTTCTCACTATGCACCTTGGGTTTAGTTGGGCCGTTGGATCATGAATCAAATAGTCCACAATAAAACCAATTATAAAAAATATAGATAGAATGGGAATTGCTTATTTGATGATTTAACTAGTGTACAACACATTCTCTTATATAACAGAAGGGATTAGAGACTAAAGCAGAGATGAGCAATATGGGACTAAACTACTGAAGTAAAAATATAAGTGACGCACATGCTATGCATGTGACACTCAACAAAACACAACATATCTCTATACTCTCCCTCAAGCTGGAGCGTAGATGTCGAACATGCCCAACTTGTCTACTGGAGTCTAAAAATGAGCTTTAGGAAGTATCTTGGTGAAGATGTCCGCAACTTACTTTTCAGTGCTGAGATATGGAGTGCAAATCCGGCCAAAAAGGACAATTTCTCGAACGAAGTGACAGTCGACCTCAATATGTTTTGTCCGCTCATGAAAAGTGGGGTTGTTCGCAATAAAAATGGAGGCCTTGTTGTCACAAAACATCGGTATAGGGCTGGAATAGGATATATCGAACTCTTGGAGGAGACTCTGGACCCACAGAAGTTCACATGCAGTATGAGCCATAGCTCGGTATTTTTCCTCTGCACTGGATCTGGCTACAACAGTCTGCTTTTTGCTTCTCCAGGTGACAAGATTTCCACCCATAAATGTACAATATCCTGATGTTGACTTACGATCAGAACGACTTCCAGTATAGTCAGAGTCTGAGAAACCAAATAGATTACAGTGGCCATGATTCTTATACAACAAGCTTTTTCCTGGAGAGATTTTAAGATACCAAACAATGTGACATATAGCATCCCAATGACACTATCGGGGTTTATCAAGATACCTGCTGATGAATCATACGACAGTAGTGAGGTCAGCTCTTGTGGCTGTCAGATAAATAAGCTTTCCTACCAGCCTTTTGAATAGGTGATGATCAGCATAGGAAGGAGAATTTTCATCGTCCCAATCCATATTTGGGTCAAGGGGAGTGTTGGCTGGTTTGTAGCTAAGCATACCAGTTTCCTGCAAGAGATCAGTTACATATTTCCGTTGAGAGAGACACAACCCTGCAGATGATCTGGAAACCTCAATGCCTAAGAAATATCTCAGCTTTCTGAGATCTTTAGTGACAAAATGTTTTTCTAAGTAGGTTTTAGCTGCCTGTATACCCACAATATCACTGCCAGATAAAAGAATATCGTAAACATAAACAATAAGAATGACAAGTCCAACCACTGTTTTGTGGATAAAGACTGAATGATCAGAGTGAGAGCGACGAAAGCTAAAAGTGACTAAGATCTGACTAAGCTTGTCAAACCAAGCACGTGGGCTCTGTTTGAGACCGTAGATGGCCTTTTTCAGTTTGCAGACTTTTAAGGCAGACTCCCCCTGAGCAACAAAATCGGGTGGCTGCTCCATGTAAACTTCCTCCTGTAGATCTTCATAAAGAAATGCATTTTTAACATCAAACTGAAAGAGGGACCAGTCTTTGTTAACAATAACAGAAATCTGAATTCGAACAAAATTTAATCGTGCAACAGGAGAGGTCTCAAAGCAGTCAACACCATATGTTTGCGTGTACCCTTTTTCCACAAGCCTAGCTTTCAGGCGTTCAATTATTCCATCAGGTTGATACTTAATGGTGAAGACCCAGCGGCAGCCAACGGTAGGGCATGAAGGAGGGCGATCCACAAGTTCTCATGTCTTGCGATCACATAGCGCCTGCATTTCCTGATCCATTGCCTGTTTCCATGCAAGAATAACTAGAGCTTCTGTAGCAGTCTTTAGAATAGTGACAACAAAAATAGAAGAAGTGAAGCATGTAAAACTGTTATGCAGCTTAGCAGAAGAGCAGTAATGACTGATAGGATGTTTAGTGCAGGAGCGAACACCTTTGCTCAGACTGATAGGAAGGTGCAAGTCAGAAGTTACCTCAGTGTTTGTTTGATCATCCGCAGACGGAGGAATTGATTGTGGAGGGGTCATAGAAGGAGTGCTTGTCTTTGTCCGGCGTTTGTACACTTGCAAAGGGCGACCTTCAGGCTGGTCGGAAGAAGGCAAATCCTCAACAACATTTGGCAGAGGCATGGGTGCCAACATATCACTGGAGAGCGTTGCCCTATCATCAAAAAAATAGGGCATATGCTCAATAAAGGTCACATCCGCACTGACAAACCAGTGCCTAAGAACCAGATCAAAGCAGCGATAGCCTTTCTGGGTTTTTGAATATCCCAAAAAGATGCATTTAGTGGAGCGAGGATCAAGCTTCGTCAACCCTGGGCGTAAATTTTTGACAAAACACGTACACCCAAAGATACGAGGAGGAACAGAGAGTAGAGGTGCATCAGGAAACAGAATGTTGTAAGGGATACGATTCTGTAAAACAGAGGATGGCATACGGTTTATAAGATAGCACTCCGTAGAAACTGCCTCATGCTAAAAACGGTGAGGAACTTTATAATGAAGAAGAAGAGTGCGAGTATCCTCCAATAAGTGGCAATTTTTTGTTTAGCAACACCGTTCTGTTATGGAGTATAAGGATAAGTGGTTTGATGGATGGTTCCACGAGCAGAACAAAAAGATGTGACAGACTTCTGCATAAATTCTAGGGTATTATCGGTACGGAAAATCTTAATGGGTTTATTGAACTGGGTGTATTTCAGAAAAGAAGTAACCGATATTGTCCAAAACAGTGCTACGATCTTTGAGTAAAAAAAGTCAAGTGACACGAGAATAATCATCAATAAAAGTTAGAAAATATTTAACACCTGAGTGACTAGGAACAGAACATGGACCCCATATATCCGCATGAACAATATCAAAAAGTGCCTTATATCCAATTTCTTTTTTAGCAGGAAATACAGACCGTGTTTGTTTTTCCAAAACACAAGATGCACAAGAAAAAGTGTTCTAAGATAATGCAGGAAATAAATACTTTAATTTTGTAGTAGACGGATGACCCAGCCGGAAGTGCCACTGAAGTCCTGTGACCGATGTAGATAAAAAAGCAGATGCTGTAGGTGGTCCATCCAAATAGTAGAGTCCATCTGGTCCTTCATGGCCCGAACCAATCCTTATCTTCGTGTGGAGATCCTTCAAAACACAATCAGATGGATCAAATTTAATTGAGAATTGAATCTGTTTTACTGACATATAATAAATTAATGGGAAATTGTGGTATGTATAAAATAGTTTGAATATGCAACTTTCGAGACAAAGGAACAGTGCCAATGCCATGAATAGGAGTCTTAGATCCATTCACAACAGTGACAGATGGAATATTAGAGGTTTTAGTTAGAGAAGAAAATAATTGGATGTCTCCAGCCATATGGACAGACACACCAGAATCAGTGCACCATTTATTGTTACTAGCAGAACGAGAGGCAAGTATGGCGGAGGAATCCACAGTAGATGTCGAAGGTAGCTGAGTCATGCGCTCCTGGAAAAACTTCTCGCACTCTGAGTGAAGCCATTCAGTATACGGCGGAACAGATTGTTGGTCGGATGCAGTATCGGTTGAGGTCTCTGTAGATGCTTGGTTAGCCCAGGCTGGTTTACCATGCTTGATCCAACACCTATCTTCGTTGTGATTATCACAACCACACAAGTTGCAGTAACGAGGTCCAATAGCTTGGCCTCAATCAGGAACAGGAGAGGAGCCACGTCCACCAATAGGAGGTAGACGTCCGCCACGGCCACGGCCTTGACCGCGACTACGTCTAAAGTCAGTAGTTCGAACAGCTAGAGCAGGATGCTCAATAACAGGAATGGAGATTACCGACGAAAGTCGTTGGACTCGCTTAAGAACATCGCGAAGAGTAGGCAGGGGGTCGCTAGATAGGATCTGATCGACCACGCTAGAGAAAGATACAGGTAGGGCAGCCAGAAATTGGACCAGTTGTAGTTCATTGTGCTGCTTCTGGGCTTCTTTGATGTCGGCTGTCAAGGGATGGTAGATTTTATACTCACTCCAAAGAGCAGAGCACTGGTTGTAGAAGTCCTCGATAGAAGCGTCAGAAGAAAACTCCTCGGCCAGATTTTTAAAAATTTCAAAAACACGTTTAGGATTTTACTGATGGGAATAGACATGGCAGAGCTGGTCCCACATGGCCTTAGCATCATGAAGGCATAACAAGGACTGGATGATCCACGGCTCGGTGCTATTAAGAAGCCAGGACATAACACCAGAGTCATTTTTGGACCATTGTGCATAGGTTTGCTTGTTTTTTTCATCAGTAGTAGCAACAAGGGCAGCAGGATGATCAGTAGTAAGATGTGAGTACCGACCTTGGGCCTTGACATAGAGGACAAAGGACGCCGACCACATATGGTAATTAGAGCCATCGAGCTTGACGGTGGTAACACAGAGAGAACGAGGAGGCTCAACCGAAGCCATGACGAGCAGAGGCAGGGCAGCAGTGAAGAGGCGGCACAACAACAACAGGCAGTGGATAAAGAACCCGCTATGGGGCAGTAGCAACAGCAGAGGTCTGATGCATCTGATCAAAAGAGACCCGTGTCGGGCAGATAGACTAATAGAGGAACCTATGCCGTCATGAGGAAAATCAATATTCCATCATGAGGCATAGGTAGAAAAACCCAGAGAGATAGGAGACTCTCAACGTGTGGTGGCTATGCCTGTACGGAAGGTTGCACATACGGAAATGAGCGGGACGAAGCAAGAGAGGAAGAGGACAGAAGGAGGAGGAATGGGCAAGAGCAAGTGGGCGGCGGCGGGCTGAGGGAAGAGGAGGGGTGGCGGCGGGTGGTGGGGTGGGAGGCGGCGGGGGGGAGGTGGCGGCGGGAAGAGGGGGGGCAGGGGGTGGTGGAGGCAGTGGCGGATGGGGAGGGTGGCGGTGGCAGAGGCAACCGGGGGGGGAGGGAGGGGCTGCCGCGGCGACTGGGGGGTGGGCGCCGACAGCGGGCTGGGGGGGGGGGTTGAAGGGACTAGGGCATAGGGGCAGGGTGGGCTTTTGCAACTCGGGGAACCGGACCTTCTCTTGATACCATATAGATAGAATGAGAATTGTATTTGATGATTTAACCAGTGTACAATACAATCTCTTATATAACAGAAGGGATTAGAGACTAAAGCAGAGATGAGCAATATGAGACTAAACTACTGAAGTAAAAACATAAGTGAGGCACATGCTATGCACATGACACTCAACAAAACACTAACATATATCTATAAAAAAAAAGAGAAAGGAAAAGATTATGATAAAAGTTTTTTTGGATTTATCTTAATAAATCATAACTCCCTCATCTTAACTCCAAAAATCACAAGAATTGAACCACCTGTCTAGTTAAAAGTATCCTTTTTATAAAAAGTTTGCCACATTGGAGGAAATTGAAAAGTATCATAGTGTGTAATGAGTGTAAACATGTTAGGGTATCATTTGTATACTTAAGATGTGCATTTTCTATGAAAAGGTTCCTCCCTCCCTGTGAAAAATCTAGCATTTGGATCGTTGTTATTTTCTAAGTACTTTTTTAGGTCCATATAGAAGAGTGTAGGAATGTAAGAAGGACATGTAGATGGGCTAGGGGTAGGGGAAAGATAAATTCAAGAAAACTAGTTTTTGCAAGCAAGAGATTCAAGAAAAATTGCCAATATACAAAAACTTTAGCAGCAACAGCACACAAGATACTGTTTTGTGAAAATCAGGCTGCATTTGCGATCCATTTCCTGATATGAAGGCCCGAAACGAGTTTTTTTGCTGCAATCCCGACCCCCATTTTATAAGATTTCGCACCTAGCTTCAAAACTTTTATATATTTGCACCCCAGTCCCCGTTTATGTGCATTTCGGCGTCTGGTTGGCCCAGAAAAATGTAATCATGGATCGAGATTCCACAATTTTGATGGAAATTTGTTTCCAAGGACATGGCAAAAATAGGTTAAGAAAATTATCTCAAGCACCGTCAATCACTGGGAAATAAGTAAACATTCTATTTCATATTTGTTAATCAGAACATGTCATGGTAAAAAATTGATGTATCCAGTGAATTTGCAAGCTATTGCATAGCCTATTTCAATCGGATGCTCCAATAGATAATTTGTAAAATTATTGTTTCGAAATACAAACATTTGTTCCATCAATCTTTTTATACAGGATTAGCTGCTTGCTTGTTCTGGAATGTCATAGCTGTCACAACTGCTTGTTTCAAAGGAGAGGGTACGATTATCTTTTTTCCCTATACATGTGATAATTTTCATATTATATTCTTGAGCAATGAAGAGTTAGTATTTATTGTGAGTGAATTTAATTGGCATGTCATCTAGGGGTTAAGATTTGGTTGCTTTCAATTATCTACTTCATCTCTGCTGTCCCTGGAGCTTATGTTTTGTGGTACCGTCCTCTCTACAATGCAATGAGGTAAAACAGTAGGATTTATTCTTGCACTTATACTTTGACATCATGATTCACATTAAAATATTAGGAATTTGTCACACTTATAGGTTTTCGTCATGGTTCACCTATTGATCAACTATAATTATTTTAATTTGATTAATCATCTTTTTGTGGATCTATAGGACTGACAGCGCCCTGAAGTTTGGATGTTTTTTCCTTTCTTATATGGTATAATTTGTCATTGATGTACACATGGAACTTTTATTGCAATTCATGCTTGTAGTAAACTATTTATACTAATGATGAAAAAGGAAAAATTCTAAACGAAGTTCACCGTTATGCAGATTCACATTGCTTTCGTTGTCTATTCTGCTGTTGCTCCTCCAATCATTTTCCAAGGGAAATCTTTGACGTAAGTTTTTTAAACATGCCTAACACCTAGGAACTCTATATACTTCAGTATCTATGTTAGGTAATCCAATGAATCATGAGAAAATGCCACCAACTTTCTTTGTGCAACAGAAATCAAGTAGAGGTTAAAGAAAATAGGTACGACATTTATAGCCAGTCGATAGTAATATGTGGCTTGAGAGTATCATCAGACGCTCTTGGCATTAGTTTTAGCTAGTTCTATTCAAAGTTCATGTCCATGCTTCCAGATATTCCTTATTATAGATTATCCATGTCAAGTCATTTTTCATATGCCAAGTGAAGCCAGCATGAAACGTCGTACAAGAGTTTGGCGGCATTTCCATTAATTTATTCTCAAAATCAATATAAAATTCTACATACCAATTCCAGATTAAAATCCAACATTGATATAAAGTTCCGAAATATCAACTAGATTAGTGAACTTCGTGGAATTGTGAGAAAGTTGGCATATTATAACAGCACAAATTTGATATTCTAAGCTAAAAAGCTATTTTGGGAATGAATTTCTTAGATCTGCGTATAAATGACCTATGTGACCGCAACTAAATGCTGACAATAAATTTAAAACGATTATTCTGAACCAATTTCATTAACATATAATAACAGAAGTATATTATTTATTTTATATCTAAGTAATTTATGATTTCTAACCTAAAACATTAATTAATACAAAAAATAAAAAAATGGAAATCTAAAATAACTAGTATGTGTTGATTATAACAAGCAATATTACTACTTTAGAAGTTACTGCTTTACTACTTACTACTTAGTAATTAATACTTAGTAGTTATGTTAGAAAATAGAGGATATTCATGTAGTTTTTTTTTTCTTTATTGGGTCTATTATGTAAATATTCTCTTCCTATATGATAAAGGCTAATCTGCTACAGTAGCACATCACTTTGGCCCAATACTTACACATGGTACCAGAGCATGCCCTGGGGACATAACCCTAGGCGATGACTTCACTTCCCCTATCTTTGTTCCCCTATACTCTCTGTGCTCGCCGCTACCTCTCTCTCCCACTGTCGGGCGCCGCCGGCTCGAACCCCTTGTTGGTTTTCTCCAGCCTCTTTGTCTCCGCTACAACACGGTTGCTGCTTGAAGAGAGGAGAACCGCTTGTTCTATTTTGTAGAAAGGAGGAGAAACAACCCCTCCCGATTTTTCTTGCTCTCCATTATTCCCCGTATGTGGATGGTGCCCAAGCTTCTAGGGGTTGTTGATGTGTCAGATTCACATCATTTGTTGACGCAAGTGATTTAATTCCCATCACTCCCTAGTGCATTTTCCCCGGGCTATTTTTTCCTTTGACGAGTCCGATTCCCATAAAAAACTATAATATAATCGTCCAACACGGTGGCCAGGTTCCCACGACGTGTCAATAAAAGTCTATTTTTTACGCCTTCGACATCTTACACTGCATGTTGGCTTCCCACATGGTGTGTCGGCGGAATACTATTTCACGTCTTCAACATCTTACACGGCGTGTCCGCTCTTCACACAACATATCGGAAAATTGTTTCACGCCCCTAACATACATCATGTCAGATCTTCACACGGCGTGTGGATGGAAGACTGCTTCTAGACCTCGAAAACTTACATAGGTTCCACACAACTTGTTGCCAATAGTCTGTTTCAACTTCTTCAGCTCTAACTGATACGATCTCACTATAGGAGACAAAAAACCAGTGTCTTCTGCTACAATCGTCTACAATGATCAAACACAAATAACTTTTATGAAGCTCATCTCACAGAATTATCTTCTCTGGATGAATGCCATTTATACCGTTCTTGAATCTCGGGAGAAGGTTGATATTGTAGAGTCAGAACCTTCTAATGAAAGTGATAAAGACTACTCGACATGGAAAAACACAGTGATCTGGTAAAATCCTGGTTGTGAAACAACATGAAGCCCCAAGTTACATCTAGGTTCAGTTCTATTCCACAACCAAATAGATCTTGGAAGCTACAAAGAAACACTTCTCATACAAGAAGAATGCTCGTCGTCTCTACACTATCTATGATCGCCTCTTTGCTGAAAGGCAAGATAATCGCCCTCTGGAGGATTATTTTGGTGTCATATAGTCTAATTCTCAGGAACTTAGCTTCTTCCAAACCACTAAAAATTGGTGATCAGATGAAAGACATAGACAACTTGGTAACAACTAGATTTGTATCACGATACAATCATGTCTGTGCTTCTGCCAGAAGTGTCATTCTTGCTACAAATAAACTACCAAAGCCTTGAGGAGGCGTTTGTGAGGATCCAACAATCCTCTTTTGAGTCAGTCTCTATCACTACAGGAGGAAAAAACTCTGAAAATCATGCCTCTCTTGCTGCTGCAGCCAAGGGCAATGAACAAGGTCTGGATGAGGATGAGGTACTCAGATTAGAGATAAATGTACTTTCTGCGGTAAACTTGGAGATACAGAGGACAAGTGCTACTTTAAGCATGGTCGACCCCCTATTGGTGCCGCACATTAAACGACAAATACCTCGAGAGCATCTACATCTGGAGCTTCTAGATAGATGCAATCATATATTACTATTTAGGCCACCCAACAAGTTTCTCTCGGTTTCTCCGCTAATATTGTCTCAGACACAGGTAATTAAAGGACATCATTTATTGCTTCCCATTCCCACCCATCTTCTACATTGATGGTTGATTCAAGGGCCTCCCTGCATATGACGGGTATACCATCCATGCTTCTTTTTTCTGATTCTTATATCCAACATTCTTCTATGACTCTAGATGATGGATCGATCAATGCTTGTGATCTATACATGCGTCATTTTCTTTGACTCTATATAGTTTGTACATTATGTACCATACTTTCCTTTTAATGTAATGTTTGTTGCTTAGTTGGTTGATTCTTAGAAAAGCTTGGTGATATTTGGATCTTCCTTCTTCGTGTTACATGATCCCAAGAGCGGGAAGACGATTGGTGGGGAATCTAGGAAAGGCAATCTCTACTTATTTAAGGGTGATCACCATTGTTTTGAAAAACATTGAGCACCCTCTTAAGGGATACAAGGTCCCCACCACTTTTAGACACCCTCCTGAAGCCGCCTAAAGTAAGCGAGCTACTAGACCCAAGATATTTCTTCCACATCTATAAATCACACTTTTATACGTTTATATAAGCATATAGTATAAATACTAACTATACATATGCAATATCTATTATTATTCGTGGCTTCATAACTCAGGTTTGGGCTAGCATCTCTGTTCTTTGTCTTTCTTGATTTCTTTGGCCTGTGGAAACCATCCGAATCTTGAATATTTTTGTCAGACTTTTCAGTTGAGTTGGGAGGAGTGATTAGATTAATAACAGCTGAGGACTCAACAGAATTATCATTTGTTTCTTCTTCCTGAAAAGCTTCACTGGTCCCATGAAACTCGTCATCTGATTCCTCTTTTGATATGCTACCTTCCTCTGTCTCTTCAGTGTTACTTGGGACACTTTGGTTCTCAGTATTACTTTCAGATTCATCATTATGGACCTCTCCCCTTTTCCCCTTGTCGATATTTTTAGGATACTCCCCCTGACTGGTTTTTCCTTCATCATTGCAATTGATATCCAAATCATTAGCACCTTTATTCCTGGCTTCTTCTTCTTTAGATTTTTTGTTCTGAACTTTGCTAGGACCTTTCTTCACAACCCAGATTTTCCTTGGCTTTTCCCACTGCTTCCTGCAATCTTCATGACCGAAACACTTGCATCCTGGGCATACTCTTGGACTCCATTCATACTCTAGTTTAACTTTGTATGTTGTTCCCTGGTCGCTAATCATTCCCAATTCAGTCGGGAACTGTGAATCCGCATTCATAAGGACTTGAATTCGAGCAAATTCCAAGCATTTGAAATCAAACGTGGCTCTGTCAGTTCGTAAAGGCATTCCGAGATAAGAGCCCAATCTAGAAAACATCTTCTGTTCCCACAGATCAAGTGGCAGGTAAAAAATTCTGACCCACACCGGCACATCTAGTAATTTGTATTTAGTAAGAACCATTCCCGGCTTCCATCTGGATAGAATCAGCGGTTTATCATTTACAAAGTAAGCGCCGCCGTTCAGAATCGCCTCCAGATCTGAACTCTCACTAAATCTAAGTAAGAAGAACCCGTTGCCATGACTCAAGGCTTCCACCTTACCTTTCATTATCCATAGACGATTCAGGTATTGATTCAGCATTCCCATTTGTGGATCCAATCCCACTACATATCCTGACAGACAGTAGCTCCATTTCTCAGCGTTCCTTCGAGCTTCCTCCTGTGGAAAGACAATCTTCTGATCCTTCACCACTATCTCCACTTTTCCCAATGCCGTCTCCCCTAACCCCTTCTGCTTGCAGTAGTCCTCCCAGCGACAAGGAGGCGGCTGCGCTGCCAGATCTGAGGTTTCGCCTTTCTTGTCGCCTTCGGCGTCGCCAACACGGGAGCACGACATCACGGCCCTCAAAATCGTTTTTATTAAAAAAGGTCTACTTTCACTCTGAGTTATGAAGCCACGAATTCCAAGAGCAAAGGCAATAGATTCCAGCATCTTGACAGTGATGAGGAGGATGGAACTGTAAGCTCAGGAGAAGCAGAGTCCCACCCCAGCAAAGTACTGGGAAAAATGAGATCCAATGGTTGAGATCTCTCTAAATATTCTCTCCTGGAATGTCAGAGGGCTCAACATTAAAGCTCCTAGAATCCAGGAGGAGATGAGGAGGTTTAGACCTGATATTTTAATTTTAGTGGAAACTAAAGTGAGAAGAAAGAATGTACATAAACTTTTACTTAAGTTTTTTTCTGATTATGAATGGATTTCTAACCATGATTCTCACACCTTGGGGAGAGTCATTCTGTTATGTAAGCGTAGCATTTGTGATATTTCTAAGGAGATGGAATCTGATCAACTCATTCATGCTGATGTGAAGTGCAACGATTTTAATTTCAAGCTGACAGCTGTCTATGGTCATACCCTGGACTCCGATAGAACCAGTCTTTGGAGTAGCTTAGAAGATATTAATTCAAGAACTAGAGAGCCTTGGCTTATTATGGGAGATTTCAATGCTGTTAGAAGGTATGAAGAGAAAATTGGAAAAGACCCTCCCACTAGAAAATCCATGAAAGAGTTTAATGAATGTGTCCTAAATTGTGGTTTGTTTGATTTGTCTCTCAATGGTCCTGTCTTTTCGTGGGATAATCATCAGGAGGGTGATGACTTTGTTACTACAAGAATCGATAGAATTCTTTATAATGGAGAATTCATGAAGAACTTTCATAACTACTCTGGGTGTCTTATTACTAATATGGCAAGCGATCATAAGATTCTGAATTTGCAGATTGGAGACAAAAAGAAAGTCAATGGACCGTTCAGATTCATTAACGCTTGGACTATTAGACCAGATTTTATCAATATAGTTAGAGAAGCATGGACTACTGATTGCTCTGGGCTGCCCATGTTTCTTGCCTATTCTAAAATGAGAAAGCTCCGGGGTGTCCTAGCTAATTGGAATAAAAAGGTTGTTGGGAACTTGTCTGATAATGTGGTGAATTTGGAAACCAAGGTCTATCATGTTGCCCAGCTGCTAGATAATGATCCCTCAAACACACAGCTTCAACATACTCTGAAGGAAAGTAGGAAAGAGGCTGCTGAAGCTAGATTGAGTGAGGAAAGTTTATTTAGACAAAAATCTCGTATCACTTGGCTGCAGGATGGAGATTCCAATTCTAAGTTTTTCTACTCAACTATTAAAGTTAGAAGACAAGCTAATCACATTAAGGCTCTCGATGTTGATGGAGCTATTGTTTCGGATTCTGTTGTCATTAAGAAGTTCATTCTTGACTACTATTACAAGCTCTTTAATAGTGGTCATATTGCTGATGTGGGAGCTCTCGATTCTTTCAATTTCAATGTTCTAGATGACATTCTCCAGATGAGTTTAGATCGATGTGTTACTCCTAAGGAGATTGAGGATGTGGTTAATGACCTGAATGTGGACAAATGCCCGGGCCCAGATGGTTAATGGCAAGTTTTTCAAAAGTTGCTGACCTATTATTAAAAATGACATTGTTTGTGCTGTGTTGCATTTCTTTAGAACAGGGAGACTTCTTAGAGAAGCAAATCGCACTTTCATCACTTTGATCCCTAAATCAAATAATTCCTTGGAGCTCAAGAACTGGAGGCCTATAGCTCTTTGCAACGTTCTTTATAAGATCATTACAAAGATTTTAAGCAGCAGGTTACAATGTATTCTGCCTAGATTGATTAGTGTAAATCAATGTGCTTTCATCAAGGGAAGGGGTATAAGAGATACCATTCTCCTTTCCAATGAGCTTATCCACGATTTCAATAGAAAAGATGGGAAACATAGAATGTGTTTGAAGTTAGACATTACTAAGGCGTATGATTCTGTTTCTTGGGATGCGCTTTTCTGTATCCTTGAGAAGATGAGATTTCCACATTGTTGGAGGATTTGGCTCAAAGAGATTTTCTCGACTATGTCCTATGAGATCCTCATTAATGGTGAACCCACTGAGAGTTTCAAGCCTTCTAACGGGGTGAGGCAGGGGGACCCTATTGCCCCGTACTTGTTTGTTATTGTCATGCAGGTGTTTACCTATCTTATGGATGAAGCTGTTGCTAGTAATAAAGTCAGGCCTCTTAAAGCATCAAATGATTTTTCTGTTTCACATCTCATTTTTTCCGGCGACCTTATGGTTTTTATGGAGGCTGATGAAGGTAGTGCTCATCATATGGCAGATTTGCTCAAAAAGTTCTACACTATTACAGGGCTTAAAGTGAATTATGAGAAAAGTTCTGCAATTTTCAGTGTGGGAACAGACAAAGATTCTATTTGCGGTATTCTTGGGCTCAAAGTTGAAAATAAAGTCCAGTCTTACTTGGGTTTGCCTCTTTTCACTGGGATGCTTACTAGAGACCATTGTTTTCCTCTTATTGACAAGATGAAGAAGAGGTTAGACGGTTGGAAAGCTTCTCACTTATCCTTAGCTGGTAGAACTGAGTTAGTGAACTCCACGTTGATGGCTATGAATCTGTATTGGGTTACTTCTTTTCCCTTGCCTTGCTCAGTGGTGAAGGAGATCGAGAAGGTTTGCAGAGATTTTATCTGGGGACAAACGGAGAGTAAATCTAATCTACATCTAGTTAAATGGGAGAAGGTGTTGAAACCTAAAGATGAAGGAGGTCTTAACATTAGATCAGTTAAGGAGGTTAATAGGGCGGCTACTCTTATGCATGCTTGGAATATTGCCAATAAGAAAGACTCTGTGGATTAAGTGGTTGCACGAAAAATATTTGACCAAGATGGGTTTCTGGGTAGCCAAGGAAAACTACCTTCATTCCTGGTTATTCAACCGCATCATAAGAGAAAGAGACAATCTGAAGGAGCATATTGGTTTTGAGATTGGAAATGGAAAAGATATTTCTTTTTGGAATGATCCTTGGTTACCAAACTGTAAGTTTGTTTCGGAGATCTTGGGACCTCAAGCTGTCATTAAATTGGGTTTCAGGGAAACCAGTATGGTGAATTCCATTATTGATGATGGGGGTTGGATTCATAGAGGATCTAGACTTCATTATGAGTTGGATAATCTTCTTAGTAACCTGGATCGGCCAAAGAATGACAAAAAGGACAAAATTCTGTTTAAAGGGAAGGATACGGTGAATTTGATGAAAATGTGGAAAGTCATTAGACTGAGTTATCCTAAATCTGACTTCTTCTCATGGGTCTGGAAGTATAAGAGTACTCGTAGATATCAAGTTAATGCATGGAAGATAGGACATCAAAGCCTTCCTACCTCTATGTATATGAAAAAATTGGGGTTCCAGTTGGCTTCAATTTGTATGTTGTGTAGAGAGGAGGAGGAAACCATTCTCCACTGTTTTTTTGACTGTCGGTTCACTAGACTTATTTGGTCTGAAGCTGCCAAAAACTATATTCATGGTTGCCCTGTTGACTTGAGCAGCTTGACTACCTTCTCTGACAAAAAAAGCCATTTCACATGTTTGAGCATCTTATACTGGATCTGGAGAGAAAGAAATGTGAGAGTGCACGACAGTATTTGCACTGATTGGCATATTCTCTGGAAGCTTATTAAGAAGGACGTGGATGCTATTGTCTGATGGGTGTTCAGTCTAAAGAAGATATGGGCCATGATTGTTGTTTGAGTGCTGACTCTTTAGTTACAGCTGGCTGAATGTGTTTCTGGTTTGCTGGCCTGCTGACCGGGTTTGTTTGGAGATGAGGAGGATGCAGGGAAAGTTTTGTTTTCCTTTTCTTTTCGTCCCCTGGAGCGGTCATGAAGTTTTGATGAAATGATAGAGCTTCCTTGTCTTTTAATCTCTGTAGTACAGTTCTTTGTCTTTGTTCCTTTTGCTGTTAGGTTGGACATTCATGCTTTAGGTTGAGTTGCCATCTTCCATCTCTGTTCTGGGTTGCCGGTCTGCTGATCGGCTACTGTATGTGTCTCTGGGATGCCGGCCTGCTGATCGGGTTGTTTGGAGTTGAAGAGGATGCAATACAGAGCTTTTATCTTGGTTCCTTTGCAGTGAGTTTGGAACATCAATGTTTAGTTTGGTGTTGCCATCTTACGTCCCTGTTCTGGTTTGCTGGCCTGTTGATCGGGTCTGTTTGGGGATGAAGAGGATGCAGTGAAAGTCTTTTTGTTTTGTCGCTGCTGATCGGGTCTGCTTAGGCCTTTTGGTGCTACCCTGGCTAATCCTTCTTTTCCAGAGTTGCAAAGGAGACGGTTTCTTGTGTGCATCTGTGACACTTCTTGTATATCCTGTGCAGTTTTTTTCTTTATCTTTCCTTGATTCCACCTTGGGACCAAGAAGTTTTGTATTTACCACCTTAAAAGTAATACAAAAAAAAGCAAGCGGCGCGTGATTCACCAAAAAAAAAATATCTATTGTTAGTCGGTTATAATAAGTGAACTATTATTTGTATAATGTGTATTTATATTGTATAGTAAGCAATATCTGCTATTATATATGGTACTTTATATTACCATGTTAGCATGCATTACTAGTATGGTATTGTGCATTATTGTTGCATATCTACACCGCATCTACCATCCTCAACTGCTCTCCCTTACAATGGCATTGTTGCTATGGGCATCCCTCCTTGCCGAGTCTTCGAAATCTTGTTCCCAACTTAAAGTCTATCGAGTGTCAGTCTTATAACTAGGCAACATCATCATGTTTCGTTCCCTGGTCATATTGTAAAATGCTCTAAGCATCCTTTTAATCTTATTCACAGTGATGTCTAGGTCCTGTTAAGAAGTCAAGTTACAATGGCTTTCGTTATTTTCTTTCCTTTATTGAGGATTTCTCCTGAATGTTTGGGTATACTTATTTAAGTTTCAGAATGAGATTTTGTCGGTTATCCAAACTTTTATCGATTAAAAAAAGTTTATTTGATGCTTATATAATAATTCTTCATATTGATAATGCCTTAGAGTATTTTAAAAGGCTGTCTCTAGTTTCTATGATTCTGTTTGCATGATTCACCAAACAACTCGTCCTGATACACCTCAACAAAATAGGGTTATTGAGCGCAAAAATCGTTATTTACATGATGTAGCTCGAATGCTACTGACTCAAATGTCTTTGTCAAAGAAGTTTTTATCTAATGCTCTTCTCACTGCTTGTTTTTTTATTAATCGCCAGCTGTCTCCTTTCTTTCATTGGGCCACCTCCTTTTCTATTTTACGATCAGATGAGCAAGCTTTTCCTGTTCCCCTCCATGTCTTTAGTTGCAGTGTTGTGGTTGTCTACATGCTTGATCCCGTGCAGACAAGTTGTCTCCTTGCACAGTTCCTACTATCTTTTTGGGATAGCCTCCCACACAAAAGGGGTACAAATTTTATTTTCCTCATCTTCTTTGTATGTTTGAGTTGACTTACATTACTTTTCATGAGTCTCTTCCGTTCTTTAGTGACTGTATCCAGCGTGAGGGGGAGCACAACCATGAGAGTGAACTTGCCTTTGAGAATAATAAAGTGAGAGAGCGAGAGCCACCACTTCTTGTACCGTGTGATGAGAGTGTGATAGGTACTACTACTATTATACCACCATCACCATCTACACCTTCGTCTATTCAACCATTTTCACTGGTTTACACTAGGCATGCAGGGCATCACCCAGAAGATGTTGAGACATTAGTCCAAAAAAATGACTCATCAACATCGGATACTCCTGAGGTACCTGTTCGTGCTGAGAATTTTCTTGATGCTTCTATTGTAGACTTACACCTTTTAGTTGCAGCTCATAAAGGTGTTCAGTCTTACAAAATACAATATCTCATCTCTAGTGTTTGTTGCTTATCCCATCGATCACCAGCAGCGTGCACATTTGCTTTTCAGTTAGATTCTACAACTGCTACTCGCTCATATGCAGATGCAACATGATGTGACGGATGGGCACAAGCAATGGGTAGTGAGATGGAAGCTCTTTATGAGAACTCCACTTGGGACTTGCTGGATGTTCCTTCTAGGAAGCCTGTTGTAGACTATCGTTGGGTGTATACTGTTTAACAAAAATAAGATGGATCTGCTGATTGCTTGAAGGCTCGATTGGTGATCAAAGGGTACACTCAGACACATGGAGTGAATTTCTTTAAGACTTTTTCTCCTATTGCACGGCTAAATTATGTACTTATCCTTATTTTTGTTGCTGCTCATTTGATTGGTCTCTCCTCCAGTTGGATGTCGAACCTACGCCGTCATGAGGAAAAGAACCTACGCCGTCATGAGGAAATCAATAATCCTTCATGAGGCGCAGGCAGAAAAAGAACTGGAGACGTATGGGACTCTCAACGTGAGAGGTCTATGGCTGTCCGAAAGAGTAGATTACCTGCTAGGAGAGGAAGGATGGGATTGGTGAAGAAGAAAGAAGATGGAGGCGGAGGTGGAGAGGGAGGTGTTACAGCGGCAGCAGGAGGGGGGGCGGCCGACGGGTGGTGGGTGGGGATAGGGGGCGGCGGTAGGTGGTGGAGGCGGAGGGGCGGCGGGTGGTGGTGGGGCTGGGCGGCGGTGGTGGCTGGGAGAAGGGAGGGTGGCGGCGGCGCTGGGGAGGAGGGAGGGTGGCGGCGGCACTGGGGGGAAGGGGGGTTGGCGGCGGCCGGGGGGGGGGGGCGAGGGGGGGACTTCAGGGCATGGGGGCAGAGTGGGAAGAAAAAACGGGGACCGGGCCTGCTCTTAATACCATATAGATAAACCAAGGCTTGTTTATTGAGTGAGTAAAACAGTGTACAATGCAGAGTCTTATATAACAGAAGATAGTAGAGACTAAAGCAGAGGTGAGCAATATGGGATTAAACTACAGAAGTAACCAGCATAAGTGAGGCACATGCTATGCACATGACACTCAACAAAACATAACAGAAAACAGCATATCTCTATAAAATAGATATCGCCTAGATAGAAATCCAGACTAAACCACAATGGATTTAGTCACCAAAACAAGAGGCATGTTAACCAACAATACTAAACTGAAGCCTTTAACAGAATGTGGAGGACATCAACGTGCATAAAACTTGCACCTCAACGTAGAAAGCATCCACAAGTACCATGCAAAGGTAAATGAACTGGTTTGCAACAAAGAACATGTAAAAACTCATGATTAGATATGGAAATTTGTTAAAAAGAAAATCCAAAAAAATGAAGGAGGTAGAAACAATAAAGAGAAGGAAGATGGCATTTAGTAAGTGGAGTGGTGACTAACCTCAATGGACTTCAAGGAAGAAAATGTGACAGCCTTGCTGCTAGCTACTACTTAGCAGAGAGGGTTGAAACAGGAGCTGGTGTCATGTGCTAATTGATCCAGGTTATACCCAAATTTTTTTTCAGTTTTTACTAGCCGGATACGGCCCAGATACAGTATGGATACGGCTTAAGAGTATCCAGTACGTATCCTGGAGTCGTTACGGAGTATTGGCATCCGATATGTATGTATGGCACCTGTGTTGGAGTATCCGTGCTTCATAGTGTTTGAAAAATATATTTATTTATATATATGTCATGTTTAGTGTTATATATGTCATGTTTAGTGTCGTGTCCATGTCCTATATTTTTGGAAATTGATGTGTCCTGTGTCCGTGTCTATATTTGTATCCGTGTCCGTGCTTCCTAGCCAATGACACTTGCGGCATTGCTCTACTGATAGTAAGGTATATACGTTTCTCAACGGGTATATTATATCTGGAAAGGGTGGACGATTATCATCTCATCAAGGATAGATTGGAATCTCAGTAATATCAATTAGTTTAGCTCCCATTCACTTGTTTCATCTTGTAGATCTAGAACTATTTCCTTTGTGATAAGCACAATAAGTATCCGACAAAGCTACCTCAGTCCGTAGGAAGCATCTCAACCTGCTCTAGTCTTGTTGACAAAGGCTTTAAGTTATTTTTAGTAGCATGAATTCCAGAGTTGTAGCTGTTTGGGATACTACCAGCAACATATACAATGAGGACAATCACTCTAGATGAATTCTTCTTTACCAATACAGAATGGTCAGTTTGGAACTTGTAGAAACCAATTTCGTTGGTCAGTTTGGAACTTGCAGAAGCCAAATTCGTTAAGTACATGGCTCAAGTTTTCAAAACACGCCTTAAGGCTTTACTTAAGGACAAAAATAGTTTTATGTTTAATGTGTACACTTTCACCTTCTCTCTATGAACAATGACAAATGATCGGATCAGTTCAGGCCTCTTCTCATAAGATCCTTGTAGGAGAAATATCATCAACCAACCTGTGCAAATTTCAATAATAGGAAGTGTGAAGTTGTACAAAATAATGTTGGACAACTGAAGAAAACACCTAAAATTGGTACTTTTTTATATAATCTTCTAACGATTGTACGAGAAAGTCTAGCTTATTGCGGGAGCGTGAAGGGCATGTTACTTTTTTTTAGCCTCCTAGTGCTCCAACATGAGTTTGAATCCACAACCTACCGCTGGAAAACCGACAGTCTTACCAGTTGGGATAATGATAAGTGCCTGAATGGATAATATTGACACAAACAAACTGCTGATATTGCACTTGCTAGGATCTGTAGCTTGCACTTGCTTATTCAATTGTCAAGATTGATTCTCAAAAGGTGGAAAACAAACAACAAGAACACATAAACCTGGCTTTGCAGCTGTGGGATGAATGATTGATAAGGAAACAACAATTAAAATGGTAAGAGTACAGGTCTTAGCTCGCACACGCTGTTAGACGTACCAGATGTAGAAGTAGGAGCAATTGTAAACGTGTTAATAGGCCCTTACATTAGGCCATTCTAGTCAATAACCCTTCTTCTGTTGGCCATAAGGCTCAATCTACCTAGTATGATCCTATTCATAGTACTATGTGCTAGTGTGGTGTGATAGGGAATGGTTAGCGCCTTGTTGATAAAGTAAACTCTACTATACTAATGAAACTTCTAAGGTGATAAATCGTTGCATATCATGCCAGTTTACCCTAATTATATGGATTATAACACCCCTATTATAGAGAGCCACCTAGAGAGGGAGTTTTCTACTACCATAGGTACCCACACTTTTGAATACCCAAATTACTCTCTGGAGTCCCACCATCTTGGCATCAGAGCCTGAAGGATTCGATCCAGATGATTTTTCCTCCCGCCCTCCCCCATAAACCCTTGCCTAGCAACCGTCACTGCCAAAGTAAAACCTACCCCCTGCCTCCACCTCCCAACTAGACAACCCATCTATTGTCAACACCACCACTACCATGGATCACACATCTAATGAGTTCTTGTATCATCCTAAATCCCCACAAAATAAGAGAAACAATCTTCAATATTCTCACGAACAAGAGGGTATAAGGCCATCAAGTTCTTGTAAATCTCATACAACTTGGATGCATTCTTGCTAAAATATATCTACCCCAGCATATGTTGCAATTGCAAGAGAAACAAAGTTATTTATGATGTGTTTTTCAACTTTCTTAAGGATGTAAGACATTACACATGACTCAAGTGTTTTCCAAACATTGCAATCCATTGAGACATGCTTATTGTTTTAGTTGTCTTATACATACAAGAACTTAGCTATTTTTCTACTTTGTTTCTTAGTTTTTTTAATCCAACATTGTGTAATTGGGTTTGCTTACTTACCCATTATATATGAATGGGAAATCAATCTTTTTTATGCAAGTACAATTAGTTTTTCTTACCTCAACACAGTATTGAAATAGCTCGCATAGAGTGGGTTTTTCTGCCATTGTTGCCACCCCTCTTTCCTCTCATCGTTGCTACCCCCCTTATCTCTCCGCCACTGCCCCTCCCCCCCTTTCTACTGCTGCGCCTCCCTCCTTGTAAGTAGTGCACCACCCCCCATCTTCTCTCTAGACTCCGTCCTTCTCCATGACAGAAGGTCTTTCTAATAGCCTCATGCACTAAAATTACTGTTTCGAAAGATGTATGACTCGTTTTTCTTGGCCATATGGACTTCGGGCTACTTATTCCTTGATTTATGTTGATTAGAGGTTTATGGTGGATCTCCCCCATTGTTTTAGAACCCCCCCCAAAAAAAAAAATCTCTTTGACACCGGGGTGTGATGGCATGACATGTGGTCAAAGCTCTCATACTTGTTGTCTACTACTGGCGCCTTAACTTTTGTTAGATAATATTTTTATTTATGTCTTTGTTATATTGTCTTGATATTTACATATTCTGTAAGGACCTTTCTATAAATGTTTATTCTATAAATATATGGGGTACACACATTGTGCACCCCAACACTTACCGCTCACTTAAGATGGTATCAGGGCAGGCACACTAGCCACCACCTTCCCCTCCTCTCTCCTTTCTCTACCCTAGCCGCCACCCCCCACCCCCCGCCCGCGCGACTCCCCCATCGGCCGCCGCCGGTCCCTTCCGGCGCCGCTACCCGCCGCCGCCGCGGAAGGCTGCTACCGCCGCCGCCGTGCTCCTCTCCGGGGGCCGGTAGTTCGTCTCCAGTTGGTCGTTGTGCGGTCCTGTTGGTTCCTTCTTCCGTGCACGCACTGGCTGGTTGAATCTTCGGCGGATCCCTTGGTTGGCTTCTGTCTAGGGAGTTGACGGACTTCCTTGCTTCTCCCTCTCTATCTTCCTGTGTAGGCCCTTGAGCCGCCGGGTTCTCTGCTGCGCCTAGGCGTAGCCCTTATGTAGGCTAGTCCTTTGTGGATCTCTGCTCTGTTTGCTACCGTTTAGTTGGCGGATCTAGACGGTTTTCCGCTGCTTCTGTTTTCTTCTTTGTGTTTGGATCCGGCTTGCTACTGCATCTATGGCTTCTTCACATGAGGACTACCGCCGTTAGGTGACAACCGTGAAACTCGACGGCCGCAACTATCAACACTGGGTGTATTCCATGGAGATTTTTGTAAAATCTCAGGGGAAGCACTCGCATCTGACTGAGAATCTGCCACCTACCCCGCCTGCCACTGTCGAGTCTAAGGAAAAAAACTCTATGATGACTGGGTCAAGGATGACTCTACTGTGATGACCTGGATTCTGAACAGTAGCGAGACTCGCATCAGTGTTACTCTCCTGCGCCTTTCGACGGTGAAAGAGATGTGGGATCAGCTTGTGAGCACCTACTCCCACAGCAAGAATCTGAAGAAGGTGTTTGATCTGAACAAACAGCTGGCTTGCCTACAGTTTACTGGGTCGGACATTGCAGACTACTTTTCTACATTCAAAGGTGTTTGGGCTGAACTTGAGATGTTGCATCCTCTTTCTACGGACTTGGCCACCATGCAGCGTCAGAGACAGGAACTTCAGGTGGTCCAATTTCTTTGTGGTCTTCCTGACTCCTATGCTGGAGTGGTTAACCAGATCCTTGTTGGCGACTCACTGCCCACGTTGGAGAGTGCCTTCCAACGCCTTCAACGCCTTCCGACCTCTTCTACTGATCTGTCTACTGATATAGCTAACCCCACTGCTCTTGCTTCCATGGGTGGCAGGGGTCGTGGTCGCGGTCGTGGCCACTCTCCTACTGCTCCTTCAGGGTCGAGGATCTTCTGGTCGCGGTACTTTTAGCCGTAGCTCTTCTACTGACTCATCTTCTAGAGCCACTCCTCAACGATACTGTGATTTCTGTGGTCGTAATAATCACACTGAAGACAAGTGTTGGAAGAAACACGACACTCCTGCATGGGCAAACGCAGCTACGGAGGGTACTACTCTGACTGCTCCTACTGCCACTTCGATTGAGGCCACTGCTGAGTTTATCCGCTCAGAGGTGGAACGTTTGCTACAGGAGCGGACTGCTTCATCCTCATCGGCTGGGACTTCTGGTGCTCACGCAACCACCTACTCGGGTTCTGACTCTGCCTTTCTGAGTGCCTCCTCTTCTTCTTCTATTGGTAATACAAAATGGGTGATCGACTCCGGCGCCTCGTCTCATATTTCTGGCAACCGTTCTCTTTTTTCTAATCTCTTTAAACCTCACTCTAAGTCTACTGTGATGCTTGCTGATGGGTCGAAGACTACGGTCTCTGGCATTGGGGATCTCTTTTCCCGCATCCTTCTACATTCTTCTTTATATGTGCCGAATTTTCCTTTAAATTTGTTATCTGTCAGCAAACTTGTTTGCGGCCTTAACTACAGTTTGACATTTGCTCCGGGTGAATGTGTTTTTCAGGACCTTCGCACGAGGACGAAGATTGGTGGGGGGCATGAAGGACCAGATGGACTCTATTACCTAGATGATCTACGACTGCTCAGCAATTCTGTTTCTGCTTTGGCTCTATCAACATCTGTTTCTGCATTACAGTGGCATTTTCGGCTTGGACACCCATTAGCAGCAAAGTTAAAATATGTGCTTCCTTGTGGTCGTATGCCTGTATTTAAATGTGAAGCTTGTCAATTGGGCAAGCAAACTAGATCTGTATTCCCTAAAAAATCTCAGATTGCTAGCACTGCTGTGTTTGATTTAGTACATGCCGATGTGTGGGGTCCATGTCACATTCCTAGTTTATCTGGCTACAAATATTTTATTCTGTTTATTGATGACTATTCTCGGGCTACATGGTTATTTCTGTTAAAAAAACGATCTGAAGTAGTGCCTACAATTAAATTCTTCTTTGCTGAAATTAAAACACAGTACTTGATGCCTATTAAATTTTTTTAGAACTGATAATGCATTAGAATTTGTTCAAAGCTCTGTTGAGGTGTTTTGTCAATCTGTGGGGACGATTCATCAAACTTCTTGTACGTATACACCCCAACAGAATGGTGTGCCTGAAAGGAAAAATAGGCATCTGCTTGAGGTTGCCAGGACTGTTATGCTTCACTCTAATGTTCCCAAACATTTCTGGCCGGAAGCCATTCTTACTGCATGTTTCTTAATAAATCGCATGCCGTCTTCTGTCATTGGTAATAAGATACCTGTACAGGTTCTCCAACCAAGTCTTCCGCTTTTTTCTGTTCCTCCACGGATTTTTGGGTCTACGTGTTTTGTGCAGTTGCTTGGTCCTAATCAAAATAAACTGTCCCCTAGAGCTGCAAAATGTGTTTTTCTGGGATACTCACAGACTCAGAAGGGATATCATTGTTATGATCCGGAGACAAGAAAATGGTTTCTGAGTAGTGAGGTGGTCTTTTTTGAAGATACTCCATACTATTCCTCTAAGGGGGCACACTTGAGCTTGGATTTGATTTTAACACCTCTGCCTATGACTTGTGATTCTGATAACACTACTAAACAGCATGAGACAACTACTACTCCTCCTTTACGTGTGTATCAACGCAGAAATCATGCTGCACAACCCACTACTGATGAAGACCCCCCTACTACACACCATCTTTTCCTTCTGAAGGTCCTGTGCCCACAGAGGTATTTTCTGATCTAGACTTACCTATTGCTCTCCGGAAAGACACTAGATCTTGTACATCTCATAATATAGCTAATCATGTTTCTACTGACCATCTGAGTATTCATGTTAGCAATTTTGTCACTGCTTTATCTGCCATTTTTGTACCCAAAAATGTTGGGGATGCTCTACAGAGTCAGGCATGGACTCAAGCCATGACAGAGGAGATGGCTACTCTCACTGATAGGGTACCTGGGATCTTGTTGATCCTCCTTCTAACTGTAAACCAGTTGGCTGCCGTTGGGTTTACACTGTTAAATATCATCCAGATGAGACTGTAGAACGCCTGAAAGCTCGTCTTGTGGCGAAAGGTTACATTCAGACTTATGTCTTTGATTATTTTGAAACCTTCTCTCCTGTTGCTAGGTTGAATTCAGTGCAAATTCTTCTGTCTGTGGTTGTTAATCTGGACTGGCCTCTCATTCAGCTTGATGTCAAGAATGCATTTCTTTATGGTGATCTTCAGGAGGAAGTGTATATGGAGCAACCACCTGGGTTTGTTGCTCAGGGGGAGTCACATAAAGTCTGTCGCCTCAAGAAATCTATCTATGGACTGAAGCAAAGCTCTCGTGCCTGGTTTGATAAACTGAGCACCACTTTGTCTACTTGTGGGTTTCTCAGATCTGATGTTGATCATTCTATGTTTGTTAAGAAGACATCTGCTGGTATTGTTGTCCTTATTGTATATGTTGATGACATTATTCTGTCAGGCAGTGACATTTCTGAAATTAGTGCAACGAAAGCCTATCTCTGTAAACATTTTGTTACTAAAGATCTGGGAAAACTGCGGTATTTTTTCGGAATTGAGGTTTCAAGGACCTCTAGTGCTCTTGTTTTGTCACAGCGGAAGTATGTCCTAGATCTTCTACAGGAAAGAGGTATGCTTGGAGCTCGACCTGCTGACACACCGCTTGACCCCAATGTGATAGGGATGATGCTGATTCACCTTTGTATCCAGATAGTAAAAGATACAGACATCTGGTTGGGAAGCTGATTTATCTCACTGTTACTAGAGCCGAAATTTCTACGGCAGTTGGTCTTGTTAGTCGCTATCTTGATAAGCCTAAAAAAAGTCATTTGGAAGCTTTATGTCATATTCTAAGGTATCTGAAGAATTCTCCTGGTAAAGGCTTACACTATAGAAAGCGTGGTCACTGTTCTCTTGAGGGCTATTCTGATTCTGACTATGCTGGTAGCAAGAAGGACAGGAAGTCAACTTCTGGCTATTGCACCTATGTTGGAGGGAATTTAGTCACTTGGAGGAGCAAAGAGCAAAATGTGGTGGCTAGATCCAGTGTTGAGGCAGAGTATCGTGCTATGGCTCATACTGCTTGTGAGCTTATGTGGGTGCAATCTCTTCTGAAGGTGTTTCATGTGTCTTTATCTGATCCTGTTCCTATGCATTGTGATAACAAGGCAGCTATCTTTATTGCGAGTAATCCTGTCTTTCATGAGCGGACTAAACATATTGAAGTCGACTACCACTTTATCCGTGAGGCCATCATGTCTGGACGCATCTGTACTCCCTTTACTCGCTCTGAAGATCAGGTTGCTGACATCTTCACCAAGCTGCTGGCTAAGAAGCACTTCTGCGCTCTTGTGGACAAGTTGGGTATGATCGACATCTATGCTCCAACTTGAGGGGGAGTGTTATATAATATTTTTATTTATGTCTTTGTTATATTGTCTTGATATTTACATATTCTGTAAGGACCTTTCTGTAAATGTTTATTCTATAAAGCCAAAAAGAACTTGAAAACCAGCGAGTTCACGAGCGGTTTTATTCCCTTTCAAAGTAAATAGTGTAACCCGTTCAAGAACCTTTTTAATATGGGGTACACACATTGTGCACCCCAACACTTACCGCTCACTTAAGAACTTTGACACGAAATACGATCCTATCATATGGCCTGGCGATGACACGTGTGATTGGGCACACGACATCTGATCCAGTATCTTGTTCCTATGGTCCGCTGCTGCTGCCCTGACTTTGACATGGTGTGTGAACATATCACACGATGTGTGATTGTCGGTCTTCTACGCATGTAATTTGCTACTATTGCTTTCTCAACACCAACTTGACGTGTGCTTGCATAACATGCCATGTACCTCTGTGTCTACTTTTCTATTTTGTAAACATCATATAAAATGTGTTACAATATATGTTTTCTATATTCTGTTATTTATTTTGTTATTTGTTTATTCTGTATGGACCTCTCTGTAATTGTCACAGTGTTATATATATGAGGGTGCACACTTTGTGCAACCCTATGCTCTCTAAAACCCTGATTATCTACATGGTACCAGAGCAGGTCCAGACCTAGGGCCTCTCTCTCTCCCTCCCTCCCTCTCCGGCGCCGCCCCCCCCCCCCCCCCCCGCCCACAGCCGCCGCCGCCGGCCCAGGCAGCCGCAGGAGCCGCCGCCGCCGGGGGCAGCAGCAGCAGGCGCCGCCGCCGCCGAGGCAGGTCCAGCCCGCCGGCCGGCCGCCTCCCTGGCCTAGTCTACCGTCTCCCGCCAGCTCCCGGTCCGTCTACTCTCCTGGCTTGGTGCTCCGCTAGTGCTTGAGCAACCGTTGGTGTTGTTCGCACAGCAGGTGCGCTGCCGGGTTGATAGATCTGGCATAGTTTAGTCTTCCGGGGGAGATCGGTACGTTGTTCGGCTAGGGCCTTCGTCGGTTCGTGTTGTTTGTACCTGCCTGCCCGTGTAGGCTTCGGCCTCCGGGTCTTCTACTACACCTTGGTGTAGTCTGTATGTGAGAGGTCCCGTGTGATCGTTTACCTGCCTGTCTTGCCTGCCTGCTGTGCTTGCCTTTCTGATGGCGTCCTCGACTGATGATCTGCGTCGTCAAGTTACTACGATCAAACTTGACGGACGCAACTACCAGCTGTGGGTCTGTTCCTTTGTGATATATGCTAAATCACAAGGGAAATATTCCCATCTCATTCGTGCCGGTCCACCACAGCCTGCTGAAGATGCTGATTTGAAGGACGTCAAAGCCTATGATGATTGGGTCCGTGATGACTCAACAGTGATGACCTGGATTCTCAACAGCTCGGTTGAGAAAATTAGTGTGACTCTTCTCCGATTACCTACGGCAAAGAAGATGTGGGATGAACTTGCTGGCACCTTCTCCCACAGCCAGAATCCGAAGAAAGTGTTTGATATCAACAAACAGCTTAGTCGTCTCACCTTCACTGGTACTGATATCGCCGATTACTTCTCTACGTTCACCGGGTTGTGGGGTGAACTGGAGACGTATCATCCCTTGTCCACGGATCTGGCGACTATGCGCAAACAGCGCGATGAGCTACAGCTGATTCAGTTTTTGAGTGGCTTGCCTGACTCCTATGCTGGAGTTGTGGATCAGATTCTGGCTGGTGATCCACTGCCTTCCCTTCGGAGTGCCTACCAGCGACTTCTGCGTCTTTCCTCCCCGACACCAGATGTTGGGGACTCTACTGCCTTAGCTGCCTGGGGTGGTCGTGGCCGTGGTCGCGGTCGTGGTCGTGGCCGCTCTTCTGATGGACGTCCTCCCCTTGGTGCAGGGCGTGGTCGTTCTCCTACTGCTGGGCGTGGGGCCCCTCCTGCTACTACTACTACTGCGCGACCTTCGCCTGGATCCCGTTTGTGTTCTTACTGTGGTCGGACGAACCACATTGAAGAAAAATGTTGGGAGAAGTATGGAAAACCTGAATGGGCAAACACTGTTGCTGACTCTTCCACTGCTGCTTCTGAGGGTGCTGCACATCCTTCTACACCAGACACTGCGGACACTACTACTGCTGACTACATCCGGGCTGAGGTCGAACGTCTTCTTTTGGAGCGTGGTGGTTCCTCTTCTGACGCATCCACGAGTGGAGCTCATGCTACCCTTACTGGTTATGATACTGCTTTTTTGAGTTCACATTTGCCTCCTCCATCTGGTAATAATAAATGGGTGATTGACTCTGGTGCATCCTCCCATATTTCTGGAAATCGGGCTTTGTTTAAGTTTATCTCTAAACCTGCTCATAAATCTACAGTTATGGTTGCTGATGGATCTAGATCTTCTGTTTCTGGCATTGGGGACATTATGTCTCAGTCTTTTATCAAATCTGCCTTATATGTGCCTAACTTTCCTATGAATTTATTATCTGTGAGCAAACTTGTAAGGAATTTAAACTGTAGCCTGACATTCCGTCCTGGCTCTTGCATTTTTCAGGACCTTCTCACGAGGATGAAGATTGGTGGGGGGTATGAAGGTGCTGATGGTCTCTACTACTTGGACGAGATGCCAAAGTCTACTGAAGTTTCAGCTCTATCTGCATCAGTCTCTACTTTACAGTGGCATTACCGGCTGGGACATCCTTCTTCTGACAAACTGCGCCATTTATTTCCTGATATGAGTAGCTGTAGTCTCCAGTGTGAGTCTTGCCAATTGGGTAAACAGACTAGATCGGTATATCCGCGGCGCAGTTCTATGAGCAGCAGGCATATTTTTGATATAGTACATTCTGATGTGTGGGGACCATGTAATGTACCAAGTGTGTCTGGTTATAGATACTTTATTTTGTTCATTGATGATTTTTCGCGGACTACTTGGCTATTTCTGTTGAAAAGTAGATCCGAAGTGCTATCTACAATAAAGTTCTTTTTTGCTGAAATTAAAACTCAGTTTGGTGTGCCTATTAAAATTTTTAGAACTGATAATGCTTTGGAGTTTGTTCAAAAAGATGTGGAATGTTTTTGTAAAACTGTTGGAACTTTACATCAAACCTCTTGTGCCTATACACCACAACAGAATGGTGTTGCAGAAAGGAAGAATCGTCATTTATTAGAAGTGGCCCGCACTATCATGTTACATTCACATGTTCCTCGTTCTTATTGGCCAGAAGCGGTTATGACTGCTTGTTTTCTTATTAATCGTATGCCCTCATCGGTTATTGGTAACAACATCCCGTTTCAAGTTTTACATCCGGAGGCACCCTTATTTTCTGTTCCTCCACGGATTTTTGGTTGCACGTGTTTTGTCCGTCTTCTTGGCCCGTCTTCTGATAAACTCTCGCCTCGTGCAACTAAATGTATTTTCTTGGGATATTCGAGGACTCAAAAAGGCTATCGCTGTTATAATCCTGCTACGAGAAAGTGGTTGACTAGTAGTGATGTGGTATTTTTTGAGGACACTCCTTTTTATTCATCTGGGGGAGACAAATTGCAACCAGATCTCATTGCACCACCCTTGCCGATTCTGTCTGATTGTGTACCTGAGACAGTTGATACTGAGATGCCAGTTCGTCCTCAGCTTCGTGTTTATCAGCGCAGGAACAAAGCACCTTCTTCTCATGTACCCCCCCCAGCCGACCAATCTTCACCTCCAGAAGGTTCTGCTTCTCCTGAGGTACAATCTGATTTACATATTCCTATTGCTCTTCGCAAAGGAACTCGTTCCTGCACGTCTCATAGTATTGCTCATTTTGTATCTACTGATCATCTCACTGCTCCGGCGCGTGATTTTGTACATGCCTTATCTGCTGTTACTGTTCCTAAGTCTATTCAGGATGCTCTGCGGAGTACATCATGGACTTCTGCTATGCAGGATGAGATGACAGCTTTGACTGATAGAGACACTTGGGAGCTGGTGGATCCTCCTCCTCAGTGCAAGCCTGTTGGTTGTCGCTGGGTTTACACTGTCAAATATCAACCGGACGGTACAGTTGAACGGTTGAAAGCTCGATTGGTTGCCAAAGGATATACTCAGACCTACGTCATTGACTATTTTGAGACTTTTTCCCCTGTTGCTCGCTTGAATTCTGTTAGAATATTGTTATCTGTAGCTGTAAATTCTGACTGGCCCCTTCTACAGCTTGACGTGAAGAATGCTTTCTTATATGGTGATCTGCAGGAAGAGGTTTACATGGAGCAACCTCCTGGGTTTGTTGCTCAGGGGGAGTCTCATAAAGTTTGTCGGCTTAAAAAATCTATTTATGGGCTTAAGCAAAGTCCACGTGCCTGGTTTGATAAATTAAGCAGGATTCTTTCTGATTTTGGCTTTCTACGGTCTCAAGTGGATCATTCTGTCTTCACGAAGAAAACGTCTGCAGGGATTATTATTCTGATTGTCTATGTAGATGATATCATTATTTCAGGCAGTGATTCTGCAGGTATTCAGGCCACAAAAACTCATTTGGGTAAGCATTTTGCTACCAAAGACTTGGGCAGATTACGATACTTTCTGGGTATAGAGGTTTCCAGGAACTCTAGTGCTCTTGTATTGTCCCAACGGAAATATGTACTTGATATCTTGCAGGAAACTGGTATGATGGGAGCAAGACCTTCAGATACTCCTATGGATCCCAACGTTGATTGGGACGATGATACCTCACCTATGTTTTCTGAGCCAAAGAAATACAGGAGACTTATTGGGAAATTGATTTATCTGACTGTTACTCGTCCTGATATTACTACTGCTGTTGGTCTTCTGAGCAGGTACTTGGACAAGCCTAGACAGTGTCATTGGGATGCTGTATGTCACATTCTGAGATACTTAAAAAGGGCACCTGGCAAAGGTTTGCATTACAAGAAATCTGGACACTGTAAACTTGAAGGCTATTCTGATTCAGATTATGCGGGCAGCAGGATTGACAGGAAATCCACCTCTGGCTACTGTACCTATGTAGGGGGTAACTTGGTGACTTGGAGGAGCAAGAAACAAAATGTTGTAGCTCGCTCCAGTGCTGAAGCTGAATACAGGGCTATGGCCCATACTGCCTGTGAACTTCTCTGGGTGCGCTCTCTTTTGCATGAACTTGGGATTGAATCTTCTTATGCGATTCCTATGCACTGTGACAATCGAGCTGCTATTTTCATTGCCAATAATCCTGTTTATCATGAGCGCACCAAGCATATTGAGGTGGATTGCCATTTTATTCGAGAGTCTGTTCTGGC
This sequence comes from Alisma plantago-aquatica, assembly GCA_963693085.1. Lineage (NCBI taxonomy): Eukaryota > Viridiplantae > Streptophyta > Magnoliopsida > Alismatales > Alismataceae > Alisma > Alisma plantago-aquatica. Next base: position 1,044,081,567 of record OY856410.1, read on the forward strand.
TGGTAAAATTTGCACTCCTTTCACGAGATCTGAAGATCAAGTTGCTGATGTCTTCACGAAACTTCTGGCTAAGAAGCATTTCTGCACACTGGTGGACAAGTTGGGCATGATTGATATCTATGCTCCAACTTGAGGGGGAGTGTTACAATATATGTTTTCTATATTCTGTTATTTATTTTGTTATTTGTTTATTCTGTATGGACCTCTCTGTAATTGTCACAGTGTTATATATATGAGGGTGCACACTTTGTGCAACCCTATGCTCTCTGAAACCCTGATTATCTACAAAATGAAAGATGTTTCTTTACATAATTAGGTCGCTCGTAATGTAAAGAGTATATCTCCCCATATGGACCTGCTACTTGTTGGAGAAGGCATGCTTAACAGAAGCCATGGGGAATTTGGCAACACAGACAAACAATTTGTTGGCTAATGGGTTATAGAATTCTATTGCAGCATCAAGTAGGGGTGGAGGACCCCGTGATTAGTTAATGGGCTGCCACCACAATATATCGAGGATAACACGATGAGGATGGGGACAAGTAGCAGGAAGCAGAGGTTAGTCACCACAACCTGCTCAAGTCCCAACAGCTTGTGGGGTGAGAAGGGGCAAGGGATGTTGCATGTGGGCTGGTGTATGCACGTGTATATCCCTGTGGTTGGTGTTATATCTGATATCATACAATGTGAAAACTAGGGCTTACGAATTTTCCTTAATAGTCAATATAGGATTGCATCATTGTTGTTGTGTGGGAAGGGATTGCCTACCGTTACACAGTGGTATAAAGGTAAAGCAGAGATATCTAATGAAATCCTTTGCAGTGTGATTGTCTTGACTTGCACATGCACAAATGATTGGAAACTCCATGACTATGTATAGTAACCTAAATTTATCAAAGTTTGTTGATTAAAATTCTAAACTACATGGTTGAATGACTCAGTTTGAACACTTTGAATAAAAAAAATTCTTCTGATCACTAATTTCTCTCTTTTTCTGAATGATGCAGTGGCATTTTACCAGCAATTGATCTCATAAGTGAGCATGCTGTAGTTGGAGTAAGTTTTTCAGTTTTATTGACTATAATGAGTTGAAAGTGTCATCAGTTTCTTGATCAAATTACTTAAAAGCAATATCTCTGTTCTTCTTATAACATATCTCTAAGGAATTTTCAGTTTATTTCAGTCATTCAGTTTAATTTGAGACCTCCATGTTGTGTAAAGTATAAAGTTTATTTTTGAATTTTGTACATATGTCCGTCTTACTATCTGTTTTTTATTATGGGATTTATTCAATTTGCAAATATCCATGCTGTCTTACTGCATCAAGTTTTTGTATATAGCTCTGAACGTATATATCCTTGTACCGTATGATAATATGATTAATATATTGAACAATGCTCATTATGGTATTTGCCCCAGTTCCATCAAACATGATCCACGTTCTGGAATTAGCATAGTCCTGAAATATTATCTGCATATTGAGTTTTACTCAGTCCTTGTGTTATCTGTTTTCAAATCATTTCTTAGCACAAATTTTAGGGAGCTGATATAAATAAATTCCTAGACTCGATTAATATAACCTTACCTGTAAGGATTGAGATGAATAAGTTGTCTCCTGACTCCTCTGCCCTCCCCTTCCCCTAAAATGATATTGAGTTTTATCAATCTTGAGATGCATAAGTAAAAAATGTTTATATGTATGCTGCCTATTTGCTTGGTTTTCAGGTTATTGAATCCTTGTATGGTGCCTGTCTTTTAGATGTTCAAGTTGTTGCATACATTAACATTTATTCCGAACTAACTTCAAGCCACCTTACTGCAGATATTGTACTTCATAGGTTCAGCATTCTTCTGCATTGAATCGTTACTTAGTATTTGGGTCATTCAGGTAGCAACATGTTTATATTTTTCTTGAATTTTTTCCATTGAAGTTGTTTGCGGTTATAATTTTCCCTATTCACAAATCCTTTTGTAATAAGATTAAGCAATAAAAAAACCTGCCACACTGGCAAGTGTTTCTCTTCTCTCTAAAATTGTAAGACCTATAAGTGATAATTTAACAAGTTGTAAACTATAATTTCTATAGATCCTCTTTCTAAGCAAGTGTCAAATTATTGGTTCAACTATTGTTCAAAGTTTGAGAATAACCTTAGTACGACAGTGAGTCAGTGATTAAAAGCAATTTCTCTCATGGTCTCTCAAGGAACATATAACAGTGGGTCAGTGGCTAAATAAGCAAATGGCTGATATTTCCGATGAGCTGTCAAAGAGGCAGTCATGAGAAACCATGGTTGTATACCTTATTTGCAACTTTTCCCAGTGGAAAAAGCAATGAGATAAGTACCGCAATACATCGAGGCAGATGTATTGTATTGGGGGATGATTTCATTGACATGGCTTTGGATAAGCTATTTAACATACATTCAGAGTTGCAGTCCAAGATGCATTCACTATTTGTCATCTTAAAGTCTGATGTTGCAAGAAATAGTGTGATTCAATCTTTTACTAGATCAGAAAAATGTGAGCTAAACTGCTATATTATCTATACCTGAGGGAAACATAGATTAACAAAACACATTTTGATGATGACCCCGACCAATTTAATATCATAAGTAATATTGACTATCTCCAGAAAATCACGACTACATGTATTGAATTTACAAAGCGATCATACCAATTAGGTCTCAAGAACCCAGCTAAGCTGGACTAAATTTACAATGCGCTCATACTAGTAAGTTTATCTAAGACCTCTTGTCTTTTATCACCATTACTAGATTGAGGTTTCATTGGAGCACAATAATCTTGATGTACCAGTATGTTTCACAACTTAGTCAACTCCTTTGGGCAAACTATAGTTCCTTAGAACGCAAGTTATATCCAGAGACTAGCTGTCAATAAAGCTGACAAATTTGTTTATAAAACCATCACAATTTATAGCAACAGATCGAAATAGCTACTTGTAAGCATTGTATCCACCCTCCAGATGTGCTTTTGTCAAGCTAGACAGACGTCTCTTGACACCATGGTTGCAATAAAACCTATCTAATTTCTGAGTCCTAAAAATCTGTACAGACTTAAACTCAAAATACTAATATTTATAATTAAGATTTGTAGAAAGTATAATTGGGAAGAAAACAATATTTACTGTACAAACTTTGAAAGAATCTTATCTTCGACTTGGACAAAAGACTCAAAGAAGAAATAGATAAGGAAGTAAAGTATCCCAAACAAAGGCCTTTACACATTATGTAATAGGATCCATTGAACTTGACAGATGTCTGGAATATGTTTCAGAGGCCTCTGCAGAAGAAGACAAGGTCAAGTATTCTAATTACAAGGTCAGGAAATAGAACATAGAAGATATATGTTCAACCAAAGTGGGACACATCATTCCCTTTTCAAAGATACGTCATGTTCTTAGTGGACACCATGTAACAAGACATCAACTTCGAGTCGACTTCGACAGGTGTGGAAGTGGAAGTTTGTAGAAACATCGAGGAAAATTCAAGGATTTTTACAATTAAACTTCGACACATCTTTGACAAGAATTAAGCTAAGAATAGTGATTTCATTATGAAAATTGATATATTTCTTCAAATCTAGCTTTCAAACAAAATATATGCTTATATATAGCCATCCATATAGGTTTATGTATGTAGTAGAACACAGTCACATGCAAATGTACAACACGTCATCTTCGTGTCAACGTCGACATGCATGGAAGTTTACCAGGTTTCGACATTGATATTGAACATCGACATGCATAGACATATGTAACATCGAGGATTAATCGCCAGATGTTGAGGATGTTTAGTACCATGATGGACACACCATGTCTGGTACATGCCATGTCAAAGATCATTAGCAGTTATTGATGTAGGAAGAAGGTGAAATTTCATGTTTAGGAAGACACGCCGTGTCAAGGTCATCACGCCTTGTTTGGGGTATGACACGTCGTGTGAATGATTTGGTACTGGGGAGATAATAGTTGAGGGTCATGTTGTGTCTTTGATATGGCATTTCGTGTTAGGGTGTGACAAGTCGTGTGTCGATTAGGACACACCATGTTCTTATGGAGCTAAACCTGGGGAAAAGAAGAGACAACAATACTGTGGGGGTCTTATGAGGAAGTGTTGTGTTTTGTCGTCGCAGCAGTAGAGAAAGGCCGTAAATGACCCAAATTCAATGGCAATAGTATAAGGATCGCTGTGGATCTCCAAGGGAGTAAAGAATATGTCGAAAATATTCGATCATATAAGAAAAGTATAGGTAGAGAGTCTAGAGACCTATAACAGGTGGTCATGGATGACCACCATCACATGCCCTACTACTTTTCAAAAAACCAATCTTTGAGGAATAGTACAGTCGGAAATACTGTAGGCTACTCCATTAAATCCTCTAATTGAAGAGATGATAGTATATAAGAGAGGGCGCCTCCCTCTAATCATAATCATTGATGGTTAGAGAGATGATTGTCTCTTAGACTGACAACTAACTGGAGAATGGTTGGGCACTGGCAGAGAAGGCAGATGAAAGTGGTGTCTGGACATCCTTCTCTGATACCATGTAGAAAGTAGGCACCATTGTTTTATTCATAAAAAATAGACCCCTCTTGTATATAGGAGGAGGAGATACATGGTATCCAAGAAAATCCCTAATGGACCTTTTGAACTGACTTTCACATTCCTACTCCATTGACTATAGTTCATCTTAGTCAAGTTCCTCTTGATGACAACTTCTATAGTAAAACGCAAAAGATGTGAAGCCATCGTGAATGTTTGCTTTATACATGACTCTTAGACCCTTTTGTTCGAATTCGGAGTAATAGAAGAATAAAAGGATGCATCAGCAGATGTGGGCTATCCTTCTTTAGTGATAATGACTAGGAAAGATGGAAAGAGTCAATGTGATATATTTGGGCAAAAGATCTAGGGATTGAGATAGCAATGGTAAGACACACTACAAATTTGGACAACGACTTAAGGAACAACAAAAGTGATTACCACTAATTCTTATGGAGACAATTGGAGGAGTAGTAGCTGCTCTGACCTTGATTGCTAAGAGTGGAGTTCTTTTCTCCCGTTGTTGTTTGCAATGAAAGCCAAAGACGAGAAGGAAGAGGAGCACGGTGATCTCCAACGACAAGAGGAGAGCAGGTAGGGGAAACCACCATCTGCAGTGAAAATCCCTCTCGGAAGCAACAATCTGCAACAACAACAACTCTTAGCCATTGTGACTAAATGGCAGCCCAAGGAGGGAGAGGACCAAACAAATCATTCTTATTGGAATTAGGCTCTGATAACATGTTAATGACACAATGTGGGAGAGTACACGATGCAATAGTCATAGCATTTCTTGTTATTTTTTATATAGGACAGTACAAGGCATGAATTTTTACATCAAACCTCTTCACTACTGCTACTTCGTATAGATATATGCAAATATTTATGGGTATATATATCATGGTTAATCCCAGAAAAATGGACTAAACCATGTACAAGATATAACCAAGGTATGTATTAATGTTTTATATGGGTATTTTGTCTTCCTATAATAGGTAGGAGGGGATGCAATATAAATACTACAGTATTTATAGTACAATTAGAGCCCTAAAAGGCATTGCATAGTGTTAGCATTGGAGAATATTTGGTTAATGGGCTTAGGCCCTGATAGGCATAGGTTTTTGTACTCTATTAGCAAGTACTGAGATTACTCTATATCATCTACATGGTATCCATAGTCTCGTATAAATAAGCAGCCTAAGTTTTTTTCACATATTTTAGAGGCTTACAAAGTCAATTCTATATCAAATTTGGACATTTGGGTTTCTGAAGATATCTATTGTGGCTCTAATACATCGTCTAGATCTTTTACATTACAGTTTAAAGGTCTGATATATATATACTACAGTCCTCGACAATGACAGGCATAGACTAATGTGAAAAAGAAAATATACATTAATGGTATAAATTTCTAATTATAGTGGTATATACACACTTATCATGGACAAATACTCATTAGTTGAACGTCAGAACAGTATAAAAGTGCATTAATAACCATTAATATGCATATGAATCCACAAATTACCCAACACAGAAAACCAGTTGTGGCATAGGTCAAGGAGACGTGTAGGCATGCCTTAACAAGTATGGTTGGTAGAAGAGATCAATGTGGCGTCACTCGTGATAAAAGGCACTATATCGGTACATCAGCAGCAACAAGTACAGATCCTCGAAGGAGATGATTAACATGAAACAGGGACAATGCTCAGAACGAGACTGCCCTGAGAACAACAATAGGCAACAGCAGTAAGATATAAGCAATAGGACCTGTGAACAGCCTACTACAAAGATGAAATGCCACCACCTACTGATAGTAAAGAACCCGTTTTTCTTTAGCTTTTGTCTCAGTGCTCCTACTTCTATATTGTATGGAAACATATAATTAGGGAAGAAACATTATATGATTAAAAAAACCTACGCCCATATACATGCTTCAAACAATACAATGTGCCACACACTGATAGAGCGATCAACAATTGGGAAGTCATTTAATGGTTTCCCGATCTTTTAAGCTGAAGGGTCGACTCCATGTGCACTGATCATTGAATGCTACCTGTGCACAGACTGTCAAAATTCTTCAGTTTTTGTACATGCTTGGGCATCACTGATGAACTACAGGTTTGTGGTTGTTGAAGCACGAAGAGAACTAGTTAAACGATTTCCCATTTACTGAGTTGTTCAAAAGCTCAAGAATATTAAAGAAAGCTGGTATGATGGAACAAGGAAAAAGTTGGTGATTTGGTAGATAATGCAAAAAGATAGTCAGAAGCGCTCAAAAATCCAAGAACATGCTGGTATGAACTTTGACAACCTCCTTGTCCATTAATTGGCAGTAGATGCAAGGAATAAGACTTTAGAAGCCATGATAGTAGAAGAGTCCTTAATACAACAAAAACTGAGAATCTTCTGGCTAAAACAAGGAAATCAAATTCAAAAGTCTTCTATTCCTTCTTGAAGACAAGAAGATTGAGAAACCAAATCCACCACTAAAATTGAAGATGAGCACTGAGTGATGCTCGGACCATACCTTGATAAAAATCACTTTATCAATTACTGTTTCACTCTCTCAACAATACTGATGACTCCCAAGACTCCCAACCTTACTTAAAGGAGGAATTGGGAGATCCCACAGGCCACAACGTTTTACGAATGATGCTTGGCTTTAACAAACTATGTTGTGCTGATGCAATAGAGTATGATCATAAAGTTGTGGATGGTGTTAAATGCCCACGGCTAGATGGATATAATGCCTACTTCTAAAATCTGTTTTGACACGAGTAAAAGAGCACATAAAGGATTGGAGGCCTTCTTCACCATACGACCTTATCTATAAAATCAATCTGAATAGGCTGCAACCTATTCTACCAAGCTGATAAGGGAAAATCAAACCACATTGGAGGGGGAGGGGGGGTTACATAACAGATGTCATGTTATGTAAAATGAGTTGATTAGCAGATTTACCAAAATAATTGTGGTGCTATTGTTATGTAAAATAAATTGATTAGCAGCTTCACCAAAATAATTGTGGTCCTAAGATGAGAATAATAGCTGATCTAACAAGGGCATATATCCCATCAAAAGGTAGTATCTTGTGATAATAATGGAGAAATTCAAATTCCCTAATGTTGGCTGCATTTGTTATATGAATGCTTAAATCTTACCTCTTTTTAGGTTCTTATAAATGGTGTACTATTTGCTTCTCTCAAAGCCTCCTATGGCATGCATCCGGGCGATCCCTTGGCACCCTACCTCTTTTTGATTGGAAAGTAAGGGCTTACTTCCATGATTTAATGTAAACCCCACACACTCTGAGAAATAAAGAAATTTGGCGTTTGGATATCATCTTTGCAGACGTCTTCGTGTTCAATGGAGGTCGTAAGGTTAGTGCTACATGTATCAAGGAGATCCCACTTGTGTTTGGTAAATTTTTTGGTCACAGTCTAATCTGAGAAAAAGCCACTTGTTCAGAATTAAGGGAGTAACAGAGGAACTGACATGTGAGGTGCTTGCAGCGGAGACTATGTAACTTTCATTCAGATACCTTGGCCTCCCTCCTTTTTTTGGTTGATTGTCCAAAGAGATGTGTGCTTCACTTATAATAAAGTTCAAAAAATACTCTTGGAAGGGATGACTGTTATCAAATAGTGGTGTGAAAGGATGGAAATTGAACAGGATAGTGCATAATTCAAGTCAAAATCTAGTTACAAAAGTCTTGTATGGCATCAGAAGCAAAATCTGATGCATTGAATGAAACATCCAAATTTTATCTAACTGGATGCTATGCGTAAATTGCTAAATAAACTAAAAGTAAATGCATAGGATAAATATGGATTTTATGTGAACTACAATTGTTATATAAAATCGATCTAATTAATTATTCATACCTGTGAAAGACAATGAGATTTGGAGAGCTTAAGGTTGCACAATGTGTGCACCCTTCTATTTATAGAAAAGTAACAATTACAGAAAGGTCCAGATATAATGGAAAATAACATAGCATAAATAAAGCAACACATATATTAACACTCCCCCTCAAGTTGGAGAATAGATGTCAATCATGCCCAACTTGTCCATCAAAGCGCTGAAATGCTTCTTAGGCAGCAGTTTGGTGAAGATATCAGCAACCTAGTCTTCAGATCGAGTAAAAGGTGTGTAGATCTTGCCAGTAAGAATAGATTCCCGAATAAAATGACAGTCTACCTCGATATGCTTGGTGCGCTCATGATAGACATGATTGTTGGCAATAAAGATAGCAAATTTATTATCACAGTGCATGGGTATAGCAGAAGAAGACTCAACACCGAAGTCTTTAAGAAGAGAGCATACCCAAAGCATCTCACAAGCAGTATGGGCCATAGCCCTATATTCAGCTTCAGCACTAGATCTGGCAACCACATTTTGTTTCTTGGATCTCCATGTGACTAGATTGCCTCCAACATAGGTACAATAGCCAGAAGTGGATTTCCTATCAATCCGACTCCCTACATAATCAGAATCAGAATACCCTTCTAGAGAGCAGTGCCCATTTTTCCTATAATGAAGTCCCTTGCCAGGAGACTTTTTTAGATATCACAGAATATGACATAGTGCATCCCAGTGGCACTGTATGGGTTTATCTAGGTACCTGCTAAGAAGTCCCACAGAAGTAGATATGTCATCTCTAGTCATAGTTAAGTATATCATTTTACCAATCAATCTCCTGTACTTTTTATTATCAGCAAAAGATGGAGACGAATCATCATCCCAATTGACATTGGGATCTAGAGGAGTGTCAGCAGGTCTAGCTCCAAGCATACCAGTTTTCTATAAAAGATCTAGAACATATTTCCTCTGAGACCACTAGTGCATTAGAGGTTCTGGATACCTCTATGCCTAGAAAATACCGCAGTTTACCCAAGTCTTTAGTAGCAAAGTGCTTGCAGAGATGGGCTTTAGTATCCTGAATAGCAATAGAGTCACTGCCAGAAAGAACAATATCATCCACATAGACAATAAGAATTACAATGCCAGTAGAGGTCTTCTTAGTAAAAACAGAATGATCCACTTGAGATCTCAGAAAACCAAAAGCAATAAAAATTTTGCTTAATTTATCGAACCAGGCACGAGGGCTCTGTTTGAGCCCATAAATAGACTTCTTCAACCTGCAGACTTTGTGTGACTCCCCCTGAGCAACAAATCCAGGGGGTTGCTCCATATACACTTCCTCTTGCAGATCACCATACATGAAAGCATTCTTAACATCTAATTGCAGTAGAGGCCAGTCCAGATTAATAGCAACAGAACAAAGAATTCTGACTGAATTAAGGCGGGCAACAGGAGAAAAAGTTTCAAAGTAATCAATACCATAAGTCTGTGTATACCCTTTTGCAACCAAGCGTGCCTTCAGCTGTTCTATAGTACCATCAGGTTGATATTTAACAACATATACCCATCTGCAACCTACAATCTTACATTGAGGAGGTGGATCCACCAACTCCCAAGTTTGTCTGTCAGTAAGAGCACACATCTCTTCTTGCATAGCAGAAGTCCAGGCTGTACTTTGCAAGGCATCATGAGTATTTTTCGGAATAGTGACAACAGATAAAGCAGAGACAAAATTGCTAGCATGAATACTCAGATGTGCAGTAGATACATGGTTAGAAATGTTATGAGAAGTGCAGGAACGAGTTCCCTTTCTAAGAGCAATAGGTATATCCAGGTCAGAAATTACCTCAGGTGTGGCAGGACCTTCTTGAGGAGGAGATTGGTGTTGAGTGGGGGGTACTTGTTCAGGTGGAGGCCTGTTCCTGCGCTGATAAACAATAAGAGGTGGTGTCGTATTCTTAGGTGGCATTTGATCAGAATTCTCAGACACACATTCAATAGTAAGAGGCAGAGGGGAAGCAATAATATCAGGCTCCAGACTATCTCCGCTAGATTAGTATGGGGTATTCTCAAAGAAGACAACATCACTGCTGATAAACCATTTCTTTGCAGTAGGACTATAGCATCTATATCCTTTTTGTGTACGAGAATACCCTAAGAAAATACATTTCTTTGCAGATAATGCCGATAAAGTAGAAGCCAGTGCAACCTTGTCCAGTCTTGGCAGATCATCCAGATAAAAGAGGCCATCAGATCCTTCATGCCCCCCCCACCAATCTTCATCCTTGTGCGAAGGTCCCGAAAAACACACGAACCGGGTATAAAGGTCAGGCTACATTGCAGGCTGCGTAAGATTTTGTTAACAGATAATAAATTCAGCGGAAAACGAGGCACATATAAATCCGACTTCAGAAGAAACTTAGATACAATGTCTCCAACCCCAGAAACTGCAGACTTAGAACCATCAACAAGCATGATAGAAGAAGCAGTAGCTGGTCTAGATAAATTTCTAAATAAAGCTCGATTTCCAAAAATGTGAGACGATGCGCCCGAATCGATAACCCATTTTGTATTACCAGCACTAGAAGATGGAGTACTGAGGAAGGCAGTATCACAACCCGAGTAGGTCGCAGCATGGGCTCCACTTGTAGTAGCAGTAGAAGAGGAGCCAGTACGCTCACGTAGTAGGCGCTCCACCTCAGCACAAATGTAATCCGCAGTGGCAGTACCCGAGTCATCAGACAGAACAGGCTGGGTAGGTGTCTCTGAAGTAGCAGTAGTGTCACTGGCCGCATTGGCCCATGCAGGTTTACCATACTTTTCCCAGCACTTGTCTTCAACATGATTAGACCGGCCACAGAAGTTGCAGAAGCGTTGGCCAGTCTGAGGACGAGCAGCAACAGTAGTAGATCCAGAGGATGCTCCACAACCCGCAGAATTCCTCCCCCTGCCAATACCAAGAGGAGGACGAGCATCATATGAACGACCGCGTCCACGGCCACGACCATGACCAAACATCGCAACAAAAGTAGTCGAATCCCCAGTATCAGTAGGAGTCTCAGATGACGATGCAGGCAAGCGTTGTAGTCTCTGAAAGGCAGTCTGAAGAGTAGGCAGCGGATCACTGGTGAGAATCTGATCCACCACCCCGGCATAGGAATCAGGTAAGCCACAGAGGAACTGGACTACTTGCAACTCCTGTCGTTGTCGTTGCATAGTAGCCAAATCAGTAGACAAGGGATGGTAGGCTTCCAACTCCCCCCACAATCCCTTGAAAGTAGAGAAATAATCCGTCAGATCAGAATCAGAGAAACGCAGACGGATGAGTTGCTTGTTGATATCAAAGACCTTCTTTGGATTTTGACTATGTGAATATGTGTTGGTAAGTTGATCCCACATTTGCTTTTCCGTCTGCAGGTACAATAGTGTGACACTAATCTTGGTCTCACTACTATTCAGAATCCATGTCATGACTGTGGAGTCGTCCTTAACCCAATCATCATAGGCTTTCACATCCTTCGAATCGGCTGTTGCAGGAGGCACGGGTGGTGGATCTCGCATCAGGTGCGACATTTTTCCTTGTGATTTAACATATATCTACATAGAGCACACCCAGTGCTGGTAGTTGCGCCCATCCAGCTTCACAGTTGTCACCTGACATCGCAGATCGTCATGAGTAGACGCCATTAGGAAGAAACAGATGCAGACGTAGAGTTACAGGCAGGCAGCAGCAGTTAGGCACAGGAAGTAGAAGTCAGCAGTCACAGGCAGAAGTCCAACACATGGACTAGTAGTAGAAGGTAGAAGATCCACGCATGGATTGTAAAAAAAACCCACGTAGGGGCAGCAGAGAAGAGAAAAAACCTACGCCAACATGGAGGACCAGTCAATCCACCATGAGGCGCAGACAGACAGAGAGGATGAAGCCCGTTACGCCGTCAACATCCCAGAACTGGAAAGTTACCGAGGCTGTCCGGAGATTTCAGAAAGAGAAACGGAGCTAGACGGAGGGGCCTGTGGTGGATTAGGCCACAAGGATGGAGGTTATTAGGGGATTAGAGGCGGATGGAGGGCTGCGGAGGGGTGGACAGCGTTACTGTAGCGGCGGCGGCGCAGTATTGTAGCGGCGGAAAAAAAGAGATTTCCGAGTGTGGCGGCGGTGGCTAGGGTTGGTGGAGAGAGAGAGGGATTAGGTTTAAGGTGGATCGGCCCGCTCTGATACCATGTGAAAGTCAATGAGATTTGGAGAGCTTAAGGTTGCACAATGTGTGCACCCTTCTATTTATAGAAAAGTAACAATTACAGAAAGGTCCAGATATAATGGAAAATAACATAACATAAATAAAGCAACACATATATTAACAATACCTTAATATTTTATGGTAATAATAATATATGTATAAAAATTTTGAATTCAGTTTTCTTAAATTGGATACAACAGTTTTAAAATTTGATTTGTATTTTTTTGGATCCACAATCTAATTCGAATGTGCAGCTAGGAAGAACATACAATTCTTTTGGGAATTCGTCGTTCTAGACTCATGTCGGACACAAACACATCATTTACGTGTGGTGAACATGGCTAAATGAGTACACCTTTCTCTTTTATTTTTCAAAGGCATGGGAACACCATGGAGATGGTATGGAGTGGACACGATAGGCCTTGTGAAAGGTATTGGGCTAGAATGATACCCGACTATGATGGGTTCCTCTTTAATATATAGAGAAGGAATATTTACATACTAGACCCAATAGTTAGAGGGAATAAGAAAGAGGTACATAAATAAGTAAAAAAAATTCTAACACTCCCCCCCAAGATGGGGTATACACATCATGCATGCCCAACTTGGAATTCATATAATTAAAAACTGACTGTATAAGTGGCTTGGTGAAGATGTCTGCCACTTATTGTCAAGTGCGAACGTGGGGAGTTTGAATCTCCTTGGTGAGCACTAAATCACGAACAAAATGGCAGTCCACTTCAACGTACTTAGTACGCTCATGAAACATAGGATTGCTGACAATGTGGATGGCTGCTTGATTATCACACATAAGAGAGATATGTGTCTCAACAAACGCTCCCATTTCAAACAGAATAGACATGACCACTGTAATTCACAACAAGCATGTGCCATTGCTTGATACCCAGCCTCTGTGATGGATTGTGCTACCACATTTTGCTTCTTGCTCCTTCAAGTCACCAAATGTGACCCAAGAAGCACACAATAGCTAGAGGTAGACTGCCTGTCTCCAACATCACCTTCCCAATCTGCATCAGTGTAACTAGTGAGCTTCAATGGGGTATGTGCAGGATTTATCCAAGTGAAGTAGGTAAGACCCTTTCTTGATGATCCTTTAATGTAACGTAGAATCCGGGTAACTGCTATCCAATATGAAAATTTTGGCACACTCATAAATTGGCTAACAACTCCCACAACATATGAAATATCAGGTCACGTAACTGTCAAATAAATTAGTTTCCCTACAACCCTTCTATATTTTGTTGTACAGAAAAACCAGTATCATCATAAATAGATGCTTTGATATGATAATCCATAGGCGTGGAGATTGGCTTGCATTGTGTTATTTCTGTCTCTGTAAGAAAAGATCAAGAACATGCCTTTCCTCGAGAGAGATTTATGCCCTTCTTGGACCGTAGAACTTCTACTCCAAGAAAATATCGAAGATTGCTCAAACCTTTTGTCTGAAATTGTGTTTGTAACCACTCCTTCAGCTGAGAAATGCCTAAAGAATCATCACCTGTAATGAAAATATCATCTACATAGACTTCTAGAATAATAGTACCACTCGACGATTTATACACAAATAAAGAATGATAAGTAAAGGACCATTTGAACCCAAATTGTAGAAGAGAGACACTAAATTTGTCAAACCATGCTCGTGGAGACTGTTTCAACCCATATAAGGATTTCTTCAACTTGTACACCTTATGACACTCCTCCTAAGCAACATACCAGGGAGGTTTCTCCATATAAACTTCCTTAAGAAGATCACCATGAAGAAAAGCATTCTTGACATCCAGTTGAAGCAGAGGCCAGTCATAATGAGTGGCAAAAAAAATAAGGATCCACACATAATTGAGTCGAGCAACTGGTGAGAAGGTCTCAAACAAATCCACGCCATGTGTCTAAGTATACCCCTTTGCCACCAATCGGGCCTTCAAGCGATCAATAGAGCCATCCAGGTTCTTTTTAATAGTATAAACCCAACGAAAACCTACAAAAAACTTCCCGGATAGAAGATCCACCAAGTCCCAGGTGGAATTCTCATAAATAGCAGCCATCTCTCTATCCATAGCCTTTTTCCAACCATCGTGTTTGGCGGCCTCTATGTAAGAGTGAGGAACAACTGTGGAATCAAGTTGAGGAGCAAACGTGCGGGCTACTGGTGATAGATGAGACAAGCAACATGCACTTGAGAGTGGATGGCATATAGTACAAGATTGAACACCTTTACGATCTGCAATAGGAAGGTGCAAATATGAAATAGAAGCATTAGGAGAACTTTTAGTATGAGCAGGTACCTCAGGAGTATTAGACGATGGTGAGCCAGCCTGATGGACCAATGTCGCTACATCCTTTGGATGGTGCCATGTTCGCCTATTATAAACTAGTATAAAATGATCAATAGGTGGAGGTGTAGACGACGATGGTGGTATATTGATTTTTGAAAAACAATCATCACACAGAATAGGAAGCAGTGGCTCTCTCTTACTCTCAAAGATATGGTCACTCAAAGGAATATGCTCCCCCTTACTCTGGACAGAGTCAGCAAAGAACAAAGTGGACTCATGAAAGGTAGTGCCATCCGACACAAACATACGATGAAGACGAGGACAATACCATTTGTATCCCTTCTATGTGAGAGAATATCCATATTTCTTCGGCACAGACATTTAAAAAAGGAGAATGTGTGTTACGTCAAGAAGATGGCAGTTTTTGTGTTTCGCAACCCCATTTTGTTGACGTATGCGAGGACATGTTGTTTGATGCACCATGCCAATAGAATAAAAAAAATTGGAGACAACCATCTGAACATATTCTAAGGCGCTATCCATACAAAGAATCTTGATATAGGCATTAAATTGAACTTTTATTAACCGATAAAAAGTTTGAATGACAGACATGAATTCATCTCGTGAGTTAAGTACACCCAGGTCATGCGAGAAAAGTCATTGATGAAAGAGAGAAAATAACGAAAGCCATTATAACTTGGTTCTTTAATAGGACACCAAACATCACTATGGATTATATCAAAAGGACACTTTGAGTGTTTAACAACACGACTTGGAAATGATATATGATGATGTTTGCCTAGTTGACACGACTGGCACTCTAAGGAATTTACGGATGCTAAGCTTGGAACAAGCTTTTGAAGACTCTACAAAGACAGATGCCTATAGTGACAATACCATTATAAGGGAGAGGAATTGAAGGCACTAGATGGGATCTGACAAGCTGGGCGACCACCTTCGAAGAAGTCGAGATCACCTTTCCAATATCCCTCACCAATCATCTTCCAACTCCTGGGACCCTGTAACACAAAAAAAGAGACTCTAAAGATTACTAAGCATTTCAAAGAGTCAACCAGCTTAGCAACAAATATTAAATTGAAAGGAAAATCTGGTACATAACGTACAAACTATAGAGTCAAATCAGATGATGCTTGTACAGTTCCACAGGCTTGTAGACCTCTGATAGATCCATCAGCAAGAGTTATCGAAGAATGTAGGATATAAGAGTTAGAAGACATGAGCATAGATCGTATACCCGTCATATGCTGAGAGGCCCCAAAGTCCACCACCCATGTAGAGGATGGATGCAAAGTAACAAGTGAAGTCCCCTGGTTACTGTATCTGAAACCAAGTTGACGAAAGCAAAGAGCCAAGGGATGCATGTTTAGTACCCTAAAGGAGACGATCATATTCTTCCTTTGAAATGGTAACATCTGGTTTAGAAACGCCAGATGAAGAGGTAGTTGTATAATGTGCAACCCCAATTGGGGGTCAACCATGCTTAGAATAGCATTTGTCCTATGTATGTCCCAGTTTCCACAGAAGGAACATTTAGGACGAGAACCTCATCCGTGTCCTGTGTCACACCAAGCTCATCTGACTGCAACAACAATAGAGGCATGATTTTCATAAGGGTGTCCTATGTAGCAGATATGGACTCGAAGGAGGATTGTTGGATTCTCATAAAAGCTTCTTTAAGACTTGGCAATTTATCTATAGCGAGAATGACACTTCTCGCAGGAGCATATATTGGATTTAATCCAAATAGGAATCTTGTTGTCACCAAGTCATCCCTATCTTTCATTTGGTCATCAGTCTTCAACGATTGATAGAATCTAAGTTCCTGAGAGAGGGACTGTATAGCGCCGAAAGAATCCTTGAGTGAACAACTATCTTGCCTTTCTACAAAGAGACGGTCATATATTATATGTACACAGAGAACATTCTTCTCATGGGAGAAGTATTTCTTTGTAGCATCCGGTACTTGTTTTTTTGTGGGATAAAACATGAACCTAGACGCAATTTGTGATTCCAGACTATTCCACAACCAGGACTGCACCAACCCATTATGTTGCCACCATGGAGAATAGTCTTAGCTAGTTTCATCAGGAGGTTCTTTCTTAATAAAGTCCACTTTCTCTCAAGACTCAAGAACTGTATCGATAGCATTCATCCAAAGGAGATAGTTCTGTGAGTTGAGCTTCACAGAATTAATCTGATATTGATCATTGTATACAATTGTCGTTGGCATAGTAGGCTTTTCGTCCCCCATGATTGATCAGAAAAGAAGAGAGTTGATAGAACGACACATACTATCTGCAACACGTCGTGTAGAGGAGGGCACATCGTATAGGAAGACAACATGTCGTGTAGAGGAGTGTCCACGCCATGTAACTTTAAGCAGAAGAAAAGGTTAGACAACCTGCAACACACCATTGTGCATACTAGCATGGCGTGTGGGGTCACTGGCTGAAAAAACACAGATTTCGTCCACTCCGTCGTTCAGGGGGAGTGACACGTCGTGTCTTTCAGAGGTGTAAAATGCAGTTGATGTTGACACGTCGTGTCTCTGACTCACACACCGTGTAAAGTGTCAGGATGAGCAAATTGACAGGAATTTGTGCCGTCAATCTGAGGGGATTCTCTGGGAAGATGCAACAGGGAATCGCTGAGATATATCATACCCGAGAAGATGCTCCGGGAGAGTGACATGAATTAGCGTCGCCAATAGATGATGCAACACTGAGGCATCAACAACCCCGAAGACCTATAGGCACTTATCCACATATGGGGATTACGTGGAGAGGAGAGAGACAGAGAAGGAAGACCTTCATCCTCTTCTACTAGATAGAACAAGCGATCCTCCACTTCTCCTTCGAGCGTCCATGATGATGAGATTGGGAGAAAGGACAATCAACTGGAAACGGTGGGCACCGAGACCGGCAGCAGTGGCACCAGCTGGAGTCGCAGAAGAGAAAGAAAGAGTGGAAGGGGCGGTTATGGCTAGGGTTTTCAGCCCAGGATTTTCTCTGATACCATGTGAAAGGTATTGCGTCAGAATGATACCTGGTTATGATGGGTTCCTCTTTATTTATATAGAGAAGGAATATTCACATACTAGACCCAACAAATAGAGGGAATAAGGAAGAGGTACATAAATACATAAGTATAGAAATAAGAAGTTATCTCTAACATGCCCAAACTGATTCCCTTTATAAAAGCAGCAATATGTCTCCCTCCCTCGTATTCCTCTGACACCACCGATATGTTTGTCAGCCATACTAAATTTGTACATCATATTCATGGATATAATTCATCATTCTTATAATTAATTATTGTTCTTGGATTTTGACATGCATATTTATTATAATTCATTATTCTTCATTTTCACTGTTTAATTTCCATATAAATTGTATTGTATATTAATTATTATCCATATACGATGTTTGGCTTCGTGATTTGTACATGTTTGTAGTTTTTTTATTTATCATATTGTAAAAAAAAATTCATATCATAAATGAAGTGTGTTTAATTTTATTCTTCATTTGTGTTTACTTTTCTAAATCCCATGTAAGACTAAGTTTAGAGCTTTTGATAAATGGATGTTTTTGTATCAGTTTCATGTGTGTGTATTAGATGTGTCCAATCCCATATCCATTACTTGTATTTAAAACACCTCCATGTCTAGTATTTGTATCCATCCTTCTCTCCTATCTATGTCCCTTCTCTGTCCCGTGTCCCATGTCCCATGTCCATGCTTCCTAGTCTGTCGAATATCAACCCTTTTAAAATGGGGAATGTGAATGCAGATGACATAATCAAATTTTAAACATCTATTTACGCCCCTAGATATCAATAACAAGTAGTGTGGTGCTGGTTTTTTTATACGGTTGAGCATTTGCTTGGGTTGTTGCGGGTTTACTATAGCTCGGACCTGAACCAAGGTTTTAATAGAGGGCGGCGATTCGGGTCACGGCCCGACAATTTTCACATTTTATAGGTCTAAACACGGCCCATGTTATATACTCGGGTTGTGGGTTGGATACAAGTCCAACTCGTGTTGATATTTTTTTGTAGAATATAGATATTGGCATACTCGTGTTTTCTATTTCTTTCACTAAAATCAATTCATATTGGAATGTTTATATTGCAAAAATAGATACACATTATTCTCTATACTCAAACATTAAAATTCTTCATGAGATCAAAAAATTGAGTGAAATAATAAGATGAATTTATTGTTCAGTAAACTTAGAATGGCCATAGGACTCAAAGTGATTCAAGAGGGCAATTTCTCATTGAATTGTTGTCTTGTCAATATTATAATAAGAAGTTATGTATGGACATCACTTTGTATCTTAACATATTATTAAGATTTGTCAAGTGGTAAAATCCTTCACCCACCATTGAGAAATAGAAAGTCTAAATGATTTGTGTGGTTGAGTAAAAAGGAGAAAGTAAGAAGTTGGAAAGGATAACGTCATGAACTTGGTGTCAAATTAATGTAGATTGTCTAATGAATAGTCAAAACAATTTACGAGGACAATCACCATTTTATTGTTGCCTTTTAAAAATGACACTCAATAATTATGTGTATGATATTTTATTATAAAATGTAAATAAGGTAAATCTCTATATTGTATACAACATTTGGTCTAGTTGTTTCCACGTTTTTAAAATAGAAAGTTTACATAAGTATCATGGTTGACCAAAAAGGAGACGTCTAATAAATTTGGATAAATCATGGGCATGAACATAGTTTGAGATAACTATAGAATAATTAATGAGTGTGAGAAAATTGATGAGTCTCATTTTCCATTGAATTGTGGCACTGTAATACGGCAATCAAGAATATGTATAAGCATTTTACTTTTTATTGTATCTCTTAATAATAAAAGGCTTCTTATTGAATAAAAAAACTAGTACATGGATCTCTCTTTTATAAGACAAAAGACTAAGATATAAAGTAGAGACAAGCAATATGGGATAAAAGAAAAGAGGCTAATAGACAAGAGAAGTCTATAGCCATAACACAATAATTAAAAATGACACGGTAAAATTTATATACTATCTCAAGCTAGAGCATAGATATCAATCATGCCCAGCTTGTCCATCAAAGTAGTGAATTTGGTCTTTGGTAGAATTTTGGTGAAGATATCTGCAACTTGATCTGAAGTATGTGTATAAGGTGTAGAAATATGACCAGATAAGATAGCTTCCCATATAAAGTGACAGTCAACCTTAATGTGCTTTGTGCGTTCATGGAAAGTAGGATTGATGGCAATAAAGATGGCTATTTTGTTGTTACAGTGCATGGGGTAGGGGTAGAATTAGAGATACCAAAATCTTTCAGAAGGTCGCATACCCAGAAGATTTCACATGTAGTATGAGCCATCGCTCGATACTCTACTTCAGCACTAGAACGTGCAATCATAATTTGCTTCTTGTTGCGCCATGTAACTAGGTTACTGCTAACAAACGTGCAGTATCCAGAAATAGATCTGCAATCATCTTGCTTCCAGCATAGTCAGAATCAGAATAACCAACAAGATTACAATGCCCATGTTTCTTGTAAAGAAGGCCCTTTCCAGGAGAGCTTTTTAGATATTTCAGAATATGGTAGACAACGTTCCAACGACACTGTCTGGGCTTATCTAGATACTTTCTAACTAGGCCAACAACAGATGTGATATCAGGTCTAGTGACAGTGAGATATATAAGTTTCCCTACCATTCGTCGATATTGATGATGATCAGGATAACGAGGAGAATGCTCGTCATCCCAATTAGTGTTTGGATCCAAGGGAGTACTAGCAGGCTTGGCCCCAAGTAGACCTATTTCAGATAGAAGATCCAGAACATATTTATGCTAAGACAAGCATAGACCAGAAGATGGTCGAGAAACTTCAATGCCAAGAAAGTATCTTAATGTGCCTAAATCTTTGGTGACTATGTGTTTTTCCAAGAAGTTTTTAGTGGTTTGGATCCCTACAGGGTCACTACCAGATATTATGATGTCATCAACATAGACAATCAAGATAACAAGACCTGAAGTAGTTTTCTTGACAAAAATAGAATGATCAGACTGAGAGCGACGAAACTGGAACTTTTAAAGAATGGATCTCAGCTTGTCAAACCAGGCACATGGGCTTTGCTTCAGGCCATTTGCGCAGGTGACAGACTTTAGATGACTCCCCTGAAGCACAAATCTGGGAGGCTGCTCCATGTATACCTCCTCATGTAGGTTACCATATAGAAAATCATTTTTGACATCAAGCAGAAATAAAGTCCAGTCAGAATTAATGGCCATAGAAATACGTAGACAAATCGAATTTAGGGGGGCAACAGGAGAGAAATTCTCAAAGTAATCAATGCCATATGTCTGAGTGTAGCCTTTGGCGACAAGACGAGATTTGAGGCGCTCAATAGTTCCATCAGGATGATATTTGAACGTCCAAATTCATCGGCATCCAACAAGGGAAAAATCAGCATGTGCACCAGCTAACTCCCAAGTATTTCATTCAGTGAGAACCTGCATTTTAGATTCCATGGCTTGACGCCATGCAGGATACTGAAGAGCCTGGGAAGCATTTTTAGGAATGGAAACAGCAGAAATAGAAGAAGTGAAGTTTGCAAAATTAGTGCCCAAGTGAGCAGTAGTACAGAAATTCCCAATGGGATGTTGAGTGTAAGTCTGAGTACCTTTGCGTAAACTGATAGGAATATCCAAATCAGAAAATACATGAGGTGAAGGTGGGGGTGGATCAGCTGATGAGGATGGAGGACTTAGAGGGGCCATAGAGGGAGTTGGAGCCTTCGGTCTTCTTTGATATACCTTCAATGGAGGAGCATTGTTTGTATCCGATAAGACAGCATCATCAATTAGTGGTAACGGTGTATCCGCAAGTAAATCAGATGTTAGGGCGGAGCCGGCCGAAGAATAGAAAGACATATGTTCAAAAAAGACTGCATCATCTGAAACCATCCACTTCTTAGTAATTGGATCATAACAACGGTACCCTTTTGTGTCCGAGAGTACCCCAAGAAAACACACTTGATAGCACGGGGATCCAATTTGGATATACCAAGATGCAAATTTTTGACAAAATAGGTACTCCTAAAAATCCGAGGAGGTACATTAAAAAGAGGGGCATCAGGATATAGAATCTAATATGGCACTTGATTGCCAAAAACAGAAGAAGCCATGTGATTAATGAGATAGCATGCAGTAGAAACAACTTTCGGCCAAAAATATTGGGGGACATGGTAGTGAAACAGGAGAGTGAGGACAACGTCAAGAAGATGCCGATGTCGATTCTTGCGTTTGGTGACCCCATCTTGTTGAGGTGTGTAAGCACACAAGGTTTGGTGAATGGTACCCAGTTTTCAACAAAAATGACTAACAGAGGTTTGCATGAAGTCAATGGCATTATCAGTGCAAAAGATTTTTATAGTTTTACCAAACGATGGAAGGGGAAGGGCAGCACTGGCGGGGAGGCAGCAAAGGAATAAAGGGGAAGGTGGTGGCTAGGGTTAGGTGGGCATGGCGGCTAGGGTTAGGGGAGGGAGGGGATTACGGAGGATCAGTTTGCTCAGATACCATCTAAAATAATAAAAGGCTTATTATTGAATAAATAAAACTAGAACAGGGATCTCTCTTTTATAAGACAAAAGAGTAAGACAAAAAGTAGAGACAGGAAATATGGGATAAAAGAAAAGAGGCTAACAAATAAGAGTAGTCTAAAGCCATAACACAATAAGTAAAAATAACACAGTAAAATATATATACTAATAGTATCATATAACTACAGTATACAAGTATACCATATAATATGTGATAGATATCAAATTATACATATGTATGTATATATGTATATGTATATGTATATGTATATCTATATATGTATAAGTGTGTGTATGTAAATTAGGGTTGGGTTTTCAGGTCCACGGGTTTAGATTTACTTAAACCCTACCCCGACCCATATTAAGTTGCGGGCCTAAAATCAAGGCCCTAGCCCACCCGTAGAAAACTGTGGCTTGGGTGTGGGTCGGGTTCCATGGGTTGGATTGCTGGTCGAGTTCCATGGATCGGATTGTGGGTCAGTTTGGTTTGAACCCGACCCAATGCTCAACCCTAGTTTTTCACTCCCTAAACTTGATATTTTAGTTGTATGCCTTCCCTCTGCCTCATTCTGTGATGAATGGACTAGAAATAATTTTCTACAAGTTCCTATGGGGGTTATCCAAGAGGCACACAATCTCATGGGCAGACATAAACAATATGTCGGTTAAATGAGTGCATGGGTGCTATATATGTGATTCCTCCATTTGGGCTTTGAGATTTGTTGATATGATGTGGACGAGGTAAAAAATCATGCTACAGTTCTCATTAAGGATGGAAGATGAACCAACTCTCGATAGACCCTTGGGGAGGGGAGAAATTTCTTCAGGAACTCTTGGCCGACGGAGGTGAGAATCTCATGTACGGTTTTGGAATAGCGATGGTAACAATAACGGTATCATCGACTATGATTATCTAATAGTTCAAGTACAGTTGATATAGTTGAGGCAAAGTCAAAATATGATTTTTTGGGATGGAATTTGCGGCGACAACCTATCGATTTTGTAGTTTTTCTAATTTGTTCTCTAGTGGAATGTGAAATATTACCTTTTGATTAATCCTAAAGATGTATGGGGGAGTGCACAATTGAGTAGAGAAGATTGTTCATGGGATAATGCCGTAGTGGGAGATCCTCAAAGAACATGCCTTGACCAACTGAAGCATGTTCTCAAATAGGTAAGCTTACCAACAAGAGGCAGCAATCATAATCTCCTCTATGGAATAGAACACATTAAAATTTAGTGCATGCCTTACACCATCCCAAACCTCCCAACTTGCTAGCATGGTAACCTTCGAATAGCAAAGCACCTAGAAAGATGTTGGTCCATGGATGATTTTGCTTGTTGAGCCACTTCCCTAAACTGATCCTCTACAAAGAAGGGGCTTTCCCTAGCCTCTTACTGCTCCTTGTGCAAGATTGGAAAAGGAGGCAGAAACATAGGTGTTGTTTGATTGAGAATTCTCCTATGCACAATGGGAAAGAGCCAAAGATTGTTAGCCCATAGAAAACACAATTTCTTTTACAGATGAAATTTTGAGTGACAAGTCAGTGAAAAAGTAAAATCTTGGTTGTTTAACCTTCTAAATCCCGTGGCCAGCCTGGATGGCGAGATGGCAGCCGAGGTGGCATCTCGTGATTGGTCAATTTATCTTTAGTTTGGTCTATATGGACAAGTCGGTCGATGAATCATGCCGACAGAATCACAAAAACTAGAGACAGCTTTTTGAACACACTCTAAGGCATTATCAATACGAAGAATTTTTATATGAGTATCAAACTAAACTTTTATCAATTGATGAAATGTTTGGATAACTGACAAAACTTCATCTCGAGACTTAACTAAGTATACCCAAGTCATCTAGGAGAAATGATCAATAAAATAAAGAAAGTAACAGAAGCCATTGTATCTTGGTTCTTTAATAAGGCCCCAACACCACTATGAATAAGATAAAAAGGACGCTTAGAGCATTTTATAGTACGACTAGGGAAAGAAACACGATGATGTTTGCCCAGTCGAAAAGACTGACATTCAATAGAATGTGCCGAGGATAAGCTGGGAACAAGCTTCTGAAGACTCTTCAAGGAGGGATGTTCATAGAGACAATGCCATTGTAAGGGAGAGTAGTTGAAAACGGTAGATGGAATCTGGTGAGCTGGACGACCATCTTCGAAGAAGTAGAAATCACCTCAATTGTCTTCCAACTCCTAGGATCTTATAGCACAAAGAAAGATTCTTCAAATATTACCAATAATTTCAAAGAATCAACCAGCTTAGCAACGGACATTAAGTTAAAAGGAAAGTCTAGTACGTAATGTACAGACTATAAAGTCAAATCATATGATGCTTGTATAGTACCACAAGCCTGGACTCACTTAATAGATCCATCAACAAGTATCACAGAAGAATGCGGGATATACCAGTCAGAAGAGAGAAGCATAGATCATATGCCCATCATATGCTGAGAGACCCCAGAATCCACCACCAAAGTAGAAAATGAATGGGAAGCAATAAGTGAAGTCCCCTGGTTACATGTACCTGAGACCAGATTGACGGAGGAGCCAAGGGAAGCTTGTTGAGTGACCTGAAGAAGACGGTAATACTCCTCTGAGATAGTAATATCCTTGATCCTGCTAGATTCAAGAACGATATAGATGACATCCATCCAAAAAAAATAATTTTGTAAGGTGAGCTTCATAGAAATTGATTTATCATTATAGACTCTTGTAGCAGAACTCGTTGGATTTTTGTTTCCCATAGTGAGATCGGATCAAAATGATTGTAGCAACATAAGCTGAGACAAAATGTCAGCAACCCACCTTGTAAGTAGCTGACACGCCGTGTGAAGGACGAACATGCCCTGTAAGATGTCACAGATATGAAATAGACCTTGACTGACACACCGTGTCAAAAAACCAATACGATGTGTAAGATGTCGAGAACAATAATAGGGATTTTCCAACACGCCATGTAGTGGACCTACCCGTCGTGTGGATTGTTGGGGGCAAATTACAAGCTCCGATCAACATGCCGTGTTGATATGCAAACGCGGCATGTCAGTTGGCGAAGACAAGAGATTGACTTTCTGACTATCTTCGATATGACATGTTGAACTCTGTACACGCCGTGTCAGTTGGTGATGATAGAAGACATAACTTCTGGATCACTTGCACACGTCGTGTTAGTAGAAGACATGCCACATACTTCGGTGGGGTCGTAAACTCCTATAGTCGGAGGCGTAAACTCCAGTAGTTGTGACACGCCGTGTCACGCAGGAGCATGTTGTGTAACTTGCGATCAGAGTGGAGATTTGTGCCATCAGAACAAACCATGGGAAGCAACACGCCATGTTGCTTGGAGAACATGTCGTGTGTGTCGGCGGTTGACGTAGATCTTGACGGGAATTGGCTCCATCAAAGAGATAAAGGACTTCGGGAAGATGCACCGAAGAGAAAGATGACCCCAGAAAGACGCACCGGGGTGGCGAGAATTAGCACCGTCATTTGTCAATTGAGAATGCAAATCTGATGCATCAACAACCCCTAAAGACTTAGACACTCATCCACGTACGCGCATGGGGACTACGTGGAGAGGAAAGAAGATGGGAAAGAAATTGCTCCTCCTCTCTTTGGGATAGAAGGAGCAGTTCCCCTCCTTTCCTTCAAGCAGCCACCATTGTGGAGACAGAGGGAGACTGGCCGGAGAGAACCGAAACTGACGGCGGTGACGAACGAAGCAAAGCAGAGAGGAGGGAGGCCGGTGGCTAGGGTTACAACCCCAGAACTTGCTCTAATATCATGTGAAAGTGTTGGACCAAAGCAATACTCCGGTACAGTGGGTTGTCCTTCATTATATGAGGTGTGAGCATTTTGATAGACCCAACAGATGAAGGAAATAAGAAAGTACATAAATAGAAACTATTCACTAACAGATAGGCTTTCCACTTTTTTCTCTGGGAAAAAGTTGTATTTTAGCCCTTCAAAATGAATATATGAAGAGGTAACAATAGACTTGGACTCCACAACTAATGGGCCACTAAACCAGGCCTTAATACGTGAATGCTTAGTGAACTGTACTTGTTTTCGAACACACTCAATGGACTTCAAACAGCTCTCTTCCATTCAACAGAAGATGAAATATCATTATGAAATGTGTAATAACCGTCTTCTCCGGGACCCTTTGACCAAACTTTTAATCAAAATCTTCCTGTACACATGAACCAGATTGGTAGACGATCCCAATAGTTATAGAAATCGTAAATTCACAATCCTATTTGTGTGTTTTCTAATGTGATGCTTTTGCTCTTTCTCAAGCTAAAAAAATCTATCTCTATTTCCAAAACAAATCTGTGGCTGCATACATTTTGCCCAACTCTCTGTACAACATGCAGAGGAATTTGAGTTGAATCTTCTGTATCCATATTCATATTACAAATATTTTCTGTTTACTTGCATTTAGAATTACTCAATTATATCAGACTCGTGGTAATGCTTGATGAACGTTGTTGGATATAGACTGAAATAATTTTACTCGTACCGTAAATTAGATCTGCAGATTTCACAGCAATCACAGGAGTACAACTTAATAATGTGTGCTTAGTTAACTATAAAGATAAAAATCTGTATGCATTGCATATATCATATACTTTGCAGTCCCATCGGAGCATGCATGCTCATACCATAATTTGAAAACTTTTTATTTAAACTAAGGGGCCGTCTAGATGGAGTCTTTCCAAATCGTAGTAGTTGGGCTACTAAACAATAGTCTAACACCTCTATTCAGAACATATCGATACCAAAATCGGGGTGCTTCACAATTGTCGAATTACCTGTTGTTGCTGCTTTTTTACAGCTCATCCAGCTGCCATCCTAAGCATAGTAACAAGTCTCCGAATTTTATGAAAAAGCGGCAATTTTTTGTGATTTTATAGGATACCTAATGTTGACCACAATTAATATGTTGGTCACCGATTTTTCACAATTTTTCACAGTTTTTCCCATTTTTTCACATTTATATGATTTTCACAATTCTTTGTGACTTTTCACCTTTTTTTAGGATTTTTCTCTTTTATGTTGTTTGTTCTTTTTTTACCAAATCATGTACAAAGAACTCTTGATATACACCAAACCTCCAGCCCCCCACCCCCCGACAGTCCATTGTTATTATTAAACTATTCTTTGTTCTTTTCAGACTTTTTTCACTCAATAAGATTGTATGTCTAATGACCTTAATAGTTACATTTGTATCTGATATGTATATATATATATATATATATATATATGTATATATATATATATATATATATATATATATATATATGTATATATATATATATATATATATATATATATATAGAGAGAGAGAGAGAGAGTTAAGCTGGAATACACTCGAGTGTACCGAAGACGCTATACACCTCAATCATTTTCCATCATGAAGCAATTATTTTGGAAATTTAAACTGTTGATCTTCTTAAATATCTTATGAACATACTATATAATAAATTTGACCTCATTTGGACACTTATAAGTCATGCATCTAAAAGATGCAAAAATCATGCGTTTCAAATTAGTTATGTGCATTGGTTTTGTTGTCCTTAGATGAGCGACTTACACTCATCCAAATGAGCTCGAATTATGTATGTGGTCTATTATTATTATAACAATGAAGATCAATGGAATAAATTTTACAAATATATGGTCTAAATAGGAAAACACCATTGAGGTGTACGGTGTGATCTGTACACTCGAGTGTATTCTAGTCTGACTCTCTCTCTCTCTCTTTCTCTCTCTCATATATATATATATATATATATATATATATATATAGAGAGAGAGAGAGAGAGAGAGAGAGAGAGAGTCAGGCTAGAATACACTCGAGTGTACGGATCGCACGAATACACTCAAGTGTGTTTGCATATCAAGACTATTTTTTACAAAATTTAAACCGTTGATCTTCACCGTCATAGTATAACTAGGCTACATACAAATGAGCCCATTTGGATGAGTGTAAGTCACTCATCCAAGGGCAACAAAATCGACGCGCGAAACTAATTTGAAATGCATAATTTTTGCGGTCTTCATAGCATGAGCTATACATATCCAAATGTGCTCAAATTTTGCGTATGAGTTGTTCACAAGATGTTTAAGAAGATCAACAGATTAGATTTTCAAAAAAAATATTGCATGATGAAAAAATACTTGAGTGTATTCCGCTCCGGATACACTCGAGTGTATTCTAGCCTGACTATATATATATATATATATATATATATATATATATATATATATATATATATATATATATATATAGTCAGGCTAGAATACACTCGAGTGTACAGATCACGCCGTACACCCCAATGGTGTTTTCCTATCTAGACCATGTTTTTCCAAAATCTAATCCATTGATCTTCATGGTTACAATAATAATAGGTCACATACAAAATTTGAACTCATTTAGATGAGTGTAAGTCACTCACCCAAAGACAACAAAATCGACGCAAAAAACTAATTTGAAATACATGATTTTTTCCTCCTTTAGATGCACGACCTATAAGTGTCCAAATGAGCTAAAATTTATTATATATATATATATACACACACACAGAAGAGGGACTCTATCCCTAAGGGATAGAAAATTTCATATACCTAAACCTTATTTTGCACACTTCCCAAGACTTTTGGCATGATCCAACCGTATGGATATAAAGTATACCAGGTAGATAAGTTGTGTTTCAAAAATCAACCGTATGTATGTATGTGTATATATATATATATATATATATATATATGTGTGTGTGTGTGTGTGTGTGTGTGTGTGTGTGTATGTATGTGTGTGCGTGTACATATATGTATATATATCTGTACGTATATGTATTTATATGTGTAGGTATATGCATATATATATATGTGTGTGTGTGTGTGTGTGTGTGTACATATATGTATACATATGTGTACGTATATGTATATATATGTGTAGGTCTATGCATATATATGTATATATACATATATATAGACAACTTTTTCTCGATTATTTTTGAATAGTTGACCGAAGTTTGACCGAAATATAATAATTTTTCATGATTTTTTTTCTGAATCTTGATTTTTCCAGCCAGCCGAAAAGTTACTGAATCCCGAATTTGTCACTATGATCCTAAGCTGCCGCCTACAGCTGGTTATCTTTTCTCTCAATCTAAGTTCAGTAATATGTATACTTCCCACTAATAAATGGTGGAACTTACAAAGTCAGTACCCAAACTAGGCCTGACATTTTAGTCATAAATATGTATAACATCTTAGAAAATCTAAAGATAATGGTCACATGGCAGTACTTTCAAATTTATCCAGTTAAGTCTACAAACAATTAAACAAGATTAATCTATAACTTTTGTCCCCATCAGGGATCTGGAGTTTGAATGATAGGTCACATATGACATTTTCTGGGAAGCCTTGTTTTGATCAAAATTTCTGCTTTGCAGCAAATATACTCATATTTCAGAGGAAGTGGGAAGGCTACAGAACTAAAGCAAGAGGCTGCACGGACTGCCATTAATGCAGCAATGTGAGACATGCTGAATCACGTTGGTGAGTGCCAATTTGTTACAGCTATTACTTTTTCTATAACAGTATAACTTATTCAGTCGTTGGGTGCTATCTTTTATTTAGATGACAGATGTGCCCATCTTTCAAGTAGAAGTTAGCATGGTGGAGGACTTAATATGCCAATTTCAGGTGATAGCGTACTGAGTAAATCAACAATGTTTTCTTCAAGTAAGAGAAATTGCATTTTTGCACTGTAGGAGAGCTCATATTCTGATGACAACTATAGTTAGATGCTAGAATCTCAGTGCTAGAATTTTAGAGAGAGACAGCGTGGGACGTATTTTGTAAAGCTAATGTTATGGAGGTGTCTTCGTAACATTTTTCGGCGTGTATAGTGATTGTTTGAAGGGCTTTCTGGTAAGAGATGGATCAGTATTTTTTGGAACCTGTGTAAATGCTTGGTTATATATATACCATACACATGGGCTTCATCTACACCAGCCCCATTGGTTGTCTGTAGTAGTCTCTCTACGCTTATTGTTACATGAGGATACATGTTCCTGAACTTTTTAGGTTTCCATGTTTTTCACGTCTTTTGCCTCATATACGTCTCTGGACCAGTACCATTTATGATTTGACACATTTACCACATAAGGAAAGGGACGTGTTCAACTTGATACAGTCAGTTAACTATCTTGGCTTGTATTGATTTCAACATGGAAAGTTGATGGCTGGTTTTTTTGTAAAGTCAATGTCAATGAGAATATACAAAGTTCAGTTTTACTAATCATCGTGTTGATGGCATGAGATCAAGAAATAAATAAAGATTTTCTTAATTATCTAAAAATGCACTAAGTTCTTGCATTTCAAAATTTAACCAACTCAATTAACAAGAAAAAAAAATCAGCTGTAATCAAAATAACAGTTGCTAAATGTCATGCTTCTCCATTCCAGATGGTGCCCTTGTGGCATGAAGGAAAATTATAAAACTAATAATATGAATCCCGATTTTGCTTATGTTCTGTTATAAAAATTATCTTTTCAATACTGTTGCAACGGTTCGACAAAGCAGTAAATTACATATTCGAGCTCTACTCTACGTGTCAACATCTGCAACTGAAAAATTAAGTCTTTGGTTAACCAAAACAGTCGTAAAATGATTGCTCACATTATCAATATATAATATTTTTAGAAGACAAAGCTATAAATAATATGTATCAAAGAATAGCTTTCTTTTGTGATTAATGTCGTTCTTACTTCTCCAGTATTTGTTTAGTGAATCATTACATGTGTTTTGAACTTCGTCAAGAGTTGTCAATATGGTCGCATATACCTTACATGTTCTAGCCTATCAACATCTCTAACTTAACCCAACACTTTTATTACATTTGAATGATAACCATTTAATGACGTGTTAGTCTTTCATTATTGGGTACATCTCTTGTGTCTATAGCATTAAATTCCAATTTCCATTAGTAATTTGGCATCTTGGGCAATTACATGCTTGGTTTTACCATCATCATAATTAAA
This sequence comes from Alisma plantago-aquatica, assembly GCA_963693085.1. NCBI lineage: Eukaryota > Viridiplantae > Streptophyta > Magnoliopsida > Alismatales > Alismataceae > Alisma > Alisma plantago-aquatica. The sequence continues at coordinate 1,044,113,215 of OY856410.1, forward strand.
TATCTTGTACTGCTCATCTCTACTTCTCAGCCTTCAAATGCCTGTCAAAATTCCTTTCCAACTTGCCTTGTATTACTTTACCTATGAATTACGGATCACAATGCTAATGTGAAGGGTTGAGGGTGTGTGGTATCTAGAACAAGTGAAACACAAATCGCTTGAAAGGTTGTCGGATCCATATGTTTCTTGGTGTTCTAGCATAAAACCATAACTGACGAGGCAATAAAAAGGTATAAAACAAAGGCAAAAAATGATATAAGTTGGAAGTGGGGCTGGATGTGCGAGAAGGGCCACTTCAATTCAGGAGAAAATGAAGAAGACAATATTTAACACACTTGTTCACAGAAAAGCACATGGAAACCCAAACCAAACTCATTCTCCAAATGGAGGTGTGTGTAGATCACAAAATTCTAAATTTGATATTTAGCTTACCAATTGGGGGATGGCTTAACATCATCATGTTGCTTGACAAATGTTATATTGCGATTTTATTTGGTTTACATAACCAAAAGGAAACATTAGACTTGTGGGTCATGACGCCTTGGGATGACCATAGTACTTCACATTGTCAACAATAAAATCCCTTATTAATATTCAAGAATTTGTGGTTGAAATCTTTCATTGGCTACTAGGAGTGGATCAAAGAAAAACAATAAGATAGGTGGTAATGATTACTTTAGGAAAGATCCTTGGTAAGTTGACACCTTTAAAGGAAGGTAAGGACAATCTTATACTATCATGGAGGAAACTTCTTTCATTAATTGGAAAGCACATGGAAAAGAGAAACCTTATGTTAAATCCATTTTTATATGTAAGTAGAGTGGGATACGGAAGGAAATGGCAAAGAAATGAAAAAATGAATTTTCGACTCAATGATAAGAGAAAACATAAAAAATGAGTAGTAGAGATGGCAATTTAAATGCCCAGGTTGACCTAGGCTAAACAAACACAATAACAATCGGTCAAATGCATCTTGTGTCTGATATAATAAAATGGAGCGGCAATGGGTTCCTGGATCTATGTTTGATTTTACATGTGCTACCCGTTGGTGCATGTTGGTAATATAGGAAGGGTCATATACTTATATATACGATAACTAAGATTGTACATATATCAATCTAGATCGGCGGACTGGACTGGATCGGCTATTTGGTGTGGTCCAATCTCGGACCGATTTGTGGTTCATAGTCTTGTGTTTTTTTTTCTAAAACTGGTCCTCAGTCCGGTGCTGGTCCAGAAAAAATAGGTAAAAACCAATTTGGACCTTATAATACATAAAATTTGTTTGCATGTATTAATTAAGTTCAATATATATTAAGAGTTATAAAGATGTAGACTGTGCTATTTTCTAAAATTTACATACAAGATATTAACTTAATAAATTATATCTTGAAGACGATGATATTGTTGTTAATTTTGAATTAAGTCGTTACATGTAACAACGACAGATGCAATTAAGTTAACAGTTTAGGTCGATCCAGATAAGAAACATAGAATAAACCAATGCAGGAGAACAAAAGGAAATAAAGTTAGGATCAAACCAGGTCGTTCGTTGAGAAACGAACGTGATATACTTAAAGAAATCAACGCCTTGCAACCCTTCTAGATAGGCGTCGTTCTCCCAGTCGACCCGGTACGAACCTGAAGAAGAACGTCACATTCGTATTCACGACGAACGTTGCAAACGAAGCAGCACACCACAGTACAACTCAGCAACCGCAGGAACCACCGCCTGACAGGTTGCACCTTGGAAGGAAAGGAAACGAATTGGCTTCATCCAAGAGAGGGTCTCCATGAAGCACCACGGAGGCGATGGCGACAGAGAAAGTATCTGGCGTTAGGGTTCGTAAACACGCTCGAATGGCTGACGGTTGTGTGTTCGAAAGATGTATTCAACCCTAATGACCGGAGACCTATTTATAGCCTTACACGCCCCACTAATCCTATTCATGTTAAGACGCGACCACTCGGTTGCTCTTATACACATTGCGGAAAATTATGCAAAAGAGATACTTTCTAGTTAGGATTAATAAATCCGAATAGGAAAGAAATAATTAATTAAATGAATAATTAATTATGTAGTTGTATCCTAGTGCAAAAAGAAGACGGAAGACATTCTCTACAATCTACAAGACACAAGCCTGAGCTCGTGCCTGGCCCGGCCAGGCGAGGCGTGGCGTGTGTGTGTGTTGTGGTCACCACCCCCACCAAGGAGGTGAGCATACCCTCCTCCTAGGGTCCCTTGGACACTAGCGCCCCATGTGATCCTACATATAAGGACCACAACAGTTCTAGGAGTGAGCGATATGGGATAAAACTTCTTTGTCATTTGTACTAGTGAGAAAACTACTTTTCTCACATGTACTAGCTGCACTACATTGGGCTTAACCCATGCTATATAGATAGCTTCTACAGCCATATATCTAACAATCCCCCACAAAGTCCAATGTATAGTGTGCTCTACCATTCAGTCCTCCATATTGTGCTTTCAGCAGATACCTTTCGATTTGAATCTACTTGAGTTATCCAACTGTGACCCCCGCAAGAACTAGGTGAACAAAAGTCTTGAACCTAAACCTTGGGTACAAGTGTTGGTAACAACACAATAAAGACATGGTAGAAAAGAAAACAATGCATTAAGGCCATGCATACAAAATTTTATGTCATGATTGATAATAGAGAACAACTCAATTCTCCTGTTGCAGCCTACACAACATCAATCATTTAGTTGGAGTCTCCAAGGATCTACTGCTAACATCTTGTCCTAAGACTTGACACCATTCAGAGACTAATCTCTTACTAACTTGCAGTCATGACACTAACAGGTTTCCAGGGGATAGACACACAGATGCATGAAGCATCAAAGTAAATACATAGTGTCATCCAATTCACCCGACAACTTGTTATTACCACATTGAACCCAATTTGTTGGATCTCCACTCTATTAGGTTGGGTTGCTACTGCCTACGAATAATAAGGGGTTTCAATCTCATCCCCAACCTGGATTTTTCACTAAAGCTAGGGTAAGTCCTTTAGTGAAAGGATCAACTGTATATTCTTTGGTACCGACGTAGTCTACAACCACGACCCCATTAGACACTAACTTCCTTGCAGACTTGAGTCTGACTTGGATGTGTCTACGCTATTTTTTATTGTACTTGTGACTCTTTATCTTGGCAATAGTTGTAGTTTTGTCACAGTGAACTGAAATTGCAGGAAGCGGCTTCTTTACCATAGGTAAATTGGACATAAGTCCATGTAGCCATTCAACTTCCAATCTAGTTTAATCTAAAGCACACAACTCCGCCACAAAAGTAGACCGAGACAATATGGTCTATTTCTTAGACCTTCATGAAACAACTCCTCCTCCCAACAGGAATACATATACTGAGACACCATTACTTCCAGAGTTGACGGCAATCCATCTTGCATCACTATATCCTTTGACTACAGAAGGATATTTACCATAATGCAGCCCAAGGGAACAAGTTCCCTTGATATACCTCAAAACTCTATCAAGAGCTTCCCAATGGGTCTTTTTAGGACAACTGGTGTATCTACTTAACTTACTAACGACAAATACAATGTCTGGACGTGTGCAGTTCATAAGATACATCAAACTTCCGATAATCTAAGAATATCGTAATTGAGACACTGGAACCCCAGTCTCATTCTTGAACAAGGTCTTAGATGAATCATATGGAGTCTTAACAGGTTTACGTGATGTGTACTCAAACCTCTCCAGTATCTTCTCAACATAGTGAGACTGAGAGAGAGTTATACCATCAGTAGACCTTATGATTTTAAGCCCTAAAATCACATCAGCGACACCTATATCTTTCATCTCAAACTTGCTACACAAGAATGTCTTTGTCTCATTTACAACGTTCATATCAGAACCAAAAAGAAGGACATCATCGACATATAAGCATAGTAAAATGAATCCATCATTGACGATTTTACAGTAGAGACACTTATCAAATTCATAAGAAATAAAGCCAAACGATGATATCACAGAAACAAACTTCTCATGCCATTACTTAGGGGCTTGTTTATAATGACTTAACAAGTTTACACACTTTGGACTCATTCTCACAACCTACAAATCCCTCAGGTTGTTCCATATATATCTCTTCCTGAAGATCACCGTGTATGAACGCGGTCTTCACATCCATCTGATGGATATAGAGATTATAAATGGAATCCAATGCTATAAGCACTCAAATTGTGGGAATACGGGAAACAGGGGAATATGTATCAAAATAATCTATTCCTTCCCTCTGTGTGTAACCCTTAGCAACTAACCTAGTCTTATACTTATTGATTGTCCTGTTTGTATTAAGTTTCTTCTTAAAGATCCATTTGCAACCAACTGCAGAACAACCAGGAGGCAAATCCACCAATTCCCAAGTTCCATTCGAGAGAATTGATTGGATTTCATCATTAACGACTTCTTTCCAAAACTTAGCTTCTGAAGATTCCATAGCTTGTTTGAAAGTTACAAGATCATCCTCAACATTGTAAGTGAGAAACTCACTTCCCAAGTCCTTGGATGTCCTAGGTCGTTTACTTCTCCTTGGTTCAACTATTTCTTTAGAATCATCAGATTCAGAAATAGTTTGTTCTGAGTCGCCCCCCACATTTATCATCCTTTCCACGTGCTCGGGAATGGAACCTGTGGTGAATGAATCCTCTTGAGATACTTCATTGGGCACACCAGATTGCATGGAAAACACATCCTCAAAGAATGTAGCATCACGTAATTCCACAATTGTATTGACCTCAATGCCTGAGATATCAGATTTTACAATCAAGAATCTGTAGGCATAACTTGTCTCTACATACCCCAAGAATATGACCTCAATCATTTTTGGTCCCAATTTCTTCCTTTTGTGTTCAGGGACAAGTACCTTAGCAAGGCACCCCCACACTCGAAGGTATTTGAGACTCGGTTTTCTTCCTCTCTATAACTCAAACGAACTACTCTCTACATGTTTGTGGGGAACTATGTTCAGAATATGGCAATCCGTATTCAAAACTTCCCCCCACATGAAGTTAGGTAGACCTGAGGTTTGGAGTAAAGAATTTACCATATCTATGAGGGTTCTTTTTTTATGTTCAGCTATCCCATTAGATTGTGGTGAATACGGAGCAGTAACCTCATGAACTATACCATGTAATTGGCAAAATTCCAAAAACAAATTCGAGGTATACTCTCCTCCCCTATCATACCTTAATTATTTAAGTACTTTGCCGGTTTGAGTTTCAGCTTCTTTCTTATAAATTTTAAAATTATCCAATGCCTCATCTTTACTTTTAAGTAAAAAGACATAACAATATCTACTAGCATCGTCAATAAAAGTTATAAATAACATTTTTATCCCTCGTAGCAATACCATTAAATTCACAGATATCCATATGCACTAAATCCAATATTTCTGAATTCCTATTCACAGAATGAAAAGGTTTCCTAGGTAATTTAGCTTGCACACAGATTTCACATTTATTATTGCTAATTTCATATTTAGGGATTAAATTCAGATTCGTCATGCGTTTCATTGAGCCAACATTCACATGTCCCAAACGTGCATACCAAATATCAGATGATACAAGATTCAAGCATAAAGAACTATTTTCATTCAAATTTAAAAAGGAATTTAAAACAGGTTCTACAATAATCTTAAACAAATTCTCCATATCACAAAGATACCCCTTGCCAAAAAATAAAGAATCTCGAAGGCGAGTAATAATAGCTTTATTACATTTACAATCTATTCTAAAACCATCTCTAACTAAAATTGCGCCACTAAGAATATTGTTTCGTATTGATGGAGGCGAGTAATTAAACTTTATTACATTTACAATCTATTCTAAAACCATCTCTAACTAAAACTACGCCACTAAGAATATTGCATCGTATTGATGGAACATGTCTGACTCTATGAAGTGTCAGAACCTTTCCCAAAGGAAACTTCAAGTCTACCCGTCCTTCGACTTTGACTTCTACAGCACTCAAATCGCCCAAAGTCACGGATCGGCCTTTAGAGGCCTGATAAGACACAAATAGAGACTTGTCAATACACACATGCACATTAGCCCCAGTGTCTATAATCCAATATAGTGGTTCAAAAATAGAAAGAACTTCAGGTTTTATAGAAACATACCCACCATTGACGTTTAAGGATGCAGTCATCATGTTGACCACAGTCTCCTCGGTTGCAGATGCGGCAACTTTCTTAGCCTTCTTTGAAGGACAATTCTTGTTCCAGTGGCCAACCTGTCCACAAGTCCATCAAGGTTTGTTCTTCAGTTTCTTATGGATCTTGGACTTAGGTTTAAGTGAATTCTTAGATTTCTTATCCTTGTTCTTAGAAGCAGTAAAATTAACAGTCGTATTAACATCAGTTGGTACTTTGATAGTCTTCTCTTTCAGATGCTCTTCCTGAATGTTGATATCTAGCATGAGATTGTTCATTGACATGTCTCCTTTGCGGTGCTTAAGAGTCACGCCAAATGACTCCCAAGATTTTGGGAACTTCTCAATGATTGACATAGCAACAAATTTTTCAGGAAGTACAATGCCCGCATCAGCGAGCTCTTGCACCAAGAGTTGAAGATTGTGTGTTTGATCAGAAACAGATTTACCCTCAAACATATGAAACTTAAGAAATTTTGCAACACAATATTTTTTAGTTCCCTGATTCTCAGTATTGTATTTCTTTTCTAATGCTTTCCACAAAACGTTAGACGTAGTTACATGCGGCTTAGAGTATGAGTTATACAGTTTGTTGTTTAACGCAAACAGAATCAACCCTCGGCACATCTTATCACCCTTCTTCCAGGTTGCAATTATATTAGCATTATCAGGAACAATTTCATCTACTTTGGGTTCGTCTTCTTCTTCTAAATATTGATCAAACCCTACCATGTTAATCCAGATTTGAATCCTACTTTTCCAACGAGCAAAATAAGTTCCAATAGATTTTTCAGGAATATTAGACGTATCAATTTTCATGTCAGAACCAGCCATAGTTAACTAACTACAGATAAAAATTTCTTTAAGACTGTTGTTAATTTAAATTAAGTCGTTACATTTACAATGACATATGCAATTAAGTTAACAGTTTAGGCCGATCCAGATAAGAAATGTAGAATAAACCAATGCAGGAGAACAAAAGGAAATAAAGTTAGGATCAAACCAGGTCATTCGTTGAGAAACAAACGTAATATACTTAAAGAAATCAGTGTCTTGCAACCCTTCTGAATAGGCTTCGTTCTCCCAGTCGACCCAGTACGAACCTGAAGAAAAACATCATGTTCATGTTGACGATGAACGTTGCAAACGAAAACCAGTGCAGCTCAGCAACCGCAGGAACCACCGCCTAACAGGTTGCGCCATAGAAGGAAAGGAAACGAACTGGCTTTGTCCAGGAGAACAAAGCATCACGGAGGCGACGGCGACAGAGAGAGTCTCCGACGTTAGGGTTTGCAAACATGCTCGAATAGTTTACGGTTGTGTGTTCGAAAGATGTATTTAATCCTAATGATCGGAGACCTATTTATAGCCTTACACGCCCCATTAATCTTATTCATGTTAAGACGCGGCCACTCAGTTTCTCTTGTACACATTGTGGAAAATTCTATAAAAGAGACACTTTCCAATTAGGATTAATAAATCTGAATAGGAAAGAAATAATTAATTAAACGAATAATTAATTACGTAGTTGTATCCTAGTGCAAAAAGAAGATGGAAGACATTCTCCACAATCCACAAGCCACAAGCCCGAGCCCGTGCTCGACCCGGCCAGGCGAGGCATGGCGTGCGCGCGTGTGCGTGCGTGTGTGTTGTGGTCACCACCCCCACCAAGGAGGTGAGCGTACCCTCCTCCTAGGACCTCTTGGACACTAGTGTCTCATGTGATCCTACATATAAGGACTACAAAAGTTCTAGGAGTGAGCAATATGGGATAATACTTCTTTGCCATTTGTACTAGAGACAAAACTACTCTTAGAAAGTAAAAGATGGCTAATCGTTGTATTAGATAGGAGAAACCCTGCTCCTATAAATAGGAGAACAGGGAAGCATACAGGACATAAGACAACCCTAATGGGCCAAGACACATAGGCCTATATTACAAACTAATAATAAAACACTAACTAAATAACTCTCAACACTCCCTCTCAAGCTGAAGTTGGGATAATCCCAAATCAGCTTGCAAATAGAGAGTTGGACAAAGAAAACAAAGAAATAGAATAAAATGATAAACTAAGCCCATATAAGAATTTTCTCCCCCTTAATATTACATTAAATACTCAAACACTCAGACACTCCCCCTCATGTAGATACTCCAAGCAAGTAGGCAACCACGCTAGAAAAAGCTTCTCGATCATCTGGAGCAGAAATAAGCAGCAACACGATCATCTGGAGCAAAAGATTAAATAGTTGATAGGCACCAAGGTCTTCATAAAAGTCGTTGTTGTAGTAGCCAGAGAGTGTTGGATCACCGTAGCAGAGCCCAGAGAATGTTGGATCACAATAGCATAAAGTCGACATGCCAAAACACTGACATGCCAGAGAGTACTGGCGAACATCAGTAGAGAGTCGACGACGTAGGCAGATAGAAGACCAGTAGGCACAGTAGCAAGCAAATAAATAACTCCAGTAGACAAAGCTCCATGTAAAGTCAGCAACAGAAAGGTCTTCATCATATTCCCTCTCATATAGTATCCATCACAGTAGCAGACGTCAAAGTCCAGAGAGTGTTGGTCCACATAGTAGAAAGTCAACGTGCAAATAAAGCACGGAAAGCAAAAAGTGCAAAAGCACAAAACAACAGCTAAAGTGTGATAAACTAGCACAAGTAGCAAAGATGACGTCCAAGTATGCAACTTCACAACAGAAGTCGAGGTAGATGATGAATAAACAATAATAGCAACAAAAAGCACTAAATAGCAGCAGAAGAGTCCATATATCAGCAATAAATGTGGCATGAAGCAACATAACATAATTCTTCTCTTTTTTTTCTTCATCTCTCCTCCATCTCATCTCTTCCCTCTACTCTTTCTCCTCTATTCTCCCCCTCACACCAAGCATGGAAAGAGTAAAGGAGTGGTTGGCTTGGAGAGTCAAAAACAATGGTAGAGGCAAGGTTTAGCGTAGGCAAATATGTGGAGGCAGTAACCAATAATGCGGGTCAAGGTGCAAAATGACCCGAATAGGCAGATCCAGATAGAAAAATAGATGGACCTTTCTCCGACCCCTCCGCCCCTGTGAAAATCCGATAAGGCTAAAAAATGGATCCGATTAGCACAAATATTTGAGTGAATATGGGATGGGGCAGTAGAAAAAATTGAGGGATATAAAAAAAATTGGGTTGTTTGGTGGCACGATTAGAGGCTAAAGGGCTGGCGGTGCGACAGGAGTAGGGTGGTCAGCGGCTGGGCCGTAGGCAGCAGATCTGGAAGTGCAAAGGCGGGGTGGAGGCGTGCGTAGGCGCAACAGCAGTAGAGGCAGATGATTGGCTGCGGTCAGGCAATAGTTGCGACCGCAAGATGACAGACAGCAGTGGCGGCTTGGCGGTGGCAGAGGGACAAGCGGCGGGTAGTATAGCCGCAGCAGGAGGCAGGAGCATCATGGAGGACGGGGCACAATAGGGCCAGTAGTTGGCGGCCGGTCAGGAGGATGGAGGAGATATTTAGCGGCGGCGGCAGCAAGGCATGGAGCAGCAACGACGTAAGGGGACAGGGCAGGCGGTTGTTCTTAGAAGTCAACAGCGGCTAGACAGTGGTTGGGTGGCAGCGTGCGATGCAGAAGGCAGCAAGAGCCGGTGGCGCAAAAGTTGCACTGTGGCTAGGCAACAACAGTAGTAAGATGGCGACAATGACGAGCAACAATAGGGTGGCGGCTTCGCTGGGTAGGAGGCAGAGTATGGACCACGTGGCAGCTTTAGCGACAGGGTAGAAGTGGGCGAGTGGGAGCGGCACGGTAGTAGGGTAATGCCAAAAACTAAAGTGGCAGGGAACAAGGAAAGGAATTCCCTGCGGGCAGCCAAGCACTGCCAAGCATAGTAACAAGTTCAGGATCCGGCAACTTTTCGGCTGGCTGGAAAAAATCGAAAAAATTCGTAAAAAGATCGATAAATTTCAGTCAAAGTTCGGTCAACTATTCGGAAATAATCGAGAATAAGTCGGCTATATAAGTATATACATGTATATATATATATATATATATATATATATATATATATATATATGTGTGTGTGTGTGTGTGTGTGTGTGTGTGTGTGTGTGTGTGTATAGATAAATGTATATATGTACATATATATATGATGCATGTAATTGTTACGGCCACAAGACCTACAATATTAGTGAGTGAAAAAGCACAAAATGAAGTAAAAAAATAGTTGAGTATTACCATGAACTGTCCAGAGGAGTGGGGGGTTTGAGGTTTAGTGTATATTAGGAATTTTTTGTACATGGTTTGGTAAAAAAAGAGCAGGCAACTTAAAAGAGCAAAATCGTGAAAAGTCATGAAGAATCGTAAAAAATCGTATAAATCGCAAAAAAGCGGGATTAATCGTGAAAAATCGGTGATTGGCGTATTAATCGTGATGAATATTCGGGAGCCTATAACATTGTGAAAAATCGCTGATTTTTCGTAAAATTCAGAGACTTTTGTTACTATGCTGCCAAGGGTGGAGGCCGCCCGCAAGGGGGGCGCTCCTTTGGTTCTTGCTCACTCTCACGTAGGGTTTTGGTCCCTAGGACGGCTGCTCTGATACCATCTTAGAAAGTAAAATATGGCTAATTTTTGTATTAGAGAGGAGAAACCCTGCTCCTATAAATAGGAGAACATGGAAGCGTACACGACATAAAACAAACCTAACGGGCCAAGACACTTAGGCCCATATTACAAACTAATAATAAAATACTAACTAAATAACTCTCAACAACTACTTTTCTCACATGTACTAGCTGCACTACATTGGGCTTAGCCCATGCTATATACATGATTGTTACAGCCATATATCTAACAAATACAATGCTCGTTGTTTTTCATAATTTATTACGACCGTATAACTTGTTCGAACAAATGTGTTACAATGAATGACAAAAAAAGGACCCACAACAAATTGTCCGTAGTGTGTTTGTGTAAAGAGTTTTTGAATTACGGAAATGAGTGGTTCATGCATGCCTTTATAATTTTACTTACAAGTAACATTCAACTTTATTTGGATATAGTCATTAGACTAATCATCAAACCATCAACCACTTGAGTGTCCACGCATGTATTGTAGGCCTATGGCTTTTGAGTCTCTCATCTTAGTATAATTTTTTTAAAACTTTACAATACAAGAGATATAATTGAATAAATAATCTTGGCTATATTTTCACATGCTCACTTAACGAAGTAGAAAAAAATAATAACTCGGCCATGTTCCGATCCGGTCTTGATCAAGCCCCGGGTCTCGGTCCAGTCCTTATCCTAACTCCGTCGATCTTGCATCGGTTTGATGGCCTAAATATTTTCATTAATCCCGTCTTGGTCAAATCCCATCCAAACCTACCCACTCTGGGTTTAGTTTTAAAAACAACCAATAAGAATATATCATTCACAATCAAAATCATGTTTTTTTATTGGTCGGCCAAAACTCCTGTTGCTTTTTTTAATTTTTGCTTTTAGTGTCTGTACAAAACTTGTTGATTCTAAAAGTGGAAACAACTCAAAAAGGAAGAACTATCTATCTTTACATCAAAAGAAGTCAAACAATAAGCTCACAACAGGAGAGGAGACAAAAGGAGGAACCACGAACAAAAGAAAGGCTGAGCCTTCATGAAACCACGGCAACTGACACCAACAGGGGACAAACACCACTATCAGAGAAAACCCAACCAAAAGGAAGGCTTCAAGAACCAAAAGCCAGCAACAGCATCCAAGGACCAGAATCCAGGAGAGAAAATAGATAACCAGTTGCACCCATCCGGATCACAAGCCAACAGTAGCCAAAGAAAAGGCTAACGTCCACCATCAAGGACAGAGCAGCAAGAAAAGAACCATCACTCCAGCTAGAGCATGAAGCACAGAAAACCAGCTGGAAAGAGTTCTGCCACTCCCGCAGGATAAAATCTACCATTCAAGCCAAACCAAAAGAAACTAAACCAGCTGCAACCAACAGATATAAAAGAACGCAGCAACTCCAAAGAGATCAGCAAACTCATTGTATCAGCCAAACTAAATCAGAGCTGCAGAAAAAATAGACAAGAACGCAGCAACTCCAATTAGCTCACAGTATCTTCAACCCACCAACAAAGCCAAGGAACACAGATACTCCAGCAGAAGAGAGCCACCAGCAAACAAGGAAAGAGACAAGCCAAACAACAACGCCCATCAGCAACCTTTCAAGAACATCATGGATAAGAGAAGGGGAATTTCTTAGTTCCGCAACAAGGACTATTAGCTCAGCGAGGCTTGTTATAACTTGCAGAAAACACTGCCAAGAAGAAAGGCCTCAACCAACCAAGAACATCCAGCAGCAATATCACCACCAGAAACCAGAAGCTGAAACACAAGCAGAGACACAACACCATCATTGCAGAAGGATACAGCAGATTCTAAAACAGCAAGCCAGCTTAGCACCAGCAGGACCAAACACAAGATGGAGTGGGAGGGGAGCGTCGACATCCACACAGGATGGGGACTCGACCCTCGCATCATCCATCAAAGAATTGGTGAGAGGGGAGCGTCGACATTCACGAGGATGGGGACTCAACCATCACCAGAAACAAGGAAACAACCTGAGAAGAACATCTGAAACACAGCAAACTCAACAGAAGAACAGAGAATAACATAAGCTCTAACCACCAAACCAGAACCAAAGCGAGCCCCAGCCCACAACAGGGCAGCAGGCCACCAGTACCCTTCACACCAAGACCATCAAACAACAGAACAGAGATCAAGAGACGCCACTAATTCTCAGGATAAAAACAAATAGTATCTTGATTAATAATCATCCACAACTGAGTAGGATTCATGTACTTGTCTTCATGGACTCTCAGATTTCTTTCAACCCAAGAGTGATAGAAAATAAGACTCATAACACATTTCAATCTCAGATCAGTAAGATTTTCAGCTTGATTCCAAGACTTAATCATAGGAGCACTCGCTAGAATCCAAAGCTTCTCAATATATTCACAATCAAAGAGTAAGTGGTTGGTATCTTCATAACCATTAAGACAAAGAAAGCATCTAGAAGCTAAACAAATCCCCCTTCTTCTTGAGTAATCAGAAGTGGGAAGTTTATTGTGCATGGCTTTCCACAAATGAAAAATAGCACGCTTATGAGTTCTAATCTTCCAAATCCACTTAAAGTTGGAACTGCAGTTCATCTTCAGCCGAATAGAATTCCAGACATCATAAAGCTTGACCTTCCTTTTCCCTTCAAACAAAATGGTATCCTTCTGCCCCTGATAAATGCCAACATTCTTGACTGCATTAAGGATATCCTCCTGACCACGATTATTATCTTTAAGCATTCTCCAACCACCATTATGAATCATAACATTAAGATAAGAGTCCCATGAAATCCCTGATCTGATAATACAATCTCTTCCCACAAGCTGTTCAAGAAACTGAGAATTACACCAAGGATCTTGCCACAATAGAAAAGAACTACCATCTCCCACAAAGAACTTGATGTGGTTTCTTAGCTCATCTCTAACACGAATAAGATTATTGATCATCCAAGAATAGTTAGGAGACTTCTTAATAATCCAGAAGGATTGTCTTCTTAAATACTTTTCAGAAATCCATTTAACCCATAATGTATCTTTCTTGCTAGCAATATCCCAGGCATTAATAACAAGGCAAGCTTTAGCAACATCTTTAGGCTTCTTAATACTTAAGCCACCGTCTTCTTTAGGCTCAGTAACAACATCCCACTTAATCAGATGAAGATTCTTTTTAGACTCAGTTTCACCCCACAGAAAGTCACGACATAGCCTGTCAATATGATCCAAGATAGAACTTGGAATAGGGAAAGAAAACAGCCAGTAAAGATGCAAATTAGCGAGAGTAGATTTGATCAACTCCAACCTAGCTGCAGTAGACAAGAGCTTAGATTTCCAAGATTCCAATCTAGCCTTAACTTTGTCAATCAGAGAACCACAAAGTCTTTTAGACAACTTCCTAGAAAAAAGAGGCAGACCAAGATATTTTGAAGGAAAACTACCCTCTTTGATCTTCATAATATCAATGATAGGTTCTTTATCAGTGTTTTTGCTAAAGATAATAGAGCTCTTATCAAAGTTAACACAAAGGCCAGACATCTCAGCAAACGACTCCAAGGCAGAATTAATGGCACAAGCATCTCTATTAGTAGCTTTAGAAAAGATCATGAGGTCGTCCGCAAAAATGAGATGAGATCTTTTCAAATTTTTTGACGCAGCAATAGGTTCAAGGTCACCACACATAACCATCTTTTTAAAGAGTTCAGAAATATCTTGCATACCAATCACAAACAAATAAGGAGCAATAGGATCACCCTGTCTCACCCCATTGGCAGGTTTAAAGGCATCCGAGGGCTCACCATTAATCATGTTTTTTAAAGAAAGGAAGGAAAAATATGCACTTTAAAGAGAATTTGTTGGCTTATTAAGTTTTGATATGGCATGTCCCGTAGTAAAGACGTCGCCCTAGTAACCATCGGTTGGTGTCGCTTAGTTGCAAAGGAAAAAGAACTGAGCGGCAATTATAGATCAAGGTCACACTGACTACGGTAAACCGCCTCCTCACTCCGGCGCTCCTAGATGCTCCGTCGTGTTAATCGTCGACCACAGCTTTTGACGCTGCCATATCAACTAGCCTCTCCCAACAACACTCTCCTTCCTTTACAAACTCTTCTTCCTTCTTTTGGCGTCCTAGATGCATGCTCCGTCCTTTACAACACTCTCCTTCCTCTTTTGGCGTCCTAGATGCTCCTTCCTTTACAATACTCTCCTTCCTTCTTGCCAACCACACCTGCTCAGGTCCATGGACGCAATTAATTCAACGGCTTCAATACTGGCCCATGGTCACTACGACGGACTCCACGAGGTCTCTGCGGCGCTCCGTGATTTCGCAACCCATAATGTGCAGCGAGGTTCTGGGTGATCAATATGTGCGAGGCAAACGACTGTGTGGTTGTCTCCTTTCAACCTCCGCCTTCTCCAAGGTCACTGATTGTTGCTCCTGAACCAAAGAATGTAGAAGTAAGTCTATATCTACTCTTATCCTCTTGCCCCCGCTTCACAGCAACCGGCAAAGTCAAGCTAGTAGCCTGCACTAGTCGGTCATAAAACAACCGTGGACTATAGGCGCACATTAAGTATCTGTAGACTATTCCCATAGACCACGCTTAAGCCTATGAACTATTAAAAAACTGGGGACTATTTTAATTTCTATATCTTAATCAAAAATCCATATAGTCCACTGTGATAACCGTGGACCATTGTGAAGATTGTGAACTATTATTAGTCTTATTTAGAAACCTTACATTCAACTCTGAAAATAGTGGACAACTTTAGTTTTATATTTAAATATTATTTTTAGAAAAAAAATTATCACAATTAAATTATTAATATTCAACCACACTTAAATCAGATATCACATAAAAAAGAACCTTGACTTTTATAAAAATAGTTGAATCAGTCATCATTACAATTTCATAATACCATTACAAGCAATGTCATCATAAAATTGTTCTTCTCTAAATTTATCTATAGTGTATGCATCATTGCACACATTTATCAATCGTACAAGACACCAATGACATAGTTGTGTATCATGGGAACAAGACTTGTCAACAATTTGGTGAATCAACTCATCATACTCGTGATCTGAAGATGCATTTTTGAATCCTACCCCGCCTTTCACTTGTAAAATTATGTGTTCTTATAGTTGCTTTTACCTACATGATACAAAAATTATGTTAGATGTAACAAAAGTATTAATAACAAGTCAAAAAAAGATTTAATTTTTTGGCATCTTACTATTTGAAATGTGCACTGCCAAAAGTTGTATCCGTAATCCAACTTAGATTTATGAGGAAACGAAACATTCTCACTTTAATCAACTATTTTATTAATAAATAGGCAATAGAAGATTGCTCTGTGTGTTGCATTTTGTAGTCAAAAGATGTGATGTATGAAAAGATGGATTAGTTTCCAATTAATCAGGGTGAGATGTATTGTTTCTCGAGTGAATGGAATCTCCTTTTCAACGACATTGGTTAGCAAAATCTGGAACAAGATTATTTAAATATCAAGCTGGTAAAAACAAACGCTACACATCGTACTATTTTAGTGTCGGCAGGTTCATCCAGCTTTCGTGGCCATCTTGGGGTTTGTTTAATTCTGATGAAAATGATGTAAATGAGTTAAAATGCAGCAGCTTCCATTCATTTCCTTTGGTTCGACGGACCTGCAGCTCACGATCAGAAAAGGCAGATCATGATGAAAGAAGCAGAAATTTTCGCAGTCATTCCAGTACTAGAGTCACCGTTGGTAAAATATACCTCGTGCTAGACTTGTCTCGCGAACACGACCTGGGCAGCAACCATGAGGACGCTTGGGATGTAGCTGGCAGCGAGGATGGCAGCGTGAGAGGCCGACGGACATGTCTTCCTCTGTCTGAATTGGGGTCCAACTCTGGCGGCGGCTGTGCTTGCTAGGGTGTATTTTGGGAAGTCGGCGGAACTGGACAACTGAGAGAAAAGAAAACGGACATATAAATAGATGGAAAATGCGGATTAGGGTTAAAGGTAAAATAACAGTGGACCAATACATCTTGTACTAGGGAAAGAAATAATCATGGACTGAAAATAAAAAACAACCGTGGACACATATTAGACCATGGACTATGAGGGTTTGTGTACTAGTGCAAATCATTTGTCTTTACAAAACAAGTCTTGTTAAGGACATGGCCGCCCAAGCTCGTCTCTTGCTATCATGACATTGTCAAATGTTATTTGTTTGCCATGGTGATAGAGAATCATGGTGAGTCTACGGTGAATGTATGAGGAATTTTAGTCTGTTTTTGTCCCTGTAAAAAAAGTACCTACGGTGAATTGCGGTGAAATAAATTTCTTTTATGACTCCATTACTTATTTAGACACATAATATTTTAATAAATATGATTCTTACTTGTGTAGGGTATTTTTTTTATAAAGAATTGTCCTCTCTCATTCCTATAATCATGTAACAAATAACATTTTTAAAGTTTTTCTCCACCACTATCCCTACCACTATACACATGTTACCAAACAACACATTTTAATAATTTTTCCATTACTATCACCTTCCCTTCCCCGTCATCATTCCCATCTCCATCACCACTATTTTTTTCACCAAGTACCAAACACAACCTTATAGAACAGAGTCTTAAAAGATCCAAGATAGATGCTTCGTTTTATCCCATTTTAAACAATACCTACCAAGTGTTTAGTTATAGGAAAATACTATACTTAGTTGTTTTGAAAATATCCCATATTATGTTTAGTTATTTTGAAAATACAACATGAATCCTAATTGTGTTTAAAAGGAAAGCCACATAAAGACGTCAATGTCTAGTGATGCCCTGTGTGCTTCTTGTCCTTTCTATTAGATGGTTGTTGCATTGACAAGAGGGAGAAATAAGGGATGGGAGGAGAAAGAGGGAGAGAAAAATACAAATGAGAGGGAGAGAAGAGAGGAGCAGTAGGAGAGAGAAGTGAAAATAGGATGGAGGAGAGAGAAATGAAAATAGGATAGAGGAGAGGAGCAAAGTAGTGTGAGAGAAAAATAAAAATAAAAAGATGAGGAAAGTAATGAGAAGAGAGGAAAATAATCGATGGAGGAGGAAAATAGTTAGAAGAGAGAGAAAAGAGGGGGGAGGGGAAGTAGTGGGAAGAAGAGAAAGATATAAAAATAAGAGGAGGATGAAGGAAGTAAAGAGAAGAGAGAGAAAGTAAAAAATAATAGGAGGGAGAGAGGGAGGGAAGTATTGGGAAGAGAGGAAGGGGGATGAAAGTAGTGGTATGAGAGAGTAAGAGAAAATTATGAGGGAGGGAGGAGGAAAGTAGTGAAATGAGAGATAAAGAGAAAATTAGGAGGGAGAGAGGAGGGAAGTTGTGAATACACTAATTTGTGGTAGTGAACACATATAACACACGTAAACACGAATGGATAGAGGAGGAAGTAGTAGAAATAACACATTAATATGTGATAGAAAATATATTATAACACAGGTGAACACTAATGGAGGAGGCAGTAGTGGAAAACAAGAGAAAGAGGAAAGTAAGAGTGGGGATAGTAGGAAATGATATATTAATATGCGATTTGAAATACATTATCACACACTTGAATACAGATGGAGGAGGGGAGTAACACATTAACATGTGAAAGAAAACACACTATAACACATGTGAAAAAAAGGAAGGGGGAAGCAGTGGGAAGAGAGAGAGAGAGAGAGAGAGAGAGAGAAATATGAGGAAGGAGAAATGTAATGGGAAACAAAAAATTAATATGTGACTAAAAATACATTATGCCACAGATGAACAAAAATGGAGAGGGAAGTAATGGAGAGAGAAAGTTAGGGAGAGAGAAAATATAAGGAATGAGAGGAAGTAGAGTGAAATAATAAATCAATATGTGGCAGGTAAACACATTATAATGCAAGTGACCACAAACAGAGAAAGAAAAATGGTGGAAAGAGAAAGAAAGAGAAAAATTAAAGGGGGAGGGAAGTACTAGAAAAGAACACATTAACACATGTAAAAAACATATTATAAAACATATGAGCAAAAATCTAGGAGAGAAGTAATAGTAAGAGAGAAAGAGAAAAGGAGGGAGGAGGGAAGTAGTGGGCAATAATGTATTTCAGTCTGGATTCGATATCTTATCTCTGGTTCAATGTCTTATCATCTAAAATTTGTTGTCTTGTTATGTCTAGTCAGATATCTTATTTTCATCTTTCATCCTTATTGATTATCTTGTTCATAAAATCTTCATAAAAATATTTAATATATTTTTTATTTTCGATTTTTTTAGTAATGTATTACCATTATAAAATATTATGTTATCTCACATTTAGTATTTTTTTCTATTTCTTCCAATTTAGTCCCTTTTATTTCTCCTCAGTTACCTCCTCTATAATTTCCCCTGTCCAAAAAGTAGGAAGTGTGCACTCTCCTCTCTCGTTGTTTCTCTATAACACCAAGCCCATGTCACTCTCTCTCATATTCTCTCTAGAAATGATATCATCACACGTGGGTATAACGCGCATAGGAGGCATTTCTGTAAAAGACAGTCAGGCTAGAAGGTGGTAGAAGGGTTGGTGGACCCAATTTCCTACTGGTGTTGCAAATGCATCGAATGTAGTTTGTTGTTTCTCTAGGTGTTTTGGTAGGAGAGAGGGAAAAAGTAGGAGAGAGTGGGTATCCATTTTTTAGGGAAGCAGATTAATGGGAAAAAAGAAGGAAGTAATTGAGAGTGTAACATCCCTGACCTGGGTTATGCCATAACCCTAGAAATTTTTCTTAAGTAAGTTATTTATAAACTTGTTTTAATCTTTTGAAAAGTAATTAAGACTCAAGGAGAAATTAATTTTCAAGTTTGAGTTTATTTGCAAACTGTTTGTGCAGTATATGATAGTTTGGGTGTAAATTGTAATTTACCCAAGATGAGGGGTTATATTGCAATATGTCACATGTTTAATGTGCCTCAAGTGCTTTATCATCATAAGAGAGAGAATGATGCTAAGGGGTGGCTTGTGGAAAGCCTAAGTTCCAAGTTGGAGCTTGTTTGAATAATGCTTGTGCCTTGTGTACCAATTTTGGTGCAAATTGCAATTTACCCAAAATGTAGGGTTGATATGCAAATTACCACCTCTAGAGTGTCCCTACTCTCTCTTATCATCATCTAGAGGAGAGCGAAAGTAAGAGGCACCATGTTTGAATCATGTTTGAGTGATGGTATTCTTAGTGATGACAAGACTAAGAAGAGTTATATAGTTGAAACCCTAAAACGAGTTGTATTGAGTTGTAGAGCTTATATGGGAGTGCCTATTGTCCAAGAAGCCATAGAGGAGGTCCCATATCATTTTTTCCACTCTTGGAAAAGGTCATGACGAGTTAATCACCACAAGAAGGTGATGTATATCGGCTTACAACTTTCCTTGGAAAAGTTGTACCAGTTTGTGAATAAAGTGATGTTGGGTTGAAATATCTTGTTCAAAAAGATAACTAATGGCCGAAATCTTATCCCTAGATTATCCCCAAGAGTTTTGCATGTCAATATAAATATGTGTGCATGCATGGACACGTGTCAACCCATGCATGGACATGTGTTACCTAGTAGTATAAGGTGATGACACCTCTTATACACTCTCTCTCATGAGCCTCAACTATATATACCACTCCTTTCACCTACTAGTGAAACTTTTCGAATCCTACAACTCTCTTTCTCTTAGATATCATGCATAGTAATTGAGGAGCAAGGAGGATCTCGAGCCTTAATCTTAAGGTGAAGCCATGGTCATCTTCAACCTTGGTTGAAGCATGAATCTCGGGTTGTGATTCTTCCTTTCTTTTCTTCTTCACCAAGTTCTTATCTATGGTGATTCTTTGCATATAGAGGAGTTGTGAACAAGTCTTGGATCTTTGATAAATTCAACTTCAACCTTGGGAACGTGAAGCTTTAGAGCTTGGATCTTGGAGCTTTGAAGTTGTTCTTGAGGTGGGATATATAACTTGAACCCAATCATGTTATTATTCACCTTCAATCTTGCTATACTTGTTGATCTACTTTCAATTTTGATTTTTCTTGAATGATTGAATTGATGATTCTATGAGTTCTAATAGTTGCATAGGACTGTTGTCCATGAACTAGAACAGTAAGGGACAAAAGTCTAGAGCTTGATGATGATGACATCATCACGGCACAAACTGATATTGGGTTGAAGCACCTCTAACCTGATATGGTAATGAAACCCAATATGGTGATATGAAATTCGTTATACCTTGGAACCCCACATCCCTATCATTTTATACATTTGGGTTGGTTGAAAAAGGACTAACCATTTGTCTAGGCTGTCACTCAACACATGGTAGGTTGATAGTCTGAAGGTTTGAAAAGGTATGAGTATAAGGGTCTAACCCGATATGCAAAACCCTACACTTGAGTAACCTGATATAAGTGACACACACACACCTCTTGGATGATATGGTGGTAAGCACACACCTCTTGGACGATATGGTGGTAAGTACACACCTCTTGGATGATATGGTGATAAGCACACACCTCTTGAACGATATGGTGATAAGCACACACCTCTTAGACGATATGGTGATAAGCACACACCTCTTGGATGATATGGTGGTAAGCACACACATGTTGGACGATATGGTGGTAAGAACACACCTCTTGGACGATATGGTGGTAATCACACACCTTTTGGATGATATGGTAGTAAGCATACACCTCTAGCCTGATATGGTGGAAGCACCTCAAAACTAATATGGAGGTAAGCACCTCAAATCCGATATACTTGATTGAGCAACACATGAAGTGTGTTATGTCAAATGATACATTAAGATGTAAAGAGTTTAATGCATTTTGATAAGTGCAGGACAATGTACCTTGAGAAAAGGGTTGTGCCAACTTAATAAAGTATGATGTAATCAATATCCTAGTAAGGATGAGAGAGAAACTCATACTTTGTGTGATAATCATTTAATGATAAATGATGAGAATAAATAAGTATGATTGAATACTTATGATATCAATGTATGCTCCTGATATATGTGGAGCTATGAATTAGGGTTTTGATTCTTGATAATATGAACTTGAAACCCTAATCGGCTAAAAAGGGAAACCCTAACCCTAATAATGGTAAGGTTGTATTTCTCTTGTATTGCATGGTGATGATATGTACTTGATATTGTTTTTTTCATGAAATACTAACCATACAAGTTTCATGAGATGATGAGCACAGCCAGGTATGAGCTATGATGTTTTATAGATTAAATGGGCCTTGCGAGCCATGTGAAATACTTGTGCAACAAGTATAACGTACACCTGGGTCTGAGGACCTAGAGGTAATAGTTACCTAGTAAGAGGTGACAATGTTCAGTGATGAACTAAGGGTTTGAATACCCATATCTAGCAATCATGATGATGATAATGTTAAGGGATGAGAATCCTTAGTAATGTGATAAGGGACTGAGATCCCGAGTGTTATGCATTCAATGTGTTCCAAAGATTATGAAAGTACTTGATAAATGTATTACACCTTTCTTTGTAGCATCTGTTATAATTCATGCTTGTAACTTGGTTGATGCTAAAAGATACTGTAATGCACCTAATTAATAAAGTTGAACCTTATCATGTAGTTGCCCTAGCCATAGATCCATTCAGTGTCATAATTTGCTGAATGGTGAAACGAGTTTAACTCGGAGAGCATATTTTTGAATATGTGGGGGTAATGGGTGAAAATATCCTTACATCCAAATAGGGATTGTTGTGTGGTCTCCCTCATCATCATAAGAGTATGGCTATATGCCATGACTCAATATTAATATATTGGGGATTGTTGTGTGATGTCCCTAAAGAGAGTGCATGTTGTGGCTGTAACTCTATAGCGAAGATGCCACTATACCCTGGCAAGCTAATTGCAGTTTGACACGTGATGTCACTGCCAGGGGTCTTGTACTGACCGAGACAGGTGAGGTCTTGGAAGTCGGCTCTTCCTTTGACCTTGTATGGTACCGATGCTTTACGTAGTCATGGCCGGTTGGAGCATGAGAGGTATACCTCATCTCCTCAGGTCATAAGTGTGATTGTAAATATGTAATCAGTCGTGTAGCGTATTTGATTAAGGATTGAATACGGAAACATTGGTTGATATTACACTACTTTTATACATCTTAAATGGATAGATGTTATATGTGTTCTTTGTGTTCCTTATAAAGTGAATAGATGATTTATTTCTCTATCATAGATAGTTGTAATGCTTTAAAAGATAATATTGCTCTGTTCTGCTTATAAATAGTGATTAATCTTGACTATTAATATAAAAGATCCTCTGCTCAATTTTATATTATTTACCTGTGATAATAATGTTGTTGACAGAGAGTTATATCTCTCACTGGGACTTTTGTCTCACCCTATTGGTCCTAACATTTTTAGGCGGACGTGGATGAGGAGGTAGAGATCGTACTGTAGAGGGAGGACAACAACAATAGGGATAGCAGTAACAGCTCAGGTTGAGTGTGGTGTATGTCGTATCTTATAGATAGAATTCCTATGTGTCGTCTCTGTACTCTCAAGTCCTTGGGAGTTAGTACGTAATGGTTTAAAAGGTCTGAGATTTTGTCTTGTATGCCTCGAGGTTTTATGTTGCTTATGTATATGTTTGGGCAAAGCAATTGGTATATGATATCCTCGAGATGAGATGGTACAATGCATGTACTATGTGAACCATGATGTATATATTGCTTTGGTTCTTTTTTTAAGAGTTTCCTGGAAATGGATCTCTTTGCAAAATGGTTTAAATTTTTAGTGATCTTCGTTAATCCACTGCTAATGGTTATTCTGCATAATTATTGTGACGATTTGGCTGTCAGTTTGATAGTGGTATCATATCTGTGCAAGAAGTATCTATATAGGGAATCCCTCCAAGTGGAATCCCCATCTACCTAGCTCTCGTGGAGTGGAGTTGATCAATCTAGGGACACTAAGGCCAATAATGGAAAAATCACAAAGGACATGTTTGATCTCCCTAATGAAAGTGACCACTCGCTACAGGCCATTCATGGAGTCCCAAAGGATGATGTAAACTAACTTATATTCAATCTCAATGATAGAAAGGTTGATATTCTTTTTGTCTGTGATCTTGAGCGCTACCAGGCATCCCTAAATGTGGGCAAGGTTTAGTGTGACTCATCATGTAACATATCAAGATTTGGCCATCCCAACTTTAGAAACTATAATTCCTTGATTAGGATGATAGTGTGCTTGTATCTTTAGATTTGACACAATAAGGTTAGAGTTATACCTAAATACACATGTGTGTACCTCAATGGATATATAATGTGCAAATAATGAGTAAGTCACATGTTTGTACCTAATACATATATAATGTCTAATCTAAGTTAAAACCCTGATTATGAATGCATACAAACCCTAACCATGGATACATATGTTCTAGACCATGTCATGGACCTACAAACCCCAATGTGAGGATGAGACAATGTATGGAACTAACCCTAGACCCTAGATGTAATAATGATGGGTATCAAATAGTTAGTAACCATGTTGATCTATCCCTAGGTTGAAGTTGACTGACCCTAATATATGTATCCTTGGTATTAATAATAATGCATTAGTAACATTAAGTGCTAAAATAACATAGTATATCTTAATACACATAGATTGGACTCAATCACCTAATCGTGGTTTGATATGAAAACTAGTTCATCAATATGTAATATGTTTCACCTTGTTCACAATACCATAGAATGACCTAATGTGATTTATAAAAATTGGGTGTATATAAACTTACATAAAATGTTTGGGATGGTATCTAATCTGCTTAATATGGGTAATGAAATAATAATTGTACTTTTCATGTAAATGGAAATGGGTAATGTTCTATATTAAATTAATATTTACATTACTGAAATTATTGAGTAATTGCTTAAAGTAATGTAAATCATGGAAGATAATATCATGAAAATCAGTTTGTAGTAAGATAATGATAATAAGACTCCAGATCCTAAATATTGACAAAATGGTAATATAAACAATAAATAGTGAGATAATCGAATTAAAACCTAATTGTACTAAAAATCATACAAGATAATATCAAAACCTAAATCTAAACCAAAATCAAGTTCTTTGAGTCCTAATTAGTCTATATGCAAAGTTTCAACTTAGTCAGATTATGGTTGCTATCCCAATTATATAGAATATGCATTCATTATCAAAATCATTTGGTTACTTTGATTTAAATGGATTTTTTTTGTCATGCATTGATTTCTTGGTTCCATGTAAAGTCAGGGATATCATGTTGGTTGACAAGACTCTCTGACTTTGGCTCTATAACAATTGTTCAATTTATATCTTGCGACTCTCCTCTTTTCTCCTTCCTTGGTATGTGCCTGTCTAGATTCTACACACTCATGTCAGTAGCTTGTCCTTCCCCCGACCTCTCTCTCTCTCTTGTATCAACCTCTCCTCTGACTCTTCCTCTAACTACAATGTTCTCGGGATTCCAAATTTGATGATCCTAGTTTCAATGGGATTCCACCACCCAGAGTTCCCATACAACAACCGTGTTCTCCGATCCCCTAGTTTTGAACTCCATTAAATTTTCCTTACATGGTCAACATCCAAGCCTTTATATGTTGCTCTTATAACCTCTGTAGCACCATTAGGATACATTTTAATATACTCATTGTTCCTACCTAGATCCCGCACACCCTTTGCCAACCTTGCATGTTTGTGATGAGCTTCTGGGCGGATGACCAATATGGGTGATGAGTCTTCGAGGTAGAGGTGACTATTGACATTGTGTTTGGATTTGATAGGGCATGACTGATCTTTTTCAGGCGTCGATTTCATATGCTAAGGTGTGATTCATCTTCCCCCTTTACTGGCTCGTTGGTCTTCTATGTGGAATCCATCTGTGACTCTTGTTTTAGATGATTTCTCATCTCGGGTTCTCTTTGGATGCCTTCATGCGGATGATCCAAAGTATAATTCCTAGTTGCTTTGCTATATTTTGGCTTCTATGAGGGCCAAAAGCCCTTCCACCTAGCATGTCATGGTGGAGTCTATCAGGTGAGGTTTGGATCACCTCGAGACCCTCTCTAGAGATCAGCGAGTCTGGCAGGGTATGGAAAAGCAGAGGGTGGTCTAATTGGACCTTGCCATGAGCTAATGATTGGGTTGTAAATTTTGCCTTTGATCTCTTAAAGATTTGTGTCTCTCACAGGTGCTTGAGAATTGAGAAGAAGATGGTTGCTTGGTATTTTACATTTCTATCCTCATATAGATTGAATTGTTGTCACACAACCATGGGCATATTTGTCTTTTTGGCCTGAAGTGTTATCTGATATTGTGGGACATTTAAGTTGGTCAATTTTCTTAGATTTTCCTATCACACATCAAAGTTTGATGCATGATTATGTGGCATTTTAGTCCTTTTAAGATTTTTGGTTTTTAGAAAATCTCATCTATGTCCAAAGTGCTCTCACCTGACATATATACCATTATAGAGTATTGTGGGTTCTCTCACCTCCTTCTTAGGCACATAATGTTGAAGTGTTCGGGCCCTGCTTTTATATGGTCATTGTATAATATTTATCTCCATGCATAATTATTATTATTTACTTGTTGATCTCTATTTGAGATTTAAAGACAAGAATTTTTAATTGTAAACTTCATTGTTTCTTCATATAATCCTTTTATCTTACTATATGAAGATTTCTTTGATATCCAATTGGATGATTCTTTTTCTCTTTTGTTTGGGAATCCTTGTTATATTATTTGTTGTCCCTTTTTCCCTAATATTGTCTAATAACGGTTACATGCATATACCGACTTTTATAATTATAATATCCACTTTGTCTTATATTTTGGGGTACACTCCATCCCTAGGTGGAGATTAAGGAGGTGTGGATCAAAGTTAACCAGGACTTATCCATGTGTGTCTGATCTTTCTTGGGTGATAGATTGATGTGAGACCCCTAACCTTGCTTAAAGTGTTAAATAAGCTTAATTATCATAATTTAATTCTTATAACCCTAATCTAACCTTATTATATGGTTTGAAATCATAATACAAGCTTAATTTTCAAATTTGGTCCAATTTGGACTTTGTTTGAGCAAGTTATGCACATTTTGGAATTTTCAGCAATTTACCCAATTGAGAGGTTTTCTTTGCAATTTATCACTTTCATTATATTCTTTGGATATTATCTCATCATTCTTGATCTTTTTGAGCCATGGGGTGCCTATTTAAACCTTGGTTTGAAGATGTTTTCCTCAAGGGTATTTTAGGGTTTACCTCTTCATGGATGAGCTACCTTTAGTAGCTATCAACTAATGAATTATTTGTTTTGCTTGGAAATTTAAGAAACAATGGATAAGCATGTCTCTATGGATGGTGGGGGAGCTTCTTGTGTGTGTGCTTGTATATTCTTAATAGTTTAGGCCATGGACACTTGGAAAGATACTAGAACTTCAATTTTTTCTTTTTCTTTATCTTAAAGTTTCATATACTTATCCCCAAGCACCCAAACGAGCCATTTCCTCTCCACCACTTCCCTCCTTCTACAAACCTCATTCTTCCTCTATTATTCTGTGAATTTCCTATCCAAGGAAGAAGAAAGAGGGGATCTTCTTGGAAAAAGAATCTAGGGGTGCAATTGACTTCCTTTTAGGGTTTAAAAAGCTTCCTTGTAGTGACCTAGACCTAAAAGAGTAAGAATCCCCTTCTTTCCTCCATTTATTTCTTTGCTATCCTTACTCCTACCTTTCTCCAGGTCGGAATATTTCTGTTCCATGGTATAAATTGCTCTAAATCTCTGAAACCCTACCTTTATTGCTCCTTATGCTTAGGGTTTGCTCATTTGATGAAGAAAGGTGCTAGATGGATGAGTTCACAACTTATGCTTGGATTTCCTACCCTAAATGCTCATGTTTTCTTATGTTTGGGAGTTTATCTTCTAATTAGAGGCAAGTTTTATAACTTGCTCTACGTTTATTTCTTACCATAAGCTTGCTAGCTCATGTTCTTGCTTTTAAATGATGATCCATGCACTAAAAAGCTAAGTTTGTCTTGGATTTAGATTTTTATAATGTTCCCTATTCTGATTTCAGTTCTAGATGAACCTGTGATCATGTGTACGTTATTCCTAAGGTATTATATGACTTGTATCAGGTTGGTTTGACAACCTATGGCGCTAAGAACCTATTAACCAATGGTCAATTTTAGGGTTTAAAGTTGATTTCTTCTATAAACACATGACTCGATGGTGGTACCATTGCAACAACTGATGGTGTTGTCTTCATGACAACTGATTGTGGTGACCAAGGGTGTCAACTTATGTTCACCCCTTAGGTCAGGTGTTGGCCTAATTAGAATTCTAGTTATTAACAACTAAGTACCCCTAATGATGCTATCAATCAATGGTGATATTAATTTGATATTTGATGTTGATTGATGAATATAGTGTTGATCTAACAACCTATGGTGACTTAATGGTCACTAATGATGGTGGATCAGGTCTCCAAAATCTATGATGAGTTAATCATATAGTTGTAGCATCAATTAAGCCTTAGACCAATGGTTTCTTGGGTCAATTGATGCAATGGCCGAACCTATACTGTAATTGATGGTTTTAACATATGAACTTGACCCAATGGTCAAGATCTAATGTTTATTCCTCCAATAAAGTGAAATTATGGCTAATGTAATGTGTTGGTCCTAATAATGTGATTTAGATAGTTTCCTTTATATGATCAACTTAAGGAGCTTACTTGTTGACAATGGATGGCTTGTTTGAAATGAACAGTCGATTGTGGGTTTTACCCTACTCTCAACATAACCCTTATTGTTGTTAATCAAAGGATGTCTAGGTTAAATTGTGACTTTTATAGATCACAACTCAATAAAATCATAGATTATTAATTCAAGGTTTTTACTTATGTAAATGACCAATGGCTTTACCTTTTCAACATTTCATGGTTAGAAGTTGATGCCACAATATCCCCATTGTTTTGGGTGAAGCGTGTAGTGTAATGTTATGATTCAAATGATGAGAATTTGATGGTTCAATGCCTTAAACTTGTAGTCTTACCCTTGCCCTCGTATTATTATGATTTATAATCACCATAATTAATTAATGGGTAACCCTAATGAGGTATTACTTGTTATACCTAGCTTTAATATAACTAAATGATGGTAATTGGGTATGAATAGTCCTTGAATGACTAATACAATCATGGAGCACTCTCTTATTGTTGTTAAAACCCTAGTATGCTATAAACCGATGGTTACACCTTGATTTATGTGTGGGTTCATACTTGAGAATAGTATGGAATGTGATGGTGATGCTTCACCTTATGAATCCACGATCCAATGGGGATGATGTGAGTTAGGGTTTGGGTATGAGTGTTGATTAGTAACATTAATATAATTTATCTTGTTGAACCTAACTCTAATGCAAATAGATAAAGATGAGTATTCATGTTTAACATTCTTATATGATGGAATGATGGTGAAATAACCTCCTTAATATTATCATAACCTTAATATGTTAATTGGTGGTTATCATAGCCACATGGTTGATAGTTTCTTATGCTAAACATGTGCATTATGATTATGATGAGGGTTAATCATATCTAGATTCCTTGCATGTTGATGTAATAAAGGAATGTTCTTAATGTTAATATAGCCCTGCTATGTTTGTTTATGAATATCTCCTAGCTCATTAATGCAATATTGTGCTGATCTGGTGCATTATATGTAAGTGATGTTGTTGATCCTTGTTATAAGACATGGAATGTTACAACCCCAATTTTGGGTTCTTTTGCTGAGAAATATAATTTCTCATATTAAAGATTTTTGAACGAATAAATGATATAATCTATTTTGAATAAATGGATTTCATTTACAATAGCCTTGTTGTTTGATTTGAGGGCTTTATTGGCTATTGGGCCCAATAACAAGGATATTCAATTAATTAATGAATAACTGAGAATTTGAGATAAGAAAGGTGTGGAAACCTCTGGAAGGCAAATCCAAAAAGGATTTCGTGCCTCTTAGATTCCTTGGGTTCCAAGGAGTCCAAAGTTGCAAAGAAAAGGGCACTAAGAAAAGAAAATATCAATTAAGTATTTCCTTGTTAATAAAGAAATTGAAAACATTGATGAAATATGGAAAACATGTGAAAAGAGGTATAATTTGGTAATCCTTGGTGGGATTTCGTATCCCAAGGATTCCTGATGATAAAAGGAATACTAATGAGGAAAATAAAAGATAAATAAGAGAGAGATCTTCAAAAAGGAATTATTTTAAAAAGAAATAAGCAAAATAATGAGAATAATGCATATTGATGCATTTAAGGATAATGAGTATTCCTTTAAAAGGAATTTCGAATTCTTAAGGTTTCTTGGGTGCCAAGGATCCCCAATAAGGGAGTAGAAAGAGAAAATACGTAATTACAAAATAAAGAAATAATGGGAATACACGATCCATCAATTACGTAATTTTGATAAAAGGGAGTATTTTCCTAAAGGAGATATACATATATATTTGTGGCCAATAGTTTAAAAGGCAAGTTTAAATAGAATTAGAAAATGGATTTTCGTATTTCTAATATCCATATAATTGAGGATATCCAAAGAGAGAGAGAGAGAGAAAGAGAGAGAGAGAGAGAGGGCTACTTCTTAATGAAGGTTTTGGTTTCCTAATAAGAAAGGGACTTGTTCCCTCTTTGATGGGTCTCTTAGGGCGAGATTTCCCCCCCTTATAAAAGGGGTAGACCCCCTGGTCGAGTTCAAAGTAGGAAAACCCACATCTTCCTCTCGCTTCCCTATCTTCTTCTTCTCTTTCCGTTCTAACCCTAACCAAGCAAACATAGGGCTGTTTTGGGGGCACTGGGCGGCTAGGATGGATCGTGTTGAAGGCACGATGCGACTCCAGAAGTCTCGGATAGCCATCTACCTCCCCCTTGCTTCCATCTTTGTACAAGACGGCCAACGGACCTGCAGGTGTTGCTGCAGTCGGCGCATCTTCCAGACCTAACTTCGGTCACCTTGGCCGTGGTATGAGGGTGGCCTGTGTACGTATGAGAAGGGCGGAGCTAGGGAAGCAAATCCCGGTGAGGTTCGTGGCCCTAGGAGGGGGTGAGAGCCAGCGTTGGGTTGAAGATCGGCGCCTAGGGCTGCCGCGTCGCACTCCCTGAAGGTGGAAGACGACCAAGGTCAGCTTGGACGGATATACCCCTCCGCGGGATAAAGGATCGCTGACTTATGCAGGGGCAGTTCAGTAATTTGATTATGTTTCCCAAAACAACAATCAACGTTGCATGGAAAGGACTGCGTGGCAGCCTCTCATTGGTCGGGGTAAGTAGATTTTGTAAAATTCATAGCTAATTAACCGTAGCTCGGATAGACATGCATTATACATGAAACTTGCTCAAAAAATCGAGAGGAATCTAAATAAAATATAATTGGAGCCTGATTCCTTATGCAATTCGAAAAGTATATAGAGGTACTATCTTTAATAGTTTAATCAATGAAAAACCCTAACCTTTGATGATTAATGAGTTAGAAAAGGTTAAATGAGTATATTAAGTTGATATTAGCCTGTTAATGATAAAAAGGATCATTAAGATTGGAAAAGGATGAATTTGCATGTAATTAGTTTAATTTTGAGTCTAATGTGCATGAAAAATACATTAATGAGCCATGAAACCCTAATGTTGGTAAATTCGACTCTTAATGGCTTTAATTGACTAATTTCATGATTAAGGTTGGAATATGCTATTTTGAGCATTAAAGTCACTAATTTGTGGAAAGATAACCTTAATATAGAAATTAGGGTTTTTGATTGAATCAAGGTAGAGTTAATACTAAATAGAGTTCATATGGGATTTAGACCATCATGAATTATGAGTTGATAATCCGAAAGAAACTAAAGGTGATAATTGAGTCTAATAACCTTGAAATAGATTAAAAGGATAAAGAAGGTAGTTTTGGTATAAAAGAGAAATAATCAACTTTAATTGGGCTTATGGTGTTGAAATTAGGGTTTATGAATTAAGAGAGCATTTAATATGATAAAAGTGTTATGGAGGCAAAAACCCTAATAAAACCCTAATGTGGTTTAGAAAACCTAAGATGGAATCCAAGTCTAGCTTTAGAATGTTCTGGATAAATTATAACACTTGGATGTCATGCATTAATTTCAGGATACTTGTTGATTGCTTGTTCTTTATCATTATTTCTTGGACAGCAAGTTGCTCTGGATCAGGTATGTGGTTACACTTATGAATAACCGCATTAGTTTCCCGTGTGGTTGTCGGATGATTGATCGCATTGACTGCAAATTATCAGTTTGGATGTTCATATTTGCAAATTATAAAGTCAGTATGATTATCACATTAATAATAGAAGTATGGATTCTCGCACCTACATGCCACCCTGATGGATGATGCCAAAGGTCAGGCCCGGATGGGTAGACCAATGGACACCTTGAGTGGTGACCCCATGCACTAGGGTTGTAAATGGGTACGGGTAGACCCGCGGACCCGCAAATCCAGACCCTTAAAAAACCCGTCATGGGTCTAAATTTTTGGACCCGCAAAACCGTGGACCCGCATACCCATGGACCCTCATATAAGCGGGTCCACTAATGGGTAGGCTTGGACCCAGACCCGCAAACCCGTGGACCCGCTATACATAAATAATTACTTTAATAATATGTTATTATATCATACTTTACTACTATAATTAATATAAAACTTCAAATTACATATTACTCTAATTATAACAAGGTTAGGGACTAGTCATCTAATTGAGAATGAACTATTCTAGTTGCAAACATGAGCAACATATGTAACTTAAAATCAAATTAGTTATGTGATATGCAAAATTATTAAAACACTATGATGATGACTACAAATATATAAAGAATTAATTGAACTAATCTTCAATCTATAAAGTATTACATTGTTTGATGTAACTATTGCATCTTTATATCCTATATAATAGCAATATCTTGTTGTATAAGAGTATATAGAACATAGTCATAAACTTTCTTACATAAAAAATATAATGTTTACATAGAACCTCTTACCCTCATACCCGCACCGCAAACCCGCTATTATTATGGGTACGGGTATGGTGCGGGTCTAGATTTTGATTAATGCGGGTCCAGAACCGGAACCGGACCCGCTAAATTAAATGGGTATGGGTATGGGTATGGCCAGACCCGCACCGTACCCGCACCGTTTACACCCCTACCAGGCACCAAGAAGGTGGCCTATGATATTGCATGACTAGTGGGCACCATGAGTGGTGACCCCCAGGCACCAAGCTCGGGATTGAGAAGGTGGCCTTAAGTCATTGGCAAAGGGCACCCTAAGGTGGGTATGCCAGGGTTAGGGCAAAAGCGGTGGAGAATGTCATACTGAAAAGTGTAAATTGGCTTGTTAAATAATTTGATTGTGATATTTAAATTGTTATCCATATGTGCAAACTTTTGGTTGTCCCCACATACCAGTATATTTCGATATACTGACCGACGTTTTGTTTGTCGGTGTTTTAGGTACAAATGAAAAGAACAAACAGTAAAGTGGCATATGTGGAATTAAATGAGAACTAACGTGCACAGGAGGATTAGTTAGAGTAGCATTTTCATGGATAGAAGTTTAGAAATCCCATCTTTTAAAAAGGTAAACAAAGTTTTATTTTATACCAGTTTTTAGTTTAGTTGGTAAAGTTTCTTAATTGTTATTGATTATTTGTCGAACCTTTGATCCTATTTATTGAATAACGGCTTTGACCTTCGGGTCTCCCTTAATTGGGGGTTACCGGGAGGCGGGGTCATTACAATTGGTATCAGAGCATAGGTTCCTCATCTAATCTTTAATAATTATTAAATTTTACAAATTCTGTAGAACCCAAGGGAGTTATTAGAAGATTATCCGAAAGACAGAGGTGTCTAGAAAAGGATCACGACCGGGGGCTGGCAATATTTTCCTCCGCACCGCTAGTCGGAATACGAGGACTCCCGGATCCGTGTGACTACCTGGCCAAAGTCTTAGGGTATGATTCGAAATAAGATACCTTTAGGACTCTCTCATCTTGATCATCCCTTCTCAACTCAAATTCTATTAAGGACCTTAAGGATTAGGGTTTTCTCTCTTTCCCTCACCCTCTTGAGGTATGGGTAAGGTTGATAAGGATTAAGGAATCCTCCAGCAAATTAATAAAAAGCATGTAAATAAGATGTCATGGACATAAGCTTAATAGAGTAAGCGTAAAGGAATAGATACATGCTTAGGTCGCATGACATGAGTTGTCATTGCCCTCAGGAGAGACCTGAGGATGGACCTCCTTGGTAGGAGGATGAGTAGAGAGAGTTAGTCGTGGAGGTAGAGACCTCCACTCAAGGTAGAAACCTAGAACATCCTTTGAGGATGATGGTAACCCTAACCCTAAGTATAGGTTAGAGAGAAAGATGACACGATGAGTTAGATATCATGGTTGGTCGAGTGTTGGTTGGACACGCCTTTGGGATGCCATAAGAGGCTGAATGATCAAGTACCTATGGAAACCCAACCCTGGAAAGGGTCATGCATGTTACAGTGAAGGATAGCTCCTTCCTCGATGAGGTTAGAGGAGAACCTATAGTTACCCTATAGGCATAGGCAGGTAGGGTATAGCTTGATGAAACCCTAGTCAGGGATCATGATGAGATAAGCATAAGGGGTTATGGATGACCTTGAATAAACATAAGTTCGAGTATAGGCTTCACTCAGGTAGGGGCATGATTATGAGCTTGATCCTTCATAAAGACAGGACCTCTTATAGAGAGGTTGGTTGTAGGATTATCTCTAGAAAGAGGGAGCAGACCTCGACCAAGAAAGTTGGAAGTCTAAAACCCCGAAACTTGAGGAACAGTGGGGAGTCGAGAATGATGCGACCTAAGTGGATGATAATGGTTGCCTCGTGCATGACCCCTAGAGGTTGATGATGTCTTGGTTAAGCTTGAGAGTAACCAAACACTAGAGGGAGGATGGTGCTTCTGGTACCTAAGGTATAAGTGATTACCTACTAGATGTGATAGAGAGTGCTTTAGACCCTGAGGAGGTTAAGGTACCAGTTGTGAGGCTTTATACCTAGTAGTGGTCCAGGAAGAGGAATCAACTCTGAAGTGTTGCTTGAGTAGAAAGATCATGGGAGTACATGACATATCTTGGACATGCTGGATTCCTGGTTAAGAGAATGAGCATGCAGTTGGACACCCGGAGGCGAACCTAGGGTTCCTAGGCCTAAGAGGGGAAGCGGTGTACCCAATGCTCATGTTGAGATTTGAGTCTCTATAGTTTAGAGCATGGTACTCTTAATGTGTAGAGGTAAAGGAAAACCCCTATAGGTAAGGGTATGTTTGATGAACCCCACACGAATAAGTTGATCTGATGATGAGGAAAGAGAATGAGTGTGACCTAGCATGGTTTTGTGGGTGCGCTTGTACCTTAGTAGTTGTTGGTTTAAGCATGCTCATACGGATGTAAATCCTAAGGATGGTTGTGACCTTGCTGTCACGGGTTGTAGTTTCCTCCCATCCTGGGAGAGGACCCTTTGGTAGGGTGTGTACCAGTTCTGTCGGTTTTGAGGTGACCTAAAGAGGTCTCATAGGATCTTGAGAGGCTAAGTGAAGAGTACATGGTATGAAAATGAACCTATAGGCCCATAGATAACCATCTCTAAGTGCATGGACGTGTTACCATGGGAGTAACCGGTATGGGGCCTGACCAAGGTAGGAAGGTTGCCATGACCCCTGTAAAGGGATGAAAGTCAGTCATGAATGCAGGAAGAGATGATGAAGGCTTGGGTAAGGTTCTCAGTCAGACATGTACTATAATAGAATCCCAAGTCTATCCGAGGGTCAGGTAGGGATAAGACCGATGAAAGACAGAGTTGCCTAATTCCCTAGTTGCACATGACCATAGGGTCGGGAGGTAACAGCTATCATTGTCCGAGGTCCATGGGTTAGGAGATTAATCACCTTCATGAGCTCATGGGACCCAAAGGGCAGATGAGTAGGGCACTCTCTGGATGCATAAAGGAAGAGGGATGACCCCAAAAGTGCCGGCACCCTATAGATCTAGAGGAGATGACTAAGGATTATTCTTGGACCAAGTAGGTTTTGGATCAGTTTTCCATGGATGTAATTCTGATATCAAGAGGATATGTGGCACGTTTCAACTTAGATTTGAAGGTGTACTGGCAAGGTGGGTTGTACCATCTCTACTCTTGGAACAGGAAGAACTCTGTATTTGGACTGCAGCCAAATGCTTATTTCCTCTTGTTATGGGAGTGAGAGATAGGACAGTACGCATGCCATACACCAAGGATAAAAGATGTTGCGAGTTGAAAACATTGCTACAAGGTATGAGGACATAGATGATAACATACCCTTGTGAAGTTAATGGTACATGGATGGTTTACTAACACTAAGAGTATAAGGAGATCATCTTGTAAGGATGTTTTATCATGAGCTATGTGGAAATTGCAAGTTATGCAAAGTTGAGTTGAATCACCATGAGGATGAGCTCAGAGTTTCTTGATGAAGACCAACTTAGAGTTTGATATGAGATGATAAGTATAATACATGGAGGTGTATATAGTCACATTACCTGATACCTAAGAGGGAGAAGTGGTAATGAATACTCTGGTTGAAGTATAGCTGCCTAGTTTAGCGGGAAACTAGAAGAAGTGGAGGTTGTTTGGCTAACCCTAAGTTTGGAAAGAAGATGTGTTTTGGCTAACACTCAGATGTAATGAGATAGGTTGAACAAGTTAATGATTGTTGGGTTAGCTGGTCTAGTCCTTGACGTAATGAAAGGATGGGTTAGAGCCTCAGATGCTCTTCCCTGGAAGAGAATGTAATGAAACCCTGATGAAAGTAGTTTGGGGTTTCTGAGGTATCGATCTCGAGGAATCATGAATTACAGAAGATCATGGTTTTAAGATCATGATACATCTTGATACTACAAAGATAATAAGTGATGGTAGTATTCTGGATGCTTAAAACAAAGTTGCATGTAGCATGTGGCCATGCAAGCCAGGAGGTGAAGGACGAACACCATTAACCCAGTGCATGGATGTAAAGTATAAAGAGTTTCCGAGAAGGAATGAGAGTTCATCATTATGGATGTTGTGAGTCTCTCCTAGACCAAGAAGGTCAAAATACAATATGGGTTATGGTAGATCGCCTTACCTAGATGACATGAGAAAGGAAGAGTTCTGTCAAGGGACAGATCTGGTTGAACTACATATGAAAAGAAATGGTTCAACTACACCATGATGTGAATTCAAAAGTTTTTGATGTGACCCCAGAGTTCACTTTCATGAGGTGGAAGTAGATACATGAAGAGCTCAGTGTTTGTACAGTTTATCACCCCATACTAATGGACAGTATGATTCGGACTAGAGGGTCTGATGAGAGCGAGTGTGCTCATTTAGGGTGATACATAGAGACAGTTCTTAAGATGTAATGTTAACCACCATAGCCTTTATCGGGATGCAAGAAGTTTTATAGGGAGGTTGTTTCGGTCACCACTTCATTATGATGATTGGTGAAGGAGGCCTCGCGAAGGTCAGAAAAGAACCCCAGGTGTGTGCAGATGAAGTCGCTTTGATCGTGCAATGGCTGAGAGAGAGCCCAGTGGTGACATGAGTCACGAGCTGATGCAAAGCAGACTGACATGCAGTTCACTGTGGAGGAATATAATGTGAAAATCTGACCCCTCTAAGATACAGCTGAGAGAGCGGAATCCCCGATATATGGGTCCATTTGAGATGGATTGGTGGGTATGATTGTGTTTAGCCTTTCCCCACAGGATAACGTGATGTGTAATATGTTACATGAGTCCGATCTAGAAGCACTATGTGAGGTACCCAAGCCATGTGTTAAGCCCTGAACCTATTCAACTGTTGAGAGGCTGAAATGTCCTGAGTCACCTATGAGGGTACGATATACCAAGGTAAGAAAGAACTCAGATGGAAGAATATGAGATAATGAAGGTTCTTGGAAAGCACCATGGATAGGGTAAAGCCACATGGTAGCCCTGATGGACATAAGAATGGATTATCATGTTTGTTTGCTTGCTTGATGGAATTTTGAGGACAAAATTCTTATAAGAGGGGAAGGATGTTACAACCCCAATTTTGGGTTCTTTTGCTGAGAAATATAATTTCTCATATTAAAGATTTTTGAACGAATAAATGATATAATCTATTTTGAATAAATGGATTTCATTTACAATAGCCTTGTTGTTTGATTTGAGGGCTTTATTGGCTATTGGGCCCAATAACAAGGATATTCAATTAATTAATGAATAACTGAGAATTTGAGATAAGAAAGGTGTGGAAACCTCTGGAAGGCAAATCCAAAAAGGATTTCGTGCCTCTTAGATTCCTTGGGTTCCAAGGAGTCCAAAGTTGCAAAGAAAAGGGCACTAAGAAAAGAAAATATCAATTAAGTATTTCCTTGTTAATAAAGAAATTGAAAACATTGATGAAATATGGAAAACATGTGAAAAGAGGTATAATTGGGTAATCCTTGGTGGGATTTCGTATCCCAAGGATTCCTGATGATAAAAGGAATACTAATGAGGAAAATAAAAGAGAAATAAGAGAGAGATCTTCAAAAAGGAATTATTTTAAAAAGAAATAAGCAAAATAATGAGAATAATGCATATTGATGCATTTAAGGATAATGAGTATTCCTTTAAAAGGAATTTCGAATTCTTAAGGTTTCTTGGGTGCCAAGGATCCCCAATAAGGGAGTAGAAAGAGAAAATACGTAATTACAAAATAAAGAAATAATGGGAATACACGATCCATCAATTACGTAATTTTGATAAAAGGGAGTATTTTCCTAAAGGAGATATACATATATATTTGTGGCCAATAGTTTAAAAGGCAAGTTTAAATAGAATTAGAAAATGGATTTTCGTATTTCTAATATCCATATAATTGAGGATATCCAAAGAGAGAGAGAGAGAGAAAGAGAGAGAGAGAGAGGGCTACTTCTTAATGAAGGTTTTGGTTTCCTAATAAGAAAGGGACTTGTTCCCTCTTTGATGGGTCTCTTAGGGCGAGATTTCCCCCCCCCCCTTATAAAAGGGGTAGACCCCCTGGTCGAGTTCAAAGCAGGAAAACCCACATCTTCCTCTCGCTTCCCTATCTTCTTCTTCTCTTTCCGTTCTAACCCTAACCAAGCAAACATAGGGCTGTTTTGGGGGCACTGGGTGGCTAGGATGGATCGTGTTGAAGGCACGATGCGACTCCAGAAGTCTCGGATAGCCATCTACCTCCCCCTTGCTTCCATCTTTGTACAAGACGGCCAACGGACCTGCAGGTGTTGCTGCAGTCGGCGCATCTTCCAGACCTAACTCCGCCCACCTTGGCCGTGGTATGAGGGTGGCCTGTGTACGTATGAGAAGGGCGGAGCTAGGGAAGCAAATCCCGGTGAGGTTCGTGGCCCTAGGAGGGGGTGAGAGCCAGCGTTGGGTTGAAGATCGGCGCCTAGGGCTGCCGCGTCGCACTCCCTGAAGGTGGAAGACGACCAAGGTCAGCTTGGACGGATATACCCCTCCGCGGGATAAAGGATCGCTGACTTATGCAGGGGCAGTTCAGTAATTTGATTATGTTTCCCAAAACAACAATCAACGTTGCATGGAAAGGACTGCGTGGCAGCCTCTCATTGGTCGGGGTAAGTAGATTTTGTAAAATTCATAGCTAATTAACCGTAGCTCGGATAGACATGCATTATACATGAAACTTGCTCAAAAAATCGAGAGGAATCTAAATAAAATATAATTGGAGCCTGATTCCTTATGCAATTCGAAAAGTATATAGAGGTACTATCTTTAATAGTTTAATCAATGAAAAACCCTAACCTTTGATGATTAATGAGTTAGAAAAGGTTAAATGAGTATATTAAGTTGATATTAGCCTGTTAATGATTAAAAGGATCATTAAGATTGGAAAAGGATGAATTTGCATGTAATTAGTTTAATTTTGAGTCTAATGTGCATGAAAAATACATTATTGAGCCATGAAACCCTAATGTGGGTAAATTCGACTCTTAATGGCTTTAATTGACTAATTTCATGATTAAGGTTGGAATATGCTATTTTGAGCATTAAAGTCACTAATTTGTGGAAAGATAACCTTAATATAGAAATTAGGGTTTTCGATTGAATCAAGGTAGAGTTAATACTAAATAGAGTTCATATGGGATTGAGACCATCATGAATTATGAGTTGATAATCCGAAAGAAACTAAAGGTGATAATTGAGTCTAATAACCTTGAAATAGATTAAAAGGATAAAGAAGGTAGTTTTGGTATAAAAGAGAAATAATCAACTTTAATTGGTCTTATGGTGTTGAAATTAGGGTTTATGAATTAAGAGAGCATTTAATATGATAAAAGTGTTATGGTGGCAAAAACCCTAATAAAACCCTAATGTGGTTTAGAAAACCTAAGATGGAATCCAAGTCTAGCTTTAGAATGTTCTGGATAAATTATAACACTTGGATGTCATGCATTAATTTCAGGATACTTGTTGATTGCTTGTTCTTTATCATTATTGCTTGGACAGCAAGTTGCTCTGGATCAGGTATGTGGTTACGCTTATGAATAACCGCATTAGTTTCCCGCGTGGTTGTCGGATGATTGATCGCATTGACTGCAAATTATCAGTTTGGATGTTCATATTTGCAAATTATAAAGTCACTATGATTATCACATTAATAATAGAAGTATGGATTCTCGCACCTACATGCCACCCTGATGGATGATGCCAAAGGTCAGGCCCGGATGGGTAGACCAATGGACACCTTGAGTGGTGACCCCAGGCACCAAGAAGGTGGCCTATGATATTGCATGACTAGTGGGCACCATGAGTGGTGACCCCCAGGCACCAAGCTCGGGATTGAGAAGGTGGCCTTAAGTCATTGGCAAAGGGCACCCTAAGGTGGGTATGCCAGGGTTAGGGCAAAAGCGGTGGAGAATGTCATACTGAAAAGTGTAAATTGGCTTGTTAAATAATTTGATTGTGATATTTAAATTGTTATCCATATGTGCAAACTTTTGGTTGTCCCCACATACCAGTATATTTCGATATACTGACCGACGTTTTGTTTGTCGGTGTTTTAGGTACAAATGAAAAGAACAAACAGTAAAGTGGCATATGTGGAATTAAATGAGAACTAACGTGCACATGAGGATTAGTTAGAGTAGCATTTTCATGGATAGAAGTTTAGAAATCCCATCTTTTAAAAAGGTAAACAAAGTTTTATTTCATACCAATTTTTAGTTTAGTTGGTAAAGTTTCTTAATTGTTATTGATTATTTGTCGAACCTTTGATCCTGTTTATTGAATAACGGCTCTGACCTTCGGGTCTCCCTTAATTGGGGGTTACCGGGAGGCGGGGTCGTCACATGGAAAGATAATGATGATCTTCCAGGGAATAGTATGATGGTCTTAATGACCTTTGGGCATGGTTGAGCCCTGAGTGAGGTGTAATCTTCTTGTGTTGATAATGGTTGATACCCTGTGATATTGTGAAAAGGATTTATATCTTGTGATAGTATGATGACTAGTGTAGCCTCATTAATGGAAAGTGAATAGTACCATGTAATGATGAGATGAGAAATTATGTTTCACACGTTTTATATCTTTTGAATTTGTGATATTTATATGCTTGTTAGAAGTGAATTGGGGTTTTTATGTCCACTTGTTTGATGCAACCTTAATTCACCCAATTGGCATAACTAATCAAGTAAAACTATAATCATGTAGTGCCCTGTGCTATAGATCCATCTGAGTGTCAGAACTTGCCAGATGGTGAAACGAGTATTCCTAAGGGAAACTCAGAGTGCATACTGATGAGTATGTGAGGTTCTTTTCATCCTAAATTCAAGTGTTTAGGGAGGATGACTGCGGTCATACTGAGCCCTCAGTTTGAGAATGGTTGTGGTCATGTCTCGGTGATTATATATGTGACAAGATTGGAGGACAGCTGTGGTTGTACCTAGGATGGTAGGGTATGCGTACCCACCTCCTTTCACTAGTGTCGTGACCTGTACCAAGGATGGACTAGGCTGTTAGTAGCTTGACCTTATGTGTTGTTGTGGCGGACCCGTACTGACCGGGGGCGAAGAAGATCTTAGGAGTCTGACTCTTCCTAGATATTTTATGGCATTGATTTCAACTTAGCAGTGGTCAGTTGGATTTTGAGTGGTATCCTCAAATTCCTCAGGGCATAATAAAATATGTAAGACAACCATGTAGCATATCTATTCAGGGCTATACATAACGCTTCATATTGGATGATAACCCTTGTTTGCTTTCTTTTCACGGAGATCATGTATAGTACAATAAGAGAAAATAGATATGCTTATGTTGTAGTTATGCTCATGTTGTAAACATGCTTATGTTGTCAAATATATTGACACTAATGGTTAAGGTGTTGTTGCTAGCTATGTTTAATATTTCTATCCATGCCTATGTAATTAGAAATGCTTAAACTGCTAATCATGCCTATGTAGTTCATTGTGTTATGATGTTAGTTCTACTTATGATATAGATATGTTCTCTTTATTTGAGATGCCAATATTGATAGCCATGTTATGTTACTAGACATATTCATGATGTCAAGGATGCTTATGCTACTAGATTTCTTGTACTGTTAGCAAGGAATATGATGATAGTCAAATTAATGGTAATGATTGTTATTAGATGCAATTTGATGATATTTGAGTAGATATATATCCATAGAAATGGATTTAATTGTTATCTATATATGCATTGATGATCATACTTGTTGCTAAGATGATTTGCTTAATCTGTTTAGTATACTTGAACTATTCAATCTGTTTAATTGATTATTAAATACTCTAACTGCTTAGTTATCTACTATTTAAAATGTTGTAATCAATAAGCATTGTTGGAGGTTATATCTCTTGCTGGGACATGGGTCTCACCCTTGTGGTTCGCCACATCTTTTTAGGTAATCGGAAGTGACGAAAACAAACATGTGGCAGAAAAGAGGATCTATAGTAATGAATCTTTGAGAAAGTTGATTAGATGTCTAGTGTGTCCTAGAGTCGTCCCTGTACTCTCAGGTCTGGGCAGAAAAAGTTTGTATATGGTTTTTCAAACCAATCGGATTTTTGTTAGCATGTTAATGTTTGTTGTATGGCATATAGAAATATTGTTCTCCCATGTATATATGTTGTAGCTAAGGTGATAGAACAATTTGTATCAAATTCTTGGCATAGTATGGATATAAGAAAGATGTTGGGCTCTTATGAAAATGTTTCTGAGAGGGTACTGATGTTGAAATCAGTTTTAATTTACCCATATTTTTGGGTATGTGATTAATTAGTGATTGATTGTGCTTTATGTTTTGAGTAATCTCATTTAGTGTAACGGGTTCTCACAATTGAAGTGTGATACCATCCAATTTTGTGGATACTTTAATGCCTATTTTATTCTTATTGCATTATCTTTTACCATGTTTTATCCGAATAAGTTTATCATTATGACTGAATTACCCAAGTTCACCACTCTCCCCAAATTTTGAATAGATCATGGCACTCAGCGGTCGATGATACCTAAAGCGAGGAAGTCCCAACAATTGTGGCTCTCAACGACCGTTGAAAGTTACCACAGGTCAGTGGTCGCTACTCGCTCCTCCCTAGATTCCCCTACAACTGATGAATCTCACGCATGCCAACGGTTGCTAGTCTCAATGCTCCTATCCAAGAAGAACACACCCTCAATGATCATAGAAAGTCAGTCATGCAGCGACCAATGCGCCCTAAGTCATCACCAAACTAGGCACCTCAAAGACCGATGAGACTCTCCATCTTAGCGACCGCATAAGACAACCATCCTCGACGGTCGTTGCATTCTCTCCACATCTATGATTGATGGGAGGTTTAAGTCAGTTGCCCACACCTACAAATTAGCCCCCACCTCATTCTTGCAAGGGGGTTGCGATATCTTGAAGACGACGAAGTGTTTCCGCATTCCATAATCACCTTCATCCACATCCATTGATCTTCTACCTCTATAGACGAAGGTCCTAAGGAGAGGAAAGATCATCGCCCTCTTCTTTTAGATAAGGAGTTTTCATTCATCATCTCCCATCCTGGATCTACATCTGAAGGCAACGTGCATCAATGGTGGTTGTTTGTGATTGTAGTTGGTGTATCCCCCTTCTTCTCTTCTAGATCTAGTCATACATCTGCATCCACTTCATTATTATCTATGATTTCTTGCCACATTTATAAATCC
Source organism: Alisma plantago-aquatica (assembly GCA_963693085.1). Lineage (NCBI taxonomy): Eukaryota > Viridiplantae > Streptophyta > Magnoliopsida > Alismatales > Alismataceae > Alisma > Alisma plantago-aquatica. The sequence continues at coordinate 1,044,157,343 of OY856410.1, forward strand.
ATAATGCTACTCACTAACATGAGTTTCTAAACATATTTCTTGGGTTGGGAGTAGTCACTAAAGCTCTCCCAAAATGTATATACTTACTTCCGTTTGAATATATATGATTTTGGCAATGATTATCTCCATACCCTTGTTCTTATTTCTTCACTTGCATGATTAGCTACCATCTTGTGATGTTTGATTGTTAGTGCCTCAAAAGAGTAGTGCTAACTTTATCTAAGTGTTATGGAGTTGCATGAAGGTATGAGAATGTTGAAATGCTAAAGCTAGTGTTCATATGGTTATCTTTGTGATTGTTTGTTTGCCATCTCAAGAGAGAGACAACCTCATAATCTAGATCTATCCTAAGTTCGAGAGAGGAGGGAATATACATATATGATGTTTTTTTGTAACCTTGCAAAGGGAATACAAAGGGTGTGAGTATTGCATGTTGGTGAGAGATCTTAGTAGTTGAAACCCAATCCAAGTTCCCATCCATATTTTGTTACCACATACTTATTTGCCTTTATTCTCTTGCTTTGTTTTCTTATTTTCCTTTTACTTGCTTGCTTGGTTGAAGTAACTTCATTCTGTGAGGAACACCAATCCTAATCTACCTTTTTGTTTAGTGTATCTAAGTCAAGGGTTTTATGTTCTTACCAGTTACTTTTACTTGTCTTTATGGTTTGAACCTGTTCTACTACTTCGTACCTCGTATAATAGTTGTGGGGGCCTGAGAGTCAGGTTATAAATTTAAGAGTCTGACTACTCTAGATCCGCTCCATTTTGGACGTGTGATTTAGGCCGGTCAACTTTTGACGTTGTTTTCAGGGACAAGGCAACAAAACTGTTAAGAACCCGAACTTACTCACTATACACCAGTGCTTCATGTCTAGCAATAGACTAGAATGCACTAGCTCGAATCTGTTATATCTAACCACTCGGAATACTTCATTTTTACATGTTCAGTTTTCTAACTCAACTGTGTGAACTGTTTAGTTAGCTTGGAGAGAAGCAAGTTAAGAACATCACCTTACCTCCCTCTAACATCAGCATGCCACCTCGCAAGAAAGGGCATATTGTAAGTGACTAGAATGTGAGGGTGGAGGATATTCAATCTCCACCAGAAACCAAATTTGAGCATGACTATGGAAACTTTGATGGAACTGAACAAGGGCTCATACAAATACCTCACTACATACCTCATGGCAAAGATGAATGTGAATATTAACACAAAGATGAACGTGAAGAACAGTGCCAAGTTGAACATGAAGAACGTCAAGAAGATGAGGAGCATGAGGAACAATGCCATGATGAAAACCGTCTCCATCAATCAAGAAGGAACCGGAGAAACCATCTTGAGCATGAAGACAATAACCACAACAATTAGGAAGATGATGATGATGAAGGAGGCCCTTCCCTCTAAGATCTAGCTGCTACAAGGGCAAATGAGTCAAGATGCCCCGCTGTCGTTCCAAGATTTGTTACCCAAACTACAAACTGAAGCCAAATGTCATTATTATGATTCAAAACATGTCGTTTAGAGGAAATTCTAGAGATGAGAACCCCTACCATCATCTTGATTCCTACAAGAACATATGTGACACCATAAAGATGAGGGGGGTTCCACAAGAAGTATTATATTGCAAGGGTTTCAACTTCTCCTTAAGAGACAAAGCCTTGTCAAGGTACCTTTCTTTACTGGGCAAGAAGATCAATGGTTGGCAACCCTTGGTTGATGCTTTCTTCACCAAGTTCCACTCGGTGGAGAAAACTCTTAGAAATAGGCAAAACATAAATGTCCGTAGAGAAGCTACGGAAAGGATATCAGCACGGTTGTGCCACACAACACGGCCGTGTTGCATGCATTCCAAAATGGGTGCGGTGCACACCACGGCCGTGGAGGCTATCCCCTGCTCAATGGACACATTGGGATCTCTCTCCCCTCTTGGCATTTATCTACCACGACTCCATGCCCTCTACCCTACCATTCTGAGCTTCTATTTCATGTTGAGGACAACATGGTTTAAAAGTTTGGGGTGGTAGGACGGTAAGCCCCTGTTTACCCCACTTTCTTCTATGTTCCTTATTCTAAGATTTTGCCCAAGATGACTGAATAGTATAACCATCTCTCATATTTGTGCATCCATACTTTGTGTGCTTGTTTTGCATACTTGCATGCCATATAGTTTGCTTCCTTGCTATTTTTGCGTAATTTTCAAAAAAAAAATGCTCTTCTTGTCATGCATTGCATATCATGTAGATTTTTGGTAATCCTTGCATGTTATAGCTAGTATTTGCTTGTTTAATGCTTTAAGTTCAATAATATAGGTTTAGATGTGATTGGAGGCAACTTGGCACCATTTTGGCCAATTTTGCCCAAATTTTAGATTTCTTGTCTAAAAGTGTGTTTCAACCCAATCTCTACTTTTTGGATTAAAAATGATGACCTTTGACAAATGCAAGTGACTTATCATTATTTATTGCTAAGTGGTATGAATGTTTGACTTTTTATATGTGCATCACCTCTCTTATGGTTGTGATTGATTTGGCTGAATTGTGAAGTTGAGCAAGCTTTGAACGCTTAGTGTTTGTAGAATCACTTGATTGATATATCAATTTCATCTTGTTCATTCATGTGGTGTGATATCTAGGATGAAGTATTGGATTAATTTTCATGCAGGATGTCTTATGTGGAGAATCATACCTATGACCCCTCTTTGACTCGACTTTTCACTCACCATCTTCTTACCCCTCCGCCTCATGAAAGGATGCCAAAGTACACATATCAGTCGTGCCCACCTCTAAAAGTTTGGGGTGGCCACATCTCCATCTTCCCGCTTCACTCTACCCACCATATGCCCTACATACTCTAAGGGAAAAGAAAAAAAAATTGCAAAAAAGAAAAAGAAAATAAAAGGATGCTCCTGTTTAAGAGCATTCAAATAAAGAAAAGATGAGTGTGTAAAAAGACTCCAAAATCTTACCGCAACCCTTTCTTCCATTTTCATACCCATTGAACTAAGAAGCATCAAACTTAGCTCATTTTGTCCTTTTCCGCAGCCATGTGGATTATTTGGTGTGATTTGAGATATAAGATTGAATGCATGAATGTGAAACAACACTCCTAGTCATCCTTGATTAACGCCATCATGAAACGGTTTACCCGGAACTTTATGGAAGAAGTATAGATAACTTGTGTATTCTATGCGCTATATTTGAAGTTCATATGCTTTGTGCTCTTTTCATGGTTGGATTGTGAAAGTAGGAGAGGAGAGAGGTGAAATGCATGCACTCAGTCATCTTTGATCCCATTCAGCAATAATCATCTTTTACATTGCATTTGTCATTTCTTGACTGTGAAAAGTTTGTAGAGAGATTGAGTTGGAGCATACTTGAGGACAAGTATGTTTCAAGTTTGGGGTGGTGATTCAACCCTATTTTAGGGCTTTATCATGTGTCATTTTGCATTTCAGCCACATCTATACTTGTTAGATTACATGTTATTTCCCCCAATATGCTTATTTCTATCAAATGCACTTATGGAGGATTTTTGCATGTTTTATAGGTACTTTGTCCACTACTTGATGGCATGTAAAGAGGATGGTTCAATCTAGGGTTTCCTCAGGCTTGGAGGAGCCCAAAATGAGGCCAAAACCACTTCCAACCTACCCCAAGTGGTCAAAGAATGTTTTGAAGCAATACCCTCCATGGATGATCAAGTTCAAGGCTCAAATGCATGGGAGAGACACCACCACGACTGTGGTGAGCCCCCACGGCCATGGTGGACATGCCCCAAGTACAAAAAATCAGTAAAACTCCCAGAAATCGATGAAAATGGCCAAAACGACTGTGGTGATCAACATGCCGGTGGGAATAGGTATCCACCATGACCGTGGTGACTCCCCACGGCCGTGGCCATCCATGCACACCTCCATGTAATCTCCACATTTTATAAACCCACGACCGTGCCCATCCACCACATTCGTGGCCTAACCTACCCACCATGGCGGTGGTGACCCACCACGGCCGTGCTACTCACAAAATCTACCAATTTTTCCACTACTTTCCCCATTTTACCCCTAACTTAACCCTAGACCCCCTAGATCCCTATATAAGCCCTAGTGGCGGCTGGGGGTCAGGGGGTTGGCTACTTAGAGTCCCATTTTCTCTCCCTAGTCACCTCCACTCCATTCCACTTCACCTCCACCTCAAATCCACTCCATTTCACCATTTCCACCACATAACCCCCCATATCTAAGCCTTCCATCCACTTACCACCACCATTCTACACCTTTTCCTCCAAGAAGAAGGAGGAGGACGACCCTATAGCTGCTGGAGAGAAGGATTTCAGCCACTACTCCGAGCTCCATGTCTTCTTCTACCTCTTTCTTCTCTCTTTTTGTATTTTGCTTTGTTATGAGTAGCTAGGCCCCTTGGGTGGGCTGTTCGGGGGAAATTATGTTACTTTGATACCATGTTGGGGGATAATGACATGTAAACGTTGTAATTCCATTTGTTAATGATTATATTCTATTTGCATCTCATTCTCCATGGATTGCTTATTGATTTGTATGTGAAATCACTTAGGAATTTAGGCAAATTACTTATATGTGTGAATTTTGGGATTTGCCCCTAGGTCTAATTCTTGGATCCCTAGGTTGCCTCCCATCTTCCTACATCCTAATCAATCTCCCTAAACCTAAGTGAGAGATCTAAGTAGCTATATTAGGTAATTATAGTGCAATTAGCATGGAGCCTTCTCAAGGCTAGAATGTGGGGGAATTGTGGTCCAAAACCCTAATTTCACCTCCCCATTACTACCCTCGGCCCCTAATTGCCCTAGGAATGCCTAATCTAGAAACCTAGACTTGATTAGACTCCAATTGAATTGAACCTAATCCCTAACCCAATTGAGCCTCGTAAGGGTAGTAGGGGGTGTTAGGGACTAGTTCCCCTATGCACAACCTAGCATATCCATGGCCAGTTAGTAGCTTAGGTTAATTCATTAGACTCTAACTTGTTGTTTGGTTTGGATAATATAAATGGAATCATAATGTTCCCATGTCACCCCCCAACTTAAGTGATAAGTTCATACCCCTAAACATCCCACACATCTCTTTACTTCTTAAAACCCTAGTTCTGTGCTTGCTTAGCTTAGTTAGTTCTTTTCTTGCTAAGTTAGCTTCTTGCCTTGCACTTACCTTGTTTATGTTATTTTAGTTCTTTAATTGCACTTCTTCTCTCTTGCTTGCCTTAGTGTAACTTTCCTTTTCATACCTAGCTTAGTCTTTCCTTGCTTGCTTAGTCTTAATCTAACCTAGGGTTAACATAGATTTCATTTTTTGCCTTTAATTCCTCATTTGTTCATAGTAATGTAACAATCAAAATCACCTTTAAACCCTTAACCCTAGTCTCCGCAGTAGGAACCTAGCCAAACTAACCTAGCTCTAGTGCCCCCTCTTTTCCCTGTGGATCGACCCTATACTTGCCACCTTCCTATACTATGACACGACCCCCTGCGCTTGCAGGTGTAGTTGTTTTAATAGAAGTAGGTGCGTTAGTTAGGTTTATAAATTTCAAAAGTGAATCCACCGTGTGTTCCGACCTCGTGGGGCACATCTAGTCGGGTCAAATCAGCTAGTGTGTTGCACCTCTAGCGGAATCACACCAAGCTTTCTGGCGCCGTTGCCGGGGATTAGAGGCACTCGGCCTAGCTAGTTAGTTTTGCTTTGACTTTTCCTACTGCCATCATCATTACTATTCTTTATTCATCATTCTTTGCATTCCGTGTGTATATTGGTTTACTAACTTGTTCTCTTTTGTTTGGTTGTCCTTTGTGCATGTGACAAGCCATTCGAGGAAGACAAGATGGAAGGCCAAGATGCACAAACCCATCCATTTTCTCCACCGCCCTACCTCTAAGGCTATCCTAAGCCTTACACACCCCCACCACCTCCATCGCCACAACCCTCCCACCAATTCACCTTCCAACCTCAATTCATTATACCACCTCCATCGCCACAACCCTCCCACCAATTCACCTTCCAACCTCAATTCATTATACCACCTCCATCACCACAACCCTCCCACCAATTCACCTTCCAAACTCAATGCCATCCTCCACCTAAAGTCCAAGGGCCATCAACACCGATGCCACCACCACAACTATCACATGCTCCCCCTACTTCCCATGAACAAATGGATATGATTGAGACCCCTCTCTTTGGTGCCTATGAAGACTCATTCCTCAAGAGAGAGAAAACATATGGCATGAGATTTTTGAGGGTCTTAAGGCTTATTAAGATCTATGATGATGATCCCCAAGGAGAGAGAATTGCTGAAAAAGACTTACAAAGCTCGCATGACCCTTGGGAGGAAGATCAATCAAGGAAAGCATTTGAGAGGATTTCTTATGATGGGGGTGCAAACATTTTGTTTTTGGACCATGGTTGATGGTGAAAGAACAACAAACCCGACTGAAGGCATGAAACTTAGCGCTTGTGGGAGGCAACCCACCTAGGTTTGGGAATTTTTCACCCAAACTTCAATTTTTTATACAATTGCTTTGTTTTTACACTTTCCAAGAAAAAACACACACACTTGTGTTTAATAGTTTTTGTCTAGTTTTAAGATGGGCAGGTGGTAACAGGGTGAAATGAAGGAAATTTGAGTACAATTGAGAGAAGGATTCAAAGAAAAATCACTTTGGGTCAAGTTTTTGAGTGTTTGATGTTCCTCATTTTGAGAGTAGCAGATACAGGGACTACCACGGCCGTAGCACATCAATACGACCATGGTCATTTGCATGAAAAACACACCAAGTCCCTGGATTCAGAAGCAAAATTGAGAAAAGCTGCCAAAGGACTGCACCACGGCCGTGCCAGGCAACATGGCTGTGCAACTTGAAGCCACCACGACCGTGCTGCAGACCAATTTCAGCCACTGAACGTAGATTAGTGTGGCAGCTACTACGCATATCCTCCACCACAGGGAGGAACACCACCAGAGCCTCGAGAGAGCCATGATTGTCTACCCTATCATCCTAAACTCTAGGATCATGTTGAGGACATCATGATTCAAAAGTTTGGGGTGGTAGGGCAGGTATGCCCTAGTTTCACTTTACATTTCACCTGCCACATCCACTTTTGTTTTCTTATTTTTGCTATCTATCTTAGTCATCTTTACTGCTTTGCATACTTGCATGTCATGTAGTTTACTTTCTTGCATTTTTTGCATAATTTTCAAAAAAATTGCTCTTCTTGCCATGCATTGCAGATCATGTAGATTTTTGGTAATTCTTGCATGTTATAGCTAGTATTTGCTTGTTTAATGCTTTAAGTTCAATAATATAGGTTTAGATGTGATTGGAGGCAACTTGGCACCATTTTGGCCAATTTTGCCCAAATTTTAGATTTCTTGTCTAAAAGTGTGTTTCAACCCAATCTCTACTTTTTGGATTAAAAATGATGACCTTTGACAAATGCAAGTGACTTATCATTATTTATTGCTAAGTGGTATCAATATTTGACTTTTTACATGTGCGTCACCTCTCTTATGGTTGTGATTGATTTGGCTGAATTGTGAAGTTGAGCAAGCTTTGAACACTTAGTGTTTATAGAATTACTTGATTGATATATCAATTTCATCTGGTTCATTCATGTGGTGTGATATATAGGATCAAGTATTGGATTAATTTTCATGTAGGATGTCTTATGTGGAGAATCATACCTATGACCCCTCTTTGACTCGACTTTTCACTCACCATCTTCTTACCCCTCCGCCTCATGAAAGGATGCCAAAGTGCACATATCAGCCGTGGCCACCTCTAAACGTTTAGGGTGGCCACATCTCCATCTTCCTGCTTCACTCTACCCACCATATGCCCTACATACTCTAAGGGCAAAGAAAAAAAAGAGAAAATTGCAAAAAAGAAAAAGAAAATAAAAGGATGCTCCTGTTTAAGATCATTCAAATAAAAAAAAGATGAGTGTGTAAAAACACTCCAAAATCTTACCGCAACCCTTTCTTCCATTTTCATACCCATTGAGCTAAGAAGCATCAAACTTAGCTCATTTTGTCCTTTTCTGCAGCCATGTGGGTTATTTGGTGTGATTTGAGATATAAGATTGAATGCATGAATGTGAAACAACACTCCTAGTCATCCTTGATTAACGCCATCATGAAACGGTTTACCCGGAACTTTATGGAAGAAGTATAGATAACTTGTGTATTCTATGCGTTATATTTGAAGTTCATATGCTTTGTGCTCTTTTCATGGTTGGATTGTGAAAGTAGGAGAGGAGAGAGGTGAAATGCATGCACTCAGTCATCTTTGATCCCATTCAACAATAATCATCTTTTGCATTGCATTTGTCATTTCTTGACTGTGAAAAGTTTGTAGAGAGATTGAGTTGGAGCATACTTGAGGACAAGTATGTTTCTAGTTTGGGGTGGTTATTCAGCCCTATTTTAGGGCTTTATCATGTGTCATTTTGCATTTCAACCACATCAATACTTGTTAGATTACATGTTATTTCCCCCAATATGCTTATTTCTACCAAATGCACTTATGGAGGCTTTTTGCATGTTTTATAGGTACTTTGTCCACTACTTGATGGCATGTAAAGAGTATGGTTCAATCTAGGGTTTCCTCAGGCTTGGAGGAGCCCAAAATGAGGCCAAAACCACTTCCAACCTACCCCAAGTGGTCAAAGAATGTTTTGAAGCAATACCCTCCATGGATGATCAAGTTCAAGGCTCAAATGCATGGGAGAGACACCACGACCGTGGTGAGCCCCCACGGCCATGGTGGACATGCCCCAAGTACAAAAAATTAGTAAAACTCCCAGAAATCGATGAAAATGGCCAAAACGACCGTGGTGATCAACATGCCCGTGGCCATAGGTGTCCACCACGACCGTGGTGACTCCCCACGGGCGTGACCATCCATGCACAACTCCCTTTGATCTCCACATTTTATAAACCCATGACCGTGCCCATCCACCACAGTCGTGGCCTAACCTACCCACCACGGACGTGCTACTCACAAAATCCACCAATTTTTCCACTACTTTCCCCATTTTACCCCTAACTTAACCCTAGACCCCCTAGATCCCTATATAAGCCCTAGTGGCAGCTGGGGGTCAGGGGGTTGGCTGCTTAGAGTCCCATTTTCACTCCCTAGTCACCTCCACTCCATTCCACTTCACCTCCACCTCAAATCCACTCCATTTCAGGATTTCCACCACATAACCCCCCATATCTAAGCCTTCCATCCACTTCCCACCACCATTCTACACCTTTCCATCCAAGAAGAAGGAGAAGGACGACCCTACAGCTACTGGAGAGAAGGATTTCAGCCACTACTCTGAGCTCCATGTCTTCTTCTACCTCTTTCTTCTCTCTTTTTGTATTTTTCTTTGTTATGAGTAGCTAGGCCCCTTGGGTGGGCTGTTTGGGGGAAATTATGTTACTTTGATACCATGTTGGGGGATAATGATGTGTAAACGTTGTAATTCCATTTGTTAATGATTATATTCTATTTGCATCTCATTCTCCATGGATTGCTTGTTGATTTGTATGTGAAATCACTTAGGAATTTAGGCAAATTGTTTATATGTGTGAATTTTGAGATTTGCCCCTAGGTCCAATTCTTGGATCCCTAGGTTGCCTCCCATCTTCCTATATCCTAATCAATCTCCCTAAACCTAAGTGAGAGATTTAAGTATCTAGATTAGGTAATTCTAGTGCAATTAGCATGGAGCTTTCTCAAGGCTAGAATGTGGGGGAATTGGGGTCCAAAACCCTAATTTCACCTCCCCATTACTACTCTCGACCCCTAATTTCCCTAGGAATGCCTAATCTAGAAACCTATACTTGATTAGACTCTAATTAAATTGAACCTAATCCCTAACCGAATTGAGCCTCGTAAGGGTAGTAGGGGGTGTTAGGGACTAGTTCCCTTATACACAACCTAGCATATCCATGGAAAGTTAGTAGCTTAGGTTAATTCATTAGACTCTAACTTGTTGTTTGGTTTGGATAATCTAAATGGAATCATAATGTTCACATGTCACCCCCAACTTAAGTGATAAGTTCATACCCCTAAATAGCCCACACATCATTTTACTGCTTAAATCCCTAGTTTTGTGCTTGCTTAGAGTAGTTAGTTCTTTTCTTGCTTAGTGAGCTTCTTGCCTTGCTCTTGCCTTGTTTATGCTAGTTTAGTTCTTTACTTGCTCTTTTTCTTTTCTCTTGCTTGCCTGAGCATAATTAGTCTTTTCATACCTAGCTTAGTCCTTTCTTTCCTGGTTAGTCTTAATCTAACCTAGGGTTAACATAGATTTCATTCTCGCCTTTAATTTCTTTCTTGCTCACGTAGTTTAACAATCAAACCACCTTCAAACCCTTAACCCTAGTCTCCGTAGTAGGAACCTAACCAAACTAACCTAGTGCTAGCGCCCCCTCTTTTCCCTATGGATCGACCCTATACTTGCCACCTTCCTATACTACGACACGACCCCATGCACTTGCGGGTGTAGTGTTTTAGTGTGCGTAGGTGTGTTAGTTTAGGTTTATAAATTTCGAAAGCAAATTCCCATCACGTGTGTTCTGACCTCGTGGGGCACATCTAGTCGGGTCAAATCGGCTAGTGTATTGCACCTCTAGCGGAATCGCACCAAGCTTTCTGGCGCCGTTGCCGGGGATTAGAGGCACTCGGCCTAGCTAGTTAGTTTTGCTTTGACTTTTCCTACTGCCCTCATCATTGCTATTCTTTATTCATTTTTCTTTGCATTTCTTGTGTATATTGGTTTACTAACTTGTTTTCTTTTGTTTGGTTGTGCTTTGTGCATGTGACAAGCCATTTGGGAGGAAACAAGATGGAAGACCAAAGTGCACCTCACAAGCCGCTTCAAGACTACCTCATGCCTAGAAACTACAAATCGCCAATTGCTAGCTGGGTTGATCAAATGCCAGGGGAGCAATTCTCTATTCCTCCAGGTCTTTTTGGGATCCTGCCCATCTTCTACGGCTCAGAGAGTGAGAACCCCTACAAGCACTTGGACTCCTTTCTTGAAGTATGCTCCACCTTCAGGACGTCGACGGCTAGTGATAATACAATTCGGTTGACCTTGTTCGCTTTCTCCCTCAAAGATAGAGCTAAAGACTGGTATGATTCAAGAAAGGACATCATGAGTTGGGAAACAATGAAGAATGCTTTCTTGAGACAGTTCTATTCTATTGCAAGGTTGATACAAATGCGGTGTGCCGTGACAAGTTTTAGTCAAATGGGAGATGAGCAGTTTCATAATGCATGGGAGAGATTCAAGAAGCTATTGAGAGAGTGTCCTCACCATGAGATCCCTTTGTGGCAGCTAGTTTAATCATTTTACTCTGGTTTGTCTCTAAAGGACCAAGACACAATGGACTCTTCTTGTGGAGGAGTTTTCATGGCTAGGCCACCTGAGGAGATATGGCCTTTGTTTGAGCAGTTGGTTGAAGGATCAAGAATTCAAGCTTCTAGCATGATGAATGAAAGAGGGTATGCCTTTGGTGTGACACCCCCTACTCATGATGACTCAAGCCCGCAAGTGATAAAGATTCTTGGTGACATGGTGAGCCTCATGAAGAACCAGGTGAAAAATGCTCCTTGCCACCCGGTCAATTCTATTGAGTTCTATGGTGAAGAAAAGAAGACATCTCATTCCTATAGCTACCAGGAACCCCAAAGTCCCACATATAGCTCAAGGTTTGAGGAAGAGGTTCTCTCTAGATTGAAAGTGTTTTATGATGTTCAAAAAGATGTTGCAAGGTTAGAAGAGAGAATAGAGCAGCTATCTTCCATAATTGCTCTTCAAGAAGAAAAGTTAGCTTCAAAATCCATCTTGAGTTACCATGAAGCAAGTGGACCCATGCCATCTTCAAAGGTTTTCTACAGTCCACTCCCCATGCAAGTACATCCCATTCACTCCTTCCAAGGCTATTCCCAGCCTTACACTCCTCCACCACCTTCACCACCTCAATTTTCCCAAAACTTCACTTTCCAACACCAATTCTCTCCTCCCCCTCAATCCTCTTCTCCACCTCAGTTTCAACCCCAAGTGTCACCCCCACCTCCTCCATAGCCACAACATGCTCCCTCTCCCCATCATGAGCAAGGTAGTGGTGTGACAGTTATAAGGAGTGGGAAAACTCTTGAGCAGCCCGCAAGTCAAAGAAAGGTTGATAAAGCAAAGCAAAGGCAGCCAAGTGGCAATACCGTGATTGATATTGCTGAAGATGATGTTGTGATACCGCATGTTGAGTTTGGGATTCCATGTGATCTGCCACATATCCCTTTTGCAGGTCCTACCATCCCTAGTGTTCCGCCTCATGTTCATGTAAGTGCAGCAAAAACTAGTGATCCTCCATTTGTAGAAGCACTAGATGAGCCACCGGAATTGAAAAGGAGGCAAAAGCACAATGTTGATATTCTTGAGGTGTTTTGCCAAGTAAAGGTGAACATTCCACTTTTGGATGCTATCCAGCAAATCCCATCATATGCCAAGTTCCTCAAGAACCTATGCACTATGAAAAGAAGGTCAACGGGGAGGATTCCAAAGAAGGTGAGATTGACTGAACAAGTGAGCTCCATCATACAACACTCACTTCTCGTAAAGAGAAAGGACCCAGGAGCCCCACTCATACCTAGTTACATAGGGGGACATCGCATAGACAGGTCCTTACTTGATTTGGGATCTAGTGTGAATTTGATTGCCATATCATGTCTATGTTGAGTTGGGCTTAGGAAAGTTGAAGTTGGAACATTGTACTCTCCAGTTGGTGGATAGATCCATAAAAGTGCCTAGGGGTACAGTGGATGATGTTTTGGTGATGATAGACAAGGAAAAAGGTGTGGTGTTCCCGACGGATTTCATTGTACTTGATATGGAGCCGGAGGATAGGAAGATTCCCATCATCTTGGGAAGGTCGTTCTTATCTACAGCTGATGCCGACATTCATGTGCGCAGTGGCACCATGACAGTTTCATTCATGGACATGAAGATCAACATCAACATGTACAAGACCCCAACCCGGAGAGTTCGAGATAGGGATATTGGACATGGTCACTTCACAATCCCAAATGGGCATTTGAGAGAAGGACATCAAGGTGAAGAAGTTAATGATGATTATTGTGATCAAAGGGATGAGGAAAACAGATTGAGTGCAAAGGAAGGATGCATGTTTTGCAAGAATGGACACATGAGAATGCCAAACAGATGAATTTTGAAGAATCACCAAGAAGCCTAGTTGAAGGCAAGAAACTCAGTGCTTGTGGGAGGCAACCCACATAGGTTTGGGAATTTTTGGCCCAACCTCACAATTTTTGATACTTTTGCTTTGCTTTTACACTTTCCAAGAAAACACAACACACTTTATGCTTGATGGTTTTTGTTGTTTATGTCATTTTAGGACAGGTACATTGGAAGGAGAGTGATGCATGGATGATATTGACAAGGAGGAGAACAAAAATGAAGAGAAAATTGCAAATCAATAGAGAAGCTACGGAAAGGATATCGGCACGGCCGTGCCACACAACACGGTCGTGCCACACAACACGGTCGTATTGCATGCATTCCAAAATGGGCACGGTGCAAAACACAGTCGTGGAGGCTATCCCCTACTCAATAGACACATTGGGATCTCTCTCCCCTCTTGGCATTTATCTACCACGACTCCATGCCCTCTACCCTACCATTCTGAGCTTCTATTTCATGTTGAGGACAACATGGTTTAAAAGTTTGGGGTGGTAGGGCGGTAAGCCCCTATTTACCCCACTTTCTTCTATGTTCCTTATTCTAAGTTTTTGCTCAAGATGACTGAATAGTATAACCATCTTTGATATTTGTGCATCAATACTTTGTGTGCTTGTTTTGCATACTTGCATGCCATATAGTTTGCTTCCTTGCTATTTTTGCGTAATTTTCAAAAAAAATGCTCTTCTTGCCATGCATTGCATATCATGTAGATTTTTGGTAATTCTTGAATGTTATAGCTAGTATTTGCTTGTTTAATGCTTCGAGTTCAATAATATAGGTTTAGATGTGATTGGAGGCAACTTGGCACCATTTTGGCCAATTTTGCCCAATTTTAGATTTCTTGTCTAAAAGTGTGTTTCAACCCAATCTCTACTTTTTGGATTAAAAATGATGACCTTTGACAAATGCAAGTGACTTATCATTATTTGTTGCTAAGTGGTATCAATGTTTGACTTTTTACATGTGCATCACCTCTCTTATGGTTGTGATTGATTTGGCTGAATAGTGAAGTTGAGCAAGCTTTGAATGCTTAGTGTTTGTAGAATCACTTGATTGATATATCAATTTCATCTTGTTCATTCATGTGGTGTGATATCTAGGATGAAGTATTGGATTAATTTTCATGCAGGATGTCTTATGTGGAGAATCATACCTATGACCCCTCTTTGACTCGACTTTTCACTCACCATCTTCTTACCCCTCCGCCTCATGAAAGGATGCCAAAGTACACATATCAGCCGTGGCCACCTATAAAAGTTTGGGGTGGCCACATCTCCATCTTCCCGCTTCACTCTACCCACCATATGCCCTACATACTCTAAGGACAAAGAAAAAAAAAGAAAATTTCAAAAAAGAAAAAGAAAATAAAAGGATGCTCCAGTTTAAGAGCATTCAAATAAAGAAAAGATGAGTGTGTAAAAACACTCCAAAATCTTACCGCAACCCTTTCTTCCATTTTCATACCCATTGAGCTAAGAAGCATCAAACTTAGCTCATTTTGTCCTTTTCTGCAGCCATATGGGTTATTTGGTGTGATTTGAGATATAAGATTGAATGCATGAATGTGAAACAACACTCCTAGTCATCCTTGATTAACACCATCATGAAACGGTTTACCCAGAACTTTATGGAAGAAGTATAGATAACTTGTGTATTCTATGCACTATATTTGAAGTTCATATGCTTTGTGCTCTTTTCATGGTTGGATTGTGAAAGTAGGAGAGGAGAGAGGTGAAATGCATGCACTCAGTCATCTTTGATCCTATTCAGCAATTATCATCTTTTACATTGCATTTGTCATTTCTTGAGTGTGAAAAGTTTGTAGAGAGATTGAGTTGGAGCATACTTGAGGACAAGTATGTTTCAAGTTTGGGGTGGTGATTCAACCCTATTTTTGGTCTTTATCATGTGTCATTTTGCATTTCAGCCACATCTATACTTGTTAGATTACATGTTATTTCCCTTGATATGCTTATTTCTATCAAATGCACTCATGGAGGATTTTTTCATGTTTTATAGGTACTTTGTGCACTACTTGATGGCATGTAAAGAGGATGGTTCAATCTAGGGTTTCCTCAGGCTTGGAGGAGCCCAAAATGAGGCCAAAACCACTTCCAACCTACCCCAAGTGGTCAAAGAATGTTTTGAAGCAATACCCTCCATGGATGATCAAGTTCAGGGTTCAAATGCATGGGAGAGACACCACGACCGTGGTGAGCCCCCACGGCTATGGTGGATATGCCCCAAGTGCAAAAAATCAGTAAAACTCCCAGAAATCGATGAAAATGGCCAAAACGACCGTGGTGATCAACATGCCCGTGGCCATAGGTGTCCACCACGACCGTGGTGACTCCCCATGGGCGTGACCATCCATGCACACCTCCCTTTGATCTCCACATTTTATAAACCCACGACCGTGCCCATCCACCACAGTCGTGGCCTAACCTACCCACCACGGACGTGCTACTCACAAAATCCACCAATTTTTCCACTACTTTCCCCATTTTACCCCTAACTTAACCCTAGACCCCCTAGATCCCTATATAAGCCCTAGTGGCAGCTGGGGGTCAGAGGGTTGGCTTCTTAGAGTCCCATTTTCGCTCCCTAGTCACCTCCACTCCATTCCACTTCACCTCCACCTCAAATCCACTCCATTTTAGGATTTCCACCACATAACCCCCCATATCTAAGCCTTCCATCCACTTCCCACCACCATTCTACACCTTTCCATCCAAGAAGAAGGAGAAGGACGACCCTACAGCTACTAGAGAGAAGGATTTCAGCCACTACTCTGAGCTCCATGTCTTCTTCTACCTCTTTCTTCTCTCTTTTTGTATTTTTCTTTGTTATGAGTAGCTAGGCCCCTTGGGTGGGCTGTTTGGGGGAAATTATGTTACTTTGATACCATGTTGGGGGATAATGATGTGTAAACGTTGTAATTCCATTTGTTAATGATTATATTCTATTTGCATCTCATTCTCCTTGGATTGCTTGTTGATTTGTATGTGAAATCACTTAGGAATTTAGGCAAATTGTTTATATGTGTGAATTTTGGGATTTGCCCCTAGGTCCAATTCTTGGATCCCTAGGTTGCCTCCCATCTTCCTACATCCTAATCAATCTCCCTAAACCTAAGTAAGAGATTTAAGTATCTAGATTAGGTAATTCTAGTGCAATTAGCATGGAGCTTTCTCAAGGCTAGAATGTGGGGGCATTGGGGTCCAAAACCCTAATTTCACCTCCCCATTACTACCCTCGGCCCCTAATTGCCCTAGGAATGCCAAATCTAGAAACCTAGACTTGATTAGACTCTAATTGAATTGAACCTAATCCCTAACCGAATTGAGCCTCGTAAGGGTAGTAGGGTGTGTTAGGGACTAGTTCCCCTATACACAACCTAGCATATCCATGGCCAGTTAGTAGCTTAGGTTAATTCATTAGACTCTAACTTGTTGTTTGGTTTGGATAATCTAAATGGAATCATAATGTTCACATGTCACCCCCAACTTAAGTGATAAGTTCATACCCCTAAACAGCCCACACATCATTTTACTGCTTAAATCCCTAGTTTTGTGCTTGCTTAGCGTAGTTAGTTCTTTTCTTGCTTAGTGAGCTTCTTGCCTTGCTCTTGCCTTGTTTATGCTAGTTTAGTTCTTTAATTGCTCTTTTGCTTTTCTATTGCTTGCCCGAGCATAATTTGTCTTTTCATACCTAGCTTAGTCCTTTCTTTTCTGCTTAGTCTTAATCTAACCTAGGGTTAACATAGATTTCATTCTCACCTTTAATTTCTTTCTTGCTCATGTAGTTTAACAATCAAACCACCTTCAAACCCTTAACCCTAGTCTCCGTAGTAGGAACCTAACCAAACTAACCTAGCGCTAGCGCCCCCTCTTTTCCCTATGGATCGACCCTATACTTGCCACCTTCCTATACTACGACACGACCCCGTGCACTTGCGGGTGTAGTGTTTTAGTGTGCGTAGGTGTGTTAGTTTAGGTTTATAAATTTCGAAAGCAAATTCCCATCACGTGTGTTCCGACCTCGTGGGGCACATCTAGTCGGGTCAAATCAGCTAGTGTGTTGCACCTCTAGCGGAATCGCACCAAGCTTTCTGGCGTCGTTGCCGGGGATTAGAGGCACTCGGCCTAGCTAGTTAGTTTTGCTTTGGCTTTTCCTACTGCCCTCATCATTGCTATTCTTTATTCATTTTTCTTTGCATTTCTTGTGTATATTGGTTTACTAACTTGTTTTCTTTTGTTTGGTTGTGCTTTGTGCATGTGACAAGCCATTTGGGAGGAAACAAGATGGAAGACCAAAGTGCACCTCACAAGCCGCTTCAAGACTACCTCATGCCTAGCAACTACAAATCACCAATTGCTAGCAGGGTTGATCAAATGCCAGGGGAGCAATTCTCTATTCCTCCAGGTCTTCTTGGGCTCCTTCCCATCTTCTACGGCTCAGAGAGTGAGAACCCCTACAAGCACTTGGACTCCTTTCTTGAAGTATGCTCCACCTTCAGGACGTCGACGGCTAGTGATAATACAATTCGGTTGACCTTGTTCGCTTTCTCCCTCAAAGATAGAGCTAAAGACTGGTATGACTCAAGAAAGGACATCATGAGTTGGTAAACAATGAAGAATGCTTTTTGAGACAGTTCTATTCTATTGCAAGGTTGACACAAATGCGGTGTGCCGTGACAAGTTTTAGTCAAATCGGAGATGAGCAGTTTCATAATGCATGTGAGAGATTCAAGAAGCTGTTGAGAGAGTGTCCTCACCATGAGATCCCTTTGTGGCAGCTAGTTTAATCATTCTACTCTGCTTTGTCTCGAAAGGACCAAGACACAGTGGACTCTTCTTGTGGAGGAGTTTTCATGGCTAGGACACCTGAGGAGATATGGCCTTTGTTTGAGCAGTTGGTTGAAGGATCAAGAATTCGAGCTTCTAGCATGATGAATGAAAGAGGGTATGCCTTTGGTGTGACACCCCCTACTCATGATGACTCAAGCCCACAAGTGATAAAGATTCTTGGTGACATGGTGAGCCTCATGAAGAACCAGGTGAAAAATGCTCCTTGCCACCCGGTCAATTCTATTGAGTTCTATGGTGAAGAAAAGAAGACATCTCATTCCTATAGCTACCAGGAACCCATAGTCCCACATATAGCTCAAGATTTGAGGAAGAGGTTCTCTCTAGATTGAAAGTGTTTGATGATGTTCAAAAAGATGTTGCAAGGTTAGAAAAGAGAATAGAGCAGCTATCTTCCATAATTGCTCTTCAAGAAGAAAAGTTAGCTTCAAAATCCATCTTGAGTTACCATGAAGCAAGTGGACCCATGCCATCTTCAAAGGTTTTCTACAGTCCACCCCCCATTCAAGTACATCCCATTCACTCCTTCCAAGGCTATTCCCAGCCTTACACTCCTCCACCACCTTCACCACCTCAATTTTCCCAAAACTTCACTTTCCAACCCCAATTCTCTCCTCCCCCTCAATCCTCTTCTCCACCTCAGTTTCAACCCCAAGTGTCACCCCCACCTCCTCCATAGCCACAACATGCTCCCTCTCCCCATCATGAGCAAGGTAGTGGTGTGACAGTTCTAAGGAGTGGGAAAACTCTTGAGCAGCCCACAAGTCAAAGAAAGTTTGATAAAGCAAAGCAAAGGCAGCCAAGTGGCAATACCGTGATTGATATTGCTGAAGATGATGTTGTGATACCGCATGTTGAGTTTGGGATTCCATGTGATCCGCCACATATCCCTTTTGCAGGTCCTACCATCCCTAGTGTTCGGCCTCATGTTCATGTAAGTGCAGCAAAAACTAGTGATCCTCCATTTGTAGAAGCACTAGATGAGCCACCGGAATTGAAAAGGAGGCAAAAGCACAATGTTGATATTCTTGAGGTGTTTCGCCAAGTAAAGGTGAACATTCCACTTTTGGATGCTATCAAGAAAATCCCATCATATGCCAAGTTCCTCAAGAACCTATGCACTGTGAAAAGAAGGTCGACGGGGAGGATTCCAAAGAAGGTGAGATTGACTGAACAAGTGAGCTCCATCATACAACACTCACTTCCCATAAAGAGAAAGGACCCAGGAGCCCCACTCAAACCTAGTTACATAGGGGGACATTGCATAGACAGGTCCTTACTTGATTTGGGATCTAGTGTGAATTTGATTGCCATATCATGTCTATGTTGAGCTGGGCTTAGGAAAGTTGAAGCCGGCACATTGCACTCTCCAGTTGGTGGATAGATCCATAAAAGTGCCTAGGGGTAGAGTGGATGATGTTTTGGTGATGATAGACAAGGAAAAAGGTGTGGTGTTCCCGACGGATTTCATTGTACTTGATATGGAGCCGGAGGATAGGAAGATTCCCATCATCTTGGGAAGGTCTTTCTTATCTACAGCTGATGCCGACATTCATGTGTGCAGTGGCACCATGACAGTTTCACATGGACATGAAGATCAACATCAACATGTACAAGACCCCAACCCGACGAGTTCGAGATAGGGATATTGGACATGGTCACTTTACAAGTCCAAATGGGCATTTGAGAGAAGGACATCAAGGTGAAGAAGTTAATGATGATTATTGTGATCAAAGGGATGAGGAAAACAGATTGAGTGCAAAGGAAGGATGCATGTTTTGCAAGAATGGACACATGAGAATGCCAAACGGATGAATTTTGAAGAATCACCAAGAAGCCTAGTTGAAGGAAAGAAACTCAATGCTTGTGGGAGGCAACCCACATAGGTTTGGGAATTTTTGGCCCAACCTCACAATTTTTGATACTTTTGCTTTGCTTTTACACTTTCCAAGAAAACACACACACTTTATGCTTGATGGTTTTTGTGTTTATGTCATTTTAGGATAGGTACATTGGAAGGAGAGTGATGCATGGATGATATTGACAAGGAGGAGAACAAAAATGAAGAGAAAATTGCAAATCAGTAGAGAAGCTACGGAAAGGATATCAGCACGGTCGTGCCACACAACACAGTCGTGTTGCATGCATTCCAAAATGGGCACGGTGCACAGCACGGCCGTGGAGGCTATCCCCTACTCAATAGACACATTGGGATCTCTCTCCCCTCTTGGCATTTATCTACCATGACTCCATGCCCTCTACCCTACCATTCTGAGCTTCTATTTCATGTTGAGGACAACATGGTTTAAAAGTTTGGGGTGGTAGGGCGGTAAGCCCCTATTTACCCCACTTTCTTCTATGTTCCTTATTCTAAGTTTTTTCTCAAGATGACTGAATAGTATAACCATCTTTGATATTTTTGCATCCATATTTTGTGTGCTTGTTTTGCATACTTGCATGCCATATAGTTTGCTTCCTTGCTATTTTTGCGTAATTTTCAAAAAAAATGCTCTTCTTGCTATGCATTGCATATCATGTAGATTTTTGGTAATTCTTGAATGTTATAGCTAGTATTTTCTTGTTTAATGCTTTAAGTTCAATAATATAGGTTTAGATGTGATTGGAGGCAACCTGGAACCATTTTGGCCAATTTTGCCCAAATTTTAGATTTCTTGTCTAAAAGTGTGTTTCAACCCAATCTTTACTTTTTGGATTAAAAATGATGACCTTTGACAAATGCAAGTGACTTATCATTATTTGTTGCTAAGTGGTATCAATGTTTGACTTTTTACATGTGCATCACCTCTCTTATGGTTGTGATTGATTTGGCTGAATAGTGAAGTTGAGCAAGCTTTGAATGCTTAGTGTTTGTAGAATCACTTGATTGATATATCAATTTCATCTTGTTCATTCATGTGGTGTGATATCTAGGATGAAGTATTGGATTAATTTTCATGCAGGATGTCTTATGTGGAGAATCATGCCTATGACCCCTCTTTGACTCGACTTTTCACTCACCATCTTCTTACCCCTCCGCCTCATGAAAGGATGCCAAAGTACACATATCAGCCGTGGCCATCTCTAAAAGTTTGGGGTGGCCACATCTCCATCTTCCCGCTTCACTCTACCCACCATATGCCCTACATACTCTAAGGGAAAAGAAAAAAAAAAGAAAATTTCAAAAAAGAAAAAGAAAATAAAAGGATGCTCCTGTTTAAGAGCATTCAAATATAGAAAAGATGAGTGTGTAAAAACACTAAAATCTTACCGCAACCCTTTCTTCCATTTTCATACCCATTGAGCTAAGAAGCATCAAACTTAGCTCATTTTGTCCTTTTCCGCAGACATGTGGGTTATTTGGTGTGATTTGAGATATAAGATTGAATGCATGAATGTGAAACAACACTCCTAGTCATCCTTGATTAACACCATCATGAAACGGTTTACCCGGAACTTTATGGAAGAAATATAGATAACTTGTGTATTCTATGCACTATATTTGAAGTTCATATGCTTTGTGCTCTTTTCATGGTTGGATTGTGAAAGTAGGAGAGGAGAGAGGTGAAATGCATGCACTCAGTCATCTTTGATCCTATTCAGCAATTATCATCTTTTACATTGCATTTGTCATTTCTTGAATGTGAAAAGTTTGTAGAGAGATTGAGTTGGAGCATACTTGAGGACAAGTATGTTTCAAGTTTGGGGTGGTGATTCAACCCTATTTTAGGTCTTTATCATGTGTCATTTTGCATTTCAGCCACATCTATACTTGTTAGATTACATGTTATTTCCCCCAATATGCTTATTTCTATCAAATGCACTTATGGAGGATTTTTGCATGTTTTATAGGTAATTTGTCTACTACTTGATGGCATGTAAAGAGGATGGTTCAATCTAGGTTTCCTCAGGCTTGGAGGAGCCCAAAATGAGGCCAAAACCACTTCCAACCTACCCCAAGTGGTCAAAGAATGTTTTGAAGCAATACCCTCCATGGATGATCAAGTTCACGGCTCAAATGCATGGGAGAGACACCACGACCGTGGTGAGCCCCCACGGCCATGGTGGACATGCCCCAAGTACAAAAAATCAGTAAAACTCCCAGAAATCGATGAAAATAGCCAAAACGACCGTGGTGATCAACATGCCTGTGGCCATAGGTGTCCACCACGACCGTGGTGACTCCCCACGGGCGTGACCATCCATGCACACCTCCCTTTGATCTCCACATTTTATAAACCCATGACTGTGCCCATCCACCACAGTCGTGGCCTAACCTACCCACCACGGACATGCTACTCACAAAATCCACCAATTTTTCCACTACTTTCCCCATTTTACCCCTAACTTAACCCTAGACCCCCTAGATCCCTATATAAGCCCTAGTGGCAGCTGGGGGTCAGGGGGTTGGCTGCTTAGAGTCCCATTTTCGCTCCCTAGTCACCTCCACTCCATTCCACTTCACCTCCACCTCAAATCCACTCCATTTCACGATTTCCACCACATAACCCCCCATATCTAAGCCTTCCATCCACTTCCCACCACCATTCTACACCTTTCCATCCAAGAAGAAGGAGAAGGACGACCCTACAGCTACTGGAGAGAAGGATTTCAGCCACTACTCTAAGCTCCATGTCTTCTTCTACCTCTTTCTTCTCTCTTTTTGTATTTTTCTTTGTTATGAGTAGCTAGGCCCCTTGGGTGGGCTGTTTGGGGGAAATTATGTTACTTTGATACCATGTTGGGGGATAATGATGTGTAAACGTTGTAATTCCATTTGTTAATGATTATATTCTATTTGCATCTCATTCTCCATGGATTGCTTGTTGATTTGTATATGAAAGCACTTAGGAATTTAGGCAAATTGTTTATATGTGTGAATTTTGGGATTTGCCCCTAGGTCCAATTCTTGGATCCCTAGGTTGCCTCCCATCTTCCTACATCCTAATCAATCTCCCTAAACCTAAGTGAGAGATTTAAGTATCTAGATTAGGTAATTCTAGTGCAATTAGCATGGAGCTTTCTCAAGGCTAGAATGTGGGGGAATTGCGGTCCAAAACCCTAATTTCACCTCCCCATTACTACCCTCGGCCCCTAATTGCCCTAGGAATGCCTAATCTAGAAACCTAGACTTGATTAGACTCTAATTGAATTGAACCTAATCCCTAACCGAATTGAGCCTCGTAAGGGTAGTAGGGGGTGTTAGGGACTAGTTCCCCTATACACAACCTACAATATACATGGCCAGTTAGTAGCTTAGGTTAATTCATTAGACTCTAACTTGTTGTTTGGTTTGGATAATCTAAATGGAATCATAATGTTCACATGTCACCCCCAACTTAAGTGATAAGTTCATACCCCTAAACAGCCCACACATCATTTTACTGCTTAAATCCCTAGTTTTGTGTTTGCTTAGCGTAGTTAGTTCTTTTCTTGCTTAGTGAGCTTCTTGCATTGCTCTTGCCTTGTTTATTCTAGTTTAGTTCTTTAATTGCTATTTTGCTTTTCTCTTGCTTGCCTGAGCATAATTTGTCTTTTCATACCTAGCTTAGTCCTTTCTTTCCTGCTTAGTGTTAATCTAACCTAGGGTTAACATAGATTTCATTCTCGCCTTTAATTTCTTTCTTGCTCACGTAGTTTAACAATCAAACCACCTTCAAACCCTTAACCCTAGTCTCCGTAGTAGGAACCTAACCAAACTAACCTAGCGCTAGCGCCCCCTCTTTTCCCTATGGATCGACCCTATACTTGCCATCTTCCTATACTACGACACGACCCCGTGCGCTTGCGGGTGTAGTGTTTTAGTGTGCG
Source organism: Alisma plantago-aquatica (assembly GCA_963693085.1). Taxonomy (NCBI): domain Eukaryota; kingdom Viridiplantae; phylum Streptophyta; class Magnoliopsida; order Alismatales; family Alismataceae; genus Alisma; species Alisma plantago-aquatica. The sequence continues at coordinate 1,044,181,302 of OY856410.1, forward strand.
TAGGTGTGTTAGTTTAGGTTTATAAATTTCGAAAGCAAATTCCCATCACGTGTGTTCTGACCTCGTGGGGCACATCTAGTCGGGTCAAATCGGCTAGTGTGTTGCACCTCTAGCCGAATCGCACCAAGCTTTCTAGCGCCGTTGCCGGGGATTAGAGGCACTCGGCCTAGCTAGTTAGTTTTGCTTTGACTTTTCCTACTGCCCTCATCATTGCTATTCTTTATTCATTTTTCTTTGCATTTCTTGTGTATATTGGTTTACTAACTTGTTTTCTTTTGTTTGGTTGTGCTTTGTGCATGTGACAAGCCATTTGGGAGGAAACAAGATGGAAGACCAAAGTGCACCTCACAAGCCGCTTCAAGACTACCTCATGCCTAGCAACTAGAAATCGCCAATTGCTAGTAGGGTTGATCAAATGCCAGGGGAGCAATTATCTATTCCTCCAGGTCTTCTTGGGCTCCTGCCCATCTTCTACGGCTCAGAGAGTGATAACCCCTACAATCACTTGGACTCCTTTTTTGAAGAATGTTCCACCTTCAGGATGTAGACGGATAGTGATAATACAATTCGGTTGACCTTGTTCGCTTTCTCCCTCAAAGATAGAGCTAAAGACTGGTATGATTCAAGAAAGGACATCATGAGTTGGGAAACAATGAAGAATGCTTTCTTGATATAGTTCTATTCTATTGCAAGGTTGACACAAATGCGGTGTGTCGTGACAAGTTTTAGTCAAATGGGAGATGAGCAGTTTCATAATGCATGGGAGAGATTTATGAAGCTGTTGAGAGAGTGTCCTCACCATGAGATCCCTTTGTGGCAGCTAGTTTAATCATTCTACTCTGGCTTGTCTCTAAAGGACCAAGACACAATGGACTCTTCTTGTGGAGGAGTTTTCATGGCTAGGCCACCTGAGGAGATATGGCCTTTATTTGTGTAGTTGGTTGAAGGATCAAGAATTCGAGCTTCTAGCATGATGAATGAAAGAGGGTATGCCTTTGGTGTGACACCCCCTACTCATGATGACTCAATCCCACAAGTGATAAAGATTCTTGGTGACATGGTGAGCCTCATGAAGAACCAGGTGAAAAATGCTCCTTGCCACCTGGTCAATTCTATTGAGTTCTATGGTGAAGAAAAGAAGACATCTCATTCCTATAGCTACCAGGAACCCCAAAGTCCCACATATAGCTCAAGGTTTGAGGAAGAGGTTCTCTCTAGATTGAAAGTGTTTGATGATGTTCAAAAAGATGTTGCAAGGTTAGAAGAGAGAATAGAGAAGCTATCTTCCATAATTGCTCTTCAAGAAGAAAAGTTAGCTTCAAAATCCATCTTGAGTTACCATGAAGCAAGTGGACCCATGACATCTTCAAAGGTTTTCTACAGTCCACCCCCCATGCAAGTACATCCCATTCACTCCTTCCAAGGCTATTCACAGCCTTACACTCCTCCACCACCTTCACCACCTCAATTTTCCCAAAACTTCACTTTCCAACCCCAATTCTCTCCTCCCCCTCAATCCTCTTCTCCACCTCAGTTTCAACCCCAAGTGTCACCCCCACCTCCTCCATAGCCACAACATGCTCCCTCTCCCCATCATGAGCAAGGTAGTGGTGTGACAGTTCTAAGGAGTGGGAAAACTCTTGAGCAGCCCGCAAGTCAAAGAAAGGTTGATAAAGCAAAGCAAAGGCAGCCAAGTGGCAATACCATGATTGATATTGCTGAAGATGATGTTGTGATACCGCATGTTGAGTTTGGGATTCCATGTGATCCGCCACATATCCCTTTTGCAGGTCCTACCATCCCTAGTGTTCCGCCTCATGTTCATGTAAGTGCAGCAAAAACTAGTGATCCTCCATTTGTAGAAGCACTAGATGAGCCACCGGAATTGAAAAGGAGGTAAAAGCACAATGTTGATATTCTTGAGGTGTTTCACCAAGTAAAGGTGAACATTCCACTTTTGGATGCTATCAAGCAAATCCCATCATATGCCAAGTTCCTCAAGAACCTATGCACTATGAAAAGAAGGTCAACGGGGAGGATTCCAAAGAAGGTGAGATTGACTGAACAAGTGAGCTCCATCATACAACACTCACTTCCCGTAAAGAGAAAGGACCCAGGAGCCCCACTCATACCTAGTTACATAGGGGGACATCGCATAGACAGGTCCTTACTTGATTTGGGATCTAGTGTGAATTTTATTGCCATATCATGTCTATGTTGAGCTGGGCTTAGGAAAGTTGAAGCCGTCACATTATACTCTCCAGTTGGTGGATAGATCCATAAAAGTGCCTAGGGGTAGAGTGGATGATGTTTTGGTGATGATAGACAAGGAAAAAGGCATGGTGTTCCCGACAGATTTCATTGTACTTGATATGGAGCCGGAGGATAGGAAGATTCCCATCATCTTGGGAAGGTCGTTCTTATCTACAGCTGATGCCGACATTCATGTGTGCAGTGGCACCATGACAGTTTCATTCATGGACATGAAGATCAACATCAACATGTACAAGACCCCAACCCGGAGAGTTCGAGATAGGGATATTGGACATGGTTACTTCACAAGTCCAAATGGGCATTTGAGAGAAGGACATCAAGGTGAAGAAGTTAATGATGATTATTGTGATCAAAGGGATGAGGAAAAGAGATTGAGTACAAAGGAAGGATGCATGTTTTGCAAGAATGGACACATGAGAATGCCAAACTGATGAATTTTGAAGAATCACCAAGAAGCCTAGTTGAAGGCAAGAAACTCAGTGCTTGTGGGAGGGAACCCACATAGGTTTGGGAATTTTTGGCCCAACCTCACAATTTTTGATACTTTTGCTTTGCTTTTACACTTTCCAAGAAAACACACACACACTTTATGCTTGATGGTTTTTGTTGTTTATGTCATTTTCGGATAGGTACATTGGAAGGAGAGTGATGCATTGATGATATTGACAAGGAGGAGAACAAAAATGAAGAGAAAATTGCAAATCAGTAGAGAAGCTACGGAAAGGATATCAGCACGGTTGTGCCACACAACACAGTCGTGTTGCATGCATTCCAAAATGGGCACGATGCACAGCAAGGCCGTGGAGGCTATCCCCTACTCAATAGACACATTGGGATCTCTCTCCCCTCTTGGCATTTATCTACCACGATTCCATGCCCTCTACCCTACCATTATGAGCTTCTATTTCATGTTGAGGACAACATGGTTTAAAAGTTTGGGGTGGTAGGGCGGTAAGCCCCTATTTACCCCACTTTCTTCTATGTTCCTTATTCTAAGTTTTTGCTCAAGATGACTGAATAGTATAACCATCTTTGATATTTGTGCATCCATACTTTGTGTGCTTGTTTTGCATACTTGCATGCCATATAGTTTGCTTCCTTGCTATTTTTACGTAATTTTAAAAAAAAAATGCTCTTCTTGCCATGCATTGCATATCATGTAGATTTTTGGTAATTCTTGAATGTTATAGCTAGTATTTGCTTGTTTAATGCTTTAAGTTCAATAATATAGGTTTAGATGTGATTGGAGGCAACTTGGCACCATTTTGGCCAATTTTGCCCAAATTTTAGATTTCTTGTCTAAAAGTGTGTTTCAACTCAATCTCTACTTTTTGGATTAAAATTGACGACCTTTGACAAATGCAAGTGACTTATCATTATTTGTTGCTAAGTGGTATCAATGTTTGACTTTTTACATGTGCATCACCTCTCTTATGGTTGTGATTGATTTGGCTGAATAGTGAAGTTGAGCAAGCTTTGAATGCTTAGTGTTTTGTAGAATCACTTGATTGATATATCAATTTCATCTTGTTCATTCATGTGGTGTGATATCTAGGATAAAGTATTGGATTAATTTTCATGCAGGATGTCTTATGTGGAGAATCATACCTATGACCCCTCTTTGACTCGACTTTTCACTCACCATCTTCTTACCCCTCCGCCTCATGAAAGGATGCCAAAGTACACATATCAGCCGTGGCCACCTCTAAAAGATTGGGGTGGCCACATCTCCATCTTCCCGCTTCACTCTACCCACCATATGCCCTACATACTCTAAGGGCAAAGAAAAAAAAGAAAATTTCAAAAAAGAAAAAGAAAATAAAAGGATGCTCCTTCTTAAGAACATTCAAATAAAGAAAAGATGAGTGTGTAAAAACACTCCAAAATCTTACCGCAACACTTTCTTCCATTTTCATACCCATTGAGCTAAGAAGCATCAAACTTAGCTCATTTTGTCCTTTTCCGCAGCCATGTGGGTTATTTGGTGTGATTTGAGATATAAGATTGAATGCATGAATGTGAAACAACACTCCTAGTTATCCTTGATTAACACCATCATGAAACGGTTTACCCGGAACTTTATGGAAGAAGTATAGATAACTTGTGTATTCTATGCACTATATTTGAAGTTCATATGCTTTGTGCTCTTTTCATGGTTGGATTGTGAAAGTAGGAGAGGAGAGAGGTGAAATGCATGCACTCAGTCATCTTTGATCCTATTAAGCAATTATCATCTTTTACATTGCATTTGTCATTTCTTGACTGTGAAAAGTTTGTAGAGAGATTGAGTTGGAGCATACTTGAGGACAAGTATGTTTCAAGTTTGGGGTGGTGATTCAACCCTATTTTAGGTCTTTATCATGTGTCATTTTGCATTTCAGCCACATCTATACTTGTTAGATTACATGTTATTTCCCCCAATATGCTTATTTCTATCAAATGCACTTATGGAGGATTTTTGCATGTTTTTTATAGGTACTTTGTCCACTACTTAATGGCATGTAAAGAGGATGGTTCAATCTAGGGTTTCCTCAGGCTTGGAGGAGCCCAAAATGAGGCCAAAACCACTTCCAACCTACCCCAAGTGGTCAAAGAATGTTTTGAAGCAATACCCTCCATGGATGATCAAGTTCAAGGCTCAATTGCATGGGAGAGACACCACAACCGTGGTGAGCCCCCACGGCCATGGTGGACATGCCCCAAGTAAAAAAAATTAGTAAAACTCCCAGAAATCGATGAAAATGGCCAAAACGACCATGGTGATCAACATGCCCGTGGCCATAGGTGTCCACCACGACCGTGGTGACTCCCCACGGGCGTGACCATCCATGCACACCTCCCTTTGATCTCCACATTTTATAAACCCACGACCGTGCCCATCCACCACAGTCGTGGCCTAACCTACCCACCACGGACGTGCTACTCACAAAATCCACCAATTTTTCCACTGCTTTCCCCATTTTACCCCTAACTTAACCCTAGACCCCCTAGATCCCTATATAAGCCCTAGTGGCAGCTGGGGGTCAGGGGTTTGGCTTCTTAGAGTCCCATTTTCGCTCCCTAGTCACCTCCACTCCATTCCACTTCACCTCCACCTCAAATCCACTCCATTTCACGATTTCCACCACATAACCCCCCATAGCTAAGCCTTCCATCCACTTCCCACCACCATTCTACACCTTTCCATCCAAGAAGAAGGAGAAGGACGACCCTACAGCTACTGGAGAGAAGGATTTCAGCCACTACTCTGAGCTCCATGTCTTCTTCTACCTCTTTCTTCTCTCTTTTTGCATTTTTCTTTGTTATGAGTAGCTAGGCCCCTTGGGTGGGCTGTTTGGGGGAAATTATGTTACTTTGATACCATGTTGGGGGATAATGATGTGTAAACGTTGTAATTCCATTTGTTAATGATTATATTCTATTTGCATCTCATTCTCCATGGATTGCTTGTTGATTTGTATGTGAAATCACTTAGGAATTTAGGCAAATTGTTTATATGTGTGAATTTTGGGATTTGCCCCTAGGTCCAATTCTTGGATCCCTAGGTTGCCTCCCATATTCCTACATCCTAATCAATCTCCCTAAACCTAAGTGAGAGATTTAAGTATCTAGATTAGGTAATTCTAGTGCAATTAGCATGGAGCTTTCTCAATGCTAGAATGTGGGGGAATTGGGGTCCAAAACCCTAATTTCACCTCCCCATTACTACCCTCGGCCCCTAATTGCCCTAGGAATGCCTAATCTAGAAACCTAGACTTGATTAGACTCTAATTGAATTGAACCTAATCCCTAACCGAATTGAGCCTCGTAAGGGTAGTAGGGGGTGTTAGGGACTAGTTCCCCTATACACAACCTAGCATATCCATGGCCAGTTAGTAGCTTAGGTTAATTCATTAGACTCTAACTTGTTGTTTGGTTTGGATAATCTAAATGGAATCATAATGTTCACATGTCACCCCCAACTTAAGTGATAAGTTCATACCCCTAAACAGCCCACACATCATTTTACTGCTTAAATCCCTAGTTTTGTGCTTGCTTAGCGTAGTTAGTTCTTTTCTTGCTTAGTGAGCTTCTTGCCTTGCTCTTGCCTTGTTTATGCTAGTTTAGTTCTTTAATTGCTCTTTTGCTTTTCTCTTGCTTGCCTGAGCATAATTTGTCTTTTAATACCTAGCTTAGTCCTTTCTTTCCTGCTTAGTCTTAATCTAACCTAGCGTTAACATAGATTTCATTCTCGCCTTTAATTTCTTTCTTGCTCATGTAGTTTAACAATCAAACCACCTTCAAACCCTTAACCCTAGTCTCCGTAGTAGGAACCTAACCAAACTAACCTAGCGCTAGTGCCCCCTCTTTTCCCTATGGATCGACCCTATACTTGCCACCTTCCTATACTACGACACGACCCTGTGCGCTTGCGGGTGTAGTGTTTTAGTGTGCGTAGGTGTGTTAGTTTAGGTTTATAAATTTCGAAAGCAAATTCCCATCACGTGTGTTCCGACCTCGTGGGGCACATCTAGTCGGGTCAAATCAGCTAGTGTGTTGCACCTCTAGCGGAATCGCACCAAGCTTTCTGGTGCCGTTGTCGGGGATTAGAGGCACTCGGCCTAGCTAGTTAGTTTTGCTTTGACTTTTCCTACTGCCCTCATCATTGCTATTCTTTATTCATTTTTCTTTGCATTTCTTATGTATATTGGTTTACTAACTTGTTTTCTTTTGTTTGGTTGTGCTTTGTGCATGTGACAAGACATTTGGGAGGAAACAAGATGGAAGACCAAAGTGCACCTCACAAGCCGCTTCAAGACTACCTCATGCCTAGCAACTACAAATCGCCAATTGCTAGCATGGTTGATCAAATGCCAGGGGAGAAATTCTCTATTCCTCCAGGTCTTCTTGGGCTCCTTCCCATCTTCTACGGCTCAGAGAGTGAGAACCCCTACAAGCACTTGGACTCCTTTCTTGAAGTATGCTCCACCTTCAGGACGTCGACGGCTAGTGATAATACAATTCGGTTGACCTTGTTCGCTTTCTCCCTCAAAGATAGAGCTAAAGACTGGTATGACTCAAGAAAGGACATCATGAGTTGGGAAACAATGAAGAATGCTTTCTTGAGATAGTTCTATTCTATTGCAAGGTTGACACAAATGCGGTGTGCCGTGACAAGTTTTAGTCAAATGGGAGATGAGCAGTTTCATAATGCATGGGAGAGATTCAAGAAGCTGTTGAGAGAGTGTCCTCACCATGAGATCCCTTTGTGGCAGCTAGTTTAATCATTCTACTCTAGTTTGTCTCTAAAGGACCAACACACAATGGACTCTTCTTGTGGAGGAGTTTTCATGGCTAGGCCACCTGAGGAGATATGGCCTTTGTTTGAGCAGTTGGTTGAAGGATCAAGAATTCAAGCTTCTAGCATGATGAATGAAAGAGGGTATGCCTTTGGTGTGACACCCCCTACTCATGATGACTCAAGCCTGCAAGTGATAAAGATTCTTGGTGACATGGTGAGCCTCATGAAGAACCAGGTGAAAAATGCTCCTTGCCACCCGGTCAATTCTATTGAGTTCTATGGTGAAGAAAAGAAGACATCTCATTCCTATAGCTACCAGGAACCCCAAAGTCCCACATATAGCTCAAGGTTTGAGGAAGAGGTTCTCTCTAGATTGAAAGTGTTTGATGATGTTCAAAAAGATATTGCAAGGTTAGAAGAGAGAATAGAGCAACAATCTTCCATAATTGCTCTTCAAGAAGAAAAGTTAGCTTCAAAATCCATCTTGAGTTACCATGAAGCAAGTGGACCCATGCCATATTCAAAGGTTTTCTACAGTCCACCCCCCATGCAAGTACATCCCATTCACTCCTTCCAAGGCTATTCCCAGCCTTACACTCCTCCACCACATTCACCACCTCAATTTTCCCAAAACTTCACTTTCCAACCCCAATTCTCTCCTCCCACTCAATCCTCTTCTCCACCTCAGTTTCAACCCCAAGTGTCACCCCCACCTCCTCCATAGCCACAACATGCTCCCTCTCCCCATCATGAACAAGGTAGTGGTGTGACAGTTCTAAGGAGTGGGAAAACTCTTGAGAAGCCCACAAGTCAAAGAAAGGTTGATAAAGCAAAGCAAAGGCAGCCAAGTGGCAATACCGTGATTGATATTGCTGAAGATGATGTTGTGATACCGCATGTTGAGTTTGGGATTCCATGTGATCCGCCACATATCCCTTTTGCAGGTCCTACCATCCCTAGTGTTCCACCTCATGTTCATGTAAGTGCAGCAAAAACTAGTGATCCTCCATTTTTAGAAGCTCTAGATGAGCCACCGGAATTGAAAAGGAGGAAAAAGCACAATGTTGATATTCTTGAGGTGTTTCTCCAAGTAAAGGTGAACATTCCACTTTTGGATGCTATCAAACAAATCCCATCATATGCCAAGTTCCTCAAGAATCTATGCACTGTGAAAAGAAGGTCAACGGGGAGGATTCCAAAGAAGGTGAGATTGACTGAACAAGTGAGCTCCATCATACAACACTCACTTCCCGTAAAGAGAAAGGACCCAGGAGCCCCACTCATACCTAGTTACATAGGGGGACATCGCATAGACTGGTTCTTACTTGATTTGGGATCTAGTGTGAATTTGATTGCCATATCATGTCTATGTTGAGCTGGGCTTAGGAAAGTTGAAGTCGGCACATTGCACTCTCCAGTTGGTGGATAGATCCATAAAAGTGCTTAGGGGTAGAATGGATGATGTTTTGGTGATGATAGACAAGGAAAAAGGTGTGGTGTTCCCGACGGATTTCATTGTACTTGATATGGAGCCGGAGGATAGGAAGATTCCCATCATCTTGGGAAGGTCGTTCTTATCTACAGCTGATGCCGACATTCATGTGCGCAGTGGCACCATGAGAGTTTCATTCATGGACATGAAGATCAACATCAACATGTACAAGACCCCAACCCGGAGAGTTCGAGATAGGGATATTGGACATGGTCACTTCACAAGTCCAAATGGGCATTTGAGAGAAGGACATCAAGGTGAAGAAGTTAATGATGATTATTGTGATCAAAGGGATGAGGAAAACAGATTGAGTGCAAAGGAAGGATGCATGTTTTGCAAGAATGGACACATGAGAATGCCAAACGGATGAATTTTGAAGAATCACCAAGAAACCTAGTTGAAGGCAAGAAACTCAGTGCTTGTGGGAGGCAACCCACATAGGTTTGGGAATTTTTGGCCCAACCTCACAATTTTTGATACTTTTTCTTTGCTTTTACACTTTCCAAGAAAACACACACACACACACTTTATGCTTGATGGTTTTTGTTGTTTATGTCATTTTAGGACAGGTACATTGGAAGGAGAGTGATGCATGGATGATATTGACAAGGAGGAGAACAAAAATGAAGAGAAAATTGCAAATCAGTAGAGAAGCTACGGAAAGGATATCAGCACGGTCGTGCCACACAACACGGTCGTGTTGCATGCATTCCAAAACGGGCACGTTGCATAGTACGCCCGTGGAGGCTATCCCCTACTCAATGGACACATTGGGATCTCTCTCCCCTCTTGGCATTTATCTACCATGACTCCATGCCCTCTACCCTACCATTCTGAGCTTCTATTTCATGTTGAGGACAACATGGTTTAAAAGTTTGGGGTGGTAGGGCGGTAAGCCCCTATTTACCCCACTTTCTTCTATGTTCCTTATTCTAAGTTTTTTCTCAAGATGACTGAATAGTATAACCATCTTTGATATTTGTGCATTCATACTTTGTGTGCTTGTTTTTCATACTTGCATGCCATATAGTTTGATTCCTTGCTATTTTTGCGTAATTTTCAAAAAAAATGCTCTTCTTGCCATGCATTGCATATCATGTAGATTTTTGGTAATTCTTGAATGTTATAGCTAGTATTTGCTTGTTTAATGCTTTAAGTTCAATAATATAGGTTTAGATGTGATTGGAGGCAACTTGGCACCATTTTGGCCAATTTTGCCCAAATTTTAGATTTCTTGTCTAAAAGTGTGTTTCAACCCAATCTCTACCTTTTGGAATAAAAATGATGACCTTTGACAAATGCAAGTGACTTATCATTATTTGTTGCTAAGTGGTATCAATGTTTGACTTTTTACATGTGCATCACCTCTCTTATGGTTGTGATTGATTTGGCTGAATAGTGAAGTTGAGCAAGCTTTGAATGCTTAGTGTTTGTAGAATCACTTGATTGATATATCAATTTCATCTTGTTCATTCATGTGGTGTGATATCTAGGATGAAGTATTGGATTAATTTTCATGCAGAATGTCTTATGTGGAGAATCATACCTATGACCCCTCTTTGACTCGACTTTTCACTCACCATCTTCTTACCCCTCCGCCTCATGAAAGCATGCCAAAGTACACATATCAGTCGTGGCCACCTCTAAAAGTTTGGGGTGGACACATCTCCATCTTCCCGCTTCACTCTACCCACCATATGCCCTACATACTCTAAGGGAAAAGAAAAAAAAAAGAAAATTTCAAAAAAGAAAAAGAAAATAAAAGGATGCTCCTGTTTAAGAGCATTCAAATAAAGAAAAGATGAGTGTGTAAGAACACTCCAAAATCTTACTGCAACCCTTTCTTCCATTTTCATACCCATTGAGCTAAGAAGCATCAAACTTAGCTCATTTTGTCCTTTTCCGCAGCCATGTGGGTTATTTGGTGTGATTTGAGATATAAGATTGAATGCATGAATGTGAAACAACACTCCTAGTCATCCTTGATTAACACCATCATGAAACGGTTTACCCAGAACTTTATGGAAGAAGTATAGATAACTTGTGTATTCTATGCACCATATTTGAAGTTCATATGCTTTGTGCTCTTTTTAATGGTTGGATTGTGAAAGTAGGAGAGGATAGAGGTGAAATGCATGCACTCAGTCATCTTTGATCCTATTCAGCAATTATCATCTTTTACATTGCATTTGTCATTTCTTGACTGTGAAACGTTTGTAGAGAGATTGAGTTGGAGCATACTTGAGGACAAGTATGTTTCAAGTTTGGGGTGGTGATTCAACCCTATTTTAGGTCTTTATCATGTGTCATTTTGCATTTCAGCCACATCTATACTTGTTAGATTACATGTTATTTCCCCCAATATGCTTATTTCTATCAAATGCACTTATGGAGGATTTTTGCATGTTTTATAGGTACTTTGTCCACTACTTGATGGCATGTAAAGAGGATGGTTCAATCTAGGGTTTCCTCAGGCTTGGAGGAGCCCAAAATGAGGCCAAAACCACTTCTAACCTACCCCAAGTGGTCAAAGAATGTTTTGAAGCAATACCCTCCATGGATGATCAAGTTCAAGGCTCAAATGCATGGGAGAGAAACCACCACGACCATGGTGAGCCCCCACGGCCGTGGTGGACATGCCCCAAGTACAAAGAATCAGTAAAACTCCCAAAAATTGATGAAAATGGCCAAAACGATCGTGGTTATCAACATGCCCGTGGCCATAGGTGTCCACCACGACCGTGGTGACTCCCCACGGCCGTGGCAATCCATGCACACCTCCCTGTGATCTCCACATTTTATAAACCCACGACCGTGCCCATCCACCACAGTCGTGGCCTAACCTACCCACCACGGCCGTTCTACTCACAAAATCCACCAATTTTTCCACTGCTTTCCCCATTTTACCCCTAAGTTAACCCTAGACCCCCTATATCCCTATATAAGCCCTAGTGGCAGTTGGAGGTCAGGGGGTTGGCTGCTTAGAGTCCCATTTTCGCTCCCTAGTCACCTCCACTCCATTCCACTTCACCTCCACCTCAAATCCATTCCATTTCACCATTTCCACCATATAACCCCCATATCTAAGCCTTCCATCCACTTCCCACCACCATTCTACGCCTTTCCATCCAAGAAGAAGGAGGAGGATGACCCTACAGCTGGTGGAGAGATGGATTTCAGCCACTACTCTGAGATCCATGTCTTCTTCTACCCCTTTCTTCTTTCTTTTTGTATTTTGCTTTGTTATGAGTAGCTAGGCCCCTTGGGTGGGCTGTTCAGGGGAAATTATGTTACTTTGATACCATGTTGGGGGATAATGACATGTAAACGTTGTAATTCCATTTGTTAATGATTATACTCTATTTGCATCTCATTCTCCATGGATTGCTTGTTGATTTGTATGTGAAATCACTTAGGAATTTAGGCAAATTGCTTATATGTGTGAATTTTGGGATTTGCCCCTAGGTCCAATTCTTGGATCCCTAGGTTGCCTCCCATCTTCCTACATCCTAATCAATCTCCCTAAACCTAAGTGAGAGATTTAAGTAGCTAAATTAGGTAATTCTAGTGCAATTAGCATGGAGCCTTCTCAAGGCTAGAATGTGGGAGAATTGGGGTCCAAAACCCTAATTTCACCTCCCCATTACTACCCTCGGCCCCTAATTGCCCTAGGAATGCCTAATCTAGAAACCTAGACTTGATTAGAGTCTAATTTAATTGAACCTAATCCCTAACCCAATTGAGCCTCGTAAGAGTAGTAGGGGGTGTTAGGGACTAGTTCCCCTATACACAACCTAGCATATCCATGGCCAGATAGTAGCTTAGGTTAATTCATTAGACTCTAACTTGTTGTTTGGTTTGGATAATCTAAATGAAATCATAATGTTCACATGTCACCCCCCAACTTAAGTGATAAGTTCATACCCCTAAACAGCCCACACATCTCTTTACTGCTTAAAACCCTAGTTCTGTGTTTGCTTAGCTTAGTTAGTTCTTTTCTTGCTTAGTTAGCTTCTTGCCTTACTCTTACCTTGTTTTTGTTAGTTTAGTTCTTTAATTGCACTTCTTCTCTCTTGCTTGCCTTAGTGTAACTTTCCTTTTCATACCTAGCTTAGTCTTTCCTTGCTTGCTTAGTCTTAATCTAACCTAGGGTTAACATAGATTTCATTCTTGCCTTTAATTCCTCATTTGTTCATAGTAGTTTAACAATCAAAATCACCTTTAAACCCTTAACCCTAGTCTCCACAGTAGGAACCTAGCCAAACTAACCTAGCTCTAGTGCCCCCTCTTTTCCCTATGGATCGACCCTATACTTGCCACCTTCCTATACTATGACACGACCCCGTGCAATTGCGGGTGTAGTTGTTTTAGTAGAAGTAGGTGTGTTAGTTAGGTTTATAAATTTCGAAAGTGAATCCACCATGTGTTCCGACCTCGTGGGGCACATCTAGTCGGGTCAAATTGGCTAGTGTGTTGCACCTCTAGCGGAATCGCACCATGGCCACTCTCCATTCAGGAAGGGTTGTAGGAAAGTAGCAAGATGAGAGTCACCTTGAAGAAGACACTACTTCTAAGTAATGATATGAACCCATTATAGTAGAGGAAGAATCTGAGAAGGAAGAGTCCACAAAGAAGAACAAGAATAAAGAAGGCAAGGGGAAGAAAGGTGCAAAGACAAAGAAGTCAAACCCAGCTGAAGAAGCCTTTGCCCAAAGAGATTCTTATTCCCCAAGAGTCCCTTTTCCATACAAGTTAATCAAATCCCATCTTAAGAAGAGGTCCAAGAAGTTTATTGAAGTCATGAAGAAACTACACCTAGGTGTTCCTTTCCTGGACGCCATTGAAGAAATTTCTACCTTTGCTAAGTTCTTTTCATAAAGTGAGCTTTTCTAATCCTGTACAATTCCTATTTTTCCCTTTGTTATGTTCACTCAAGACCTCAATTCAATATTTTCTTACTACTCAATCAATATTCACACTCAAATTCGAAATATAATGATCAATATGAATTTTATGCAGATTGTGACACTACAACTTAGGCTAATTGATCACTTAATCCAAGTAGTACATTTAGTCATGTAACTTTATCTTTTAGTTCTCAAACTTTTTCTATGTATTCTACACATTATTTTAAACATATGATCCAAATTTCATCTCAATTGGACACTCCTACAATTTCTATAGTTTCTTGAAGTTAATGTGTTAAAAAACCCCTTTATTTGGCCTTTTATTCACCTTTTCCACGTCAGCTAGCTGAGGAAAGCTTAAGGGGTGAACCTTGACTCTCAAATCAGGATCCCTCATATCAGAGACCTGATCGAGTGGCCAGGGCATCATCTCCATAGGGAGGAGGAAAGAAATCAACATTGTTCAATCGGCTAGCTCAAACCATGTTTTGAATTTCTAATCGCATAGAAATCCTTGTCTCATGATTTCACACCCATCTAACCCTACTTTTACCAGTGTTAATGCATTGTTACACCATCACAGCAAGATGCTTGCTCACCTCTCTCACTCCAGCAGCCATGGAGAGACCCCAAATCCCAATTAGTCGTAAACCTACCCCTCAACACTATATAACATCCCCTAGAGATAGCCGCCGCCATCCCTTGATATAACCCCATGTTATCAAGATTTCTCTTGACCTAATCACCCTCGATTTCCCCACCTCACCCTTGCATCGTCGCCTGTCCAGTTTGGCCATCTCACCCTTCCTTCACCTATCTCCAATTCAAGGCCCTCAATCACACCGCAAGGTGGATACGACCTCAAGCGACCTACCCACTACCAAGATCGGTGTCTCCTGCTCCTAACTCCCCTAGCACCAGTGAGCTTCTCTGGCCTGTGTTCTTGACCTCACGTGAAGGTCAGAGCCAGAGAGGGAGCCCTTGACTATGGTCCTAAGAGGATAATCGTGTCCAGAGACCCAACAAACCAAGGATGGAACTGACCTAGAGGCCAGCAAGCTGCACCTCCAACATGTATCAATCTGGATCATCCATCGTTCATCACACGATCATTATTTTTTCATATTTAAGGTATTTTTCAACCCTGTCTGATGCATAAATTGATAAAATGGCCAAAAATATCGAAATTATAGTCCATTTTCATTAGAAAAATTAGCTTGATTAAATAAAAATGGTTACAAGACCGGATTAGAATCCTTGTTCCCCATATTTAGTAAAACATCCATATTAGCCTTTTCAAATGCATATATGTGATATTTTCTTATTAATACTTGATCAACTGACCAAATATTTGATCTCTAACATTCCTTATTACATCAATCAAACCTTGATCTGATCTTGAACACAAAAGATGTTAATACATTATGATAATGATCTAGAGATTTGAGAATGACTTGAATATTGATGATAATAATTAGGGTTATCATATACGTTCCTAAAATACCTAGGTAGGTCATTCATACTTGAAATATGCTTGACACTTGAATAAGAAATAAACATATCAAAATATTTTTGATCATAAATGAATGACCTACTCCATGGTTTAAATAAGATGAGTAACCCTAATCTTGAATAATGAAACATGATCTTCAAAACATCATGATCTTGACCCCTGATCTTGTACTATGAAAATCAACCAAAAAGGTACGGTATTATACCTCCTCCTTGAACAGACTAATAGTATTGATGATACTTTTATGTAACTATGGAAAATGTATACTTGGCTATGTATTTGTTTGAGCTACCTCGTTCCCTACTGAATAGTATATAGATTTTCTATATTATAGTTTAGTTTGCCACAAACTTGAAACATAAAGGATATTGCCCATTATGACTGCTAGTAATAATTATTGATATTGAGTACAAGGGGTAGAACTTGTACATGTAGTTGACCTCCTCCCTTGTATGGAGAGATGGATCCTGGTGACCTCCCCCATCTCATTGGGGCAATGGAGACACATAAATATAAGCATGTTTCTCGATATCAGCATAATGGGAAACTCATAATAAAATCATGTCGAATAAATACTATTTTGAAATCATTTGTTGATTATTTGAATATAAGTCTTGCCAAGTATACTACCTTAATATAAAACTATTTTACTTGTGTTTTATAGCGTACCATGCAATTGCTTTGATTGTGTCTTGATTTTCTTGATTTAGGCCATGCAAAGAACTAAAGATTTTGCACCTACCAAATCTTCTATCTACTTCTTTTATCTGCTGAAATAAAGACTACTACATCAATCTAGACTTTACATGGGAGCTAATATAAAAGGGGTGTAGTTGTTGGTTTAGTTTTACTTATCTTGTTATTTTTCTTTCCAAGTTGCCTACGGGCCCTTATGTAATAAACCTTTGTTTCATTTTCAATAAAGAAGAATGTTATTTCCTTTTTGCATATTATGTGTGTGTGTGATCTTTGGGCTACTCAGGGACGGGCGCTCTAATCCCTTTAACACTGTCAATTAGACAGTGGGATTGAGATTAGGGCAAGAATGTTTCCATGACAGTTGGTATCAGATCCATATCACAATTCATATACATTAACGAGATGATATTCTTAATCTCTGAACCAAGGAAGCCCTAAAGTTCACTATGGTGAAATTGAGGTGTCTAGAAAGAGCATTAAGGAGGTTTTGGCATAATTCCTCCTTTCTATCTTCATGGTGGTTGAGGTTCCCCCTACTCCACCTAGCCTTAGTGAATCCCGGAATGAATTGAAGGACTTCCTGTAACCCTAGAGAGTCTTCTAGCATCTCATCTCCTCTTTAAGGACTATCCAAGACACCGATTAGAAGGAATTAGGATGACTCCTCATCTTTTCTCTCTCAATAGGATGTCATGACTTAATCTATACTCTCTATTTTTTGGTAGCCTAAGGCTGGGAAAGAACTAAAATTCAAAATATTGTGAGAAAGTTAAATTAAAGTTGCAATATTTCCATGATCTAACATATCTTTAATTTGAAAATTATGAATGAGAAGACATATACCAATTGAACCCTTACAGATGGCCCAAAAACTAGGAACAATAGGGATGGTGAAAGAACTTATGGAACCAAGAATAAGGGAAAGAGGCCCCACGGGAGTGATGATGAAGAAGTCAGTTCTGCCAATAAGACCACAAATATGGGGGATTGGGAAATCAAATAGAAAGCTTTTATGTATGCCATTCATGATTGATAGTCCATACAACATCACCAGTGCCCAACCATAGCCCAAAACACATCACCATCCAAGACTTCCTGAAATAGCCCAGAAGCCTTTTATTGGAAGATAAGGATGATGTCCTAGATAAAGATGCCTGGTTAGTGTTTATGGAGAACAAATTTAGGGTCTTGAGATGCCCTAAACAAGATAAAGTTGCTTTTTCTACCTACCAGTTGAAAGGGGCGGCCAAGATGTAGTGGGGAAATTATGTCCGGTCCCAACAAGTCATTCCTATTAACTAGGAAGCCTTTAAACCCATTTTCACTAACTGTTTCCAACCTACCTCAAAAAGGAAAGAGAAATAGATGCAATCCCTTACCCTTACCCAAGGTACCAACATCATGGCTGAGTATAGTCAAAAATTCTGTCTCCTAGAGAGACATGTCACAAACCTCACAAAAGAGTAGAAACTAGACCATTACATTGATGGGATCTTCCTAACCCTCAAAGCCTTTGTCTCCTCATCCAAACCTACCACTTTTCAGGAAGCCTATGGCCATGCCTTGTCCATGGAGAGAACCTTGGGGATGGGAAATAGAAAGCCACTACCTACCCTAGCCTACCTATGGCAAACTGATGTTGTGCCCACAAAGCCTGAGCAGAAAGGGAAACCCCATAATAGTGGCAATAAGAACAGAAACTGAAAGAAAAATCTCAAAATCCTCCCACCCATTACAACAACCAAGGCCAGAACCAGAACTACAACCAAGGCCCTGCTCCAAATCAGATACCTAGCCCAAATAGAGATCAAGGTTAGAATCCCAATGTTCCCTGTTGCCGCAATTGTGGTAACCTCCATTCTGGTCAATGCAAGTACTCATCTCCAGTCTGCCACTTCTACAAATAGGAGGGGCAATTCAGAGATAATTGCCCTCACTCTCCTCCAGCATGGGCCAAACAGGGGCCAAATAGGGCACACATAAACAAGCATGTGTCTTTGTAGTGAACATAGATGAGGCAAATGCCAATGGGAACAAACTCATAGAAGGTACTATTTAAATTCAAAATTATTTCCATAATGTTGTATCATGATTATCTTGTGCAAACACCTTACATCAAATATATGTATATATAGGTATGACGCAAATATATGACCATTCTGTTGTCACTCTATTTGACTCCGGGTCAACACATACCTTCATGTCTAAGAGTCTTGCCTCCATACTCAATCTAGAAACATGGGACTTAGGGTACACACTTGACATAACTACCCCAAGTGGGAAAATGAAAGTCTCCTACTATATTGTTGAAAAAGTCCCTCTATCTTATGTTGGTCATAATCTTGAGTCAGATTTTATACTCTTAGACATGGAAGATTGACCTTATTTTGGGGTTGGATTGGCTTCATAAAAATCATGCTATGATCGATTGTCTTACCAAGAAAGTCATCATTTCTAAACCCAACCTCCCCTTTCTTGTAATTCCTAGAAGAAAAGATCAAAATCAAAATATTGTCATTTCCTTGATCAAAGCCGAAACCTTGATATCCAAAGGGTGTAAAGCATACCTAGCAATTGTAACTATAGTCAATCCTGATACAAGTTCCCTAGAAAACAATGACATAGTGTGTGAGTACCCGAGTGTTTTTCATGAGGAGCTCCTTGGGCTACCGCCTGATCGTGACATTGAATTCTCTATCGACTTAGAACCTGATACTGCACCTATTTCTCAAGCACCCTAGCAGATGGATCCTATTGAATTGACTGAACTGAAAAAGAAATTATAGGAATTGCTAGATAAGGGTTTCATCCTCCCTAGTACATATCATACGGTAGTCAATGAACATGATAAGATATCCATCCTTTTTATTGACAAAGAGAATGAGTTCCGTTATGGTTACCACCAACTCAAGGTTAAGGATAAAGACATACCTAAAACTGCCTTTCAAACTCGGTATGGGCATCATGAATTTCTAGTCATGCCATTTGGGTTGACCAATGCCCCTGGTGTGTTTATGAACTTGATGAATAGTGTCTTCCAACCTTTCCTCAATGAGTTTGTTGTGGTCTTCATTGATGACATTCTGATATATTCAAATGAATTTGAGTCATGTCGTACTCATCTTTGTAAAGTTCTCGATATTCTCAATCATAGAAATTCTATGCAAAATTGTCTAAATGTGAATTCTAGATTTCTGAAGTCATGTTCTTGGGTCACATTATTTTTGGAGGAAACTTTCCTGTTGACTCTGCCAAAGTCTCGGTTGTTCTTGAATGGCAAGACCCCAAAAATGTTATTGAAATTCAAAGTTTTCTAGGTCTTGCTGGTTATTACCGATGTTTCATACCCAACTTCAGCAAGACCGCCTTGCCCCTCACAAAGCTCACCAGGAAAGGAGAGTGGTTCTTCTTGTCAAAGTAGTCCGAGTCTGGATTTTAGGAGTTGAAGACAAAGTTGACAACCACACCTATCTTGACCCTTCCCTTAGGAATTATGGATTCATCATCTTCATAGATGCATCGAGGTTAGGTCTGACCTCATGCAAGAAACAAAGGTAGTTGCTTATGCCTCTCGACAATTGAAGCCAAATGAGGTCAAATACTCAAACCACAACCTCGAGCTTGTCACCATCATATATGCATTGAAGATATGATGAAACTACTTGTATGGTGCCACCTTCGACATACTCACCGATCACAAGAGTCTAAAGTACATCCTAACATAGAAGGATCTCAATCTTATATAGAGGCTATGGCTTGAGTACCTCAAAGACTATAACTCACCATTACCTACCACCCGAGTAAGGCAAATGTGGCGGCCGATGCACTCAATGTGTTACAGCTAAATGTGTTTCCATCTTCACCACCGAGTGGAGAAACATGGAAGTCATGTCACCATGGGCCCCGAGGCATGTGGGTGATATTCTCATATTGGCCAGCATTCATGTCAAGCCAGGCCTCCAATCTGAGATTTTGTCGGCCTAGAAGAATAGGAAGAACCTTGAGGAGATGACTAAGCTGCTAGAAAAGCCACAGACACATCTAACAGTCAGTTTGGATGGTGGTTCTGGTAGAAACAACACATATGGGTCCCTTGGATTCATATATAACAGATAAGGTGCTACGAGAAGTCCACGGGTCGAAATATATAGTCTTCCTGGATTGACTAACATGTACAAGGATTTGTAGAGGCATTTCTGATGGAGGAATATGAAGACCGAAATTGCTATTTTTATCTCTAGGTGTTTGACCTTCCAACATATCAAGGATGAACATCAACCGTCAGGAAGTCTTCTACAACCCCTACATATCCCTGAGTTGAAATGGGAAAACATCACCATGGATTTTGTGGTGGGTCTACCCAGGACCAGGAAAGAGAGTGATGCCATTTGGGTTGTAGTCGACTGACTGACGAAGTTAGCCCATTTTATTCCGATCAAGACAACAACCAAAGTCCAAAAGTTAGCAGAGCTTTACATTCACAAGATAGTCAGATTGCATGGGATTCATGTATCCATTGTGTCGGATCATGATGCAAAATTCACTTCTCACTTATGGTGACAAGTGCAGGAAGAACTCGGGACTCAACTAAATTTCAGTATTGCATATCATCCACAAATTGACGGACTATCTGAAAGAAGAATTTGAGTTTTAGAAGACTTGTTAAGATCATGTTTCTTTGATTAGGGTGGTTGACGGGACCACTATCTTTCTCCTATTGAGTTCGCCTAAAACTACTAGTCCACTATAGGCATGCCTCCCTATGAAGCCTTATATGGAAGGTTGTGTAGGTCTCTGCTTTATTGGGATTAAGTAGGAAAAAGATGGATTCTGAAGTCTGACGAGCTACAACTTTATTATTCTTAATCAAGCAAAGGCTCAAAAGGGAAAAGGACCTTAGAAGTCTTATATTGATGCATACATGATAGATACTCATTTTTTGGTAGGTGACCATGTGTTCCTCAAGATTCGACCGATTCGATCTATTGTGAAGAACAAAGGAAAACTTAGCCCTAGATATGTGGGTCCATTTGAAATTTTGGATTGCATTGGGGAATGTGTATATAGGTTGGATCTACCTCCACAATACATCACAATGCACAATGTCTTCCATATTTCAAATCTGAAGTGGTATGTCAAGGACCCTAGCCATGTCCTCAATCATGAACCAATTGAATTTAAATACACCCTTGTATACCAGGAAGTTCTAGTCAAGCTACTTGATACTCATATCAAGGAACTCAGCAATAAGAAAATTGATATTGTTAAAGTGTTGTGGAAGAACCATAATAGTGTTGATGTTACCTGGGAATTAAAGTCGAATATGAAGGAAACATTTCCTGACCTTTTCAAGCAAGTCTAAATTTTGGGGACAAAATTCCTAATAAGGAGGGGAGGATGTGATAAAGTGAGTCTTTCTAATCTTGTGGAATTTCTATTTTGCCCTTTTTATGTCTACTCATGACCTCAATTCATTATTTCCTTACTACTTGATCAGTATTGACACTCAAATTCGAAATATAATGATCAATATGAATTTTATGCACTTTGTGACACTACAACTTCAGTTAATTGATCACTTAATAAAAGTAGTACATTTAGTCATGTAACTTTATATTTTGGTTCTCAAACTTTTTCTACTTATTCTACACATTATTTTGAACCTGTATCCCAAATTTCATCTCAATTGGATACTCCTACAATTTTCTATGATTTTTAAGTTAATGTGCTAAAACCCCCTTTATTTGGCCTTTTATTCACCTTTTCCACGTCATCTTGCTAAGGAAAGCTTAAGGGGCGAACCTTGACCCTCGAATGAGGCTCCCATAGATCAAACACTTGATCCAGTAGCCAAGACATAATCTCCTACCTCCTACTGATTGCGGGGAGGAGGAAAGAAACTGACATTGGTCAATCGGCTACCTCAGATCATGTTTCAAATTTCTAATCGCATAGATATTCTCGTATCATGATTTTATGCCCATCTAACCCTACTATGACCAGAATCAATGCACTATTAAGCCATCATAGTGAGATGCTTTCTCACTTGGCATCCATGGATAGACCCTGGATCCCAATTAGCCCTAAACCTACCCCGCAACCCAATATAACACTCTCCAGAGATAGCCACCACCAAACCTCTCTATAACCCCATATTCTCAAGCTTGCTCATGAACTGATCGCCCCTAATTTCTCCACCTCACCCTTGCACTTCCTCCTATCCAGTTTGTGCATCTCTCCCTTCCTTCACCTATCCCCAAGTCAAGGCCCTCAATCACACTGTAAGGTCGCGGTGACCTCGAGCGGTCTGCTCATTGCCAACATCAGTGTCTCCTACTCCTAACTCCCCTAGTTCAGGTGAGCCTCTCCGGCCTGTGTTCTTGACCTTATGCAAAGGTTAGAGATAGAGAGGGAGCCCCATACCGCTGGTCTTGAGAGGAGAATCGGGTCCAAAGACCCAGCAAACCAAGGACCGAACTGACCCAGAGGCCAGCAAGTCACACATCCAACATGTATCAATCTGGATCGTCCAACGTTCACCACACAATTTTTTTATATATATTTAATATAATTTCAACCCTCTCTAATGAATAATTGATAAAATATTTAGATCTTAATTAAATCATAGAAAATTCATCGTAGCTCCAAAAATATCAAACTAGGAGCTGACTCAAGGGGTTGACCTACTATTTGTTGGGATCTTGTACTCTGAAAATCAACCACAAGGGTACGTTATTATACCTCCTCCTTGAATAGACCAAAGTATTGATGATACTTCTATGTACCTCTTAAAAATGTACACTTGGCTATGTATTTGTTTGAGCTACCTCATTCCCTACTGACTAATCTTTTGATTTTCTATATTATAGTTTGCAACAAACTTGAAACATAAAGGATATTGCCCATTATGACTTCCTATAATAATTTTTGATATTTAAGTACAACAAACCTCCTCATTTGGAGAGTGGAACATGTACATGTTGTTGACCTCCTCCCTTGTATGGAGAGATGGAGCCTAGTGACCTCCCTTGTCTCGTTGGGGCGATGGAGCCACATAAATATAGGCATGCTTCTTGATATCAGCATAATGAGAAACCCATAATAAAATCACGTAGAATATATTCTGTTTTGAAATCATATGTTGATTATTTGAATATAGATCTTGTCAAATATAATATTTTTATATAAAACTATTTTACTTGTTTTTAATAGCGTACCAAGCAATTGCATTGATTGTGTATTTTAGGCCATGCAAAGAACTAAAGATTATGCAGCTACCAAATCTGTTATCTACTTCTTTTATCTGTTGAAATAAAGAATGCTACATCATTCTAGACTTTTCATGGGAGATAATATAAAAGGGATGTAGTTGTTGGTTTAGTTTTCCTTATCTTGTTATTTTTCTTTCCAAGTTGCCTAGAGGCCCTTATTTAATAAACATTTGGTTTGTTTTTAATAAAGAAGAATGTTTTTTTTTATTTTTTCATATTATGTGTATGTGATCTTCAGACTACTTAGGGACATGCACTCTAATATCTTTAACATTGCCCATTCAGAAAGTGGGATTGGGATTAGGGTAAGAATGGTTCTGTGATAGTTTTTCAAGGACCTAATCACAAAAAGAAGAAGAGGAGACCATATTGAGACAGTGCAGTTAGCCAAAATGTCAAGTGCCTTTTTTCAGGCCAAAATGCCCACAAAGAAGAAACACCCAGGGGCATTTACCATTCCCTTCAATGTTGGAGACAATGTGGAAAGGAATGGACTAGTAGATCTGGGATCAAGCATTAGCATCATGCCACTAAATCTGGATCAAAGGCTTGGACTTTCTGACATGGTAACAATCAACATGTGAATTCAGTTGGCCGATCACACTTACACAAAGTCGATAGGATAAGTGGGAGACGGACCGATTCTCGTAGGACGATTCTTTATCCCATGTGACATTGTGGTACTTGACATAGTTGAGGACCCGACTTGTCCAATGATCTCTGGAAGACCTTTCCTTGCCACTGGTAGATCCCTAATTGATGTGACAAAAGGTTTGATAATTCTTTGTGTCAGAAACGAACATATTGATTTTCATGTGCAAGATGTTATGAGGGGCCCCTCTCTATTCAAGTCGGTATACTTTATGGATAGATACACCCAAGATTGCGAAGAGGTACAATAAAATAATGCCATTGTTGATCCCCTTATGAGAGCTCTAAATAACATGAATCCCAACATGGAAGATCTTGAGGTAGTAGAGATTCTAGATTACTTGAATCAGCCTGAAGAAGATCTTAATGACAAAGAAGATATAACATTTGAAACAGAAAAGTATGCATCATTAAAGAAGACTCTTGAAGAGAAAGAAACACCCAAGCCAAAGCCAGAGTTGAAACAACTACCTGAAGGACTATGATATGAATTCCTAGATGGTGAAGAAAGGAACCTAGTGATAGTTAGTTCAGCCTTGACTGATGAACAGATGGACAAGCTACTAAAGGAGCTAAGACTCCAGAGGAAATCCATTGGATATTTGGTAGAAGATATAAAGAACTTGAGACCAGCTATATGCATGCATAGAATCAATTTGGACAAAACGGATAAGCCAATAGCCCAACTTTAGTGGAAACTGAATCAAATGTTAAGAGAGGTAGTCAAGAAGGAGGTCATAAAATTGTGTGATGCAAGAATTATATATCCTATTAGTGATAGCAATTGGGTAACTATGATACACATAGTACTGAATAAGAGAGGAATAACCATCGTAAAAGGATAGAAGGGAGATGAAGTAACCACAAGGACTATGACTGGGTAGATAATGTGTATAGACTATAGGAAATTAAATTCTACAACCAGAAAAGACCATTTCCCGCTGCCATTTATTGATCAAGTCCTGGAGGATTAGCTCATCATTTATACTTCTACTTCTTAGATGGGTATTTTGGATTCTATCAAGTGCCAATACACCCCGATGATCAGGAGAATACCACTTTCACCTGTATCTATGACACCTACACTTTCTAAAGAATGTTGTTTGGTTTATGCAATGCACTAGATACTTTCTAAAGGTGCATGATATCTCTCTTTGCGGACTTCTTTAAAGATATAATGGAAGCCTTTATGGATGATTTTTCTATATACGGAACCAATTTTGATAAGTGTCTCAAATATTTATGTCTAGTCTTACAACACTGTGAAGAAAAACATTTGGTCTTGAATTGAGAGGAGTGACATTTTATGGTACAAGATAGCATGTGCTGGGACATAAAATTTCCAAGAAAGGGATAGAGGTTGATCTGAGAAAAATAGAAGTTGTATCCAAACTCCCACCTCCAAAAATAGTAACGGGGGTAAGAAGTTTCCTGGGCCATGTTGGGTACTATAGAAGATTTATTAAAGATTTCTTAAAAATTTCCAAGCCTCTATCTAGTCTTTTGGTGAAAGATGTTGAGTTTGATTTCACAGGTAAGTGCATTGAAACCTTCAATACTCTGAAGAATGCCTTAACAACAACCCCAATATTACAAGCACCATATTGGAAGATACCCTTTAAATTCATGTGTGATGCTAGTGACTATGCCATTGATGTTGTTGTTGGTCAAAGAAAAGATAAGAAACACCATGTCATATACTATGCTGGCAAAACATTTGATGATGCCCAAATAAACTACACCACCACTGAAAAGGAAATGTTAGCAATAGTGTTTGCCTTTGAAAAGTTCAGATCCTACTTGATAGGGTTGAAAGTTAAGGTGTATACAAATTATGGAGCTATAAAATATTTAATGCAGAACAAAGATACAAAGAGAAGAATGTTGCATTGGTCCCTTCTCTTACAAGAGTTTGATCACGAAATTATTGATAAGAAAGGGACAGAAAATGTAGTTGTTGACCATCTATCGAAGATAATAGTAACTGAAGAAGACCCATTGTCAGTTAATGATAACTATTCAGATGAAGCACTTATGATGGACAAGGCTGTTGAACCCAGTGTACCATGGTTTGCCGAAATATGCAACTATCTAGCTTATCTCCAATTGTTGCCAGAGATCACTTATAATGAAAAGAAGAAGTTATTATCTAATTTCAAAAACTATTACTGGGACGTTCCTCTCCTATTCAAGATATGCACTGACTATCTATATCAGTATTGTATACTAGAGGAGAAAGTGCCTCAAATCCTTGAGGACTGCCACTCCTTGCCATATGGAGGGCATCTACGAGGGGACAAAACTGTAGCTAAGATTTTGTAATCTGGTTTCTACTGGACAATGTTGTTTAAAGATGCTCAAGCTTATGTGAAAACTTGCAAGGAGTGCCAACTCACTGGAAACATCTCAAGGCGGAAAGAGATGCCTATGGCAATTTGGGTTGAAGTGGACATGTTTTATGTTCAGGGAATAGATTATATGAGACCATTTCCATCTTCAAATGGAAACCAATGTATTCTAGTAGTTGTTGATAATCTCTCCAAGTGGGTGAAACAAGTAGCAACCCCTACTTGCGACTCCAAAACAGTTATTAGGCTTTTTGACAAAACTATCTTACTGAGGTTTGGAGTCCCACAAACTGTCATTAATGACAGGGTTTCCCACTTTGGGGAAAGGTAATTTGAAGCCTTTTTGAAGAAATATGGAGTGAAACAAAAAGTAGCAACACCATATCACTCTCAGATGTCAGGTCAAGTGGAGGTTTCCAATCAGTAAATAAAGCAAATACTTGAGAAAACAATCTATAGAATGAAGAAAAATTGGTCCAGGAAGCTTGATGATACACTATGGGCCTACCACATTGCATATCAAACACCAATAGGGACTACCCCTTATAGGATGATCTATGGAAAATCTGGCCACTCCCAGTGGAATTAGAGCACAAGGCCTTTTAGGCCATCAAATTTCTAAACATGGATTTGAACCAAGTTGGAAAGAAATGACTTCTACAATTGCAGGAGCTAGAGGAACTCAGGCTGCATGCTTACAAAAATTCCAAAATTTATAAGCAAAGGACTAAGATGTGGTATGATGCCCACTTAAAGAGAAAATATATCTCTGAAGGAAACAAAGTCCTCTTGTTTAACTCCAGTATTTGACTATTTCCAAGGAAATTAAGATTAAGATGGTCTGGCCCATTCACTGTATCGAAGATATACCCATCAGGAATGATGGAGATCACTACCAAGAAGACTGGAACATTCAAGGTGAATGGGCATTGAGTCAAGAGGTACTATTAGGATGAGGCTTTTGTAAAAAGGTTGGAACTCCAATTAGAGGAACCCCAACCAGCACAACTGAAGGTCCATGAAGAGCCAAGACAAAGAGTCAAGATAAATACTATAAATTAGTGTTTCTTGGGAGGCAACCGAAGCACTTTTAATAATTTCCTTTCCATAGTCTTTCCTTTCTATTTTTGGACAATGTTAATATTTTTAATTCCTAGATTTAACCTTAATCCTTTATTTCATGAAATGCCTATCTATTTTAGTGCAGATCATAATTCAGGATTTCTTCACATCTTTCTTTTCTTTATACATATATCTCTAAGATTTTTAGTATCAAATTTTAGACATCTATATATAATTGATTAGTTCCTTGGTAGGTATATAATAATTTCAAATAAACATGCTTTCATCGGTGGTTGAAGATTGGGGAGTCCAAACGATCGTAGAAAATTTAGAAAATCTTAGCGACCGTTTAGGACTTGAGTTTCAGTGACCACTGGTACTTCAGGTCTTTAGCGACCGCTTAAAATCTTTTACCACCAATGACCGCAGGAGATCAAGTGTATCTCTTCAATTGTTGAGGTTCAAACATGCATTTTCTATCTCAGTAACTGAGATGATAAGCATCCCCTTCTCCTACCTCAGAACAAAAATACTAGCGACCACTTGGTTCTTCCACCAAAGATATATAACCTACTCCCTTTAGAGATCTCTCCCATTCCCACCTTTGACACATGCAGTGAATCCCTAGCGCATTAGAGAGAGATCAGAGAAGACGACGTCGAAAGAAGAATGAACCTCAGCCAATGGTGACCCAGATATCATTTCCATTGACCTGATCGAGACCGTCTATTGACACCTACAACCATCGTAGAGCTCTTGCTTCTCTCCTCTCACCCTCCTATGAAGGTAGGTAAACTCTAATCACCACCCTCACGATAAATCTGGTTTCATTGTCATCATACCTCTCTATGACCCAACTTTCTTTCGACTGGTTCACCTTTCGTACTGACGCTTCACCCACCACATCTGCTTCTCACATGATCCTATTAGGGTTTCTAACCCTGGTTTCTCGTCACCCCTCTTACGGTCTCTTACCCACCCATGATCTCGGTCGACACTTTGTGTTCCTAAATGGAAGTAGATTGCACTTTATGTGCTCACTGAGGCCTCCAACTCCTCTATCATTGCTTAAGGCATCACGATCCTAGCGACTGTTGGGATTTCATAATCGAAACCTTTTTATTTTCTTCCTTTTTCTGTTGATTGCTAGTATTTCTTCAACTGGTGCTACACCTTCGGTCACTGAAATCCATTCCCCCCTCAGCGACCATTGATATCTTCTTTTTCTCTTCATTTTCTAAAATCCTCTCTCCTTCAGCGACCATCGATATCTTCTTTTTCTCTTCAGTCGCTAATATATCAACAAACACAGGGATCATAGAAGCACATGCTTTCTTCGGTCATGATGGTATCATATGCCCCTACAGTCAGAGAGATAGTAACGTGTGTATCTTTAGCGACCGTTTGGAATATGCAAAGCATTTTCACATTGGTTTTTGAATATTTTTTATTTATTGCTTACTCCCATGTGACCCTTCTGTTCCATGGTTTCATGGTTGGAGAGAACTAATCTACTTATACTAATGAATTGAACTATATGCAGGCCAAAGAATGTCTTCAAGAACTTCCAACTCCCTACACAGGCAAATCACCTCACAGAAAGGAGTAGAAGAAGCCATCTAGAAAATTGATGCATACCTAGAAATGCATCCTGACCTACAAAGAAGAAGATGATTCAAATGTTGCTGCAAAAATAGCACTACGAGATATTGTTGGAGCACAAATACTCAGAACATGAAGATGAGTCACAAGATACCCAAGCCATGAAAACATTAGAGTACCTTCCATCTGAAGAAGAAACATGGCAGAAGGGGAAGCAGAAGTGAGCAAAGTCAGGTATGGATACAACAACATCTAAGAAGAAGAAGAAGGTGGCCATGAAAGCAAGGCCACAGACTAGAGAGATGGATATCGTGAACACTCATGAAGATAACACATCAAGCAAGGGGCCAGAATCCATTAACACAGGCAAAGGTCAAGAGTCAATTGTCAAGGGGCATGGGGTGATGTTCAAACCAAGATATAAGGAACACCAAGCTATGTACGATTTTTTCAAAACAACAAAGCAATTCAAGCCAACAAGGTACATTAACCAACATGACTTCAAAAAGTTGGGACTCTACAAACGAGTCGTGGAGTTCTTGGGGGGAGGGGGAAACTGAGTGTCCTATGCATGATCGCCCAAAATTCTTACTCAGAACTCACAACCTAATTCGTGTCTTTACTTATAAAGATACTCGTTAAAGACAAGAAAAGGATGAGGCTGAAGGGAAGTAAAAATTACAAGTAAGGATAGGTAGAAAGGACCGATATGTAACAAAAAACATTTTGAATGTGTTGTTTACCAATACAGACAAGGAATCTAGAGCATGCACAGTGGGAAAAAGTGAGAGAGTCGTTGTTGGGTTTAGTAGCCACAAGATGTGAGAGAAAATGACAGGGGAACACAAACACAGTCCAAGAAAATCAAAAGCATCCTAGACACTCTCTTTCTTCAATAGGGTAATATAGAAAATCCTCGCCAACACAGTGTTTGCTCGATCAGAAACAAGGAGCATATCAAGAGGGAATCTCTTTTTGGTCTGGTCTATGATAGAGAAAAGACCAGTCAACATTGAAAGACTACTTATTTA
The DNA here is from genome assembly GCA_963693085.1 of Alisma plantago-aquatica. Classification (NCBI taxonomy): domain Eukaryota; kingdom Viridiplantae; phylum Streptophyta; class Magnoliopsida; order Alismatales; family Alismataceae; genus Alisma; species Alisma plantago-aquatica. Next base: position 1,044,211,433 of record OY856410.1, read on the forward strand.
ACAAACTATCCATAACAATCAACCAAGAAACAAGACTGAAGATGAAGGATTACTGCATGGGAGGGTAGATTACGCTTATTGTGGTCTATTTTTTGGAAATAGAAGAGCTAAGACGGTATGAGTTGACCAAGGGGTATACAAAGATTGACATCAAATACCTAGACACAGTGGGAATCCAGGTATAGAAAGGAAGAAAGTCATTCTACAAGCAAGCCAACTCCAAATTGCTATCCCCCTCTAGAGATGGCCTACTACGACACACTACTGCCCAATTTGGAAGAAATAGACAAAATGCATTCTAACGCTATCTAGAGATCTACATATCCTCCCTCACCTGTCAACATTCCCCACGAAGAGGAACAAGTGCAAGATCCAAGGCAAACAAAGGTGGAGAAAAGAAAGAAGCTAGCGACAAGACTCCACAAAGCTGCACCAAAAACACTACCACCAACACTCAGAACCCCTCAAATTCAACAAAACAAGGAGGATATCGTAGAGCCGCCTCCCCCTCTAGTAATGAGTATAATATCAAATATACTCGTTGACGAAATGGGAGGATAGATAGGCACTACCACAGATGTATAGGAGACCATAATAGAGGTAGAGGAAGAGCCATCAGGGAATCCTATGATCTCTGAACAACCAACTCCACCCCCCTCTAGCATCTGACGTGGTGCCCGAGATACCAATTGAAAGGGAAGATGATCAACCCGCACCATCAGGCACTGAACATGCATCAAAGAAGGAACCTAAAAGAGTATCGGAGGAACCCACCACCGCATCCTCAATAAGAGACAGTAGAAAGCGCATGACCACTACCACAAACACCTAAAACACCAACTGCAACAACAACAATTCCTCAAGAAGAAGAACAACAACACCCACTGACACCCAAGGAAGAAATAGGATGTTACTTTGACGCCATGTGTGCGCAAATGCATCATTCATATTCAAATACAATGCTTATTACTTCCAGCCTTCTCTCACTAACAACATAGGTACAACGCGTAGATGAAAGAACTACAACGCTTCCCCAGTTCATGCAAGATGTCATTACCAGCCAAGAAACAATGATGAATGCAATGCAGACAATGGATACAGATATGGTGGAACGCATGAAGGATCACGAAAAAATGAGAAAAGACATGGACGCCATGTGCCAACATCATGAAGCATGTCTTAAAGAAATAGAGGAGGAGCAAAAGAAAATAGAAGATGAATGCCGGCTTATAGAGGAATGGTGATTCAGAAGGGGGTCAAGACGTATTGCCATCCCTTCACCATCTCAAGCATCCTCAAGCCCTTCCAACCCTACACAACATGAATATGATGAAGAAGTAAGTGCACATCTAGTACCCGAGAACGAGACTACAACTACACCACAAGAGCACCTCGAAGAGTCTGCCAAACAAGAGGTACGACCACACACTAAGGAGTCCATTGCTGCTAATGGCATGGTACAAGAGTTTGATCTAAAGTCTTTTCCCACAGAAGACAAACATATCATAGAATACCAACCTACTGGAGATGCCATCGGATAGGAAGACTCTAATGATGAGAAATCCACATCTTACGACATTGCAACGCTCAATAAATATTTGGATGAGATGAATATAGGCATGGATATATGTGATGTCTACCTCCAAGAACGTATCCAACAACAAGAAAAATGATGTCATATATGATGGAAAGATGGAAACCACTCTTGCAGAACTCGACGAAGCCATGCTTGAGATGACAGATGAATCAACACCGCCATCTGACGCCATAGCAACAACAACAACAGTTTCACCCACTCCACAAATCCAGGAAATGCATCCAGAAGACCAAGTACTATCAACAAAGCCAACAGGGGAAGGAGAAGGAACATGTGATGAAAATGAAGGCGGCCTCGCCTCTTTCTTCGAAGGAGTACCCCCAAGAGAACATCAGTCACCACAAGAAGTGGAATCTAGGGAACCCATGGCTCCCCTACTACCCTAAAAGCTAATTGTCATGGACATGTCATCAGTATCCTAAATAACATGTAGCGACGTCCATGTCCTTGCTGACATTCTTGATGAAAAACTCCCCAGTACATATGTAATTTATAACAACCAAGGGAGAACTCTAAACAGAGAACACTTCAGAGGAATCTTTCTAAAAAGATCACAAGACACAAAAGCCTCTTCAAGGTACTCTATGCAACTGCCTTGTAGGAGTTCTTACACCCTGATAAAATACAACTAGTATTCAATGTGATGACCGTTCCAGCAAAGAAGTTGTACAATGGTGAATACAATTCTACACCTATCTAGAAATTACAAGACACAATGACAAGGAGAGAGACAAAATTTGTCACCCTGTCGATTAGAACTTTGAAGCATTGGGCTCTGACAGTAGTGTATTTGCATCATAGGAACATGATGATATACAACTGATGTGGTGTGGATTTACCCTGCACATATTTGGTATTCAAGAAAAAAGATGCCCTCCATATTCAGAAAGTGCCAATCTGCTTACAACACGCTATACAAGCGGCAGGTCCTCGCCACAAGACAAACTGGAACTTTTTCACAATCACCAACAAAGGCCCTCAAGAACAACAGGGAACAGGGGATTGTGTGTTTATAGTGCTCATATATGGAGGCGATAAATAAAGGCATCCCATTGGAGGACCTTTTTCTTACAAACTTGCACATGTTGAGTGGTACATACACAATGGATGCCATTTATGATTGCCCACTTCTCCAATGACCTGATGATGCCTCTCGATGTTGTTCCATTTAGACTGCATATAGAAATCCCTCTACCAGAGAAAAAGCCTTAGAGAGAACAACTACAAATAGTATGGTTTGATCCATCTAAACCAACTTGAGCATCCACATGGAAGGCAATATAGCAACATGCTGAGCAACAGAATGATGCCAAACAAGGTGCACAAGAAGAACCTTAGAAAAAGGCAGCTATTGAGAAGCCAATGTTCCTTCCTGAGAAAGAAAACAAATAAGAGGCGACTTTCGATCAACCAGAAGAAGGAGAAATTCATGAGGATGAAGTTTAGGAAGCATGGCCAGATGGGCCATTCGGACTGATAGAGACCACGTTTCTCAATTTTGACATATGGGCTTGCAAAGATCTATCTTGGGATTCATTATTACTCATTATGGGTAGATTAAAAGAGGATGACAATAGTGGAGATGTTATCTACATTTGCGTTCTTAAGGATGACCTATGAGAAACTCTAAAGACTGGAGGATACCTAACTGTAAGTGTGATGTCTGCATATTAGTCACTACTAAGAGACAATGTGCCCAATGTACACATGACCTACTTCTTACTCGTAGATGGCATATAAAAGAATAAGATGTCAGGAGAAAAGGAACGCCTAAATTTCATGTAATGAATTCCCTCCCTGACTTTATATTCTTGCCCATTCTCAATGATAATCATTAGATGCTTCTGGTGATAAATGTCAAGGCAAAGACCACGGTCCTGTATAACAACTCTAATTCAGCCTTCACATTAAACAAATATACAAACATGACTACACTGAAGACACCAACTGAATAAAAAGTTGTAACATGTGCGGAAGCAATAGTTGATATGATTTGCAAGTTCGGCATGGGGTACAAGTATGTCAAGAATAAAGACTTCAAAAAGACACACTTCTATCACAGAAGTCCCCAACAAATTATTCAATCAAATGAATACAACTTTTACTGCTTATAGTGGATGTCAGCTTTAGCCCTGAAGGACGTCAAAATAGAAAGCATACAGAGTGAACGCTATCACGTACTGAGAGGGGATATGTTAACATGTTACTAGAGTCTAGATGGTTTGTCTTTGAACAGCAACACGAAAGATGAACCTGGCTCATTAATTCCTAACCCTTATCTTTGACACTCCTGGACATGGTGTATGATAAGTTTGGGGGAGTTATAAATGGGAAAGAGAGGTACTTTCTTTCACTACCTTTGAAAATTCAATCCCTTTAATTTTGTAGCATGATAAATTCATAACTCTCTTCCTATTCTAAAGGAACATTTTTGAAAGAAAAAAAATCTTTTTCTTTCATAAAAGATCGTTTACAACATGCATAGTTTTGAGATCCAGTTTTCCAAGATTTACTTGATTCTCCCATCTTTAGACTTGTTTTTCCTTCTACTACTTTATAGATTAATAATTTCAAGAGTGGTGCAAATGGACTGCTAACTCACATAAAAGAGAATGCCAAGATACAACAATTTGATGCCATTCTTACAACAAAATATTATGGAAAGTGAAAGAACACTTCTAAACCTATAAAATCCCTAGAAATAAAGAGGACTCGATCTGCCACACTCCCAAATAATCACCCTTGCCTTATAGTACAGGTTGGAAAGTATACACCTCCAACAAGATGGAAAATAGCTACCCCTTGCAGTTCTAAAAATCCCTGCATTGGGATTAAAAAGAGGCTTGGAAGCCTAAAACATACATGAAATCCCTATTCCTCAAATCCTACGAGCGAAATAAAAGCCAAGAGATATAAAATCATAAGAGTTGTGCCCAGAAATATTTTTAAGGCATTCACCCAGCCAATGTATGAATGCAGTCGAGAATGCAGATATGTCGTGAAAGTAATGGAGTGTAGAAGCCAACTTTTACACACCGGCCTTTCAAAGGAGACCTCATCCACCTGACATTTCATCAGGTCCCAATTGGGTGACATTGTCCTTATGACAACAATATGGTTGAACTAACCTGAGAAAAGTAGGAACACACTGAACCCTTACCCTACCCCAGCACCATAGCTAGGATTCAACCAAAAATAAAGGTCGGGTATGAAAGCTACCCCTCACAGGAACCATTTGTGAATATGACTGGGAACCAAGATCAGGAAGCTATTACAAAGGAGTGTCCTTTAAAAAAGGCATTGATCAGTGCAAAGATTCATGCAACTCTAGAAATAAGGAGATGGAATAGGGTTTCAGTAGGTGTCCAAGCTGGACAAAAGGGATTTTGATGTAAGGATGGCATAAATTTGTTGTAGCAAGTTTTTCAAACTAAAAACAACTACGACCCATCACTCTATGCTCAGATTCTATTTATTAGCCTAAGGATAGACTAGATTCTAAGTTTGGGGGAGCTGATATAATCCAATTTTGTGGATATTATAATGCCTATTTCATTCTTATTTCATTATCTTTTACCATGTTTTACCTAGATAAGTTTATTGTTCTTACCGCATTACCCAAATTCTCCACTCTCCCTATATTTTGAATAGATCATGGCACTCAGCGGTCGATGATACCTAAAGCAAGGAAGTCCCCACAGTTGTGGCTCTCAACGACTGTCGAAAGTTAGCATAGGTCAGCAGTCGCTACTCGCTCCTCCCTAGATGCCCTGTGATCGATGAATCTTGCACATGCCAACGGTCTCTAGTCTCAATGCTCCTACTGTCAAAGAATAACACACCCTCAACGACCGTAGAAAGTCAGTCCCACAACGACTTGTGTGCCCTGAGCGATCAAAAAACTCAACACCTCGACAAACGATGAGACTCTCCATCTCAGCAACTGTAGAATCCAACTATCCTCAATGGCAGCTACAATCTCTCCACCTCTACAACTTATGGGAGGTTTAAGTCGGTTGTCCACACCTATAAATAATCCCCCACCTCATTCATTCAAGGGGGTCATGATATCTTGGAGACGATGAAGTGTTGCCGCATTCCAGAGTCACCTTCATCCACATCCATTGATCTTCTACCTCTTAAAAAGAAGGTCCTAAGGAGAGAGAAGATCACCTCCCTCTTCTTTGAGAGAAAGATTTTCTATTCATCAACACCCATCTTAGATCTTGATCTGAAGGCAACATGCACCAATAGTGGTTGTTTTTTATCGTAGTTGGTATATCCCCCTTCTGCCCTTCTAGATCCAGTCATACATCTGCATCTACTTCATTGTTCTCTATGATGTCTTACCATGTTTGTAAATTTGTAATGTTACTCACTAACATGAGTGGCTAAACATATTTCTTAGGTTGGGAGTAGCCACTAAGGCTCTCCCAACATGTATATACTTACATCCATTTGAATATATATGCTCCTGGCAATGGTATCTCCATATGATTGTTCTTATTTCTTCACTTTCATGATTAGCTACCATCTTGTGATGTTTGATTGTTAGTTCCTCTAAAGAGTAGTGCTAGCTCTATCTAAGTGTTATGGAGTTGCATGAAGGTATGAGAATGTTGAAATGCTAAAGCTAATGATCATATGGTTATCTTTGCATTTGTTTGTTTGCCATCTCAAGAGAGAGACAACCTCATAATCTAGATCTATCCTAAGCTTGAGAGAGGAGGAAATAGACATATATGATGATTTCTTGTAACCTTGCAAAGGACATACAAAGGGTGTGAGTGTTGCATTTTGGTGAAAGATCTTAGTAGGTGAAACCCAATCAAAGTTCCCATCCATATTTTGTTACCACATACTTATTTTCCTTTATTCTCTTTCTTTGTTTACTTATTTTCCTTTTACTTGCTTTCTTGGTTCAAGTAACTTCATTATGCGAGGAACACCAATCCTAATCTACCTTTTCATTTGGTGTATCTGAGTCAAGGGTTTTACATTCTTAGCACTTACTATTACTTGTCCTTGTGGTTCAACCCTGATCTACTACTTTGAACCCCGTATAATAGTTGTGGGGGCCTAAGAGTTGGGTTATAAATTTAAGAGTCTGACTACTCTAGATCTGATCCATTTTGGATGTGTGATTTGGTCTGGTCAAAGTTGATCATTTATTCTGTGAGGCATATTTCCTCTAGTTTTCTTTGATGTACACTCTCATGGTGAAGAACAATGTTAGACATAAATATTGTAGTAGTTAGATTTTTTATCTTCTGCTGCTGCACTTTTGGTATTTGATACATTACATACTTGGATTATAGTATATCCTCCTTTGTAAAAAAAGTTATCAAATTTGGAATTGGATGGTTTTCTATTATTCACTCGTAGTAAGCGAGTGGCTCCTCTCTTGGTTCCCACTCTTTACATGTATGGTACTAGAGACAATGTAGTCGGTTATATGACTCTTTCAATCTTTATCTCCCTTAGACTTTACCTCTCCCATAAGTTCCTTATAGGAGTCTTACCTTATGTGAATTGTTGACTTGAGAGTTACATTGTTCATATTTTGATAATGACTTAGCCATTCCATTCATATGTATCTAATATGTTTGTTTAAGATTGATTTCAGGCTTTAGGTACATGAAAAGGATCAAATTACACAAGCCCTAGCTTGTTCAAGTTCAAGTCAAAAGCAAAGCAAATGTGTAATTTGGAAAATCACTCCAAATAACCTTAGGTTGATTTTTTAATCACTTGTATTGATGATATGAGTTGTAACTAAGATTAGAAAAAATTAGGGACACTTAATTCCAATTATTGGTCACTCTTAAATCATTTTGAAAAATTTGTCACAACAACTTTGTGGATCGAGTTTGAAACTAGACCGATCCATTGATGGATTTTCTAAAATGATCAATCGGTCGAGTTGTACACTCACAGAACTCGACCGACCGATCAACTGAGCTAAACCAGTTTTGACTCATCGGTCTAGTTTCCCATAACAAACTCAACCAATAGTTTGAAAATTAGCTTTTTCAGTTAGTAGATGAGTCGAGTTATCTTTATTGAAACTGGATTCAATGCATTATACAGAAAATGCAGATGAAGTGATTCCAACCATTGGAGAGTTGTTAGAAATAAAAATAGATCCATTACAAGTTGAAAAATGGCTATTTTTTGTTCTTAAGTGATCCCACACTCAAAGGAACACCGCCAGCTATGAATAGGACCTCTTAGAGTTCATTCCAAGTTTTCTCATTCATGTTATCCTTGATCCTTTTTATAGTTGAGTGTGTTACAACCCTTTGAGCCCCTTTTTCTCTCTCATTTACAAAGCATTTTGTGATCATGAGTGAGTTAGGCATCTTGTAAGAGAGCTACCTCCATGTTATCTTGTAAAGGTCTCATTCCTTCCATCTTCCCAATCCCCTTTCTCAAAGAGCAAAGGTTGAAGTGAGCTTCTTTGAGTGAAGGTGAAGCTGTTGGTCTTCTTCAAGGTTAAAGACGAGGTGAAGATCTCCTCCAGGTGAAGGAGAAGGGAAAGGAGAAGATTCAAGAAGAGTGGGTAATTCCTTCAAGGCCAAAGACTTGATGCAAGTGTGGGTAAGTCCTTGTTGAAGGATGAAGACATCTTGATCAAGTGGGTAAGTCCTTGTGTAGGTGAAAGACTATTATCTTGAATAGGTAAGTCCTTGGATGTATGGTGGTCTCCTTGGATCTCTTATGATGAAATATAAGCATGCATGGGTTGCAAAGTCCTAGAGGTTGACCTCTCTAGGTAGTGGATTCACTATCTCCCAGTTTGAGATTGGAACCATTCTACCCATCTTTTCTAATTGGATGTTTCAATCTCTCTCATCCTTGCTTTGATTGCTTAGATAGGACTTCAATTTGTTCTTAAGCTTTTGGTTTCAATTGATATAATTTGAAGGTATAACTTTTCTTGTGATAATTTTGAAGCTCTATTCACCCCCTCTAGAGCCCTAGATCCAACAAAAACTCTCTAGATGAGATGCCTATACTAGATTTTATCTATGTTGGCCATGTTAGGACAAGAGAAGTACTTATAATCTAATAGGATATCAACAAAAATATTGAGTAAGGTAACCCTCACTAGATTGGACACCATGTGCCTTTTCCCAAGGTATTTGGTGTGATACCCATGTTTATCTTATGAAGCTGGGAGATATGAATTAAGTGTAGAATTATGTGATGATGATGATGAATAAGTGGGAATACCCAAATTAGAACTACAATATTGAATAGACTACCCTTGGAACCTAGACTTTGTTGTATGGTGATATTGAGGTGAAACATTCTATACATGGTTCGCTTAGACTCGCCATTTTACCTATAATTTTGTTTGACTTATTAGGTCAAACCTTTCAAGGGGTGGAGTGTACTCGCCCCTTAGAATATGGATATACTAATTTCAATGAGAAAATACTTTTAAGGGGTTGGAGTCACGTAACATATCGATATTTGGCTATCTTGACTTAATAAATTATAATTCCTTTTTTAGAATGATAGTGTGCTTGTATCTTTAGATTTGACCCAATAAGGTTGATTATAAATGAATACATGTGTAACATGATTGATATATAATGTGCAAATAATGAGTATTTCACATGTTCATACCCCAATGCATTGATAATGTATAATCTAAGTTTAAACCCTAATTATGAAAACATATAAACCCTAACCTTGGATACATATGTCATGAACCTATAAACCCTAATGTGAGGACGAGACAATGTATGGAACCTAACCCTACACCCATGTGATAATGATGGGTATCAAATGGTTAGTAAGCATGTTTATCTAACCCTAGGTTGAAGTTGACTAACCCTAATATATGCATCTGAAACATATTGAAACCTAGAATCTTGACTCTAAAAACTCCAATCCTATGACTAGGAGGTTGGAAAGCCTGGTTTCTTTGATTTGACCAAACAAGGATAAAACTATACCTTAATGAATATCTTTAATGCATATAACATATTATGTGTCAATAGGTTCTATAATCAACATCACATATTATAATACACTAACATTAACATAATAACCTTTATGTGTGCTAACATGTAACTGGATGCATGTAATGTGCCACATATGTTTTCTTTATTAGTTAATATTCATATAATGGATAAATAAGAGGTAAAATGTGCTTAACACAGGTATTATAATAACAATTGGAAGTTTCATATGCAATCATCTAAGTTAAACTTGAAATAATAGACTAAATATGTTAATAAGTAAAATCTAGGATTTAATGCATAATAATAAAAGGTAACTCTTTGGTATCTATGTGAAGATTATCAGACCTTAGATAATAATCCATTATGATAGTAATGGTGTGATGTTATAATAACATAATGGTGTTGAGCCTAAAATTCTAATTACATTTAAACTCATTAAAGGAATCTTCAAAATTCAAATATAATGGTAAAAATGTGTTTTCTAGGTCCCAATTAGCTTGAGTGCCAAATTTCACATTTTTGAACAATAATAAGTATCCTAATTTCATTTAGAAAAGAAAATATCATATAAGATGTAAAATATTAAATTAATTATTGAATGACTTGAAAATTGGAAACAAAACCCAAAATCATATTCTACATACAAAAAATCATTATGTGTGTCAGATTGATTGAATAATCTTATCTATCCTAGTTTTATTCAGAAGAGAGAATATAACTTGATGTCCAAAATATTAAAAAAATTCTAATCAATTCCAAAAGGAGAAACTAAGCCAATATTTGGTACCTACATGTCTTATTTAGCCTAGGTCTTAAATTTCATATTATTTGGAACTTGTTTGAGCCGTCAAATTCATTAAGAAAAAAAAGAGTTTACTTTGCCACTGATAAATGGCCATTTAATTTTACGGAAAATATTTTTTTATATTTTGACTTCTATTCCATGTCACATGTATATTTTTAGCTCTTGTCATTTTTCATCCCAGTTTTTGTTCCTGATTCAAATTCAAGGCAATTGTGATTTCCTCCTTCAGCATGTTTTTTATTTCCTGGCCATACAAACATGATTCTTCTTTTATTTCTATTTCTCTCTCTCTCTCTTTTATATTTCTTTTGTGATTCCCTCATGCTATTCCATTTTATATTCCATTTTCTAGTCATCATTTTTATCATGAGATCATTTCCCATGCATCAAACAAGAACGTAAGACATGTTTACCTATATTCGAGCTTTCCCAATTTGGGGCTCTTGGCGGCATTGTATGCCCCTTACCATTAACTTAATTTCCTATATAACACCTCATGAAGTCACCCTTGTTCATCCTTCCATCTCCATTCTTCTTCTTGAACATATACTTAGATGTTGGACAAGATTTATGACTACTATTAGATGGGGGTTTGAGGCTCTACTTTCTCAACCTCTTCTCCTCAATTTTGAAGGTGAGAACCATATGTATCTATCTCATGCTCTTTTCTCTTTATTTTATTTCTTTTTAGTTGTTCTCATATTTATTGAATGTCTACTTTCTCATGGCCACCTATGGCATTTACTGCATCACAATCTTTACATTGCTCTTGTGAACTCGTTCAACACTTTTCTTATCCTATTTTGTCTTTTGGCTTTATGAGACCCCTAACCTTGCTTAAATGTTTGAAAATGCTTAATTACCATAATTTATTGCTTATAACCATAATATATCCTTGAGATATGTTTTTTAATCATAATACAAGCTTAAGTTTCAAATTTGGTCTAATTTGGACACTGTTTGTGCAAGTTATGCAATTTTATGTACATTTTGGGATTTTTTGCAATTTACCCAATTGAGAGGTTTTCTTTGCAATTTTTCACTCGAATTATGGTCCTTGAATGTTCTCTTATCATTCTTGATATTTTGATCCATGGGGTGCCTAGTTGAACCTTGGTTTGGAGGTGTTTTCTTCAAGGGTAGTTTAGGGTTTACCCCTTTATTAATAAGCTACCTTTAGGAGCTATCAACCAATGGTTTTTTTATTGGCTTGGAAAACCAACAAACGATGTCTAAGCAGGTTTCCATGAACGGTGTGTCAGCTTCTTGTGTGGCTTCTTGTATATCCATAATAGTTTTAGGCCACAGACACATGGAGAGCTACTAGGACACCTCATGTTTTTCTTTTTCTTTATCATAAAGTTTTATATACCTATCCTTAAGCACCCAAATGAAACTTTTTCTCTCCACCACTTCCCTCTTGCTAAGAGATTCGTATTTCCTCTATTCTTCTGTGGAGAACCTGTCCAAGAAAGAAGAAGTTGTGGCTCTTCTTGGTAGAAGCATCTAGGGTTACAATTTGCTTCCTTTAGGGTTTCTAAAGCTCCTTCTTGGTGATTTTGACCTAAACGAGTAAGTATCCCCTTATTTACTCCATTTCTTCTCTTTTATTCTTCCTCCTACCTTTCTCTAGGTCAGAACCTTGTTGTTCCATGGTAGAAGTTTCTCTAGAACTCAAGAATCTACCTTTCTTGCTTCTTCTTCTAAGGTTTTGCTTCCTTGTGGAGAAGGGTGCCTACTTGGTCGAGTTCAGATTTAAAACTTGGGTTTTCTTTCCTTATTTTCTCAAGTTTGTTGCTGAAATAAGTTTGTTCTTATCTGTAAAGGTGAGTTTTATAACCTTATTCACTTATATTGCTTGATAAAAGCTTGTTAGTTCATGTGTATGCTTTAAAGTGATGATCTAAGCATAAAGAAACCATGCTCGTTTAGCGCTTCAAATTTTTATGGTGTTACCTATTCTTTTCCAATTCTATATGAACCTGTAAACAGGTGTACTTCCTTCCTAAGATAGAATATGATATAGGACAGGTTGGTAGCACAACCGAAGGTGCTAAGCACCTAACAAGCAAATAGTTCAAATTAGGATTTTCAAGCTATTTCCTTCACTACCACATGATTTGATGGTGATACCATACAATAACCAATGGTGATGCTATCATGACAACCGATGGTGGTGACCAAGGGTGTCAATTGATGGTGACAACCGATGGTCACCCTTGGTTTAGGTTTTGGATCAATTAGAAGCTTAATGATCCATCCATTAAGTACCCTAATGATGTTATCAATCAATGATGATATTAGCTTAATATCTGATGATGTTGAATGAATATAGTGATGATCTAACAACCGATGGGGACTTAATGGTCATAAAGGATGGTGGATTAGGTGTCCACAACCTATGGTGAGTTAAGGATGTATTTGTAGCATTAATTAAGCCTAACCCAATATTTTCTTGTGTCAAATGATTCAAGGGTTAGACCTATAGTCCAATTGATGGTTTTGAAATATGAACCTGATCCAATGGTTAGGATCTAATACTTCTTCATCTGATAGTTTTGTAATAATGGACTTAATCCAATGGTTGATATTGGATTCTTCAACATCCAATGGTTTGGATTGAAACCTACAATATTACATGTGAGTTCTAATAATCAGAAATTGATGATTTCCTCATGTGATCCATTTAAGGAGATTGATGGTTGATACGATGTCTTACTTAAAATGTACAACCGATGATGGGTTTAACTCCAAAACCTATAGTGCCCTTTTATTTTATTAAATAAGGTTGTCTAGGGTTAAATGGTGACTCTTTCTAGATCACAACCTGATGGCTTTATATATGGTTGGTTTAAGGTGTTTACTTATGTAAATAGCCAATGGTCGTACCTTTTTAACATTCACTGGTTCTGGGTGACATTGTGGTATGGTGATATGGGTTGAATGATGTTGGAACCAATGGACATTTGACCTTAATAAGGTAGTCTTACCTTGCCCTCATATGAATAGAATGGATAATGACCATATCATGTTGACATGTAACTCTAATGGGATATAGTTTGTTATACTTAATCCTAATGAACTTAGATGATGATGGGTAACTATGACCAACCTTCCTTAGTAGAATAATAGAACAATGGTGTCTCTCTTATTGTTGTGGAACTCTATTATACTATAACTTAATGGTTACACCTTGAGTTATGTGTGGATCCATACTTGAGAATGGTATGGAATGTGATGATGATGTTGTTCTTGATGCATCCAATATTATATGGGGATACTATGGGTTAAGGTTTGTGAATGAATTTTGAACTATAACTTTAATGTAACATACCTTGCTAAACCTAACCCTAATGCAAGTAGAGAATGGTGGTTAATTATGTTATCCTTTCTTGAATGAATTAATATAATGATGGAATATCCTTCCTAATGACTGATTGAAACTCTAATGTGTTAACTGGTGGTCATTATAGCTTCATGATCTATTCTTTCTTATGCTAAACGTGTACACTATAAGTGTGATGATGGCTAATCAGACCTAGCTTCCTTATATGTTGATATAATAAAGGAATTCTCTTCATTGCTAAGATAATTCTACAATGTTATCCTATGAACATCTTTTAGTTCCTTAATGCAAATTATGCTGAGTCTGTGTATCACACGTGTGGTGATGTTGTTGAGACTTGTTATAAGGCATAGAAAGATAATGATGAACTTGTAGGAAATGATATGATAGTCTTAGTGATCTTTGGGCATGGTTGAGCCCTGAATGAGGTTAATCCTATTATGTTGACAAGGGTTGATACCCAGTGATATTGTGATAAGAATTCATATTTTGTGATAGTATGATGACAAGTGCAGTCTCATGAATGGCAAGTGAATAGTACCATGTGATTATGAGATGAGAAACAAAAAGTTTCATATGTTTTATATCTTCTGAAGTTGTCATATGTTAATGTTTTCTAGAGATGAATTAGGGTTTGTATGTCCACTTGTTTGATGCAACCTTAATTCACCCAATTGGTAATAACTAATCAAGTGAAACTCTAATCATGTAGTTCCCTATGCCGTAGAACCATTTTAGTATCAGAAATTGCTAGTGGTGAAATAACCAATTCTAGTGGGATACTCAGAGCACATACATAACATGTTGAGTATGCGGGGACAACTTGGTACCCTAATACCAAGAAATTGAGGATGGTTGTGGTCATGCCTCAGATATTTTGATATTTTGATGTGTGAAAGGTAATAGTATAATTGTATGATGCCTCTATAGAACGACCATGTGTGATCCTATTCTATAGTGTCGCGACATGTACCAAGGGTAGACTAGTTGTTAGCAACTAAACTATATGTCATTGTAGTGGCAGCTTTGACTAATATGTCACTGCCTTTTTGGCCCGTACTTATCGGGTAGAGGAGAGATCTTAGGATACTGACTCTCCTAGATCTTGTACGAAACCAAATAGCCCTTCGTAGGGGTTGGATGGACTTTGGATGGTACGATTCAAACTCCTCAATGCATAATAAAAGATGTAATACAATTGTGTAGCATATCTATTTAGGATTATATACATGCTTCATATTAGATGATAACCCTTGTTTGCTTTCCTTACATAGAGACGATGTATAGTATAATAAGAGATAATAGATATGCTTATGTTGTAGTTATGCTCATGTTGTAAACATGCTTATGTTGTCAGATATAGTGACATTGATAGTTAAGATAATGTTGCTAGCTATGTTTAATATTGTTAGCCATGCCTCTATAATTAGAAATGCTTAAACTGCTAAACATGCTTATGCAATCAGTTGTGTTTATGATGTTATCTCTACTTATGATGTAGATTTGTTCACTTTATTAAACATGCCAATATTGATAACCATGTTATGCTACTAGACATATTCATGATGTTAGAGATGCTTATGATACTAGCTTTCTTGTGATGTTAGCATGGTATGTGATGATAGTCAGATTAATGATGACAATTGTTATTAGATGCAATCTTATGAAACCTGAGTAGATATCTGATAGAAGAAATGGATTTATCTATTACTTGTATATAAATTGATAATAATATTTGTTGCTAATCTTAATTGCTTAATCTATTTAGCATGCATGAACTGTTCAATATGCTCAATTGAATATTAAATACTCTAACTGCTCAGTTTATATAATGTATAATCTATTGTAATCAATATCTGTTGGAGATAGTTATATCCTTGATGGGACTGTGTCTCACCTCGTGGGTCACCACAATTTTTTAGGTGATCAGTAGTCGTGGAAGCAGACCTTAGTAGCAAGGAGAATCTGAGGTGATGGACCCAAGAGATGGTAGTTTAGTTGTCTAGTGTGTCCTAGATTTGTCCCTATACTCTAAAGTCTGGGTGAAAAGTTTGTATACGATGTTTTGATTGAATCGAGCTTTTGATAGCATGTTGGTGTTTATATATGTGGATAGTGTTCTTTTGTAAACTTTATGATGTAGTTGAGGATACAAAGTAGTTGTAAAGGATATTGAGCATTATATGAAATACAACAAGTTGCAAGGCCTTTATGTAAATGTTTTTGAGCAATTGGGAAATGTTAAAATCGGTTTTAATTTACCATGTTTGTTGGGTTTGTGTTTAATTGATTTGTAATTGTGTTTTGAGTAATCTCTTTTAGTTTAATGGGTTCTCACGGGCTTGGTGTATTCAAACCATTCCCTTCCCCATCCATGGGTAGGAGGTACTAATATGATCTTCCCTCACCAAGTGTTGCCTAGTTTGGGATCCCCAACTCTGACAAATCACGAGAAAGGTGAAGGCAATGTTGGTTCATGCTAATGAACTCAAGTGCTTGAGTATGAATCTCTGTTATAGTCCATTCATATTCTGATCTTCATTCTGGAGAAGTGACTATGGAGGTTTCTTTGTACCGTTATTCCCTTTTTTCTGGCATTTTGATATGTTCTACAATAAGGCTTATTTTCATCCTTTCATCCCCTAGTTTTCTAAAATTGTGTTGTAATCAGGCCGGTATAATGCTCCAGTCTTGTTGTAGGCTCGGGCCACTTGGTCGATACTGATTGGGCCAACTCAACAGGACTACCAATTTTGGATTTCTTGGCATATGAGGATTTTTCATATTTCTTAATTGGTCACAATTTCTAAAATTCATAACTTATTATTTATAGATCAAAAAAGTAAAATAAAACATGTTTAGAATTAGAAGTTTATTATCTATATGATGCTATGATTTTGATCACCTAAATCCAATTTAATAAATATGTTAATTTTCAAGGGTTTTCTTAATTGTTTAGAATTTATAAAATTCATAACTAATAATTTATAAGTCAAAAAAATAAAATAAACATGATATGAACTCAAAAAATTATAATATATAAGGTGATATAGTTTTTATAACCTGATTCATTAATAATAAAAAGACAATTATTAGGGTTTGTACAATCAATGTAAACCTAACCCAAATTCTACTTATATTTTAATAGGTTCTTTGGAGATCTAGACTTGGACCTAGGACTGACTTTAGACTAATGAGACCCAGTCTGAGGTCTGTTGCATTCCTATTTATCATATTGAGAAAATCACCTATATTTATTTCTCTCTCTTGGTTCTTCGGGACATACTACCCTTTACGCATTCTCTCTCTCTCTTTTGAGAGGTTGACTTATCTAAGAAATTATGCATTAGTATGGATCTTGTAATCATATTACTTTGTTGGATATTCTTATTGGACTCTTATTTATATCTTGTTTATCTTATCCCATGTTGAAACCCTAATTTCTAAAGTTGTGGACTTTTATGATCTTTGATGTATCTTAATTGTGGAAATTGTTACATACTTATTTATGGGTCCTCTGACCCCACATGAAAATTGTTGGATATTCTCATCTTGATATTTCAGATTGATTGAACATATTTTTTCCTCTATGGTGTGCATGGCTTAGACTAATTTTATTTCTTATAGTGGTACATGAGTACAACCATACATAGGGCACATTGTTTCCCCACCAAGCATGTTTTTCCACTCGTTATATATAGTGCACACTTATGCTGCCCATAGTGTGCTTTTTCCACCCACTTTTAGGCTAAGATCCTATGGTGTCCTGGTCCTGCTTGAAATAACCTTAGTCTATGTTGTTTATGCTTAGTTTTTAGGAATTATGGTATAATTATTGTAACATTGTTTTAAGGCAAAAATTCTCTTATTATTTATCATCTTTTTGCAATTCATAGTATTTTTATATCCAATTGAATAGTGCTTTCCCTCTTCAAGGGGAAACTTGTTATATTTGATGTCTTTTTTCTTAAATTTGCTAGATATCCAATTATTATGTTGATAACAGATGTTATGCTGACATCATCTACTTTGTCTTCTCTTGTGGGGTATGTTTCTAACCCCAGGTGTATGACATGGAGGACTTGACATGAAGACATGGACCTTTCTTGAAGGAGCTAATTCTTGGGGGAGATAGACTTGAGATAGTTTGGATATCACTCTACTTAGATCCTAATATTGTTAATTTCATGTAAACCCCAAGTGGGAGAATATTTTGTAATCTTGTAAAATTGAATTTCTACTATTATACTTTGGTCCTTTGTATACCACTATTTGAGAGATAAAAAATTTATACTATTCCAGCAAATGTTTTAATATGTTTGGACTACATGGGTTTATTCCTCAAATTAATTAGGGAGTGGATCCCCTATGGGGTCTCACTCCTTATAAGATGGTATTAGAGCCATGGTAGTTGGATTGTGACTATTTCAATTTTATCTCTCTTATTAGAACCCTCAACTTATATAGTCACTCTCTAAATTAGACGTTTACCCTAGAATTGACCTATGATATTCATGAAAGGTCGATTTAGAATTATACGAGGTACACATAAGCATCATGATTAGTAAATCCTAATGTATGGTGACTCATAGCTCATTCCTAACTAGGTTAGGTGTGACAAATCTCTTTAGATGTTATGGAATTTGACCTTAGGATGAAGGATATTGGAAGTGATGATGTACATTTGAGAATCTTAGGATGTTAACCCTTATATGATGAGATTCTAGTTTCGTACACCCTATGATGTAGGTTAGTTATGACTTGTATTTTTGGATTTTATGAGGTTTGTCTTGGGGACGGAGTCATGTTATTTGGATGATGAAGTAGTAGGATAACAAAATCTTAAATGGAAATTGTGACTTGGTTTTGCATTGATTTTGGCACCAATTTCAATTTTACATCGCAAAGTTTTGCCATAATATTATTTTCTTTATAATATTATATGTATATATAAAAATTTGGGATTTTATGGAGGTTTTATTTAACTAAGTCACAAAGAAGAAATGAGTGAAGTCTTGATGGAGAAAACCTAGAATTAGTTAGAATAGAAATTTCAACCCTAGTTTTGGCTATGAAATGGTGACTAGGAATATGTGGCATTATTTAAAGATTTAGTTGACTTATCATTTTGTGCACTATGATCTTTTGTTTTGAGATGTGAAACTAAGGATTTTTGGGTTAGAAACATAAGAACCTAAAACTTAACCTTAAGTGGATTAGATCTTCTAGTTGGAGGCATGACCTATATATATCATAAACATATCCCTGTTTTGATCTAAAACCCTAATACCTTTAGTTTTTTCTTATTGGCTTACTAGGCTAATTTTAAGGGGTGGAGTCATGTGACCTATAGACTCTAGGTTGTAGTTCAAATATAATGGTTGTTTGAGCATAATAATAGATGCATCAACTAACTCTTAATAGCTTTACTAATAAATATTGGATGGATATAACGGTCACCTAACTAAAATAATGAAAGAACTCATCTAAGTTGACCATGTGAAAACTAATTCAATTATTTTTTGCATGTTGAATTCTAACTTACCTAAAGTGGTTACCGTAAATAATGCAAGGTAGTAATTAGGTTGTAAAATATTAATGGATCGGTTTTGCTATCCCTTTTCACTAACTTCCTATAATACTGATAAACCTAGGTTAAACACTTAAAAATGTAATCAGTGTAACCTTGACCCTCTTGGTCACAATATATACAAGTGCAAATAAATTAAGTAAAAAAAATCATAAACCTTATGATTCATGCGTGCAACAAAATTTTAAATAATTCATTTAATTAGTTACATATAACACGGTGCTCATATATATAATCAAACCCTAATTTTACACCTTAACTTTAATATGAAAAAAAGGATTGTAACTATCAGTAATGGCTTGGTCAAGATATACACAAATTGAGTCACTTTGGTGATTTGAGATTTACTCAACTTAGTTGATAATCCTAATATAAAAAAATATTCATAATATAGTCTTGAAGTGCCCAAATGCTTAATCCTTAACTGAAGATGCATATGAAGACATTGATGGGAATCTACCATAATAAAGTATGGAACTCTAATAAATGAGTTAATGTTGACAAAACCCTAGGTTTTGACTTAGATCTTTAACTTTAGCTTCTAGTGAGAGAAAATAGTGGAAATAAGATGCTTGGACTAACATAGTTACATCTTGGTCATTGGTGACTCTTTACTCTAGGTTTTGAATGCTTGGATTTCAAGGAAGAAATCCTATTAAGGGGTGGAGTGCTATAACATAATTAAACCTAGCATCTTGAACCCCAATCCTATGATGAAGAGGTTGTAAAGTTTGGTTTCTTATCTTTTACCAAACAAGGATAAAATTATACATTTAATGAATATTGTTAATGCATATAACATATTATGTGGCAATAGGTTCTACAATCAACATCACATTTTATAATACACTCACATTAACATAATAACCTTTATGTTTGCTAACATGTATGTGAATGCATGTAATGCACCACATGTATTTTCTTTGTTAACTAATATTCATATAATGGCTAAATAAGAGGTATAATGTGTTTAATACATGTAATACAATAATAATTGGAATTTTTATGTGCAATCATCTAAGTTAAAGTTGAAATGATGGAATAAATATGTTCATAAGTAAAATATGAAATTTTGGGCATAATAATAGAGGGTAACTCTTCTGGTAACTATGTGGAGATAATGGGACTTTAGATGATAACCAATGATGGTAACGATGTGATGTTATAATAACATAATGGTGATGAGCCTCAAACTCTAATTATATTTAAAATCATTACAGGATCTTCAAAACCAAAATATAAGGGTAAAAGCATGTTCCTTGGGTCCCAATTAGCTTGAGTACCAAGTTTCATATTATTTGAACAATAATAACTATACTAATTTCATTTAGAAAAAAAAATATGAGATAAGACCATAAATATTAAATCAACTATTGAACGACTTCAAAAGTGGGAACAAAACCCAAAATCGTATTCTACATACTAAAAATCAGTGTATGTGTCACATTGATTGAACAATCTTATCTCTCCTAATTTTATTTAGGAGAGAGAATATAACTTGAGGTCCAAAATACTAAATAAAATTTTAGTAAATTCCAAGAGGAGAAACTAAGTCTATATTTGGTATCTACATGTCTTATTTAGCCTAGGTGATAAATTTCATATTAATTGGAGCTTGTTTAAGACATCAAATTAATAAGAAAGAAAAGAGTCTAATTTGTGACTGATAGATGACCATTTAATTTGATGGAATATATTTGTCTATAGTTGGACTTTTATTCCATGTCACATGTATATTTTTGGCTCCTATCATGTTTCATCCCAGTTTCTTTTCCTGATTAGAATTCAAGGCTAATGAGATTTCCTCCTTTGACTTGTTTTTGTTTCCTGACCATACGAATGTGATGCTTCTTTTCTTTATCTCTCTCTCTTTCATGTTTTCCCTATGATTCTCTCATGCTATTCTATTTTATATTTTGTTTCCTAGACATCATTGTTATCATGAGATAGTTTTGTGTGCATCAAACCAGAACGTGAGACATGTTTCCTTATATTGGAGCTTTCCCAATTTGGGGCTCTCATCAGCAGTGTGTTTCCCTTCCAGTTAACTTAATTTTCTATATAACACCTCTTGAATCTACTATATGTCACCCTTGTTTATCCTTGCAGTTTTCCATCTCCATTCTTCTGCCGAAACATATACTCATGCGTTGGACAAGAATTTTGACTATTGCCGGCTGGAGAATTTGAGGCTCTACTTTCTCAACCTCTTCTCCTCAATTTTGGAGGTGAGAACCATATGTATCTATGTCGTGCTCATTTCCCTTTTTTTAATTCTTTTTTGTTATTCTCAGATTTTGAGTGAATCCCTACTTTCTCGTGGCCAACTATGGTGTTGATTGCATCACAACCTTTACACTGCTCTTGCAAACTCCAATAACACTTTTCTTAGCCCATTTTGTCTTCTGGTTTGGTGTATTCAGATCATGCCCTTGAAAGATCTAGAGGGGAGTGAATAGATCTTTTGATAATTTTAATATTAATTTAAAACTTAAATTGCAAGAAAGAGAGAGACACAAGGAGGAGACTCACAATTTAGAGTGGTTCCACCCTTCA
Organism: Alisma plantago-aquatica; assembly: GCA_963693085.1. Classification (NCBI taxonomy): domain Eukaryota; kingdom Viridiplantae; phylum Streptophyta; class Magnoliopsida; order Alismatales; family Alismataceae; genus Alisma; species Alisma plantago-aquatica. The sequence continues at coordinate 1,044,233,303 of OY856410.1, forward strand.
AATCAAAGGATGTCAGTCCACTACTCAATTATTTTCAATTGAGATTTGCAAGTGATCATTTTTATTACCTCTCAAAGAATTACAATAAAATACAATCACTTCACCTACACCTCTTCTTTACCAGGACTCTCAAGAGAACCCAAGGAGAGGATGACGATCCACCTCCACCATCTTAACGCACCCTTCACCTTTCTTGAAGTAGCGCCAATCACCTTGGAGCAGCCTTCACACCTTGAAGTAGCTCCAAGCAAGCTCCCTCAGACACGGTCCCACACTTGGAGTAGTCAAGGAACACAATTACATCAACTTGAAGAAGTAGATTGGAAGAAGGAAGATTACACCAATGTAGTACAGCGCTTTGATCCTATATCAAGTGTTAGACCTCCTAACTAATTAGGATGGACATTTCTAGGTGGTTTCTAAGACATTGTATCTATAGGACACTAACTTAGAGCTCAAGGAAGAAGATGGCAAGTGTAATTCCGTTCTTTTGCTCTCTAGAATGATTGCTCAAGTATAGCTTGTGTGTCATTGGTGTCCTAAGGTCAATTTTATTTATAGGAGTGGGTTGTAAATGACTAGGGTATCTTAGGAAAGTGTCTAGAGGGTTCTTAGTAGAAGTTAGCCATTTTAGACAAGTTAATGCTAGGTGCAATGACTAATTTAGTTGTTTCTAGAAATAAGTCCAAATCTAGTTCAGTCGACAACTTTTTCTACCGGAAGTCTTTCGGTCAACAATGTATTCGACCGGGTGTGGTTCAAGTGTACAAGTTATTTCTTAATGGCTATCTGTTATTTAAACTCCATTAGTTAATTGGTTTAACGATCTAATCTCAATCGACAAAATATTCTACTGGATGTGTCTCAATCCACAAATTACTTGACCAGGAATGACTCAAAACAAGTTCATTATAAACATTTTTTTATGTACTGAGTCTTCGACCAAGGGATGTCTCGGTCAACAATTTTCTTGATCGGGGATCTCTCAGTTGACAATTTCCTCGATCAAAAAAATCTCGGTTAATAGGTGTGCAAGATTTTGGAAAACCTAACAAATAATTTTTATATCAAAGGATAATGGCTCTAGACTCCGGGGGGATCCTAACTAAGGGTTCTGGATGGATAGAGAAAATCTAATGCTTGATTTTACATGACTTCTAGGTACTTGTACATTATACACTTGTACAAGCTATTACAAGTTGTATGAATATGTAAATACAAACATTTAAACATGTTAACTTCATTTATCCATTGAGTATGATCTCCTTGGACCCTAAAACACTTAAGTAGCAAGTTAGATATACAAGAATGAAATATTTGTGATCATCAAAATAGAGGATAAGCTAATGTCCAATTTAGCCAACAATCTCCCCCTTTTTGAAGATGGCAAACATTTCGAAAATATAAGCAAAATATTATAAAGATGAGTTTCATACCTGAGAAGAACAAATCCTTTTGTGGCATAAAAATGTGTGCTAGTATGCTTAGAGAGATATGGAACATGATATCCATCTTGTAAAGAAATTTAGCATCAAATTTATATTTTCCAAGAGCGTAAAGTCGTGAAATTATCATGACGCTCAAGGAAAATATTTTTCTTTAATTGTTTTATCCCCATTTGTCATCTCAAAAAGATTGTCAAATATGTTAATTAAGATGTCTCCCCCGGAATGGGATATTCCCCCTAAATATAATACCCATGTTTCATGGTATAGAAACCAAAATGTCCAATGAAAGCCAACATTTTAAGATGCACGCTAGAAACCAAGAATAATGATAATACACAAAGTAATCAAGAATCTTGAGAAAATATATCAAATTAAACATCTTATAGAGGAGTAATGAGTAACTTGGTTCTAATATATTGAAACTGATCGAAATGAAGCGATTTGGTAAAAATATCAATCAATTGTTCCTCTGTATCAACATGATGAAGAGAGATGTTATTCTTAGCAATATGATCTCTCAAAAAGTGATGTCTAATATCAATGTGCTTGGAAAGGATATGTTGAATGGGATTATGAGCCAAATTTGTCTTAGATTCATTTTGGGTTTTCATCAAAGGTTTTGGCCACACGCTACCTAGACTAGCCTTCTTGAGTCGAGTAGTTGTTGCCTGTGAAATCAGATGTGTTTTCTTCATAGCTTCCCGACAAAATCCGCTTAGATTCCTAAGTTTGACTAGTATTATTGCAGAAACTTAGCGTAGAAGAAAAAAAAACCATAATCATTCAAGACTTGTTGCATATAAATCACTTGAGCATAAAATGATCCTGCAGCCATGTATTCGGCTTTGGTGGTAGATAAAACAACCATAATTTGTTTCTTACTAAACCAAGAAACCAAAGCTATTCCTAGCAAGAAACAACCACAACCCATACTCTTTCGATCCAGGTGGCAACCAACATAGCCAACATTGGTAGAAACTTTCAAATCCAATGATTGTCATTTTGGATACCATAACCAAAAATCTATAGTGCCAGTAAGATATCTCAAAATATTTTGATGGCTTGAAAATGAGAATACATAGTTTTCGATTGAAATCTAGTACAAAGTCCAATGGAGAACATAATATTCGGTCTAGATACAGTTCAATATAGTAAGCTACCAAGCATGGATCTATATAAGGAATCATCAATGGGTTCACCATCTTCATCCTTGTCAATTTTAGTAGAAAAAGCCATAGGAGTGGTAGCATGTTTGCAATTTTCCATGTTAAAATATTTTAAGAGTTTCTTAGTATATTTTTCTTGGCTTAAAAAATTTCAACGGGTGTTTATTTTATTTGAAAACAAAGAAAGAATGTCAATTCACCCATAAGATTCATTTCAAATTCCTTTTGCATGATATCACTGAATTGAGTACATAAGGAATCATTTGAAGCACCAAAGATAATATCATCAACATATATTTGAACAACTAGAAAATCTGATTCATATGATTTGAAAAATAGTGTGGAATCCTATTTTTCGATAAAAAAAACCATGATCAAAGAGATAGTTCTGAAGTCTTTCATACCAATTTCAGGTTGCTTATTTCAAATCATAAAGAGCTTTCTTAATTTATAGATATGATCAATCTTGTTTAAAATTTCAAAACCAGGTGGTTGGGCAACATAAACTTCTTCTTCTATGAATCCATTAAAGAAAGCACTTTTTACAGCCATTTGGAAAAGTTTGATGTCTTTATGGGTAGTTAGAGCTAATAACATATGAATGGTCTCAAATCTAGCTAAGGGTACATAAGTCTCATCAAATTCTATCCCTTCTTGTTGATTTTACCCTTGAGCAACCAACCTAGATCTATTTCTAACCACTTCCCCGACTTCATTAAGTTTATTTTGAAAAACTCATTTAGTTCCAATAATGTTTTTGCCTTGAGGTCTCAAAACTAAATCTCATATATTATTTTGAGTGAACTGATTTAGCTCTTCTTGCATAGCATTTATCCAATAATCATCTTTTAGAGCTTCATAAACCTTTTTAGGTTCAATTATGGATAAAAAGGCTATGTTTACTACATCTATAAATGATGATCCGGGTTTTTACTCTATCAAAAGGATTTCCTATGATTAGGCCTTGTGGATGATCTTTAATTATCCTAGGTATAGAATGATGTGAATCATTATTTTGTTCAATTTCATAATTTTTATCATCTTTTTTTATATGATTAAGTCCTCAATTTGGTGTGTAATATCATTCAAGTTTTCATTTTCAGTTTTAGCACTTTGTGTTGTAATTTCATGAAATTTTATATGAATTGATTCCTCAACTTTCTTAGATATAGAGTTGTAAATCCTAAATGCTTTTCTAGATGTTGAATATCCCAAGAAAAATCCTTTTTTGTGACTTAGGGTCAAATTTGTCTTTATCATCTTTTGTTTTCAAGATATAGCAAGGTGTACCAAAAGTATGAAAGTAGTCAAGTCTAGGTTTATTTGTTAAAGATGTTTCATAAGAATTTTACTTAAGATGAGAATGAACTGAAATATGGTTTAATACATAGCATGTTGTATTTACTGCTTCGGCCCAAAATGTTTTAGGAGTATTTGTTCAAGTAGCATTGTTCTTGTGACGTCCCCGGATTTTCTAAAACTTAATCTGATGTGTGACGTCCAAATTGAAACCCTCACCTCAGCGAGAATTCCAATTTAAACACCCCACACCAGGCTAAGAAGAAGAAAATCGAGGGAGTCAGAAGGAACATACATCAGTAGCACATGTACATGAACAATAATAAAACCATACACACATGTTCACCATTCAACATATAATTACAACATGAATTGTTACAACATTTGATATTACATATTGAACAACAAACTAAACATATACATGTACTACAACTAAACAACAGGATCTTAAGACAACAGGTCCACCTGTACATCAGCTCGCCATACAACTCTCACTATCCTGGTTCTTCAAGATCATAACCACAACCTAAACAAAAGATTACATGCGGTACACGTCAGCACAATATTTCAAGAATATTGTACTGAGTACCCCTACGTGTCTTTTTATATACCTCTCATCATATCTTGGCAATAAGATAAAACAATATACTTGGCAGTAACAGAAGAAATATAAGAAAAGCATATACTTGCACAAAGATGTATATAAACAAAAGAAAACACATGTTTTAAGCTCATTTTCCATTATATATCCATGCATTTGCCACCTGAGGGAATAATGCATCATCTCTGCTACCAAAGAGAATGAGATGTAAGGCCTTATGATCTACTACCAAAGAGTTAGATCATTGTACAATGTGATCTGCTACCAAAGAGAATGATCACTTTCCAGCACTATGCTACCAAAGAGAATTAGTGCTTTCATATAATGGAACAAATATATTATGTTTCATGTGTTCATAACAATACATATGGAAATATCGAGCAACATATCATACAAGAGAAATCATTTCATCCAATATCATATGCCAAGTATTTTACTACACATATAACACAAGCATATTTTATAATAAGCCAAGTAAGAGGTAATGGCGTACCTTGATCGAGAGAAACCTAATCATCACATATACTCCTGATGTCAACTATATCCTTGGTCAAACCCTGATCAAGACAAGACCATATACTATCATCAGGTTCTCATCGTCTTACATCTCATCTTAACCTTAATCGTGTTCATTAGAGTTCTCTTAGTTCATTAGGATATTCTCATAATTACTTGTATTCTTGCCTTATATTTATCTTACCTATGTCATTTTCCAGGTTACATCTCATTATCAAAGTTCATCATTAGAACATTAGGTCCCATATCCTTTTTGTGCACATATTAACCCTAGGTTACATGTATTACTCAAAGTAGGGTTGCATCGCATGTATTACGGGTCATATTCATATAACATGAATTATGTTCATCATTATGATTTCATAATTAAAACTGAGGTTTCATATACTGATATGAGCTTACGCTGTGAATTTCATCATTTATTGAGCATGTATGCATTTAATACATTTTATTTAGGGTTATTAGCCCTAATTAGCCATATTAATCAAATTACATGCTTTCGTGCATCACCATGGCCATATCTGACATTACATGCATTATAAACGTTATTATGGAGTTACTGACATTTTTCCCCAAATTTTAGAACATCATTTGATATTTATTATCCATCAATTAAGCATTTCACCACTAACAAGATATCACTATATTAGTGCATTAAAAGCAAGATATTATGCTTCCATCTTGTTCTATGCATTTTTCTGAACATTTTGGTATATCATATGTATTTTTCTGATGCTCGAGATAATTACTATGAATTTAGGAAGATCTAGACATTTACCGAATTATTACCTCTATTGGCCAATCAAAGGCCGCCACGTGTCCATGTGGGGGCGCTGCTCCTTGCTCCTGCTTGCTGGTGGAGCCGGCCGGTTTAAGGGCACTTGGACCCGATTCATGGCTAGGTTTGGGCGACTGGACCGGGATTCACCCCCTCTTCTCCTCCTCGCGCAGCCAGGGAGTTCGTGGGACTCTGCTTCACGGAGCCACCACCGCACGGCTTGGCTCCGGCGAGGGATCGGCAGCGGAACTCTCCTCCGAAGGTCCTTCTAGCACCTCCATTAGGTTCGAGCTTCCCTCCAGGAGCTCCGCGGCTACTCCACTCCTAGGGCTCACATCTAGAGCTCCAAGCCCACGAGCTCCCCAGCCATGGCAGCCACCGCGGCACTAGAAAAGAGGGAAAAAGGCTCCCCGCCCTCGAATCTCATGGATGAGGCATCGAAAACCTTCGTCGGAGCTTCACGGACCCGGAGGGACCCCTGGATTGCGTTGCAGAGCCTTGGGTCGATGTCCCCAACTCCATCTTCATCTCCGGCAAGGTGCTCTTCGGCCACCATCAAAACCACCACGATAGTCCACCGGAACTGCGGGGTTTGACTCCCCCAAACTCATGATTGCTTCAGTCACTCTTAGCTCCATTCGTCATCCACTCTAGCTCCATTCCTACCCATGGTCTTCGCTGCTGCAGGTTGCGATGGAGAGGCCATGGTATGGAGTATACTGTTCTCTCTCGTCTAGTCTCGAAACTAAACGTGTAAGGGGTCAGTGTGTAGGTATCACAATGGAAAAAAGAAATGCCCACTAGGTTTCCCTTATGGATCCACGATTACGACGTGGGATTGCTCGAAACTTGGCGTCGCTGACTGCCCCACGACTCCGGCTGATCCGGTCCAAGGGCTCGAATTAGTCCCCTCCCTAAGTGAATCCGTGGCTTTCCCTTTTCACAGGTTGCAACCACTAGATCATCTATGGAGGGCTGGGATTTATCCACTCCGGTCCAACCCGAACCAAGGGGCGAGCGACACTGATTAAAGCCTTAACTTAGGTCCAATAAACCATCAACCATGCACATTATTTCTCCAAAATCAAACCTCCATAACTTCCTCTAGGAACATCCAATTGCCATAAAATTTGAACCATAGCTTCCTCACTACGGAAGGTACCTTGTACACAAATTTGGTGCCAAAACTCAAATGTTAGATCACTCAATTAAATTCCTCAAAAGGCATTAAAAGAGATGTCTTAATCACCATGTCAACCTCACATCAACACTCCTATTTTTGTCAAAAGTTTAGAATTCTCAATATTATTCAACCTTATGATTTCACTTACATCATTGGATAATCAAGGACTCTAAAAGTCCACTCCATCACATCCTACACACCTTAAAACATATTTCATCCTCGAAATTAAGCCCAAAAATCCAGTCTTTCACATCATATACAACTTAAAGGAACTTTCGTCCTCGAAAGTACACCATACTCATACTTCTAGGGAAAATCTTATCTTGCTTTCATCCACATGTGGGCACTATTCTACGTATAACATATTCATGAAACAAAGTTCCATGATCATATTTAAACCACTCTTAGGAGGTTTCAAAAGCATCTAGGGTGAAACCTCACTTCATAGAAGGCTCAACCAAGGGTTTAGGAGCTTAGGTTATGTCATTACATATCTCATATGTTAGGGTTGCTTCCTTATCTTAACCCATGCATTATGATTCAACATCACATTACCATGTTCCAAAGAAGTTAACTAAAGCTAACCGATTTATCAAGGTGTCATCAACATTTTATTGAGATAATTATTAGAACACGTTCAACATTACATAAGTCTTTTTAGGAGGGAGTTAACTAAAGTTAACCCACTTTATCCATCTAGTTTATATCAAGGTGTTATAATAGTTATGTTGAGATAACTATCAAACTATACTTTTCATCTTTATTAAGCACTAGGATTAACACCTCATGTAACATGCCTCATTCATATGATATTATTTCATTGATCATAATAAATTACAACATTTACTAGTGATTTCATCACAAAAAAAAATTAACCAACAATATCGCATTAATCATCATTATTCATGTATATGGTTAACCATTTATACTTTGATATCTATTAAACCATTCTAGGTTTCCATCATATCATGTCTATACATCATATCTCAAGATTAGATCACATCCTTACATATATTATATCATGGTTGTGCTAAACAAACTTATGTGAGTGGCTTATCAAATGGGTACTAAAACTTTATCTAGTCCAACTTAGGTTCTCTTGACCCGTATCATGAGGGTAATGCCATGCTCAGTCTTTCTGAGCTGACTCAACTCTATGAGAATCACATATGCATATACTTTATCTTTCCCCGTGGTCAAGGGTTCTTAGATTACCTCATTGGCACTAGTGATAGATTTACAAGCTCTAGCCACATAAGCACAAACCAAAACATGCTACAACATACTCTTCATAGGTCTCTAATCATGAAACATCTTACCCAAAACTCTCTTATATACACCACTAGATTCCTATGTGGGAAACCACCAACCCGAGCATGAGGCTTCACAGAAGCTAACATAGCTACCTCCTCTAGGGTCTTGGGCTCTCTCCCTCACCTAGATGGCAGGCACTCATATTCATGTTCACATGTTCATATAACCAGCCTCTCTCTGACTCTAGGGTTTGGTCTTCCCAAGGACATCTAGGGTTCAAGAATACTATAGGAATCATGCATAAAGCAACTCAACTCAATCACTCAGGAGTAGTCTAGTTTAGGACAAATCATATCACATATATCATAATTCTCATATCTTGGAGTTTAGGTTCTCTGACCTTCTCCCTGTGGGTCTCACTCTATCTGGAGTTAACCCCAAAACTGGTCCTAACAATAGAGGTCCTCCTTCGTAAAAGAGATTGAGGCTCTTGCTGATTCACATCCTTGTCTCAGCTTAGCTTATCTTATCTCATAAAAGCCTAGTTACTTGCATCATCAAAACTCATCTTGCTTCCTTAAGACTGAACTTAAGTCCTCAAAGACAAACATATATCATCATAACTAACTTATGTCATCTATAAAGACTTACATCATATCACCAAAACTTATTTCATCTATTCCATCTACCACATATACCAACAAGGCTCTAGACATCTAATCTAGAACTACTCTCTCTTCTAGACTGATGTCATTCACTTTCACTTAGGTTACATGACCACCTCCTACTCGTACATGTGTGGGAACACATTTTTGTAATACATATACATAATAAAATATTATATAGTTTTTCTCCGATAAAACCAGCGTCAGAGAAAACTATTGAGGTTCGATTCGTGTGGAATCAAAAACCAAATCCAGAAATGAGTGTCCCACACATAGTAGAGAGTCCAGTGTCATGAAAACTAGTGAAAAGGGTGAGAACAAGGGGTAGACTAGTGTAGCTACTCCAGACAACGAGCGCCATATGTCTAGGGTTTCTCTTCCCTTGATGCACGTCATTTCCAAACAGTGCAACGTCCCATACCGCTGCACTACAAGGAAAGAATGACATCTAAGGACTTGTTACTCAACAAGCACCAGTCTAGACCTAGTTCTCAGACATCTATGTGCTAACCTAGAGGCTAGGTCAGAGCTAGTCTCTAAAAGACGACTAATCTAACCCTAAAGATTATTAAGTTCAATGTTCTTTAGTTTTGTGTTGCATAATGAGAAAATGTCAGGCTTTGCTATTGTTCATGCTCTGATACCACCTGTGACGTCCCTGGATTTTCTAAAACTTAATCTGATGTGTGATGTCCAAATTGAAACCCTCACCTCAGCGAGAATTTCAATTTAAACACCCCACACCAGGCTAAGAAGAAGAAAATCGAGGGAGTCAGAAGGAACATACATCAGTAGCACATGTACATGAACAATAATAAAACCATACACACATGTTCACCATTCAACATATAATTACAACATGAATTGTTACAACATTTGATATTACATATTGAACAACAAACTAAACATATACATGTACTACAACTAAACAACAGGATCTTAAGACAACATGTCCACCTGTACATCAGCTCGCCATACAACTCTCACTATCCTGGATCTTCAAGATCATAGACACAACCTAAACAAAAGATTACATGCGGTACACGTCAGCACAATATTTCAAGAATATTGTACTGAGTACGCCTACGTGTCTTTTTATATACCTCTCATCATATATTGGCAATAAGATAAAACTAATATACTTGGTAGTAACAGAAGAAATATAAGAAAAGCATATACTTGCACAGAGATGTATATAAACAAAAGAGAACACATGTTTTAAGCTCATTTTCCATTATATATCCATGCATTTGCCACCTGAGGGAATAATGCATCATCTCTGCTACCAAAGAGAATGAGATGTAAGGCCTTATGATCTACTACCAAAGAGTTAGATCATTGTACAATGTGATCTGCTACCAAAGAGAATGATCACTTTCCAGCACTATGCTACCAAAGAGAATTAGTGCTTTCATATAATGGAACAGATATATTATGTTTCATGTGTTCATAACAATACGTATGTAAATATCGAGCAACATATCATACAAGAGAAATCATTTCATCCAATACCATATGCCAAGTATTTTACTACACATATAACACACGCATATTTTATAATAAGCCAAGTAAGAGGTAACGGTGTACCTTGATTGAGAGAAACCTAATCATCACATATACTCCTGATGTCAACTATATCCTTGGTCAAACCTTGATCAAGACAAGACCATATACTATCATCAGGTTCTCATCGTCTTACATCTCATCTTAACCTTAATCGTGTTCATTAGAGTTCTCTTAGTTCATTAGGATATTCTCATAATTACTTGTATTCTTGCCTTATATTTATCTTACTAATGTCATTTTCCAGGTTACATCTCATTATCAAAGTTCATCATTAGAACATTAGGTCCCATATCCTTTTTGTGCACATATTAACCCTAGGTTACATGTATTACTCAAAGTAGGGTTACATCGCATGTATTACGGGTCATATTCATATAACATGAATTATGTTCATCATTATGATTTCATAATTAAAACTGAGGTTTCATATACTGATATGAGCTTACGCTGTGAATTTCATCATTTATTGAGCATGTATGCATTTAATACAATTTATTTAGGGTTATTAGCCCTAATTAGCCATATTAATCAAATTACATGCTTTCGTGCATCACCATGGCCATATCTGGCATTACATGCATTATAAACGTTATTATGGAGTTACTGACATTTTCCCCCAAATTTTAGAACATCATTTGATATTTATTATCCATCAATTAAACATTTCACCACTAATAAGATATCACTGATATTCGTGCATTTAAAGCAGGATATTATGCTTCCATCTTGTTCTATGCATTTTTCTGAACATTTTGGTATATCATATGTATTTTTTTGATGCTCGAGATAATTACTATGAATTTTGGAAGATTTAGACATTTACTGAATTATTACCTCTATTGGCCAATCAAAGGCCGCCACATGTCCACGTGGGGGCGCTGCTCCTTGCTCCTGCTTGCTGGTGGATCCAGCCGGTTCAAGGGCATTTGGACCCGGTTCATGGCTGGGTTTGGGCGACTGGACAGGGATTCACCCCATCTTCTCCTCCTCGCGCAGCCAGGGAGTCTGTGGGACTTTGCTTCACGGAGCCGCCGCCGCACGGCTTGGCTCCGGCGAGGGATCAGCAGCGGAACTCTCCTCCGAAGGTCCTTCTAGCACCTCCATCAGGTTCGAGCTTCCCTCCAGGAGCTCCGCGGCTATTCCACTCCTAGGGCTCACCTCTGGAGCTCCAAGCCCACGAGCTCCCCAGCCATGGCAGCCACTGCGGCGCTAGAAAAGAGGGAAAAAGGCTCCCCGCCCTCGAATCTCGTGGATGAGGCATCGAAAACCTTCGTCGGAGCTTCACGGACCCCGAGGGACCCATGGATTGCGTTGCAGAGCCTTGGGTCGGTGTCCCCAACTCCATCTTCATCTCCGACAAGGTGCTCTTCGGCCACCATCAAAACCACCACGATAGTCCACTGGAACTGCGGGGTTTGACTCCCCCGAACCCGTGATTGCTTCAGTCGCTCTTAGCTCCATTCGTCATCCACTCTAGATCCATTCCTACCCATGGTCTTCTCTGTTGTAGGTTGCGATGGAGAGGCCATTGTATGGAGTATACTGTTCTCTCTCGTCTAGTCTCGAAACTAAACGTGTAAGGGGTCAGTGTGTAGGTATCACAATGGAAAAAAGAATGGCCCACTAGGTTTCCCTTATGGATCCATGATTACGACATGGGATTGCTCGAAACTTGGTGTCGCTGACTGCCCCACGACTCCGGCTGATCCGGAGGTAGGGGATGGCGGCTGGGCCGTTAGATCCCATCCAATGGCTCGAATTAGTCCCCTCCCTAAGTGAATCCGTGGCTTTCCCTTTTCACAGGTTGCAACCACTAGATCATCTATGGAGGGCTGGGATTTACCCACTCCGGTCCAGCCCGAACTAAGGGGCGAGCGACACTGATTAAAGCCCTAACTTAGGTCCAATAAACCATCAATCATGCACATTATTTCTCCAAAATCAAACCTCCATAACTTCCTCTAGGAACATCCAATTGCCATAAAATTTGAACCATAGCTTCCTCACTACGGAAGGTACCTTGTACACAAATTTGGTGCCAAAACTCAAATGTTAGATCACTCAATTAAATTCCTCAAAAGGCATTAAAAAAGATGTCTTAATCACCATGTCAACCTCACATCAACACTCCTATTTTTGTCAAAAGTTTAGAACTCTCAATATTATTCAACCTTATGATTTCACTTACGTCATTGGATAATCAAGGACTCCAAAAGTCCACTCCATCACAGTTCTAGCCATTTCTTATAAGGATTGGTTTTTTCATCTCAACTATCCCATTTTGTTTTGGGGTATGTGGAGCTGAAAAATTATGTGTATACCCTTTAGATGTACAAAATTATTCAAAGATATGGTTTTCAAACTCTCCCCCATGATCACTCCTAATGGTGCATATTTTATTTTGTAGATGATTTTCAATCTTAGAGCTAGATTGAATGAATATTCTAATAGTATCATCTTTTGTGGAAAGAAAATGCACCCAAGTATATCTACTATAATCATAAACAACGACAAAACAATACTTTTTACCACCAATAGATTGAGTTCTCATGGGACCAAATAAATCCATGTGAATAAGTTCTAATGATCTAGTAGTACTAAGCAAAGCTTTAGATTTGAAAGAAGTTTTAATTTGCTTCCCTAGAGTACATGGTTCACAACTTTCAAGTTTATCAAAAGAAAGTTTGGGTAAGCCACGAATAAGATCATATTTAATCAACTTTCTAATAACATGTGAGCTTGCATGACCTAGCTTTCTATGCCAAAATTGTAAAGATCTGTCATTTGTAAAAAGGCATTTTTCAATAATAACTTGCATAGAATTAGGTCTAAGTATGTAAAGATTTCCTACTCTTTTTCCTTCATAAACAACATCATTAGTGCTCTCTATGAGCAACTTGTAGCAAGATTTGTTAAAAAGAACGTCATAGCCACTGTCACACAATTGACTAACACGAATTAGGTTGTGATGCAATCCATCCACAAGCAGCACATTTTTTATTTGAAGATTTGTACCTACATTACCTATCCCAATGATTTTACCTTTGGCGTTATCTCCAAATGTGATTGTTCCACTCTTTTTTTCTTCAAGTATATGAAAATTTTCCTTGTTTCTAATCATATGCTTGGAGAAACCACTATCAACTACCCAATCTTGCAAGATATGAAGATTTTCATACCCATGTAGTGGTCCTTTTGGTTAATAACATTAATACACATGCCTTAAAGATTTAAGAATCTTGAGTGTTTGAAATGAATCAATATGATGAGCATTTTATAGATTTAAAATAGCAGTGTTAATCACAAGTAAATGATTTAATTTGCAAGAAAACAGTTCTTTCAGGCGTGTTTTCAGTCGACCTTGACATTGACCGGAAGGCCCCTCGGTCGAGGTATTGGTCGACTAAGAATCAATTCTCCAGATTTCTAGAAATTCGTAGTATTTCTAGTGTGAACAAGATATATTATTTTCAATTACTTTAATCATGAATAACACAAGTAAACAATCAAATACATAAATATATTCATTTTAAAAGCTCATTTCAGTTGAGAATTTCAAAATGAAGTATAGGTCAAATCTCAACAAAGTATCTCAAAAACTCTAAGTTTGGGGTCTTAGAACCAAGACAATGTCCTTCTTCTTCTCGTAACCACAAGAGAATGAATAATGTCCAAGACGTTGGCAGTAGAAACAAGAAACAAAGTCAATTTGGTTCTCTTCTTAACATTTTGGGTATGTGCTATATTGTTGTTGGACACATAGATGGTCTTGGTTCTAGGGGCTTGTGTTTTTCTAGATCTAGACTTTCAATAAGATTTTTCTTTTGGTACATAGCCTAGGCCCCTTCTCGCAACATCTCCAGAAGTGCTTTCCAACACTCTATGAAGGATATCACCATGCTTTAAACTATCAACATATTTTTGTAATTCAGAAATTTTAGCAAGTTTCTTTGTAATATCTAGATTGACTTGAGATAAATTTGAAAGTAATGTATCTCTTTCTCTAAACAATGATATCATAATATGAATGGGAGAATAAGTTGAGTTTGGTAGTCATTTATCTTAGCAAGCAATTCAACCTTTTCTTGAGAAAGAAGATCATTGTTATTTTCTAAGACAAACAACTTGGCATTATAGTCATCAATAGAATCTTTCAAATTATCATTTTTAGAATTAATACTTTCATTTTCATAATTAAGATCATAAATTTTAGCATGCAACTCATCATTAATTTTAGAAGATTTTTCAATTTTCTTTTGCAATCAACTTATTTAGTATGAGTTTCTTCAAGACTATTAATTAGATCAATTTTGGATAATTCAAAAATTTCTACCTCATTTGAGTCTTCATCTTCATCTTCCTTAGCCATGAGACACTCCACTTCTTCCTCTCCACTCTCTCTATCATCACTTGACTCATCCCAAGTTGCTTTGTAGCTTTGTCTCCCTTGTCCTTCTTCTTGAAAGAAGATTTCTTACCCTTCTTGATTTTTGGACACTTATTCTTCACATGTCCCTTCTTGCCACATTCAAAGAACCTAAGGGAAGAAGAGGAAGAATCACTAGAATTTTTTTTAGATTTATACCTTGTATATTTCTTACCATTTACAATGAATGCATCCTCTTCATCAACTCCTTCACTTGTCTCATCACTTTCTTGAGTGGTGACTTTTGAATGAGCTTTAGTTGTAGCCTTTAATGCAATATCCTTCCTTCTCCCCTTTTGGAGTTCGTCCTCCACTCTTTTTTATTCTTTAAGGGTGACCTCATGTGTCTCAAGGTTTCCAATGAGCTGATCCATCATCAATTTGGTGAGGCCATTGGATTCTTCAATGGATGTCACCTTGGGCTTGTACTTTGGAGGCAATGATCTTAGTATCTTGGATACTTAATCCACTTCACTAATGTACTTGCCCAAAGCATTCAAGATGTTGATGATAGAAGAAAACCTACATACATATCACTTATAGATTCATTAGGCATCATATGAAATTGTTCAAACTTTTTCTTAACCATATTGATTTTAGTATTCTTTACTTGAACAATACCTTCATGTGTAACTAAAAGTTTATGCCAAATTTCATAAGCAATTTCACAAGAAGATATGCAATTAAACTCACCAACAGATGTTGAAAAATATAAAATGCTTGTAGCTTTGGCATTGAGTTGAACCTTTTTTACCTTCTCTATATCCAATTTATCATACTCTATAGTTGGAAGCTCATAAGTCACCATTCTCCACAGATCCAAGCTTATTCCTTGGAAGTACAATTGCATATGCCTTTTCACGTAAGTGTAGTTGGATCCATCGAATGGTTGTGGTCGGCTCACGTACCTCCCTTCGAGGTTGAGGTTGCTAAGTAAATTTTCACCCATGATTCAAGACTCATGGGAGCTCCTTAAAGACCTTCTCTGATACCAATTGAAATATCTAGAGGGGGTGAATAGAGTTTTTGATAATTTTAAAATTAATTTCAAACTTAAATTGCAAGAAAGAGAGGGACACAAGGAGGAGACTCCCAATTTAGAGTGGTTCCAGCCTCCAAATCGAAGGATGTTAGTCCACTACCCAATTGTTTCCAATTGGGATTAGCAAGTGGTCAATTTTATTACCTCTTAAGGGATTACAATAAAATACAATCATTTCACCTACACCTCTTCTTTACTGGGACACAGAAGAGAACCCAAGGAGAGGATGACGATCCACCTCCACCACCTTGACGCAGCCTTCACCTCCTTGAAGTAGTGTCAATCACCTTGGAGCAGCCTTCATACCTTGAAGTAGCTCTAAGCAAGCTCACTCAGACAACCTCCCACCCTTGGAGTAGTCAAGGAGCACAAGTACATAAACTTGGAGAAGTAGGTTGGAAGAAGGAAGATTACACCAATGCAGTAGAATGCTTTGATCCTATATCAAGCGTTAGACCTCCTAATCACTTAGGGTGGACGTTGCTAGGTGGTGGCTAGGAGATTGTAGCTACAAGACACTAACTTCAAGCTCAAGGATGAAGATGGCAAGTGTAATTCAACTCTTTTTCTCTCTAGAATGATTGCTCGAGTGTTTCTTGTGTGCCATTTGTGTCCTAATGTCACTCTATTTATAGGAGTGGGTTGCAAGTGACTAGGGTATCTAAGGAAAATGTCTAGAGGGTTCTGGTGTGTCCAGCCAGAGGTGCACACATGAATCAATTGGATTTGACTAGATGTTCCCCACGAAATCAAAACACACTTGGGATATCTTTCAAAATTTATAAGGGGCCTGCATGAACACACTTGCATAAACTATCACACTACACCCACAAGCACATGAGGTCGTGTCATAGTATTGGTAGGTGTTAAGTAGAGGGTCGATCCACAGGGAGAAAAGGGGGCATAGAGCTAGGTTAGTTTTTGGGCTAGGTTCCTACCGCAGAGTGTAGGGATGAAGGGTTTGATGGTTGTTTTGATTGATTACACTAAGGATTGAGAAAATAAGCAATTGAAGGAGAACAAACAAGATCAAAACCTATGTTAACCTTAGACAGTTAATTCTAATGAACAAGAAAAGCCAAGGCAAGCAAGGAAAAGAGCAAGCTATACTAATGCGACAAGAAGAGGTCTACACTACACTAAGCTAGCAAATAAGGCAAAAGAGAAATTAAATACCAACTAGCAAGAACAAAGTAAGAACAAGGCAAGAAGCTAACTAAGCAAGTAAAGAGTTGACTAAGCTAACACTAGCTAAGCAAGAAGGAAATTAAGGTTTTAATGCAATAAAGGGAAATGTGGGATGTTTGGGGGATGCATTTATCAATTAGGTTGAGGGTTATGACATCTGAACGTTATGCTTTCATTTAGATTACCAAACCAAACAACAAGTTAGAGAAATTAATTGCCCTAGACTACTAACCATCCATATTCTAGCCTTGAGAAAGATCCATGCTAAGCACACTAAATTCATCTAAACTAGCTACTTATATCTCTCAACTAGGGTTAGGGGAATTTATTAGCAAGTAGCTAGCTAGGGATCCATGAATTGGATGTAGCAGCAAATCCCAAAATTCACACATATAAGCAATTTTCCTAGATTCCTAGATGATTTCAAGAACAAATCAATGAGAATTTTATGGAGAATGGGATAGAAATAGGACATAATCATTATCAAATGAAATCATAATGATTACATATCATTTCCCCCAACATGGTAACAAAGTAAGCCCCAAACACCCACCAAAGGGGCCTAGCTACTCTTAGAAATGGAAAATACAAAAAGAGAAGAGAAAGATGGAGAAGTAGCCATGGAGATCAGTGTATATGGAGTGATCCTCTTCTCCAACTATTGCAACGTCATCCTCCTCCTTCCTCCAAGGTGCAAGGGCATGGAATGATGGTGGAATCGGGTCAAAATACTAGGAAACTAGGGTTTTGGTGGTGTAAATGGATAAATGGAGTGGAAATGAGGTGGAGTAGTGAAGAAATGGATGGAATGCAAAAATGGGGAGCTATGAGGGGGTAGAAGGTAGCTAACCTCATACCCTAACCACCACCTATGTATATATAGGTGATGGGGGAAGTAGTAGGTCAAGTGGGGGGTTAAATAGGAAATGCGGTGGAATAATTGTATGTAGCACGGCTATGTTGGGTAGCACGGTTGTGGTGGATAGAGATGGGAATGGTCACGGTGGAGTGGAATGAATGTGGTGATAAAATGGCAAAAATCATTGTGATAGGTTGGATTTTGAACTGAAGGTGGCACGACCATGGTGACTAAGGGAAGCATGACCGTGGTCGTCACCATGGCCATGGTGGCTTGGAGAAACACTAGCTATTCTGAATGAGATACAATATGGTCGTGCAAGGTGGCCTAGCCATTCTGGGTGAATGTGGCAGACCATTCTTTGTGGCATGGCCGTTCTTCTGAGTTTGTTCTTCAATGTCTTGTCTGTGACTTGATCTTGGGTCAGCATGGACATTCTGAGGTATCACGGCCATTCTGGTCCCTGTATCAGCACCTTGAGTTGAAGCTTTGTGTTTCCTTGGACTTCTTTGCTCCATTTGAGTCTTGGCCACTAGGGGTAGGTTGAGGGAGCTTCGAACTTCACTTTAGGCCTCTCTAAGCATAGAGTGTAAGGATCCTGACCTAGGTTTTGAGATAACCCTATTTTTTTGCCTAAGTTAGTTTCTTAGAACTTTAATCTAACCCTTTTAGGTGTTTTGTAATCATGTGACATACTTATGTTTCAAGTTTGGTCCTGATTGAATGTTGTTTGAGCAATGTTTTCTTATTTTGAACCAAAGTGCAATTTACCCAAGATGAGGGGTTATCTTGAAATATGCCACATGATGAGTGCGACCTTAGTGCTATAGAATCATAAGAGAGATAATAATTCTATGGAGCACCTTTTGAAGAGTTCAAGTATCAAGTTGAGCCTGTGTCGATGATGTTTATGTTTTATGAGCTAGTTTTGGTGTAAATTGCAATTTACACCAAGTGAAGGGTTAGAATGCAATTTACCACCTCTAGAGTGTCCCTTACCTCTCTTGGAATCATCTAGAGGGGAGAGAGAGAGATGGGTGCCTTTTTTGGATCTTGGTTGTGTGGAAGCATCTTTGGTGATGTATGGGACGCATGAGTGAGATGAGTTTTTCTCTTCGATGGGTTATCTCAGGTTAGAGAGCCTTGGAGAGGTTGCCTATCAATTTGTGAGTGTGTACGGTTGTTCTCTATTAGTTTGTGGGTGTGTATGGTTGTGCCCTATCGATTTGTGAAGTGTGTAGGGTTGTTCTCTATCGGTTTGTGAGTGTGTAGGGTTATAACCTATCGGTTTGTGAGTATGTTGGGTTTTGCCATATCGATTTGTGGGTATGTAGAGTTTTGGCATATCGACCATGACCTTGTAGGAATACCTAGAGGATGATATCTAACCTAGACCGTATAACCATGTCTTTCATGTTGTTGCATGTGGCCCCTTTTTCCGTAGACAAGTGTCACCTAAGATCCTAAGGTGGTAACACCTCTTCTTTAGTCTTTCTTCCTTCCCTTAAGTATATAACCCCCTCCCCCTTCACACAAGTAAACCCTTTCTTCCATTCTTGTTCCTCTCCTCTTGGTGGACGAGCTTGGGAGCTTTTAGATCTAGAGAAAGTCTCGATGGAGATTGGGAGGTCGAGTTCCTTTCTCATGGTGATTTCTTGCTCAACTTCCATCTTTGTGACTTATGTTTCTTTGATGGCCATTCCTTTGATCTCTCTTCTTCATTTTCTTCTTCCTCTCTCGTCCATGTACCATACCTTGTATGAAGATTCATTAGCATGTGGTTCTCCTTCTTTCCTTTGTTCTTGAGCTATTATAACCATGGCATCTTCTTCTTCTTTCTTGAGGTGGTGTTGAGATCAAGTTGGGACTCTTGATGGATCATCTTCAAGTTGAGGAACGTGTGCTTTGGAGCTTTGATCATGGAGCTTGAACTCTTTATGGATACCTTCTTGAGGTGGGTTATATAACTCTTAACCTCCTTTGTTATTATCACTCTTTATATGCTTAAGTTGTTCTTCATCTCTAGATCATGTACCTCTTATATGTTAGTAGTTGGTGATTGTTTTGAGGACTGTTTTGATGTAGGAACTCTATTTAAGTTGTTGCCCATGCATTGATCTTTCTTGCATTGTTAGTATATGGAGTAGTGACTAAGTTTCCTAAGGTTGAATATGACTAAGTCGACACTTAGGTGGTGAATGGTCGTCCTGACTCATGATGCTTAAATTGACACAACATGTCAGAAGTTGTCATGACTTGGGAGTACTTAGGCTGATAGGTTTGGGTGGGTACTAAACCGTCACACCCTAGAGATGCATAAATCGATATGATTGGTTAGACTGACATGCCTTTATGTGTAATTAACCTGTCATGCTATAGAGGTGCTTAGACCTATATGTTGTTAAACCAATAGTCTTGGATGGTGCTAACCCGACATGCCCTAGATGGGGTTAGACCGATATGTCTTGCTAGCCCATCATGATGATGAGGACATATTATGTGAAGTGGTATGTTTTTAGTGCTTAACTATGACACCCTTGATGGTGCAAAAGGCCTACATGACCTAACCCTAACCCTAAACAACCCGTCACCCTAAGTGTTGCCCATCACACCTAGTTGTGCCCTTCACACTTCAAGTAGAATGCTCGATACACCTAAGGTGAGCTTGCTCAACACACCTTGATGTGTTTAGGATCATATATGAGGATGATGAGACCCGGTTCCTCCTAGCCATGAGAAGCCTATATACCAAAGCTGACCCAAGAGATTGCAAACTGATACACACCATGAGTGCTAAACCAATACATCACAAGAGGGTCTAAACCGATACCTTGGATGAAGCTCACCCGACATACCTAGATGTGTTAACCCAACACACCATTATGTAGTTAACCCGACACAGGTGGATAAGGTGAAACCGATATCACATGATGAAGGTTGAAGGATATGCTTGTGTACTCAATGATGTACACATATGAGCAATGCATGATATAGAAGAGCATTGTTTTGGATAATGTGTGATTAATTTTAATTTCTTTTCTTAAACCTAGTACACCATAGGATGATGTTACTATGAGTGGTCCATCCTTAACTAAAGATCTTAACCCTAAAACCCTTCAACAAATGTGTGAAGTAATGGATGTAGGTTTAAATGGTTGAATATCCATATGATAACCTTAATCATGGAAGAATATGACCCATGTGCTCATCTTAATATAATCTATGACAAGTGTATATTATATTTCCTTTTCATTTAATATTAACTTGTGAAGTGAGGCTATTGACACAACTATGAGAATAGATATATGGGTGGTGATAATCATTTTTTGGAATAAAAGGAGACAACATTTTTCTAGAAATCATATAAACAAGTCTAATGATCTAATAAATGCCTTGTGGATAGTTTGAAGTGAAACCCTTTAGTTATGTAATCTAAGGTTTGACATCCCTTAGTAAGATATTGTGGTTCATAACTTATGAGAAGTAATGACATCTAGATCATTTAATGATGAAACATCATGTTGGTGCGATAGTCAAGGTGTTTGCATGATTCCTTGTTGTAACCCACACATAACTTAATGAGATGATACACACACTTATCAAATGGTGATACCTAGTGTTGATGACACGATAATGTATGCATATATAACTAATTCTATCCAACCTAAATTAGTTTCAAGAAAGTGGGACTTGGTGTGATTAGGGTATGGTGATGTAAACATGAGGTAAAACCCTAATCGGCTACATGTAAAGAGTATTGACCCTAATTCTAAGGGTAGGTCGTATTATTGAATGTGTGTGGAAAGAAAGAATGATATTGTTCTCTCTCTCTTAATTTACATGGCTTTAACCTAGTGGGTTAATTGGGTGTTATAACTTGTGAGTGACATGAAGATGGTTAAATGATATTAAGCTTTGTCTATGAACTTTGATAAGGGAACATGGGAAGTATGGATATGTGAATGTGCATAATTGGTTACATTGTCTAATTCTTAATCTCATACACCCCAATTGATGGGAGATAGTGAAAGTCAGAGATTCAAGATAGAATGATGCTTGAGAACCTTATGTGGAATAAGCATGAAGCCTAATCCTAAGTAAATGAACTTATAATGCATTGCTTGCTTTATTTAAAGGTGTTTAATGTGCTAAAGTATATTCTCTCTCTGAATGTAATAGCTAATGATTGCAATGACAAGTACATGTGATGTGGCATAAGTGATTATATGCTCAATGAGGCATGATGAGATAACCATGAATCACAAATGTGATGTGATGGGTCTTAGGACCTAGTAAAGGCTTAGTGCCTAGTTGAGGCGATATCCTCCGATATTGGAATGAGGGATTGATATCCCATAATGATGTGACTTTGGTGATAGCCTTGAGAGGCTGTGTAACAGTGGTAATGGTGTTGTGAATGGCAATGATACAGATATTATGTGGTAATAGTGTGACAGGCTCACACCATGTATGATTACATCTATTGAAAGTGTGTTATGCCCTTACTTTATAGAGTTTGCCGTGATTTCATACATTGTAACTTGATTGATGCTAAAAGATACTTTAATTGGTCTAATTAATCAAGTGGAATCTAATCATGTAGCTTGTCATGTGCCATAGATCCATTCCAATGTCAACTTTATTGCTAGATGGTGAAATGGGTTTAACTCAGAGCGCATATTTTTTAATATGCGGGGTGCAAGTTGAGTATTCCCTTGCATCCTTAATATTAGGTTGTGTGAGATGGCCATGTGTGAGCTGATCTCGATGTTATATGGATGGCCATGCGTGAGCCACTCTTTCGTGATAGAACGACCATGTGTGAGCCACTCCTTCGTGATAGAACGGCCATGCGTGAGCCTATTATCCTAGCATCGTTACATGTACCAAGGTGGGCTAGATCTCATATGGTTGGCCATGCATGAGCCAACCCCTTTGATGTGAACGTATGTCACTTGTGCAGTTGACTGGTATGTTTCTGTGATGTTACTCTCGTGCTGACTGGGAGGTGTGGGAAGGTCGTGGATTCTGACTCTTCCATTGACCTTGTATGGTACCTATTTCAACTTAGCAGTGGTCAGTTGGATTTGAGTGGTACAAATCAAATCTTCAAGGCATAATAAATACGTAATAAGTCATGTAGTATACATGTATAGGATCAAACACAGAATCATTGGATGAAGTCTTGCCTTACTTTTATACTGTTTAACTTATAACAATCATACATGTTCTTCCTATTCCTTTTTAAGTTACTAATTGTTCTATTACTCAGTGGCAAGTGCATATTACTTCTCTATTTACTTCATCCATGATATACATGTCATTTAGTTAATTTTTTTCAATCTTCTCAGTGTGTTAATCTATCTACTTAATTATCTATGATAATAATAAAGTTGGTAGAGAGTTATATTTCTCACTGGGATTGTTGACTCACCCTGTTGGTTAAAAATCTTTTAGGTGGACATGCATGCCAAGCTAACAATTGGATGGATGAGGATATAATATGAGGAGAAAACTACACCTAGTGGATCATGGTATATGGATAGTATCTAGTAATAGAGTCATATGTGTCGTCCCTATACACTCAGGTACTTGGGGGTATTCTCAATGTGTTTTGTAGACATGATGGTCGACATGTGGTTTCTGGCTTGTGTGCCTTTGGTGGTATGTATATACATGTGGAACTGTTATCTTATGTAACAGGTTGATTGGAATATGTTGATGTAGCACCTTGTATATGTTATGAAATGCAAGTATTGGCTCTTGTGTAATAATTTTCAGCTCCCCGTGCTTGTTGCAAGTCAGTTTTAATTTCCGGTGATTTTCGATAATCCCCTATTAATGGTTGATTGTGATTTAAGTTTTGAGTAATCTCACTTTGTGTGACAAAGGGTGTCACATTTGGTGGTATTAGATATCTAGGTTTGCTGAGTCTACAAGGACATTAGGACTAGGATTAGGATGATGTCTAAGATAAGAACATGATATAAAATATGGTGCATATTGCCTAATCTCAGTACTTGAGTACCCTGGCCAGGTATTCAAATGTTGAAGAAAAGGTAAGTATGGAAGTCTTAGATTTATTTCTCTTTGATTACTCTAATCAAGTAATCATTTTGGAACAATCTAAAGAGAATAACAATTAGGAATCATGATGTTAATACCTCCATCATACCATGTAAAGAGATAAGAACTGCACCATGATTCACTAAAACTTGAATGCTTAGTGATTATAAGAGAAAGATACAACTCCATGAAACCTAAATGTAAGTGTGAATATGATAAGAGACGTTCTTGAAGCTATAATTTCAAGAAATGTATGAAGAAAAAGACAGATGAACTGGTGCTAATTAAAGTAAGTCAAGGTGTAAAATCCACCTAAGATGAAGAGAGTTCCTAAAACAAGAATGAAGTGAGAAGACAAATGAGAATGAATAATAAATAAATAAGATAGAACCTGAATTAATCTCAGACCAACCCGTGAGTATAAGAAAGTATAAAGTATAACCCTCATCATATGTGAAAGGAAACAAGGGAGATGATCCATGTTCAATAAAGAATATGTAAAGAATAATGATCCTTTTCATGATGTAAAAATAAATATGTGATAAAATAAGGAAATGTTCATGAACATGATAGACAGTAACAAAAAAGGGAGTAATGACATGTAATCATCTTTATAATTCCTACACTATGGCAAGGAAACCAAGGTGAGAAAAAGTTAAAAAGATATATGAATAGTTAAATAATAAAAGGAAGTGATAGTCCCTTCACCTTGATAAGCAAACTCTGGGTAATGATATAGTGATAAGAGGAATATGTTCCCTTGTGTTATGTCCTTTCAAGGATGTGGCAGTCAAGTGGGTCTTATGTCCCTTAATGTGCATACATTACAAGTGATCTTAAGATGGATACTCTGATAAGTATCAGTCGGTATTGGATTTTTGTTCCAAGATAGGTTAGGAGACGTCATAAGATGAAAGAAAGACCATTTTGATATGTTTAGGTTTGGCAGTAGTAGTAGAGGAGGGATGTGTTAAGGATGTGATGTGTCTTTGGCACGTGTCATGGATACCAAGGTAAGGAATCCTACTATCCATGTAGTGCACGTTATATGAAAAAGTGAGAACATGTCATGATTAGGTGTTTGGCTACCTAGAAAGATGGACTTGGGATCAATACGGTCACAAGTACCCAACCTATTATATGGATATCACATGTTAGGGGTTTATGCTCTGCATAAATATAACATCAACAAAGGATGCATAAGTAATGCTTATATGCTCAATGAGGCATGATGAGATAACCATGAATCACAAATGTCATGTGATGGGTATTAGGACATGGTAAAGGCTTAGTGCCTAGTTGAGGTGATATCCTCCGGTACTGGTATGAGGGATTGATATCCCATAATGATGTGATTTTGGTGATAGCCTTGAGAGGCTATGTAACAGTGGTAATGGTGTTGTGAATGACAATGATATAGACATTATGTGGTGATAGTGTGACAAGCTCACACCATGTATGATTACATCTGTTGAAAGTGTGTTATGCCCTTACTTTATAGAGTTTTCCAGATTTCATACGTTATAACTTGATTGATGCTAAAAGACACTTTAATTGGTCTAATTAATCAAGTGGAATCTAATCATGTAGCTTGCCCTATGCTATAGATCCATTCTAGTGTCAGCATTATTGCTGGATGGTGAAACGAGTTTAACTCAGAGCGCATATTTTTTAATATGCAGGGTGCATGTCAAATATTCCCTTGCATCCTTAATATCAGGTTGTGTGAGATGGCCGTGTGTGATCCAATCTCGATGTAATATGGATGTCCATGCATGAGCCACTCCTTCATCATATAACAGCCATGTGTGAGCCTGTTCTCCTAGCACCATTACATGTACCAAGGTGGGCTAGATGTTATATGGGTGGCCATGCGTGATCCAACCCTTTTGTTGTGATTGTATGTCACTTGTGCAGTTGACTGATATGTCTCCATGGTGTTACTCTCGTGCTAACTGGGAGGTGTGGGAAGGTCGTGGATTCTGGCTCTTCCATTGACCTTGTATGGAACCAATTTCGACTTAGTAGTGGTCGGTTGTATTTGAGTGGTACGACTCAAATCCTTAGGGCATAATAAATATGTAATCATCTGTGTAGTATACATGTATAGGATCAAACACGAAAACATTGGATGAAGCCTTGCCTTGCTTTTATATTGTTTAACTTATAACAGTTATACATGTTCTTCCTATTCCTTTTTAAGTTATTAATTGTTCTATTACTCACTGGAAAGTGCATATTACTGCTCTATTTACTTCATCCATGAGATACATGTCATTTAGTTAATTATATTCAATATGCTCAGTATGCTAATCTATCTACTTATTTATTTGTGATAATAATAAAGTTGTCATAGAGTTATATCTCTTATTGGGACTGTTGTCTCACCCCATTGGTTAAAAATCTTTTAGGTGGACATGCATGACAAGCTAAAGATTGGATGGTTGAGGATATAATATGAGGAGAAAACTACACCTAGTGGATCATGGTATATGGATAGTGTCTAGTAATAGAGTCATATGTGTCGTCCCTGTACACTCAGGTCCTTGGGGGTATTCTCGATGTGTTTTGTAGACATGATGGTCGACATGTGGTTTCTGGCTTGTGTGCCTTTGGTGGTATGTATCCGTGTTCAGGAAATCGGTCCGTGCGGCCGCATATGCGGCCACTTAAGCATTTCGGATAGGGGACCGCACCGCATATGTCAAAGCGGGCCAATAATCGGTCCAAGCCCGATTATGCGGCCGATTACCCGCTTATGCGGCAGCTTAATCACCGCTTTTCCAAACACACATACATGGACTTGAAGAAATGAATTTTATATGATATTTTTGTTGTTTCTAATTAAATATTTATATGATATTGCTGCTCCCTTTCTTCTAATCAATCATTCTATGTTGTCCTTGTATGTAATTGTTCAATGTGATATATAATTCTATATGACTGATATATAAATATACATAGATATATTAATTTATTAAAAAATCCAAAACCACATATACTCCCGCATATACTCTATTCAGTGCCCCGTATGCCCGTACACCGAATAGTGCTTTTCTGAACACTGGTATGTATATAATGTGGAACTATTATCTTATGTAACATGTTGATTGGAATATGTTGATGTAGCACCTTGTATATGTTATGAAATGCAAGTATTGGCTCTTGTGTAATAATTTTTAGCTTCTGGTGCTTGTTGCAAGTCGGTTTTAATTTCTAGTGATTTTTGGTAATCCCCTATTAATGATTGATCATGATTTAAGTTTTGAGTAATCTCACTTTGTATGACAAAGGGTGTCACACAGAGAAACCCTTGGCTCACTCTTTCTCTCTCTCTTCCATCCAAGTGTGGTGCGAGTACCTAAAAAATATGCAAATAACATCCATAAGTGCATTTTACAAAAATATTTATATTGGAGGAAATAACATGTAATCTGATAGGTATAGATGTGATTGAAGTGCAATATGACACAAGATGAAGCCCTAAAATAGGGTAGCATCACCACCCCAAAATTATAATTCTCCAACTCAATCTCTCTGTAATTTTTCCACAATTAAGAAATGACAAATGCAATGCAAAGGATGAATGTTGATTAAATGGGAACAATGATGACTAGGTAAATGCATTCCACCTCTCTCCTCTACTCTTTCACAAACCAATCATGAAAAGAGCATTGAGCACACAAACTTCAATATAGGGCATAGAAAACACAAGTTGTCCATATGGCTTTCATGTAGCACCGGGTAGATCATTTCATGATGGCTTTAATCAAAGATGACTAAGAGTGTTGTTTCACTTTCATGCATTCAACCTTATTCTTCAAACCACACCAAGTGACCCACGTGGCTTGTGGAAAAAGGGTGAAGTGAGCTAGGTTTGATTTTTCCTAGCTCAATGGGTGTGAAAATAGAAAAGATTTGTGGTAAGAGTTTGGAGTGTTATTACACTCATCTTTCTTTATTTAGATTCTCCTAAATAGGAGAATCTTTTATTTTCTTTTATTTTTATTTTTCTTTTATTTTTCTTTTCTTTGCCCTTGGTGTAGGTAGGGCATATGGTGGTGATAGTGAAGCAGATAGATATAGATATGGCCACCCAAACATTGGAGGTGTCCAAGGCTGGATATGTGCATTTTGGCATCTTTTCATGAGGAGAAGGGGTAAGAATATGATGAATGAAACGTCAGGTCAAAGTGGGGTCACTAGTGCGGTTCTAAACATATGAAATCCTGCATGAAAATTATTCCAATACTTCATCAAATAATATCACACCACATGAATGAACAACATGAAATTCATACTTCTATCATGTGATTCCATAGGCCCTAAGAATTCATAGCTTGCTCAAATCACAATTCAACCAAAACATTCACAAACATAAGAGATGCGATGCACATGTAAAAAGCCAAACATTGACACCATTTAGCAATAAACCATGAAAAGTCACTTGCATTTGCCAAAGGTCATCATTTTCAATCCAAAAGGTAGAGATTTGGTCAAAACATGTTTTTGGTACAAAAAGTTCTAAACTTGGGCAAAATGGTGCCAAATTGACTTCAATCACATCTAAGCCTTCATTATGGAACATAAAGAAGAAAACAAGCAAATCGTAGTTAAAACATGCAAAATCTACAAAAATCTACATGATATGCAATGCATGAAAAAAAGATTTTTTTTAATTACATAAACATTTTAAGAAAGTAAACTACATGGCATGCAAGTATGCAAAGTGAGTAAATCTAACCTAGATAGAAAAAGCAACAAAACAAAAGTAAGCGCCAGGTGAAATGCAAAAAGAGTGAAATGAGAAAGAGGGCATACCACCCTACCACCCCAAACTTTTGAATCATGTTGTCCTCAACATGACACTAAAGTATTAGAGTGATAGGATAGATGATAATTGGTGGTGGCTCAGGTGGTGTTCCTCCCTGTTGTGGAGGATTCCAGTAGTAGGTACCCCAGTAGTCCTCTTGTGGAGGCGGGTGGGAATCTTGATATGCAGATAGTGCACCCCCACCAATCTTCCCCTCATTGGGGGTTTCTCTGGGCCTGGCATGTTGGAATCGATACATGTGGCTGATTTGATAGTGCATCTGATGATGATCCAACCGCAATACATCATGTGTGCACTAAAATCTCTCATGTGCCCTTAAAATGCTATCATGTGTACTCTAAATACCCTCCAGTTGTGAATGTATAGTCAGCATGTCATATGTGTTCACTGAGGGTTGTTGTGATGCCTCCGCCTCCCATCTCCTGACCTTATATGTCTCTTTAGCCTCCGCCTCTCTCCTTTTCTCTACTGCCCATGACTCTCCAAGTCCCTCGAGTAGATCTCAAGGCTATTTCTATCACGTGTCCCTAGGATGCTCCTCTTCTCACTTCCTCAAGATATCCAAAAAGTCTAGAGATGGACCACACCCCTTTAGGAGAGGTGTAGCATGGTAGGGGAGCTCTAGTGAAACTCCTACATAAGGAGGGTTAACCTGGTAGAAGATCTTCTGGCCAATCACTAAAATCATGGATGAGAAAATATGGTAAGTCAGGCCACAATCTTCCCTCCTTCTACCTTGGTATAACTAGATACATCATGATATAAGACCAGAGTAATTGAAGTCACCATCCCTCCCATAATATAAGGGTTTTTGCTCTTGGACAGGACTGTCTTCATGTGATCAATGATGAGCGATCCCAAATTTACATGCTTGCCTTGCACCATCCATCCCAACACAAAGAGGCCTTTCTTTGTACAGTTGCCTTGATTCTCATATCGGGAAAAAATGGTGTTTACCAAGACCTTCTGAATGTATCTCCACATGGGATTATGAATCAAACTTGTCTTTGATTTTCCCACTACAAAGTTACTTTTTCATGTATGCCTCTTCCACATAGTTGTGTAGTTCTAATTGGTATCTCTGCTTGTGCTCCCATAATCAAGTAGGGCTGCTACCTCAGGGTCGGGAGAAAAAATGTTGTTGAGAAAGGATCTAGTGATGAGGTAAGTTCCATTTCCATATGTGAGACTAATGGTGTCCTATGAGACTTCTTCTAAAGTGGTGAAGAACTACTCTATGAGCTCAATATAAGTCTCCTGGACTGTGGTCAGCACCTCAAACAACCCAACGGGTTCCAAGATATCTTGAAAAAAAAAATATGCCCAAGGTCTCCATCGTCCCCTAGCAAGCGTAGCGAGTGGCAATCACTCCGTGTTTCAGGCATTCTGGGTGCTTTACCTTCTTCGCCTTCCTGCTTCTCACTTCAAGAAATTCTTCTTGTTGTTCATCAGGTGCATTCTCTTGTGGAACATCGTGCAAAACCTCATCTTCACCATGTAGGAGTAGTTACCTTCATGCTCGAGGTTGAGGCTGAGGTTGTGGTTGTGGTTGTGGTTGCGGTGTTGTGGATGTCGAAGGATGTCTTACTGAAACTGGTGATCGAGCTGAGGAAATAGATGGCCGAGCTGATGAAGGCAGTGGTGGTGTTCCTCTATATGATGATGTAATTGTTCATTGTGGCTGTGGAGAAGCCTCCTCCACAATCGGATTTACCAACGCATTTAACTCCTCCACTGACAAACAAGTTCCATCAGAGCTGGAGGTGGACGTTGGCGGTGGAGGGGAAAGGGATGTCAACGGGGCTGAAATAGAGGCGTTCTTAGACTGATGGCCATAGGAAATTACCTCCTTGGTCTTGGATGCCACTTGCTTAGTGATCTTATTCATTTGGTGAAGAAAATTAGGATTTTAGTTTTTTTTTCGAAGAATTGGATTGTTGGCGGATTGAAGAAATGGGGGGATTGATGGTGAAAATGGGTGGAAATCATGGATGGAGGTAGTAAAAATGTCAGGGAACTGATTTGGGGTGGATTTGAGGTGATTTTGTGGATAATTGAAGGTTGTAGAGGGAGTTGTATTCGCCGCACGGGCGCCCCGACATGAAGAACGGGTGTGTTGTTTGTGGAGAAATAAAATGAACTGAGTTGGAAATCACGAGCTTAAGTTACTGAATCGGGCTGTAGCACGACCGTGCTATATGTCATGGCCATGTTGGCTCGCCAGTGGCATGGTTGTGGTGTACTCTACACGGCCATGTCTGCCCTGATCTCTACATGGCCATGCTGAGTTTGTTCTTCATTTCTTTGATTTTCTTTGATTTCCCTATTGTTTTGAGTGCACCGCCATGGGTATTCCATGGTACCATGACCGTGGTGAGTACTGTAGCAGGTGTTCCACACTTGAATTCCATCAAAACATAAAATATTTGATCAAAAATGAATTTTCATGAATCCTTTTTTGAAGATCACCTATTTTTCCTCATTTCACCATTATTTTCACCTACACATCTTACAACTAAACAAAAACTATTATAAACAAGTGTGTGTCTGTGTTTTCTTGGAAAAGTGTAAAAATAACCAAAAAGTATCAAAATTGAGAGGTTGGGTGAAAAATTCCCCAAACCTAGTTGGGTTGCCTCCCACAAGTGTTGAGTTTCATGCCTTCCGATGGGCTTCTTAGAGATTTTTGCATCATTCATCCATTTTGAATTCTCATATGCCCACTCATGCAATAAATGCACCTTTCACTTGCATTCACCCTAAGTTCCTCATCCCTTTGGTCACAAAAACTATCATCAATTCTCTCATCTGGATCTCCTTCTCTCAAATGACCAGTCAGACTCTTGAAGTGACCATGTCCAATATCCTCATCTCGTGTTCGCCAGGTTGGGGTCTTGTACATGTTGATCTTTATCTTCATGTCCATAAATGAGATTGTCATTGTGCCACTACTTACATGTATCTCGGTGTTAGTTGTAGCTAGGAATGGCCTTCCCAAGATGATGGGAATCTTCCTATCCTCCAGCCCCATGTCAAGAATAGTGAAATCTTCCGAAAACATTGTGCCCCTTTCCTTGTCTATCATCACCAAAACATCATCCACTCTTCCTATAGGCACTTTGATTGAGCGATCTATCAATTGGAGAGTGTAATGAGCTAGTTTCATGTTGTCTAAGCCCAACTTCACAAAGACACTATATGGCATCAAATTCACACTATATCCCAAATCAAGTAGGGATTTGTCTATTTCATGTCCACCTATGTAGCTAGTTATGAGTGGGGCTCCTGGGTCTTTCCTCTTCACTGGAAGTGAGTGTTTGATGATAGAGCTCACTTGTTCAGTCAACTTGACCCTCTTTGGTATTATGCCCGTTGACCTTCTCTTCATAGTGCATAAGTTCTTGAAAAACTTGGTATAATATGGGATTTGCTTAATAGTATCCAACAATGGAATGTTCACCTTCACTTGGTGAAACACCTCTAGAATGTCAACATTGTGCTTTTGCCTCCATTTTACTTCTGGGAGCTAATCAAATGCTTCAGGGAATGGAATCTCAATTGCTTTTTCTTGACTCACATCAACATGATTTTCTTGTGGCATGCTATTAGATGGAACACTAGGGATGGTAGGACTTGCAAATGGAGTGTAAGGTGGAGCACATGGTATCACAAACTCAACATGTGGTGTCATGGAATCATCTTTACCAATCTCAATCATAGTAGTGCCACTTGGTTGCTTTGGCTTTGCTTTATGAACCTTTCATTGACTCACGGACTGCTCAAGATATTTCCCACTCCTTAGAACTATCACATCACTTTCTTGCTCATGGTGGAGAGGGGGAGCTAGTTATGGCTATGATGGAGGTGGAGGTGATACTTTGTTTTGAAATTGGGATGGAGGAGGAAACTAAGGTTGGAAGGTGAATTGGTAGGAAATTTGTGGTGTTGGAGGGGGAGTAGGTCTATAAGGCTTTGAATGGCCTTAGATGTGGTATATGGGTTGCACTTGCATTGGAGGTGGACTATAGAGAACTTGAGTAGAATGCATGGGTCCACTTCCTTCGTTGAAACTCATTATGGGTTTTGAATACAATTTCTCCTCTTGGAGAGCAAGTATGGAAGATAGATGCTCTATCTTTTCCTCAAGCCTTGTAACATTCTTATGGACATCATCAAATATTTTCAACCTAGAGAGAACCTATTCCTCAAACCTTGAGCTATATCTTGGGCTTTGTTGTTACGAGTAGCTATAGGAGTGAGGTGCCTTCTTTTCTTCATCAAAGGATCTGACATAATTCACAGAATGTCAAGGAACATTTGTCACTTGGTTTTTCATGAAGCTAACCATGTCACCAAGGATCTTCATCACTTGTGGGCTTGAATCACTATGAACTGGAGGTGTCACACCAAAGGGGCAGTCACTGTCATTCATCATGCTCAAAGTTTAGATTCTTGAAATTTCTGTCAGCTTCTCAAACAATGGCCATGTCTCCTTGGGTGGCCAAGCCATAAAATATCCTCCACAAGAAGAGTCTACTATACTTGACCCGTTGGACATAAATCAGAGTAAAAGGACTGAACTAGCTGCCACAAAGGGATCTCATGGTGCGGGAATTCTCTCAACATATTCCTAAATCTCTCCCAAGCATTGTGAAACTACTTGTCACCCATCTGATTGAAACTTACTATGGCACACTACATTTGTGTCAAACTTGATATAGAGTAGAATTTCCTTAAGAAGACATTCTTAATCTCTTCCCAATTCATGATGTCCTTTCTTGAATCATATCCATCTTTGCCTTTATCTTTGAGGGAGAATGAGAATAAGGTCAATCTAATTGTGCCATCACTGGTTGTCGGTGTCCTGAAGGTGGAACATACTTCAAGAAATGAGTCCAAGTGATTGTAGGGGTTCTCACTCTCTGAGTCATAGAAGGTGGGCAGGAGCCTAAGAAGACCTGGAGGGATAGAGAATTGCTCCCCTGACATTTGATCAACTGTACTAGCAATTGGCGATTTGTAGTTTCTAGGCATAAAGTACTCTTGAAGTGGCTTGTGAGGTGCATTTTGGACTTCCATCTTGTCTTCCATGTGTGGCTTGTCACATGCACAAGGCACAATTAAACAAAAGAAAACAAGTTGGAAAACCAATATGTAAAAAAATGCAAACAATAAAGAATAAATCATAGAAATGATAAAGGTAGTAAAAAAAATCAAAGCAAAACTAACTAGCTAGGCTGAGCGCCTTTCTCCCCGACAACCCCTCCAGAAAGATTGGTGCGTCCCGCCAGAGGTGCACACACTAATCAACTAGATTTGACTAGATGCGTCCCACGAGATCGAAACACACTTGAAATATCCTTCAAAATTTATAAAGGGCCTACATGAACACACTCGCATAAACTATCACACTACAGTCGCAAGTGCATGGGGTCGTGTCGCAGTATAGGCAGGCACAAGTATAGGAGTGATCCACAGGGAGAAAAGAGTACACTAGAACTAGGATAGTTTTTGGGCTAGGTTCCTACTATAGAGTCTAGGGTTGAAGGGTTTGATGGTTGTTTTGATTGATTACACTAAAGGTTGAGCAAACAAGCAATTAAAGGAGAGAAAACAAGATCAAAACCTAAGTTAACTCTAGATAGTTAATTCTAATGAACAAGAAAAGACAAGGAGAGAAAGGAAAAGGGCAAGCTATACTAAAGCAGACAAGAAGAGGTCTACACTACACTAAGCTAGAAAAAAAGCAAAAGAGCAATTAAAGACCTAAATAGCAACAACAAAGAAAGAACAAGGCAAGAAGCTAACTAAGTAAGTAAAGAGATAACTAAGCTAACACTAGCTAAGCAAGAAGGCAATTAAGGTTTTAATGCAATAAAGGGAAATGTGGGTTGTTTGGGGGATGCACTTATCAATTAGGTTTAGGGTGATGACATGTGAACATTATGCTTTCATTTACATTACCAATCCAAACAACAAACTAGAGACTAATGAATTACCCTAGACTACTAAGCGGCCATGGATAACATAGGTTGTGTATAGGGGAACTAGTCCCTAACACCTCCTACTTCCCTTACGAGGCTCAATTAGGTTAGGGTTTAGGTGTAATTCAATTAGAGTCTAAACAAGCCTAGGTTTCTAGGTTAGAGGAGCTTAGGGTGCTTAGGGGTTGAGGGTAGTAATGGGAGTGGAATTGAGGTTTTAGGCCTCACATCACCCACATTCTAGCCTTGAGAAAGCTCCATGCTAAGCATACTAAATTCGTCTAAACTATCTACTTAGATCTCTCAAACTAGGGATAGGGGAATTGATTAGCATGTAGGAGGATGGGTAGCTAGCTGGGTATCCATGAATTGGACCTAGGAGCAAATCCCAAAATTCACACATATAAGCAATTTCCCTAGATTCCTAGATGATTTCAAGCACAAACCAACAAGAAGTTTATGGAGAATGAGATACAAATAGAACACAATAATTAGAAAATGGAATCATAATGTTTACATATCATTTTCCCCCAACATGGTATCAAAGTAACATTTTAAGCCCCAAACATCCCACCAAAGGGGCCTAGCTACTCATAGAAAAGCAAAATAAAAAAAGAGAAGAGAAAGAGGGAGAAGTAGCCATGGAGCTTAGTATAGATGGAGTGATATTCCTCTCCAGCTGCTACAAGGTCATCCTTCTCCTTCCTCTAAGGTGCAAGGGCATATAATAATGGTAGAATATGGTCAAAACACTAGGAAACTAGGGTTTTGGTGGTGGAAATAGAGAAATGGAGTGAAAATGAGGTGAAGTGAAGGAATGGATGGAATGTGAAAATGGGGAGCTAGGAGGGGTAGAAGGTAGCTAACCTCATAACCCAGACACCACCTATGTATATATAGGTGGTGGACAAGCACTAGGTCAAGTGACGAGTAAAATAGGAAAAGCAGTGGCAGACTTGTATGTAGTATGACCTGCTGGGTAGGGATGAGAATGGTCGTGGTGGAGTGGAACGACCGTGGTGAGAAAATGGAAAAAGTCACAATAACATGTTGGATTTTGAACTGAAGGTAGCACGGCCGTAGTAGTCACAATGGTCATGGTGGTCACCACGACTGTAGCGGTTTGGGGAAGCACTGGCTATTCTGAGTGCGACGGTCATTCTGACTGAGCTGCAATACGACCGTTTAACGTGGCATGGCCGTTCTGGGTGAATGTGGCATAGCCATTCTTTGTGGAATTGTTGTTCTGCTGAATTTGTTCTTCATTGTCTTGTTTGTGACTTGAGCTTGGGTCATCTCAGTCATTCTGAGGTACCACATCCGTGTTGGTCCTTGTATCAGCACTTTGAGTTGAATCTTTGTATTTCCTTGGACTTCTTTTCTCCATTTGAGTCTTGTCCACTAGGGGTAGGTTGAGGGAGCTTAAGACTTCACATTAGGCCACTCTAAGCATAAAAAACCCTTGGATCACTCTTTCACTCTCTCTCTCTCTCTTTCATTCAAACATGGTCCAAGTACTAGAAAAACATGCAAATAACATCCATAAGTGCATTTTACACAAATATATATGCATATTAGAGGAAATAACATGTAATCTATTAGATATAGATGTGATTGAAGCACAATATGACACAAGATGAAGTCCTAAAATAGGGCTGCATTAGGTTCTTAGTGGAGAATTAGCCATTTCTGTTGAGTTAATTTTAAGTGCAATGGCTAATTTAGTTGTTTCTAGAAATACGTCCATAACCCAGTTCGGTCGACAACTTTTTTGATCGGAAGTCTCTCGCTCGACAATTTCTACTACCGAGTGTGGTTCAAGTGTATAAATTAACATTTTAATGGGTAGCTATTATTTAAACTTCATTGCTTAATTGGTTTAACGGATTAATCCTGGTCAACAAAATATTTGACCGGATGTGTCTCGGTCCACAAACTACTCGATCGAGAATGACTCAGAGCAAGTGCATTACAAACATTTTTCTGGTATATTGAGTCATCAACCGAGGGATGTCTTAGTCGACAATTTTCTCGACTAAGGATTTCTTGGTTGACAATTTGCTCGACCAAAATATCCTTGTAATAGGTGTGAAATATTTTGGAAAACCTATCAAATGATTTTTTTAATAAAGGATAATGGATCTAGACTCTAAGGGGGATCCTAACTAAGGGATCTGGATGAATAGAGAAAATCTAAGGCTTGATTTGACATGACTTCTAGGTACTTATATATTATACACTTATACAAGCTATTACAAGTTGTACGAACATGTAAACACAAGCATTTAAACATGTTAACTTCATCTATCCATTGAGTGTGATCTCCTTAGACCTTGAAACACTTAAGTAGCAAGTTAGATCCACCACAATGAAATGTTTTTCATCATCAAAATAGAGGGTAAGATAATGTCCAATTTAGCTAACATCCCTTCCCCAACCATGGGTGATAGATATTGATATGATCTTCCCTCACCAAGTGTTGCCTAGTATGGGGTCCCCGACTCCAACAAGTCATGAGGAAGGTGAAGCAAATGTTGATTCATGCTGATGAACTCTAGTGCTAGAGTCTAGATGTAAGGGAGTGAAATCACCCCTTTACTATACATTTGAAGAATTGAAGTTCATTCCAAACATTCTCAGAGGTATGATGGAATGGGCATAAATTTTCCAAATTTATTAAACATTGGTATACAAAAGACCATTAGAAAGCAGCAGAATAAAAAAAATAACTGACTATATTCAATTTTTGATAAAAGGTTTACAAAAATACATCAAAATCTCCCATTAGGGTTTACATCAAGACACACAATCAAGATCTAGATAGAGGGAAGTCTAGACTACTACAATCTTGTCTCCAAGCAAAATAGAAAAATCTCCATCAGCTGAGTCCAAGCCAAAATCTAAGATCTTCCTTGTCTTATCCATCACCTTGTTCAACACCTGGGTGGTTGGGAAGGCACACAACAAAAAGGGAAAGGGAAGAAAAGTATGTGTCACAAAACTAGTCTAGGATAACAAGATAAGTAAAGCAAATAAGAACAGGCTAGGGATCATCATAAGATGAAGATACAAGAGTATGAGGCTATATTCAAAAGAAACTTACCATTAACAATTATATTAAAAAGGATTTGCATGTAAGATAATTATGTCTACTTAACTAAGTAGGGTTGAGGCACCTACCAGACCTCTAACCTTAGGTGAGGGGAGAATAAGACATTCCCAGTCACCTACAATATTATGGGGAGAATAAGACATTCCCCAGGGAAATTATTTACATGCCCTCTGTGGGTGGTTGTACATAAGTACCGCTACTTTAAATTAAATAGAACATAAATCCACATGCTAGAAAAAATAGTCATGGCAAGAATAATCATATGAATCAATAAGTATGGCAATGGGGTACCAAGACCCAAGAATAATGTTCCAAAACTGATTTATGAGGCCAGTATAACAAAATATTCAAGAGTATATGAAATAAGGTTTAATAAAGCCTCATTATAGAAAAATAGGTTAAGGCACAATTATTCCCAACTTAAGGTGTAAATGCACATACATAAATAGGGATTGTACATACATAAATAGGGATTGCACATACATAAATAGTGATTGGATTGCACATACCTCTCTTACTGATATCAATTACTTACTTTCACCACTTTAATTGAGTCCAAATTCCACTTTGCCTATTTTGAATGTATTAACATGTATTAGAGTACATAGTGCACATTAACGTATAGAAACCCTAATTTCGGAACTTTTTAGCAAAACTTAGATTTTGATTTTTAAAATATCACCAATGAACTTATTAGGTTCTCTTGATGAAGAAAACATATTTTTATGTTAATTTTGGAGTTATGATGATTGAGATGTAATTTTTCTGGATTTTATGCATTAAATTCATTTTACAAAAATCACCCTTCGTCAAACCATAAAATTAGACCTTGAAAATATTTTTATTAGATAGATATCAATTTTACAATTCCAAAACATATTTATTTGTCAAATTTGGATAAGCGGTTTAGAAGATATGAATTTTTCAATACTGACCAATAGGAAATTGCCACATCATCAAACTGATCGAGATAATTAAAGAGAGAGGGAGAGGGAGAAAACACCATTTGACCCAAGATCAGGTTCGAAGTTGCATAGGTAACCAAACTAGATCTTCTAGAGAAAGTAAAACAGCAAGAAACCAAAACCCTAGAAGAACATGGTAAAAAGAGATGGAAATCATCGATTTTAAACATAAAAGCATGAGTTTTAAGCATGTACTAAGCAATATATGAGAAGGGGGTTAACAAAACTTGCCTATATGAAGGTAAGAAGGTACAAACAGAAAGGATCCTGAGATTAAAATGTTTTGTTCCTCCAAGCCAAACTCCTTTCTTGAGCAAAGATCACCTTCTCCACTTTAGAGGTGCAAACCCTAGCAAAAGAGCATGGAGATGAGATGTTTTAGGGTTCTAGGTGGCGTTTTACCATGGAAGGTCATGTTTATGACCTGGAAGAAGGTGGGAGGAATACTAACAGCATGAAAATAGGGAAGGAAAGGAGGATTTGAAAAACCACTAGAGGGGGGTGAATAGGGTTTTATAATAATTTAACAATTATTTTAACTCAAACAACCAACCACAAAAATATTGGACAAGGGGACAAGGATTTAGAGTGGTTCCAACCTTAGCAAATACTAAGGCAGTCAATCCACTACCCGGTTGCTTACCCAACCGGGATTTTGAAAGAATCAAATTTTATTACCTCGCAAGGACTTTACATAAAATTACAATTCTTTCACCAAACCCTTCAAACAGCCTTCACCTAGAAGTAGTTGCACCAACTTTGAAGCAGCCTTCTTGAAGTAACTTCAAGCTCCCCCTTGAAGTAGCCTTCCTCTTGAAGTAGCTTCCTGTTGCAACAACCTTCTTGAAGTAGTCCAAAGTCCACCTTCTCCACCGAGAAGAACCTTCTCCAATCCGCAGCCTCCAACCATAGGAGTAGCAAGGAGAATACAAAAGATAACAAGGAACAAGAAGGAAAAACAGAAATTACAATACCACTTGTAGCACAAGGCTTGATTTCCTATATCAAGCGTTTTGATCTCCTAACCAATGTATATAGAAGTGTAATTGCAGTGGATAGGATATGCTAGCCTATAGGACACGAATTTAGAGCAAGGTGAAGAGTAGCCAATTGCAAGTATTGCTCAATTGCTCAAAACAGGTTGCTAATGCAAGTATATGCTCAAAGATTGCTCAAGTATGTAATCAAGTGTGTTTAGGTGTCCTAAGGCATGTCCTATTTATAGGAATGACCTACAAGTACTTAAGTACATTCTAGACACTTCTAGGGGTTTCTAAGTGCTTAACTAGCCGTTAGGTATAAGTTGGTTGGATTAACAACGGCTAGTTAATTGATTCTGCAGTTGCTGTCAGAGTCCATCTCGGTCGAGAAATTGTCGACCGGGATAAATTCTCAGTCGAAGTTTTTTCGACCGACAGGCTCTCTAGATCAAGTATTTGCAACGATCATCTCCAACTGCCAACCACCTTGTCAGTTGTGTCTAACGGCTACCTGGGTCTTTCTTGGTCAAGAAGTTTTTCGACCGAGATTGACCCTGTTTCAATGTTTCAATTAAAGTGCTAAGTGTGCATGTGAGTGTGCATATGTGACATTATTGAAGGGGATGATCTATCTAAGTGTAGTGATTGGCTAGGGAAGATCTAACGCTTTATTTACATGAAGTCTAAGTACTTGTACATTATATATTTGTACAAGTTTACAATTGATTACATTTCATGAAATTTATAAGCATTCAAGCATATAGATTCCCTAGTGCTTTGTCATCCACCTCATTCCTGCAACACTCAAGTAGCACGTTAGATCAACAAGAATGAAATGTTTGTCATTATCAAAACAAGGGTTTTACTGATGTCCATTTTAGCCAACAATCTCCCCCTTTTTGAAGATGACAAACATTTCCAAAATATAAATTAAGGAAATATAAAACATGTGAGTTTCATACCTGAAGATTACCTTTGTAGCAATTTTGTTGTGAAAGTGAGTGTTGGCTGAGGTGTGCCGAGGTGTTATGAAACTTATTGTAAAATTTTATGTTTTTGTGATTTTATATTCTTTCTCCCCCTTTGTCATTTCAAAAATATATCCAAGATAAATATTGGTGTGTCAATTATAATTAAGAATCCTTATGCATTTCTCCCCCTTAAATAGATATCCCAATTATAATTAAGGAATTAATGTAGTCCAATAGATGGTCAATTTAGCCATAAATTTCATGTATTTGCAAAGATTCCTTTGTGATTCATTGCATATATATTACTCCCCTTACTTTGTGTGCTCTACAATAACAGTCTTATATACGATGTTCAAGTGATGCCATAGACGGAACAACAGCTTAACATTTTACAAAATGACTCATATGCTTTGAAAGATATCCATTATAATCATGCAAAGATAACCAATTTCATTGCAAAAAGAACAAAGTTATTACAATCATGGAAAGATAACCATTTCATGACAACTGTTACAAAGGACACTCATGATTTCACTGAAAAGACCTAAGTATTACATCGATATCTGGGTCTTTTCCAAGAAATGACTCAGCT
The DNA here is from genome assembly GCA_963693085.1 of Alisma plantago-aquatica. Classification (NCBI taxonomy): domain Eukaryota; kingdom Viridiplantae; phylum Streptophyta; class Magnoliopsida; order Alismatales; family Alismataceae; genus Alisma; species Alisma plantago-aquatica. The sequence goes on from OY856410.1 coordinate 1,044,274,798, forward strand.
CCATAATACTTGACTAAAGTTTGCCACTCCAAAGCACCTGTCTTGGTTAATGCATATGCTTCCAAGAAGGTGGGAACACGATCAAAGCGGAAATGAGCAGCAATGTCTTGTAGTTGCAGGTGAGAAAACTGAGTGTGTGTGAGATCAGGAGATGGTGGAGGTGGAGTTTGGTAGTAGTTGTAGGAAGGGTTATATGGGTTGATCATGCCAGGATTTAGAGAATAAGGATATTCATCTGGTTGATTTGGAAAGAGGACTTGCATCCTTTGGTTTAAGTAGGTCATGGCATGGTGACTATAATCTAATTGCTTACTTAGATGATATTGTGATCCAGCAATGTAGGTTAGAGTTTTTTGGATGGGATCATGGGGTAGGTTAGTAGGGGGAGGTGGTGGTGGTATGTCTTGAGTAGATGTCTCACCTTTCGTCCTAGACCTCTTGTGACCAAAATCAATTCCCATCTTTTCTACTGTGTTTTTGCTTATTTTTTGTGGTTTTCTCTCCCATGTGTATCCTAGATCCTCAATTTGTTTCTTAAGAAAGTGTTGAGTGATTTGGCATACAAAATCAGCATAAGGGGGATTTCCAGAAAACTCAAGCATATTCTTAATGATGATGCGGATAAAATTTATGGGAATGCGTTTGATAATGGCATAAATTAGATACATGCGAAAGGTAGGGACTTCAGACTTGTTTGCTCTAGGATGTATATTTGTGGAAACAATAAGGTTGATAATCCTAGTTGCAGGTTTGAGGTTAATGGCATAGTAGGTACCCCTATCTTCGTGACAAGTTGTATTAGATTGAAAAATGGTTCGTTTAATGTCACTAAGACTGACGGTATTGTCATCTTGGGAAAATGTATTGAGTGGATTTCCAGTGGTAAGGTCAAGAGCGTCTTGGTATTCTTCTAAGTCTATGTTGAGCATGTCAAGAATATCCTCCTCAGTAAATCGAAAGCTATGCCCATTGACCATAGAGTAGAAGGAGTCATTTTCATTTTCGGAATGGGGGATTAAGTTTGCATAGAACTCATTTACCACTTTGGAAGAGTAGGAGGGGAAGGAAGGGTTCAGAAAATCTTTCAAATTTTGCACCTCGAAGAGATCCTCCAGGTCGACGATGCTGTGGAAGTCCATGACGTCAACCGGCCATCGTGGAAGAGGAGTTTTAGAGGAGAGCCTGAGGTAGCGATCACCAGCAGCTGCGTCGATGAAGGGGATGTCGTTGATGATCGTCAATGGTGGGGAAGCCGCCCTTCCTTTCCTGCCAACAACTTTCTTCTTTCTACGTGTAGATGATGAAGCCATTTCTTTGCTTTAAGGTGGAGAAGAAGCAAGAAAGTCTTGGAGATGGAGAAGCTAAAGAGTTGCACAAAAATGCACTAGAAAGAAGCTAAGGAAGTAAGAATGTGAAGGTGTGATACAATGACCCATTTTTGTTCCTTTTTATAGCAATCCAGTAACCTGGTCGGTCGACAAATTGTCGACCGACGACCGGCAACGGTCATATCCTAGACGCGCCTCTCGGTCACCCAACGGTCGACCCCCAACGGTCATATTCAAACGGTCAGATTCCAACGGTCGTATTCCAATGGTCAATTCTCGATCGAGCAATTTGTCGACCGACATTGGCTCGGTCGAACAATTGTCGACCGGAAGTGTGTCTGAGTTTTGCCTGTGTAGTTCTTTCTTGAGGTCTGTCGGTCAAAAAGAGATAGCTGACCGATATGTTTTCGGTCGAGCAATTCGTCGACCGAGAAACTTTCTGTTAATGAAATTTTAAGCTGCTTTTTGATGCAAATAATAGACTGAATTTGTAGAGCATATCTATATTTTCTAAGGGAGTAATATTGTGATTATTATTACCAATATTTGGATAATTTTTTGTGATCATGATTTTAATTTGTCTTTTGATTACAATTTTTTATAGAGAATGATTATCCAAGTAAGTATTGTGTCAAGCTTATTTTAGGTCGACCTTGACTACGACCATAGCGCCCCTTGGTCAAATTTAATTTCAACCAAGAGGCAAATTCTGCAGATTCATTTGTGAAATATAATTTCTGCAGATAGCTTGATTAAATAAATATCAATTTGAAGCACATTAAGTGATATCCTTGACAGCAAGATTGATATCTTAAAGTCATGATTGTGCTGTAGATTTCTAGATAAAACATTATGTTTTTGTTCTAAGATACACTATTTGGCTTGTCATAGCACCATCATTATTTTATTACAAGCTATGCCCATAATAATCATTATCTATTATGTCAAGATGCTTTTAATGTTAATGGCATTTTCAATGATGATCAAGAATAATACCCATTTATGGTTTGTATATATGAATCAAATATTATTTTAGAAAAACCAATGAAACACAGTGATCATGGCACATAAATTATGATAGAACAGTAATTTCCTTGAATAAATCAACATGGTTTATAGTTTTCAGTTTTAAGCCAAGCTAAGTAGAGGATAAACAAAAATAATCTCATTCATGATTCATGAATTTTCAAATTTAAGACAAACCATGTAAATGATCATGCTTAATAAACTTTTTCAATCAATGAATAAGGTTTGTTCAAAATTAGTCTTCATATAGCACTTTTGTAATATATTTAAGGATTTCATATTCATAATGTTATACCTTAATTCATAATGCAAAAAGATCAATATGTCTTGTTTCAAAGATGGTCTCCAAGATTCATTCTTTGATCAATCATCAACAACAAATTGATAGCAAGATGAATTAAGTTAAAAATAGGTTCAGATTTATTGCAAACTTGAAAACAGGAACCTGCTCGGTCGACCATTTCTCGACCGATACTATTCTCGGTCGAACAGTTTCTCGACCGAAAGAGTTTCTGTATTGTTTCAGTAATTGTTTCTAAGTAAATCATGAATATGAAAGTTTAAAGCTCGATTTAGTTGAGATATTTAAATATCAAATCATCATTTAGGTTAAATCTCAACTAATTATATACATTTTGAGAATCCAAACTAAAGCAAGTAGTTTAAGATGTATATTTTGGAAATTTTAATTTCTTGGATTAACTTGGTGTCCTATTATGTTAAGTTGAGATAGACATAGAGATATACAACTTTAGAGTCTTTGGTCATATCTCAACTTACTTTTATCCATTTAGTTTGGGGGTTTTGGAACCCATACTAACTCAACATCCTTTTTCTTGTAGGGACAAGAGAAAGAGTAATGTCCAAGACGTAAACAATAATGACAACATATCAAATCAACCTCATATCTCTTTCTATGATTTTGTTCTAGGTTGTTTTTGGGTACATATATATGTTTGCCTTTAGGTACATAGATTGATTTTCTAGTGCTTGTATCTTTCTCCAACTAGGTTTTTGATAAGATTTTCCTTTAGGATTATAACCTAGTCCTCTGCTTCCAATTTGATGATAAGAATTATTTAAGATCTTGTCAAGGGTATCATTGTTATTCAAACTACTAATCTTTTGTTGCAACTTGACAATCTCATCCATTCTCTTCTTGATATCTAGCTTTGCTTGATCTAGGTTATATGATAAAGAATCTCTTTCTTTCACAATAATATCATAATCTAGATGTGTACATAGAACAGGTTGTTTTTGAAGATCATTTACTTGAGTTTGCAAATTTATCTTTTCTAGAGAAAGAAGATTGCAATTTGCTTCTACAGATTTTAGCTTAATATCATGATCTTCAATAACCTTTTTGAGATCTTCATTTTCATATGTAAGAGCAAGAAGCTTAGCATGTAACTCATCATTCGCTTTATTAGATTTCTTTAATTTCTTCTTGCACTCAATATATTTATTATGTGTCTCTTCAAGACTAGCAATCAGCTCTTCTTTAGATAAATCAAAAAGACTTACCTCTTCTTCATCTTCTTCTTCACTTATAGTAGCAATTAGACATTCTTTATGCACTTCTTCCTTCTTTGACTTCCATGGACAGCTAGGTATTGTATGGCTTGTTCCTAAGCACCAATTACAACTTGTTGAAGATTTGTCCATGCTTTGCCTTTGCTTGCGGTTGTAGACACTATCACCCTTCATTCTTCAAGACTCGATTAGAGATCCTTGAAGCCCGCTCTGATACCAATTGAAAAACCACTAGAGGGGGGGTGAATAGGGTTTTATAATAATTTAACAATTATTTTAACTCAAACAACCAACCACAAAAATATTGGACAAGGGGACAAGGATTTAGAGTGGTTCCAACCTTAGAAAATACTAAGGCAGTCAATCCACTACCCAGTTGCTTACCCAACCGGGATTTTGAAAGAATCAAATTTTATTACCTCGCAAGGACTTTACATAAAATTACAATTCTTTCACCAAACCCTTCGAACAGCCTTCACCTAGAAGTAGTTGCACCAACTTTGAAGCAGCCTTCTTGAAGTAACTTCAAGCTCCCCCTTGAAGTAGCCTTCCTCTTGAAGTAGCTTCCCGTTGCAACAACCTTCTTGAAGTAGTCCGAAGTCCACCTTCTCCACCGAGAAGAACCTTCTCCAATCCATAGCCTCCAACCCTAGGAGTAGCAAGGAGAATACAAAAGATAACAAGGAACAAGAAGGAAAAACAGAAATTACAATACCACTTGTAACACAAGGCTTGATTTCCTATATCAAGTGTTTTGATCTCCTAACCAATGTATATAGAAGTGTAATTGCAGTGGATAGGAGATGCTAGCCTATAGGACACGAATTTAGAGCAAGGTGAAGAGTAGCCAATTGCAAGTATTGCTCAATTTCTCAAAACAGGTTGCTAATGCAAGTGTATGCTCAAAGATTGCTCAATTATGTAATCAAGTGTGTTTAGGTGTCCTAAGGCATGTCCTATTTATAGGAATGACCTACAAGTACTTAAGGACGTTCTAGACACTTTCTAGGGGTTTCTAAGTGCTTAACTAGCCGTTAGGTATAAGTTGGTTGGATTAACAACGGCTAGTTAATTGATTCTGCAGTTGCTGTCAAAGTCCATCTCGGTCGAGAAATTGTCGACCGGGATAACTTCTCGGTCGAAGTTTTGTCGACCGACAGGCTCTCTGGATCAAGTATTTGCAACGATCATCTCCAACTGCCAACCACCTTGTCAGCTGTGTCTAACGGCTACCTGGATCTTTCTCGGTCGAGAAGTTTGTCGACCGAGAGTGTCTCGGTCGAGGATTTTGTCGACCGAGATTGATCGTGTTTCAATGTTTCAATTAAAGTGCTAAGTGTGTATGTGAGTGTGCATATGTGACATTATTGAAGGGGATGATCTATCTAAGTGTAGTGATTGGCTAGGGAAGATCTAACGCTTGATTTACATGAAGTCTAAGTACTTGTACATTATATATTTGTACAAGTTTACAATTGATTACATTTCATGAAATTTATAAGCATTCAAGCATATAGATTCCCTAGTGCTTTGTCATCCACCTCATTCCTGCAACACTCAAGTAGCATGTTAGATCAACAAGAATGAAATGTTTGTCATTATCAAAACAAGGGTTTTACTGATGTCCATTTTAGCCAACAGGATTATTACTAGTTTTGGTCAAAATCACCAAGGACGAGCTTAAGAAATCTTAAATAGAGAAATTTGTAACCCTAGGAGCCTTCTTCACCAAGGTAGGCACCTTCTTTTACCTTGGGATAGCAACTTCGTGGCCAAACATAGAAGGGATGATGCTCTAACCTGTGGGAAATAGAAGGAGAGGATTTCTTCATATATTGGGAGGTGGGAAGGGGTAGGCATGTCTTTATAAAGAAGGGGGCAAGCATGAGGTGTCTATGTGACTTTCCATGTGTTCTTAGGCCAAGGCTTCATGGCCATGCAAGAGGACATCTCATGGACTCTTCTTGCATATCAAAGGTCGGTCCTAAGAGCCCCTAGAGCCTTCTAGGCCATCCCCACCATCCTTCAAACAAATAAATAACCCCATTGGTTGATAGCTTTTAAAGATTAGCACATTTATAAAGAGGGTAATCCCTATAATGCCCTTGGAAAGTAACACCTTCAAACCAAGGTGCAACCAGGTGCCCCATGGTTCAAAATATCGTGAATGGTAAGGGAATATCTAAGGATTAAAATTTAGGTGATAATTTGCAAAGAAAACCTCCCAATTGGGTAAATTGCATAAAATTCCAAAATGTACCTAAAATTGCATAACTTGCATAAACAACATCCAAATCGAACCAAATTTGAAACTTTGGCGCATTTTATGTTTTCAAATCATATCAAAAAGTTTGATTAATGTTTAGAGCACTTAATTATCGTAATTAATCTTTCACTGAGGTATTTGTGCATAAACCCTTATATTGGTACAATTAGTGAATAAATGTTCACTAAACCACTATAAATTCCACTAGTTAAATAGAAAGGCCAATAAGGATAGAAATGAAAGGAAAAGATGGGAAAGAGGGTCAAAAGACAAAATTATAGAATTTGGTATGTTATACTAGATCTTCATTCTAGTCCCTACCTATTCTAATCTTCATTCTGGAGAAGTGTCTTTGAGGTTTTTTTACTATTATGCCCTTTTTCTGACATTTTGATCTATTAGGCAATAAGGGTTATTTTCATCCTTTCATCCCCTAGTTTTCTCAAATCACATTGTTCTCTGTTGTGTGTAACTCTCCAGTCTTTCTTCAGGCTCGATCCACTTGGTCGATATTGATTGGGCCAACTCAACAAGACTACCAATTGTGGAATTTTTCTAATTTCCTAATTGGTCACAAATTCTAAAATTCATAACTTATTATTTATAAATCATAAAAATAAAACAAGATACGTTTTGGAATCAAAAAATTGGTATCTATGCAATGATATTATTTCCATCACCTAAATTTAATTTAATAAATATGTAGTTTTTCAAGGGTTTTCTTAATTGTTGAGAATTTTTGAAATTCATTACTAATAGTTTATATGTTAGAAAAATAAACTAAAACATGATATGAACTCAGAAAAATATAATCTATGAGATCATATAGTTTTTATAACCTGATCCATTAATAATAAAAATACTATTATTAGGATTTATACAATTAATGTAAACCTAACCTCAATTCTACAATATGTTTAATAGGTGTTGTGGAGACCTAGGATTGACTTTGGAGTTATGTAGACTCTTCTAACGTATTTTGCATCCCTATTTATCATATTGAGAAAATCACCTATATCTATTTCTCTCTCTTGCTCCTTTAAGACTTACTACCCTTTTCACATTTTCTCTCTCTCTTCAGAGAGGTTGACTTATTTGAGAAATTATGCATTGATATGGATCTTTTGATCATCTTACTTCATTGGAGTTCTTATTGGACTTTTATTTGTATCTTTTTCATCTTATTCTATGTTGAAACCCTAATTTCTCAAGTTGTGAACTTTTATGATCTTTGATGTATCTTAATTGTAGAAATTGTTACATACTTATTTATGGGTCCTATGACCCCATATGAAAATTTTTGGATGTTATCATCCTATTATTTATTATTGACTGAAGTTATTCTTGCCTATATGTTGTGCATGGCTTAGACTAATTTGATTTCTTGTATTAGTACATGAGTACAACCATACATAGGGCACACTTTTTCCACATAGGGTGTTCTTTTTCACTCATGATATATAGGGAATGCTTATTCTGCCTAGGGTGCGCTTTTTTTGCCCACTTTTAGGATGAGATCCTATGGTGTCCCAACCCTGCTTGAAATAACCTTATTCTATGTCATTTACATGAACTATTTTTGAAATATGATATTATTGTTGTGAAATTATTTTAGGGTAAGAAACCTCTTATTATTTATAATCTTTTTGCAATTCATACTATTTTTATATCCACTTGGATAGTATTTTTCCTCATGAGAAGTTTTATTATATTTGATGTCTTTTTTCTTAATTTTTCTCAATCCCCAATTAATATGCTCATACCGGATTTCATGTTGAAAACATCTACTTTGTCTTCTCTTGTGGGGTATGCTTCCAACCCCAGGTGTAGGACATGGAGGACTTGACATGAAGACATGGACCTTGCTTTATGGAACTAATTATTGGGAGATAGACTTGAGATAGTTTGGATATCCCTCTACTTAGATCTTGATGTTGTCAATTTCATGTAAAATTGAATATAGTCAAAAAATATTATTCCACTAATATAGTTTTGTCTTCTGAATAACACTATTTGAGATATGAAAAATTTACACCAATTCCAACATACATTTTTAGTATGTTTGGATTAGATGGGATCATTCCTCAAATTAAGTAGGGAGTGGATTCCCACTTGGATCCCACTCCTTACAACATCCTTGGTATTAATAAAAATGTATTAGTAACATTGGGTACTCAGATCGCATAATATGTCTGAATACACATCCATCGGAACCATTCACCTAATCCTAGATTGATTTGAAAATCAATTCAGAAAATATGTAATATGTCTCACTATGTTCACCAATACACATATAATGACGTAAATGTGGTGTATAAAGATTGGGTGTGTATAAACATGCATAAATGTTTGAGATGGTATCTAATATGTTTAATATGGGTAATCCGATAACAATTTTACTTTTGTAAATGTAAATCAGTAATGTGCCATTATTTAAATTAATATTTACATTAATGGACTTATTCAGTAATTGCTTAAAATAACTTAGATTGTGTAAGATAATATCATGAAACTCACTTCGTAGTAAGATAGCGACTCTAAACCCTAAATATTGAGGATGATGGTAATATAGAATAATAAATATTAAGATAATTGACTTAAATACTAATTGTACTAAAACTCATACAAGATAATCTTAAAAACTAAATCTAAACCCAAAATCAAGTTCTTTGGATCCTAGTTAATCTATATGCAAAGTTTCAACTTAATCAGATAATGGTTGATATCCTAATTATAAATAGTATGCATTTATTATCAAAATCAGACTTTGGTTACTTTGATTTAGATTGAAATTATCGGTCACACATTAATTTGTTGGTTTCACATAAATTTAGGGTTGCCACACTGGTTGGCATGCCTCCTTGATTTTGGACTCTATAACAGTCATCAGATTTGTGTCTTGCGACTCTCCTCTTTTCTCCTGCCTTGAGTCTTTACCTATTCAGACTCTACACACCCGCACTGGCTGCTTCTTCTTCCCCCGATCTCTCTCTCACCTCTCCCCTAAATCTTCCTCTCTCCATAATCTTCTTGCAATTTCAAATTTGGTGATCCTAGTTTTGATGGGATTCCATCGCCCTGAGTTCCTAATCAACAACAGTGTTATCCGGTCCCCTAGTTTTGACCTCCATTGGATTTCCTCACCCGGTCAAGACTCCAAGCCTTTTTATACTGCTATTATAACCCACACATCACCATCATGAGCCATTTTTGTCCACACATTGTGCCTAACTAGATCTCGCACACCCTTTCCAAACCTCACATGTTCGTGATGAGCTCTCGAGCATGTGATCCATCTAGGTGGCAACTCTCCAAGGTGGAGACCACTAATAGACTTTTGTCTAACTTTGATAGGGCTTGGTGGAGCATTTTTAGGTGTCAATTACATATGCTAAGGTGTGATTCATCTTTCCCCCTTTACTAGCTCATTCGTCTGCTATGCAGATCCTTTTTATAATTCATTGTTTCAAATGATTTATTCTCTCAATTTCATTTTGGTTTCCTTCATGTGAAAGATCCAAAATATAATTCTTGGTTGCTATATTTCATCTTCTATAAGGGCCACAAGGCCTTCCACCTAGCCTTTCATGGAGATGCATGTTACGTGAGGTTTGGATCACCTCATGACCCTCTCTAGGGATCGGCGAGCCCGACAAGGTATGGAGAAGCAGAGGGTGGTCTCCTTGGACTCTTCCATGAGCTAACGATCGGGTTGTAAATTATGCCTTTGATCTCTTAAAGCTCTTTGTTTCTCACAGGTGGTTGAGTGCTGAGAAAAAAGATGATTAACTGGTATTTTATGTTTCTATCCTCACATAGGTTGCATTGTTGTCACACAACCATGGGCATATTTGTCTTTCTGGCCTGTCGTGTTATCTAATATCCTGTGACATTTAAGTTGGTTAATGTTCTTAGATTTTCCTATGATGTATCAAAGTTTGATGCATGATTTTGGGGGCATTATAGGATTTTTGGTTTTAGAAAATCAATATACTGAGTTAACATAGATATTCACAATAATTTACTTATAAGTCGTAAAAGTAAAATAGCATATGTTTTGGAATAAAAAAAATAATACTTGCCCTTTGGATAGTTTTTGGGGCCTAGTTCTAATAAAGTAAACATGTGATTCTTATGGATTTTCTATAATTATCCTTAATTTGTAAAAATCATATCAAATGATTCAGAAGTCAAAAAGTAATAAAAAAATATTGAAATAGAAAAATCATAATATATCCAACTATTAGTTTTCATAGACTAAATTAGTAATTACAAAAAGGATCTTTTTGTAATTACTAATTTAGTCTATGAAAACTAATAGTTGGATATATCAAAAAGGATTTTTTTTAAAGCATCGTCTAATGATGTTCTGCTTCGCGATAGCTCTGTGGCGATAGCTCTGTGGCGGCGATAGATCTGCGGCGTTGCTCCCCTCCGCTTGATCGGGGGCGACAAGGCTGAGCCATGGCGGGGACAGACCAGGGTGGGGCGGGCTCCTCCGTCCCTCCTTCTACAATCGGTCCCCCTGGTTCTTCTCCTGGGTCGGAGGGTACCTCTTCCTCCGCTCAGGAGGGTTGGGAGGATCCACAAACAGACGTCATGAAGGGAAGATCATGGGCGGCGATAGCCAAACCAAATGGTCGTGCAGAGGTGCTTCAAACCGGTGTTCATGCCAGAGGACCCCAGAGATCCTTCTTTCAAGGAGGGCGACAGCAGGTCGTGGCTCAATTTCTCTGAACCTGTGGTGAAAGCAATGGACGAGTTTCATCAGCACTCAATCATTGTCCAAATCTTAGGCAAGGAGGCAGCCCTTCAACAGCTATACAGATGGATGATTAGAGCTTGGAGACCTAAAGGAGAACTACAACTTTCTCCTCTGGTGGGAGGGCTTTTTCTCGCCAGGTTCGCGTCAGCAGAAGACATGGGAGTCGCACTTGACCAGGGGCCATGGTTCTTTGATGAACACTTGGTCCTTGCTCAGAGGTGGACTCCTGAAGCCGATCTAAGACGAGCGTCCCTCACATCTGCCCCTGTCTGGATTACGCTCCCTGAAGTCAGCCAGCACTGGACTCACAGAGCCATCTCCATCATTGCTTGTGGGGTTGGTGAGCCCAAGGTGATCGACTTTTTGTATGAAGGAAAACTTGCTGGTGCTGCACACATATGTGTGGAAATGAAAGCGGACAAACCTCCTCTGAAGGAGGTCATGATTGAAATGCCAGACGGGAATGCCTTGACGATAAGGGTTCTGTATGAAGCCTTACCGGATAGATGTGAAGATTGTTTGGTTTTTGGTCATGCGACAGGTCGCTGTCCTGGCGAGAGGGTAACACACGCTGAACCTCACATGATGAAGGTCCCTGTTCAGAGAAACACTCAACTGACTAAGAGAAATGGAGGTAGGGGCCGTAGTTGGGGCCTGTCGAAGAGTAACAGAGCCAATTCCAGTAAAGCAACTATTGCCAACACTTCATCCTTTTTGAACAAGGAAGCTGGCACAACCCCCATAGAGATACCCGATAAGGAACGAAGTAATGAGACAGCCACGACCTCTGACAAAGGCAAGGGGAAAGCTGTAGTGGTTGTCGTTCAGGACACCACAGTTATTGAAGAGGGAGAAATTATGAGAGAGATACAAACATGTGGCCCCGGTCACAAAGTAAACAATGTAATTGTTATTCCATCTGCAGGAACGACCACTCACAAGGTTGCTGAAACACAGGTTATCCCTGTGGTGAACCAGTTCGCTTCCCTAGAACATGAAGATGAAGGAGACACCCCGGTTGATGAAGGGGATATCCGTAGCCGAAGCCCAATACATACTAGAAGTGTTGCTAACAAAAGCAAGGGCCGTCCCAAATCCAAGAATGGAGGAGGGCCATCAAACACCAGTTAATTAAATGTCAATAATGGCGTGGAATGTCCGGGGGGGCTTCTATACCGGAGACACAAAGGAAATTAAGGAAGATTCTGAATGAGATCCAAGCAGAGGTTGTATGCTGTTTAGAAACAAAAATCAAAAGAACCACAGCAAATCGGGTGAACTCTCTGTTCCCAGCACAGTGGAGTTGTATATCCAATCTTGACAAAGTAGATGGTGGAAGGATTGTCATAGGGTGGAACCCCCTTATATGGCACATCGATCTCATCAGCTCTACTGATCAAATAGTAACGGTTAGTTGCTTCAACCATGGAGGCTTCTCATGTATCCTTTCAGCTGTATATGGTGAAAATCTCGAGTATGATCGTGATAGGTTATGGCCAATTTTGGAAGCCACAGCTCACGAAGAAATCTCGTGCCTGCTGTTAGGGGACTTCAACAAAACTAGATAGAATAGCGAGAAGTATGGAGGCAAGAGGGTGTCGGATAGAATCCTCAACAAGTTCAATACAGCCATGGACATTGCAGGTCTACATCAAGTTAACATGATGGGAGGCATCACCACCTGGTCTAATTAACAACGATCGACAGGACGCATCTCTAGTTGCCTTGACAGAGGCTTCGTTAATAACGCCTGGCTAGATGTGCTCCCCAATGTTGCCATCAGATTGGGAGCACATTATTTCAGCGATCATGCCTGGATGAAGGTTTATATTAATCAATCCCCTAAACCCACCCCCCCCCCCGCCACCCTTTCAGATTTCTTAATGTGTGGAGTGACTGGAATGGCTTCAATGACTTGATCAAAGAGTGTTGGGCTTATCCAGATAAAAGGCAACCCGCTCTACAGAGTTCTCAAAAAACTTCAGCACACCAAAAAAAGCTCTCAAGAAGTGGTCTAAAGAAAAGGTCAACTTGCCAAACCTCATACGTGAAGCCAAGATAAACTATGAGGCAGCTACCATGAACCTACGTCTCAATCCTATTGATGTTAGGGTTGTTGAAGAAGAAGCCAAATGTGAGGACAGAATCAGGAAACTTGAGAAAGCAGAAGAAGTTTGCTTATGGCAAAGAAGCAGACTAAAGTGGATATTCGATGGAGACCGGAACTCCAAAATCTACCATGCATCCATTAGGAAAAAAGAAATGAGGGACTCTATCTATGAACTAATCAACGAAAAAGGGGAAACAATTGACAAACGTGAAGAACTGGCGGTTACTGCTACTCAATACTTCACCAACCTGTACAACAACAATCATTCATACTCTTTTGATGATAGCTGTCTACCTACAAAGAAGGTTACAACTGAGATGAACGCTACTCTAAGCAAGGCAGCTACTGAGGAGGAAATTAAAAAAGTGCTTTTTCCGTTCACTACTCCAAAGCCCCAGGTCCAGATGGCTTTAATAGTCATTTCTTCCAAAAGGTTTGGTCTTTAATCAAACATGATATATGCCTTGCTGTGAATTGGCTTCTTAGCGGTGGAGCGATGGTTAGAGCTGTTAATCATGCTTTTATTAAACTGATCCCCAAGAACAACAACGCAAAGGCGATGACAGACTTCAGACCGATAGCGTGTTGCTCAGTGTTATATAAAATTATCTCCAAACTTCTGGCTAATAGACTGAAAGAGGTTTTACCCCATATTATCTCACCAAATCAGAATGCCTTTATCAAAGGTAGTAACATGTCGGACTGCTCGCTCTTGGCTACAGAATTTCTCAATGAATTAAATATGAAGATATCTAATGCAAAAGCTTGTATGAAGTTTGATATCAGCAAGGCTTACGATCATGTAAACTGGGAGTACCTCTGGCAGGTGATGTACTCTATGGGGTTTGATCAGAATTGGACACACATTATCAAACAATGTGTGGAGATGTGCTCATTTTCTATCCTCATAAATGGGTGTCCTAATGGCATGTTCAGATCTTCAAATGGCCTTCGCCAAGGAGACCCGTTGTCCCCGCTCCTCTTTACAATGGTGATGGAAGGTTTGACCAAGATGATTGATATGGCTGAAGATAGTGGCCTGATTAGAACTTATACAGACAAAGGGACAAAAGTGATGACTCACATCATCTTCGCAGATGATGTCCTCCTTTTCACAGTAGGCAATATGAGAAGACTCAAGGAATACAAACACCTTCTTCTTAAGTTTGGTAAGCTCACTGGTCTATATGTGAGCGCCATAAAATCACAAGTATACTTCTCCAAATCTTGCGACAATAGAAGGGGTAGACTTAAGAAAGCTATTGGCGTGAAAGTTGGCAGTCTTCCTACCATATATCTGGGCTTCCCCCTCATTGCAGGTCACATAACATCCAAGAACTTCTGCGGCTATCTTGATAGGTACATAATTAATATTGAGAAATGGAGCGGGCTCTGTATATCTATGGCAGGTCGTCTTGTGCTGATCAGATCTGTGTTACAAAGTATGCTTCGCTTTTGGACCTCTATGGGTGCTATACCCAACCCCATCTTGCTTTCTCTTAGGTCTCTTACAGCCGATTTCCTTTGGGCGGGGTTGAATCACGCCATAGCTTGGGAAACTATTGCTAAACCTTTCCAGGAAGGAGGCTTGCAGATTAAAGATGCAGATGAACTCATGCAGAAGAGTAACGCCAGTCATGTCTTAAGATTTATCAACTCACCACAGTGCTGCTGGACAGCTTGGATGAAGAAAAGATATGGTTCTAATCTTGTTTGTGATGAGAGGAGCAGACCCTCCCGCATTTGGCGTGTTATGCATGCCCATGTGGTAGCCAATCAACACCTATTTTGCGTTGATGTGAATGGTGTTTGGTCTTCTAATCAGTCACCACCGATCAACACTGCTACAGGCTTTCCCGTTATGGGGTTGACTGCTAACTTATGGGGCCGTGCGCACTACCCCAATTGGAGTGTTTTCTGTTACAAAGCTATTCAAAACATGCTCCCTTCTCTTGATAGATTGGCCTGTTGGGGCATTCTGATTGACGAGACTTGCCTTTTATGCAAAGATACAAACGATACGAATGCACATCTATTTTTCAACTGCATATGGTCTAAATAGGTCTGGAGTATCATGTGCCTCAGAAACGGTTTGGGCCAGAACGTCCCCAATAATCTTAAAGAAGCTATCAAATGGGTCGACGATGAGTTTAAACATGACAAATACCAGAAAAGCTACGCCTACCTCTGTATAACGAGGATGAGTTATTTTATATGGAATGAGAGGAACAAGAGAATGCATGAGAATAAGGAGTCCAACCTGAATATGTTCATCAACAAGTTTGGCATCGAACTCAAGTGGCATATGAAGAATAGAAATGACATTTTGTATAGGCTGAATGATAATACTCGTACTTACTGGGGTTTTCGTATGTGATCCCCAGTTTTAGTTTCTTATGGGCCCTTTTCCAGGGTGTTTTGTCTTGTTCTGTATAGTTTCAACTATACCACCTTTTTGGTCTATATATTTACCTTATTCCAAAAAAAAGGATCTTTTTAGGGTTTTGTTTTATGGGAGCCTAAACCCCATTTATCTGAATTCTTAATCAGAATCTTTTGACCTAGGTTTGAATCTAGGGTTTGATCTTGACTTGTTGATACACATCTTTGAGGTATTTTAAATCCACTCCATTCCTTGTTGGACAATTATTTATATATTTTCTCTCTTTGACTTGGTCGTGGCATATTGCTTTTTATGTCACTTGATTATACATGTTTGACCTGATTGGGTCCACTGCCTTGAAATTTATCTTAGGGACTATTGAGAATGCAAAATTGAATCTTTTTTATTTAATCTTATGAATAATGATTCAATTGCATCTTGATTGCAATTTTTGTATCTTATTGTTCCATTGAATGATGGATACCCTAAATTGATGAATTTCTTAGAGTAAACTTATCTTGCCTTTCTATTATATGCATGTTTGATTTTTGAGACTATTATTATCTATTAGTGGCGATACATTCTGGATTCTGATCCCATTATACAACTTGTCCTATATATGGGCTTTTGGTGCTCTAATATAACTCCCATGTTCTTTCACCTGATATATGTACCATTATACAGGATTGTGGGTGCTCTCACCTCCTTTCTAGGCATGGAATGTGGAAGTGTTCTGACCTTTCTTTTAGATGGTCACAGTCTAATATATATCTACCTGCATAATTCTTATTTTTTATTTGTTGTTGTTATTTATTTGGGATTTAAAGGAAAGAATTGTTAATTGCATGGTTATCAGAACCATACTGAACCAGTCGGTTGAACTGGTTGAATGGGAAACTAGTCACTACCGATTTGGTCCACCCTCAAAGTCAAAAATAGCATCTAACTGGAGTAAAAGTGGTGAACTTACTGATTCAAATGGTAAATTGGTGACTCAATCCAATTTTAGCCCGACCGGCCAAGTCTATCACCTAGCCACTTAAGCAACCAAGAATAGAAAACACCCCGACCTGTGTGCACACTGCACACCCCCACATTTTCTCCTGACTATTCTACTAATCCCTAGCCCTCCATGCTTCTCTCCAATTCCAACCTTCGACTGCCATAAAGCCGTCTGTCGTCGTTGAAAGGCTTGTCGTCACCCAAGCCCATAGGAAGCTGTCGTCAAGTGGAGTTTGTTAGTGCCGCTCTCCCTATCATCACCCGTTGCTTCACCAGGTGATCTCATCTTTCCTCTCCACTTTGTGTGCTACTCCTCCTTACCTTCTTCTACTTCTCTATTTCTACGACTCTTCCTCCTCTTCTTCATCTCACCTCATTCCATGCACCTCTTCCTTCACCCCCTCTTCTTCCTTTCCTCTTATTCTATGCCTCTCCTCCTTTTCTTATATGCCTCTTCTTCTTCATGCTCATTGTATACCTCCTTTTCTATGCCCCTTGCCTCTAATGCTCTCTTTATCCCCATGTCCTAGTCACAATCACATTAGCTAGTTCCTATTGATCGTGTGGAAGGATTATTTTGAATCTTTCAACTCATAAACATGCAGGTGCTACTAATTGGATGTTATTATTTAAATAGTGCATGGTTGCAATTTCATCACTACATCTTCTATCAAGTAGAACTCTCTGATCAATATACATATCATTGTTATGATTACGAGCCAATTATGGGTTCCTCATTATTTCTTCATAACCAACTCAGTCATGATTAATTTGGTTGTATATTATCATTGTTTTGTTGTTGTATCTTTATAACATCCTAATTTGTTAATTATGCATAATTGACTATTACACTGATTGTAGTTTATTAATGTTGTATACGTTTAATTTTGGTAATGTATTCTCAATCACTTGTGATAGTTTTTGATATTGGTCTGATGAATACATAAATTGAAAAACCACTAGAGGGGGGTGAATAGGGTTTTAAAGATAATTCAATACTTATTTAACTCAAACAACCACAAATGAAAAAGCGAGAAGGAGACAAGGGATTTAGAGTGGTTCCAACCTTAGAAAATACTAAGGTAGTCAGTCCACAACCCAGTTGCTTACCCAACTGGGATTTTGAAAGTATTAATTTTATTACCTCTTCAAGGATTTTACATAAAATACAATACTTTCTTACACCCCTTTGGACAGCCTTCACTTTGAAGTAGATGCACCAACTTGAGGCAGCCTTCTTGAAGTAACTTCAAGCTCCCCCTTGAAGTAGCCTTCCTCTTTGAAGTAGCCTCCCGTTGCACCAGCCTTCTTGAAGTAGTCCAAAGCCTCCTTCTTCACCAAGAAGATCACGACCCTCTCCAATCCGCAGCCTCCAACCCTAGGAGTAGCAAGGAGAGTACAAGCAATAAGAGTGAATAAGAAAGGAAAAGGAAATTACACTTAACCTTTGAAGCACAAGGCTTGATTTGCCTATATCAAGCATGTAGATCTCCTAACCAATGTATATGGAAGTGTGATTGTTGTGGATAGGAGATACTAGCCAATAGGACACGAAATTAGAGCAAGGAGAAGAGTAGCCAATTGCAAGTATTGCTCAATTGCTCAAAACAGGTTGCTAATGCAAGTGTATGCTCAAGGATTGCTCAAGTGTAGAAAAATTAGTGGTTTAGGTGTCCTAAGGCATGTCCTATTTATATAAATGACCTATAAGTGCTTAAGGATGTTCTAGATACTTTCTAGGGGGTTCTAAGTGCTTAACTAGTCATTAGAATCACTTTAGTTTCTTTAGCAATGGCTAGTTAATTAATTCTGCAAGTGCTGTCAGAACCAATCTCGGTCGAGGAATTGTCGACCGAGATACCTACTCGGTCAAGGATTTGTCGACCAACAGGCTCTCTGGAGCAAGTGTTTGCAACGTTCATCTCCAACTGTCAACTACTTTGTCAGCTTTGTCTAACGGCTACTTGGGTTATTCTCAGTCGAGAAGTTTGTCGACCGAGAGTGTCTCGGTCGAGGATTTTGTCGACCGAGATTGACTCTGTTTCAATGTTTCAAATAAAGTACTAAATGTATGTATGAGTGTGCATATGTGACACTATTGAAGGGGATGAACTATCTAAGTGTAGTGATTGGCTAGGGAAGATCTAACGCTTGATTTACATGATGTCTAAGTACTTGTACATTATATATTTTTACAAGTTTTTACAATTGATTACAATTCATGAAAAGTACAAGCATTCAAGCATATAGATTTCCCAAAGCTTTGTCACCCACCTTATTCATGCAATACTCAAGTAGCATGTTAGATCAACAAGAATAAAATGTTTGTCATCATCAAAACAAAGGGATTTATCATAATGTCCAATTTAGCCAACAATCTCCCCCTTTTTGAAGATGACAAACATTTCCTAAATATAAAACATGTGAGTTTCATACCTGAAAATTACCTTTTGTAGCCATTCTTGTTTTGCAAGTGAGTGCTGGTCGAGATGTTATGAAACTTATTTTTAATTTTATGTTTTTGATTTTATATTCTTTCTCCCCCTTTGGCATTTCAAAAAGATATCCAAATATAATCATTTGTGTTATTCTTTCTAGATTTTATGCTTTGCTCTCCCTTAAAGAGATATCCAATTAAAATCAAGGGATTAATGCATACCAATTAATGGTAAATTTAGCCACAATTTGATTTTCAGGCATTTGCACAAATTTATCTTTTGTGATCCATTGCATATATTACTCCCCTTAATTTGTATGCTCTACTATAATAGTCTTATAAGCCATGTTCAAATAATGCCATAGAAAGAACACATTTATTAATAATAGCTTAACATTTTACAAGATGACTCATAAGATATGTTTGCTAGAAAGATATCCATTATAATCATTTCAACCATTTCATTACAACTATTACAAAAGATACTCATAATCTCACTGAAAAGACCGAAGTATTACATCAATATATGGGTCTTTCCCAAGAAATGGCTCAGCTCCATAATACTTGACCAAAGTTTGCCACTCTAGGGCACCTGTCTTGGTTAATGCATAAGCTTCCAAGAAGGTGGGGACACGATCAAAGAGGAAATGAGCAGCAATATCTTGAAGTTGCATGTGAGAGAACCGAGTATGTGTGAGATCAGGAGATGGTGGAGGTGGAGTTTGGTAGTAGTTGTAGGAAGGGTTATATGGATTTATCATGCCAGGATTTAGAGAATAAGGATATTCATCTGGTTGATGAGGAGAGAGAGCTTGCATCCTTTGGTTTAAGTAAGTCATGGCATGGTGATTGTAATCTAATTGTCTACTTAGATGATATTGGGATCCAGTAATGTAGGTTAGAGTGTTTGTGATGGGATCATAGGGTAGGTTGGTAGGAGGTGGTGGAGGTATGTCTTGAGTGGATGTCTCCCCTTACGTCCTAGCCCTCTTATGGCCAAAATCAATTCCCATCTTCTCTACCGTATTTTTGCTTATTTTCTGAGGTTTTCTATCCCATGTGTAACCTAGATCTTCAATATGTTTCTTAAGAAAATGTTGAGTAATTTGGCACACAAAGTCAGCATAAGGAGGATTGCCAGAAAACTCAAGCATGTTCTTAATGATGATGCGAATAAATTTTATGGGAATGTGTTTGAGAATGGCATATATAAGATACATACGAAAGGTAGGTACTTCGGATTTGTTTGCTCTAGGATGGATGTTTGTGGAAACAATAAGGTTGACAATCCTAGCTTCAGGTTTGAGGTTAATGGCATAGTAGGTACCCCTATCTTCGTGACAAGTTGTATTAGATTGAAAAATGGCTCGTCTTATGTCACTAAGACTGATTGTATTGTCATCTTGGGAGAATTTGTTGAGTGGATTTCTAGTGGTAAGGTCAAGAAAATCTAGATATTCTTCTAAGTCTATGTCAAGCATATCAAGAATACCCTCCTCAGTAAAGTGGAAGCTATACCCATTGACCATAGAGGAGAAGGAGTCATTTTCGGGATGGGAGGTTAAATTGGCAAAGAACTCATTTACGACTTTGGAAGAGTAGGAAGGGAAGGAAGGATTCAGAAAATCGGTCAAATGTTGCACCTCAAAGAGATCCTCCACGTCGACGATGTTGTAGAAGTCTGTGACGTCAACAGGCCGTCGTGGAAGAGGAGTTCTGGAGGAGAGCCTGAGGTAGCGGTCACCAGCAGCTACGTCGATGAAGGGGATGTCGTTGATGATCGATAGCGGTGAGGAGGCCGTCCTTCCTTTCCTACCAGCAACTTGCTTCTTTCCACGCGCAGATGATGAAGCCATTTCGTTGCTTTGAGGTGAAGAAGTAGCAAGAATGTCTTAGATGTAGAGAGGCTAAAGAGTTTCACAAAAATGCACTAGAGAGGAGCTAGAGAAGTGAGAATGTGAAGGTGTGAGGAAATGTCCCATTTTTGGTCCTATTTATAGCAAATCAGTAACCATTTCGGTCGACAAATTGTCGACTGACGACCGCAACGGTCATATCCTAGGCGCGCCTCTCGGTTGCTCAACAGTCGACCGGCAACGGTCATATTCCAACGGTCATATTCCAACAGTCGGCCCTCGGTTGAGCAATTTGTCGACCGACACTTGCTCGGTCGAACAATTTGTCGACCGGAAGTGTGTCTAAGTTTTGCCCATGTAGTTCTTACTTGAAGTCTATCGGTCGAAAGAGATAGCTGACCGAGATGTTTTCGGTCGACGAATTCGTCGACCGAGTTTGTTTCGGTCGAAATGTTTTGCTGACCGACAAACTTACTGTGAATGAAATTTTAAGCTAGTTTTTAATGCAAATGTTAGACTGAATTTGTAGAGCATATATATGTTTTCTAAGGGAGTAATATTGTGATTATCATTACCAATATTTGGACAATTTTTGTGGTCATAATTTTAATTTGTCTTTTTATCACATTTTTACTAAGATTGAGTATAGAAAATGATATCCAAATAAGTATTGTGTCAAGCTTATTTTAGGTCGGCCTTGACTACGACCATAGCGCCCCTTGGTTAACTTTGATTTCAACCAAGAGGCAGTTTCCTGCGTATATATAGTTTAAATATTCATGTCTGTAGGTAGCTAGATTTGAAGCATTTTGATAGATTTCTAGTATAAGAATTCGTATAAGCTTTACTGCGAGTATCAAATCCCATTTACCCTTGTTTTCAGATAATATACTTTAGAAGCATTTTTCCTTGTACCCTTGCTTTTGATTTCTTAAAACAAATGGATAAAACATTAAAATTTTGTTATAAGAAACACTGTTACAGTAATCATTTTCTATTTTATCAAGATGCTTTATGTCATAGAGTTTTACTGTTTTAGATAAATTACTGAAATATAATGATCATGGCACTATATAAAGGTAGAAGCATATCCATAGTACAATGATCAACATATAAATGCAATAATTATGATCATTTAAACTAAATTTCAACACACATGGTTTCAGTATAGATATTCCAAGGAGTACTTAGGAAAGAACAATAATTTTCTTTGCTAAAACCCATTCATAATTTTGAGCCAAAACATGTAGAAGATAATACCAAAATAATCTCATTCATGCTTTCAATTTTTGAAAACAAGTTAATAGACTTTTTCAATCAATGAATGAGGTTAGTTCAATATTAGTCTTCTTATAACATCTTTGCAATATGCATAATGTTATATGATGCAAATGATTAATATGTCTTATTTCAAAAATTGTCTTCCAGGGTTTTATTTTGATTTGCATCAATGATTAATAACAAATTTATTGCAAGCTAGGTTAATTGAAAACAAGTTCAGCAGATTTATTTCAGACTTGACAACAGAAACCTGCTCGGTCGACCATTTCTCGACCGACAGTTCTTCTCGATCGACAATGTCTCGGCCGAGAAAAGTTCTGCACTTTTTCATAACTAAATTTTTTCTTTGATGATTCAAAAGAATTGTATATTTTAAAGTTAGAAGTTTTAGATACTTGAATTAATTTGTTAACCCATTATGTTAAGTTGAGATAGACATAGAAATATGCAAGTAGAGTCCTTGGTCATATCTCAACTTAATTTTGTTCATTTCATTTGGGGGTTTTGGAACCCATACTAACTCGACATCCTTTTTCTTGTAAGGACATGAAAAAGAATAGTGTCCAAGGCGCAAGCAGTAATGACAACATATAGAATAAATCTCATATCTCTTTCTATGATTATGTTCTAGGTTGTTCTTGGGTACATATGTATTTGTACCTTTAGGTACATACATAGATTGACTCTTTGGCACTTGTGTTCTTCCCCAACTAGGTTTTTGATAAGATTTTCCTTTAGGCTTGTAACCTAGTCCTCTCCTTCCAATTTGATTGAAAGAATTATTTAAGATTTTATCAAGAGTATCATTGTTGCTCAAACTACTAACTTTTTTTGCAACTTAATAATCTCATCCATTCTTTTGTTTATGTCCAACTTTTCTTGATCTAGATTAGATAACAAGGAATCTCTTTCTTTCACGATAGTATCATAATCTAGATGTGTACACAAGATGGGTTGTTTTTTAAGATCATTTACTTGAGTTTGCAAGTTTATCTTTTCTTGAGAAAGAAGATTGCAATCTGCTTCTATTGATTTTAGCTTAATATTATGATCTTCAATGACCTTTTTAAGATTTTCATTTTCAGATGTAAGAGCAAGAAGTTTAGCATGCAATTCATTATTTTCTTTATTTGATTTCTTTAATTTCTTTTTGTACTCAATATATTTTTCATACGTTTCTTGAAGACTAGCAATTAAATCTTCTTTAGGTAAATCGAGAAGGCTTACATCTTCTTCTTCTTCACTTGTTGTAGCAATAAGGCAATCTTTGTGCTCATCTTCCTTCTTTGATCTCCATGGGCAACTAGGTGTTGTGTGGCTTTTTCCTAAGCACCAATTACAACTTGTTGAAAGTTGGTCCAAGATGCTCCTTTGCTTGCGGTTGTAGGCACCACCACCCTTCATACTTCAAGACTTGATTAGAGCTCCTTGAATCCTGCTCTGATACCAATTGAAAAACCACTAGAGGGGGGGTGAATATGGTTTTAAAGATAATTCAATACTTATTTAACTCAAACAACCACAAATGAAAAAGCAAGTAGGAGACAAGGGATTTAGAGTGGTTCCAACCTTAGCAAATACTAAGGTAATCAGTCCACTACCCGGTTGCTTACCCAACCGGGATTTTGAAAGTATTAATTTTATTACCTCTTCAAGGATTTTACATAAAATATAATACTTTCTTACACCCCTTTGGACAACCTTCACTTTGAAGTAGATGCACCAACTTGAGGCAGCCTTCTTGAAGTAACTTCAAGCTCCCCCTTGAAGTAGCCTTCCTCTTTGAAGTAGCCTCCCGTTGCACCAGCCTTCTTGAAGTAGTCCAAAGCCTCCTTCTTCACCAAGAAGATCACGACCCTCTCCAATCCGCAGCCTCCAACCCTAGGAGTAGTAAGGAGAGTACAAGCAATAAGAGTGAACAAGAAAGGAAAAGGAAATTACACTTAACCTTTGAAGCACAAGGCTTGATTTTCCTATATCAAGCGTGTAGATCTCCTAACCAATGTATATGGAAGTGTGATTGTTGTGGATGCGAGATACTAGCCAATAGGACACGAAATTAGAGCAAGGAGAAGAGTAGCCAATTGCAAGTATTTCTCAATTGCTCAAAACAGGTTGCTAATGCAAGTGTATGCTCAAGGATTGCTCAAGTGTAGAAAAATTAGTGGTTTAGGTGTCCTAAGGCATGTTCTATTTATAGAAATGACCTACAAGTGCTTAAGGATGTTCTAGATACTTTCTAGGGGGTTCTAAGTGCTTAACTAGCCGTTAGGTACACTTTAGTTGCTTTAGCAATGGCTAGTTAATTAATTCTGCAAGTGCTGTCAGAACCAATCTCGGTCGAGGAATTGTCGACCGAGATACCTACTCGGTCGAGGATTTGTCGACTGAAAAGCTCTCAGGAGTTGGTGTTTGCAACGTTCATCTCCAACTGCCAACTACTTTGTCAGCTGTGTCTAATAGCTACTTGGGTCTTTCTCAGTCGAGAAGTTTGTCGACCGAGAGTGTCTCAGTCGAGGATTTTGTCGACCGAGATTGACTCTGTTTTAATGTTTCAAATAAAGTACTAAGTGTATGTATGAGTGTGCATATGTGACACTATTGAAGGGGATGAACTATCTAAGTGTAGTGATTGGCTAGGGAAGATCTAACGCTTGATTTACATGATGTCTAAGTACTTGTACAGTATATATTTTTACAAGTTTTTACAATTGATTACAATTCATGAAAAGTACAAGCATTCAAGCATATAGATTTCCCAAAGCTTTATCATCCACCTTATTCCTGCAACACTCAAGTAGCATGTTAGATCAACAAGAATGAAATGTTTGTCATCATCAAAACAAAGGGATTTATCATAATGTCCAATTTAGCCAACATAAATGTGATTAAATTGGAATTTTATAACTATATCTTTGGTTGTTTTTGATATAGTTATATGGAATGATATTTGTATGTGGATTGTGGGATATTGAGATAGGAAACTTAGTGGTAGTAGTTTGTCATTAATTATTATGTGAAATTATACTCTTATCTATGTCATACATATGTATATTTGCTATGACTTTCATATACTTTAGATTTCTGTAATTATTTATGACATCATGCTAACATCACTGATTGAGTCGGTCTGACCACTGGTTGAATCAATGAACCAAAAACTGGAGGCCTCACCGATTTGATTATGACAACCTTGATTAGTTGTAAACTTTATTGTTTCTTCATATAATCTCTTTGTCTTACTATATGAAGATTTTGTTTTATATCCAATTGGATGCTTCTTTTTCTCTTTTTTTAAGAGGCCTTGTTATATTATTTGTTGTCCCTTTTTCCCTAATATTATCCGATCACTATTATATGTACATATTGACTTGTATAATGATAACATCCACTTTGTTGTCTCTTGTGGGGTATGCTTCTAAAACCCTAGGTGAAGAGCAAGGAGGTGTGGATCAAAGTTAACCATAATTTATCCAAGTGTAGATAATCTTTTGTGAGATGTAGATTGAAGTGGTTGGTTTACCCTCTGTCACATATTTTCTCTAGTTTTCTTTTATGTACACCCTGGGTGGTGAAGTACAATGTTAGACATAAATATTATCATAGTTAGATTTTTTATCTTCGGTTGTTACACTTTTGGTATTTGATACATTACATACTTGAACTATAGTATATCATCCTTTGCAAAAAATTCTTATCAATTTGTCATTGGATGGTTTTCTATTATTCAATTGTAGTAAGCGAGTGGCTCCCCACTTGGGTCCCACTCCTTACACGTTTAGTCAGTACTGAAATGCTAGTCACACATAGCCATGATAATTGTTGACTACATTTGCAATCCATCACCTTCGACATCTGAGTGAGCCATCAATGCCTACAGATAAATTCAGTTTTAGATTATCTAAATTTGGGGGGCATCTAATTAAGATGATCATTCTCATCATTTTCTTCAGATCAGCTATACCATGAGTCTCAAGTGCTTTGTAGAAGTTGAGATCTTCCTTTTTATTAAATGAAATTTTACTTATACCTTTATTAACAATAAAAATGATAGACTCTCATTGTACATTCATGTGAGACATATTCCCTTCAAATCTTCTTCTACATCTTGTCCTCCTGATGGACTAGAAAATAATGGAAATCAATTTGTTGTGAATCCAACCTTTGAGAAAGATGTGTCATTTTCACACATCATCTTGGAGAAGAGACTCTACTGATGGGAAGGTCTTGTGTTTGTCTTCAAAAAGTAGAGAAAACTTGCTCTTGAAAAAGTGTCCTCACACTATAAAGGAAAAGGTAGGCTATCATCTCAATAGATGGGGAAAAGCAACATGAGTAGCATGAGGCAAAGGGGATGTGGCACCTCGTGATGTAGTCGTCTATCGGCAAGGCTCTTCTTGCAAGCTTCCACATGAGAGAAATCACCCTTAGCATGGAGCAATACTAAATCTAGGCGATAAGACTAGGGAGGCCAAGGGAGGGTGATGGACTAGAGAGGATCTTCATTGCAGATCTCAATGAGAACTTACCATATTCATTAGGAGTCAATATCATATAGTTGTTAGAGTCTGAGACAACAACATGAGATGAGGATACCAAAAAGAGGTCGTCCTCATTGATCACATGTGGGAGCGCAATTTGGTCCCAATATGTATTGGGATCCCAAAAGTCCTTGACCTAAAATCCAACATGGTGTCAGCGGGATTAAAGGCATAATCCCTCAAGGGTTGTTGACACCATCTACTGTCCAAGAAGGAGAGTTCTCTTCCGACAATCCAACTCTATAGGGGGGTGAACTCTGGGAAGTTATTCCATAGATTCTTCTAATACGGGGATGCAAAAGATCCTTGTTTAAGGTAGAGGGAAGCAATCAAAGTGATTTCTTAATTCTATCCTATATATAGACATATAGAAATTCTCCCAACAAGAGTCTTTGGCGAAGGACCTTCAACAAGTATTGCATCTTTGTGGACAAATATAAGGAGGTCAGATCAAGCATACCACCAATTGCCACTCTCGTGTTGTGGTCCCAGGCCACCCACACCGTTCTACTGTGGTTTGAATGATCAACCTAAAGGAATTTGGAGAACATGGATTTGACCCTTTTAATGATCCCTGAGGGAATTTCAACTGCGGCATTGGTGTATAAGAAGATGGAAGCTAAGGTATGCACGATAAGGAGCCTTCTTCCAGCAAAAGAAATAAATCTCGCCTTCCACAATGCAATCCTAGATTTGACTTTTCTAGCACAAATTCATAATAGGCAATCTTAGATCTTCCACGAGAGATTACCACTGCCAAGTACATCACAGAGTCTCCTACGGAGGAGACATTGAGAGAGGAAGAGATTTGTTTAGGGAGGTTCTAATCATTTGTGCAAATGATGCATATTTATTTGTAATCCAATAAAATGTTATGTAAATATGGGATGTGTTGGATCCACATGATCCAAGGGGGCAAGAATGAGTATGCAATTTCTAGGTTTTTCTCTATAGGGTAAGGGTTGAACCAAATTTAATTTGTTATATGGTTGATATGGGTATGTTTTTACCATGCCCACCATTTTCCATTTCTAGTGAGTAGATAATATATGAAAGATGTCACCTTTATTCACATCCTTGATCTCCTTTCCTAGGTTTACCAATTGGGAAGTTGGCACCTTTTTCCATGAAGTAGAACATAAAGAGATAGAAAACTGATAGAAAATAGAGAAATTACTGTGTTTTATGTTATAAATCATAATCTAAATACTACTCAAAAGTAGAAGAACTATATTTATAGAAGTGAAAAGTGGGACACATATTTTGAGAGGGTATGCCCTCCCACTTGGGGTTATGTAGATACAATATTGAAACCTCTTTGAAGGATAACCAAGAATACACTTGACCATGCACTGGGGAAAGAGAGATTGTCATGTCACATTTAGGTTCTCAGTTTGTAACCCAAATGTAGTTGTATCCAAAAAGTGGAGAGGAACAAAAAGTGCTTTCTGGATTGAGACACTTAGATTCTCTAGTTGTAGTTGGGATGTTTAAGATCTTTGTGATTTCCCTTTTGAATGGATGGTATAGGGGTAATAGTGTATTAGTTTTTCAATAGCTAGTCATAATAAGGTACAAGGGAACAAAGATGATGGGATGCACACAACCCGATTTAGGTGGTGGTTTCATAGTAACAAAAATGGTTCTCAATGTGAAAACTAAGTTGGTTAATAATGAGGTTTAATGGCTGACTAAGAAGTGTTGCATCTATGAGATCAAGAGGGGGTGAACAAAGCTATGAAAAACTTAAATAAATTACAATTGAAGACAAGCATGTAGAGTGGACTAATCTCATGAGGATGTATCTCCACTACCTAGAGAGGTCAACCTCTTTGATTTGCAACCAAGAGTATCACCACTTATTCAATAACTAGTGATTACACCAAGAGACACCCCTTTTCAGATCAAGGCCCGACTAGCTTCTCTTTTTTGAGAAAGGGATCCAACAACCTTACTTAGGGACTCACTTCCCTTACCTTAGGTCAACTACCCTTTACCTTCACTTTCCTAGCTAAGGAAGAGCTTTTTTAATATCAAACATCAAAGAAAAGTTAAAAGCTTTTTTTCACCCCTAAAGTTCAAGCATAACTTTTAAATTATGTTTGGAATAACAAAAGAATCTTGTTGATATCTAGAGCATGTGAATCAATTCTCTTTTATGTCAAATCTTGCTCTATAATACTCAGGTCCAAATGCTAACAAGAATATATGCAAAATACATTATAGAATTGACAATATATATGATGACAACATTCCATTAACTTATTTCCTACAGATCTGGCATACATGCACTTATTCAACAGTTAATACTATAGTTATACATTCATATTTCCAGTCTATAGTAGGAACACTAAAAGTACATGAGCTATTCCAACACCAGAATGCAGTTGAATCGTGTTGTTTTCCACCCCCTGAAGAACATTTGGGTGCTCTAAAATCTCTTCGACCTACTTTGTGGTCTAGAGAAACCTCTAGTCGTTGTCTTGTAGCAGTTGCAATCTTGCATCTATAAACGATAGCATCCTTGGCGGCATCCTCACCTCCTATAAGAGACGCAAGGGGGGATATGTGGTGCACCTCAAGCTCGATGCTCTTGAGAGTTAGAGTGTGGATGATGTGCACCATGGGCACCTCTGACGATGCAAATCCCATTATTGGTGTTTCTTCAATAGGCTTCTATTTAGACATGACTACCGTTGACGATGACAAAAAATGCAAGCAACAAGCACAAAATATGGAAAAAGAATATGGATCTTATTTTGATGGGAAACTTATTGGGCTTTTATGTTGTACTTTCATCATCATTATCATCTATAAGAACAATCAACCATATGCGTCGAGTTACATGGATGCATTATCTTATCATCATTATCATCTGAACACAATCAACCATATGCATTGAGTTGTGTGGATGCTTCCTTTTTGTTCAACTATATTTTGACTTTTGGGTAATATTGTTCTTTAATCATAATGATGTAAACATCCCTTTATTACCAAGTAGCTCCC
Organism: Alisma plantago-aquatica; assembly: GCA_963693085.1. Lineage (NCBI taxonomy): Eukaryota > Viridiplantae > Streptophyta > Magnoliopsida > Alismatales > Alismataceae > Alisma > Alisma plantago-aquatica. Next base: position 1,044,304,332 of record OY856410.1, read on the forward strand.
CCTTTATTACCTCTTCCCCATTCAATTTCCTGAATATAGATAATTGTAATGAATTATGGGTCACTCGGAGTGAGAGAGAAAAATTGGAGAGGATGAAGAACTTGGCATGTAATAAGTAGGGCTATCTCTCTTACAATATTCTTAATTCACTATGATGATTGTAGAAAATAACCAATCTCAAGAAGTCGGTAGGGACTTTATATTTACAAGCTCTCGACCATAGCATAGGAGAATGGTTGGTAACATTGGGATGAAGCCCAATAGGTCATATTTATAGTTGAGGATGTCGACTAGCCAGTAATCCATACATTTTTTAAGGATGGTGAGATGTCCCAATGGATACCTTATTCACTTATTTTCCCCATCAATGGCTATATCACATTTTACCAAAGGCAAAGATTATGGTGTTGTTGATAGAGTTTTGGGTGGCAAATCTTGGAAATGATGGCAGTAATAGACAAAATTTTCATGGTCAATCAACTGAGTTTTCTATCCAAATCTCAGTTGAAGGGCATATTAGATTTCAAAATTTTTTTGTCACCCAACTTTTGTGACATGACAAACTCGTCTGATTTAGTATTAATAGAAACCCAACCTAATGTGATTGGCCGAATTTCACCAGGACATACTCGACCAATGATAGTTTTTGTTTGCCCTTTTTAAGTTAATTCGAAATGCAATATTAATTCACTCTAATTAGCTCTATTAAAAATTTGAGGTTAATCATGAGTCATGCAATCATTAAAAATGATTCACAAAAAAGTCTAGACCCCCTATTTGAGACAAGATCCAAGCGAGATTTAGCTTTGTATTCTTCTACCACCTAGCTGCCAAGCAAGCGTAATTTGGACCAACTCGATTAGGATTCAATACTGTGTTGTTGGTAAAAACTAGACTAATGGAATTCGTTCAGGTTTCCATATCTAATTATCCAAACTTTGCTTTTAGCAGGATTACAAATTTTAGTTCAAATTATCTCTTATATGCTATTTTGTTTTAAGTTCAACACTAAAAAGGAGACCAGTCCAATATGGGTGCCATTTAGGTTGCCAAACATGACAAGATTAGAAATCAAACTAACCCAATCCTATTATCTTGATCTAATCACAAAAAAACTCTATTGCAGATCAAATAATGTACCAAACTATGACACACCGATCACAATAAAATGAGATTACTCAAAACAAAGAGTGGAACTAAAACTAACATCCAAGATTACCATAAAACATGGTAAATTAAAATTGATCCATATAACCACAAAAGCATAAACATATTACATCTGAGTCCACATGAAGCCACATGTATCACATATCATGCCACAAATATGTACACATCACTGTTCAGTGGCCATCATTCCACAAACCTGTTACATATGATAACATATTCACATACACAAATCATGTATGTACAACCATGGCATCCTGCCAAAAACCTCACATCGATATACAACATGTACAAAACACCCCCAAGGACCTGAGATTATAGGGACGAAACATAGGACTCTACTACAAAACACTTGCAACATATCCAACTGTTAACATCTACTGCTCCTCTTGTTTCTCAGCCTCAACTGCATCATCTCTACCTCGTCGTGCACGACCACCTAAAAGATGTGGAAACCCATGGGGTGAGACCAACATCCCAGTGAGAGATATAACTCTCTGCCAACAACTATTATAAGAATAGATAAATTAAAGCCACAAGGTAACATTATTATTAAATTGAGAAAATTCAGCTAAATGATATGAGTAAAGCAAATAGCATTGTTTAAGAAATATAGGCATCAATAAAAAAAATGGCGGCGGGAAGTAGGGTTTGCGGGGGCTCTGGCGATCGGGGGGGCGACAAGGGGAGCGCTGGCGGCGGCCTAACAAGAGAAGGAGCCGGCGGCGAGAAAGGGGAACCAGGCGGTAGGAAGATCACAGAAGGAGATGATCCGAACAAGAACGAGGAGGGACACACACGAGGAGCAGCGGATAGACTGGATGATCCAGGCGGAAACAGGCAGAGAGGAGTTAAGATGACCATACCGACGACAGGACTAGAACTCCAGTACGCCGGGATGAGGGGGTCCAATCGTACACAGCACCATCGGACTACCGAACAGAGTGATGAATTCCAATGTACTGAGGATGACCTGTTTCCAGTGCTTCAGAGTAGCGCAGGGAGCACCAGAGATAAAACACCAGAAAGACTGAAGCAGACACAGGCGCAAGCCGCCAGTAACGCTTGGAAAGAATCCCATGGAGAGGACCTGTTCAATACAAATTATGAGAAAACTACACACACTAAGGAAACGGAAGGGGAGAAAGAAGGATTTCTTAATAGCCTTTACGAAAGTAGGCTGGCTGTCGCGGATGTAACGTTTAGCATTACTGATGGCAAGTCCGCCCTTGATATAAACCCTGACGCGGAAGAGGAATTGGCTAAGCCGTGGCAATACACTGTCGTAACCAAACTTATTGGCTCCAATGTTGGATTCATGACAATGAGAGATAGGCTGAAAGCCCTTTGGAACCCTGTAGGCAGGTTCAATATCTACGAAGTGGACATGGGACACTATGTGGTGCAGTTCTCCTGTAAAAGAGACTTTGAAACTTCTTTATTCGAAGGGCCATGGAAGCTTTTTGGCAAGTGTTTGGCGATTTGGCAATGGGAACCGAATTTCCGTCCATCTACAGAGTTGCCGAGGTACTTGGTTACTTGGGTCAGGATCCTAGATCTTCCGCTGCATCTGTATGTGCCAACACTCTTCGACTACATAGGCATGGCTCTGGGAACCTTAAGAAGGGTGGATACACATACTCGATCTCGGGAGAAACGAACCAAAACAGGTTTGCAAACCTGGGCGAACAAGATGAGGAAGTAGCACAGGAGACCCAAGAGGTGATGCCACAACAGACTGAAGAAAGTGGAAGAGCACTTACAGAAACACAGAAGGCGGCAAAAATCTGGAGGAAGAAAGACATAAATACAGTAGAGAAAAAGAGGGAAGTATTGAGAGTCATCCAAGATCAGAACATTAACAAGCTGGACAGGGATACCGACCACATAGTGGTGGACCCAGAAGTCGACGAGGTAATTGTAGTTGATGGGGAAGAACGGACGTATAGGACGAGTAGAGCTGTAGAAGGAGCGAACCAGAAAACTAACTCTACACAGGAGAGTGTTGTTGCTCAAGAGGAAGCGGGAGTCATCAACATGGATGAGGTTCAGGAAATTACTATACAGAGGGGGGAGGAGCCGGACCCAATGGCTGATTCAAATTCTGTGCAGATAACATCCAGAGTGTCGCAAAGCAGGAAGATTAAAGGCTCGGGGGCGAAGTTGAAATCGGCAAGGATCAAACCGCCTTATGAGAACAGAAGAAAGAGCCCTAGACTGCATCAGAATGGGGGTAATGAAGACACATAATCGTGTATGGAAGAGAAGGAAAATGTTGAGCCAGTCCAAGCTCAATAACTTGCTGTAGCTTCTACCGTTACCGTTTTTCCCCAGTGTGAATGTTAGATACAATCTGTTGGAATACTAGAGGAATCGGCAGCAAAGATACTTGTCGTGTCCTCAAAGAGATTATCTCACAAAGGAAACCTAAAGTGGTGGGCATCCTTGAACCACACATAAGTGGGGATAGGGCGTTGACAACTATCCAGAAGCTGGGATTCAATAAATCTTTCAGATGTGAAGCTAGAGGTTTCGCCGGAGGGATCTGGGTGTGCTGGAGAGAGGAGGAGTGCACTATTAAGATTATGAACTGTCATAGGCAGTTTGTCACTTGCAAAGTGAATGACTCTGTGCTGATTACTTTCGTCTATGCTAACCCTCATTTTCCTGTTAGGAAACTGCTCTGGAAACACTTAGTTGACATGAGCAAATCCTTTGATATGCCGTGGGTGGTCTTGGGTGATTTCCACACCACACTATTTCCGGAAGAAAAGAGCGGAAGCAAACACTATGATTTCAGGGAAGCAGCTATGTTCAATGACACTTTACTGGAGGCGGGCCTTTCTGACCTGGGATTCTGTGGAACTAAATTCACTTACTTTCATGGAAGACTCCAAGAACGTATTGACAGAGTGGTGGCTAATCCCAGCTTCATTATTCTATTTCCTCATTTCGTGGTTGAACATCTGCCTAGAGCTAGTTCAGACCACTGCCCACTTCTGATCCGATCGACCCTTCGACGCCATGGCCCTAGCCATTTTGTTATAAGGGAATCCGGGTCTAAAGATGCAGGATTCAGGGAGTTAATCAGAAACGTCTGGAAGCATGATACTTCATTCCATGAAGCACTTGATCAAGCGCGTAGCAGCATAAATAGGTGGAAAGCGACTAACCAAAAACAGAAATCTGCTGAGAAGAAAAGGGTACTGAGAAACCTAGACAATCTGCAAAAGAGTATGGCTGAGAACTACGATGAGGTGACTGCGAGTCTTATCAACGATATGGAGGCACAATATAATAAGCACCTGCGAAACGAAGAAGACGACCTCATACAGAGAAGCCATATTAACTGGCTTAAGAACGGGGATTCTAACAGCAAATTCTACAATGCATATGTTAAACAAAGACGCCGAGCCAACACTGTCACTATGATTAAAAATGAAAATGGATGCTGGATTACTGAAGAGGCAGACGTGAGTAAATTGGTGTATGATCACTTCAGGCGCTTATTTACGAAAACTGCTGTCTGTGACCCGAACAAGGTTTCCAATTATACTGGGACTTTTTCAAAGTTAAACCTCACGGACAAGGCGATGGTGGCAGCTGAGCCTACTCTCCAGGAAGTGCACAGAATTCTTACGAACTCGAACCCACATAAGGCCCCGGGCCCGGATGGTGTGGATGGGTCTTTTCTCCTGAGGAATTGGCACTCTATCAAGTACTCTCTGCTTAATACCATTAGTATTGCGATCAAAGGCGTAACTCTGGATAAGAAGCTGTGCAATGCTAGCATAGTCCTGATCCCAAAGAAGTCTAGACCGGAGACGTGTGAGCATTTCAGGCCGATCTCGCTAAATAACATCGGCTTGAAATTAACTTCCAAGATCTTTGTTGAGAGGCTGAAGTCTTATCTATCTAACTGGATTTCTCCTGTGCAGAGTGCATTTGTACCAGGACGGAAAATTGCTGACAACATAACGGTAGCACAAGAAGTTCTACACGTTATGAGGAGGAAGAATAACAAGCAGACCATGGCTATTAAAATAGACCTGTCCAAGGCTTACGACAAGATGACTTGGCCGTTCATTGCGGACACAATTGTGAAGATTGGGTTGCCTTCTACTATATGCAATTACATCCTTAACTCTTTGGCGAATGGCGAGACTGACATACTCTGGAATGGAAAAAGCGCAGGGAAATTCACAGCGACCAGGGGGCTCCGACAAGGAGACCCCCTCTCCCCCTACCTATTTGTTTTGTGCCTCGAAAGGCTATGCCAATCTATCGAGAACCTTGTGAAGATGAAAAAATGGACTCCTGTGAAATTGCATAGGAAGGGACCAGGTATATCGCATCTGTGTTTTGCAGATGATATGCTCCTGTTTGCAAAGGCCGACAAGAAAGAAATGAGATCCATCCTCAAGTGTTTCAAGGATTTTGGGGAAGTATCGGGTCAGGCCATATCAACTAGTAAATCCAGCATTTTCTTCTCCAAGAATGTTCCCAATAGTATCCGCAAGGAGATCAGCAAAATAAGCGGATTCACAGTTACTGAAGATCTCGGGAGATATTTGGGGGTCCCCCTTAACCATGGCAAAGTCAGGAAAGACACCTATAGCCATGTTATAGAGAGGGTGTCTTCATCTATAAACTCATGGGCTGCTAGATGCTTGAGCCTCGCTGGAAGAGTTTGCCTTGCTAAGTCAACACTAACTGCAATCCCTAGTTACGTCATGCAAACGGCGATGCTGCCTTTGAAAATCTGTGACAGAATTGATAGAAGCATTCGGTCATTTGTGTGGGGGGTAATCATAAAACTCATCCTCTTTCTCTTGTTGCATGGAATAAAATCACTTGTAGCAAAGAGTTTGGAGGTTTAGGCCTGCAGACGATGAGAGAACTGAACAAGGCTCTAATGACTAAGTTGGCATGGGAGATTGCTACGGGTAGACCGTCTATATGGGGCGAAGGCATGACCAGCAAGTATAATGAATACAATGAGGGGAATAAGCCTAACGAGTCGAGACTCACTAAACTGGTCCTGGACTGTAAAAAATTCATAACTGATAACTCCATGATGATCACGATGAGTGGGAAGAACACGAATGCTTGGAAGGATAAATGGTGGAGTGTGGATAGAACGCTAGAAGAAGTCGTGACCAAACCCATACCTTTGGAGCTACATGACCTACAGGTTGCTAGCCTCGTCAACCTTACCAAAACCTGGGATAAGGACTTCCTTAACGACTGGCTGCCGTCTGATGTTGCTGAGGAAGTTTTAAAGATCGAGATACCGGATGACGAACAACAGGAGGATGTCAGAGCCTGGATTCATACCGAATCAGGAAAATTCACCACGAAAAGCACCTACACCATTATGAGGAAGGAGAGGGATGTTAAAGTCCCAGGTAAATGGGATATTATCAGGAGCGCTAAAGTACCAATGAAGATTAAATTCTTCTTGTGGTTGACGGGCCACAATGCGATTCTAACTAACAGCAGAAGAGTTGCACGTCAGTTCACTACAGATGTGCGCTGCCCGGTTTGTGAGAGTAGCGATGAAACCATCCTACATGCTCTGCGGGACTGCCTGCAATCTATGGAGGTCTGGAAAAAGATTATCGACAGAAACAGATGGTCGTCGTTCTTTACAGAGAATGACCTTTGGAGTTGGCTAGCGACGAACATAAAAGATGATAAAACAGGAAGCGCAACTATCATGATTGGATGCTGGCATGTTTGGAAATGTAGAAATCTGAAAGTGTTTGAAAAACGGAAGCAGCCGAGCAACATCACTGCCTATTTTATCCAAAAGGAGGTTACCCTCAATGCTATTGCACATAGGCCGGAAACAACAGAAGGAATGTATCTGAATAGAGAGCTAGCGAGATGGAAGAAATCGCCTGTTGGAACTCTGAAGTTTAATACAGATGCAACTTTTAAAAACAAGGACTCATTGTCTACGATTGTTGTTGTTGGGAGGGACAATGAGGGCAGATGGAGAGGGGGATGGGCTACAAAAATCAAGGCCTCAAATGCTTTAGAAGCTGAAATTTGTGCGATTGAGTTAGCTACTGAGATAGGTAGCAAACTGAAGGTAGATAGTCTTATGATTGAGACTGATTCTAAAGGAGCTAAAGAGTCTGTAGAAAAAGAGGTGGGTGAATACCCTAAACTATCTAAATGGCTGGGAAGAATTAGAGGAAGATGGAGAAGTCATTGGCAGTGCACAAATATCCACCGAGAAGGCAACACTGCAGCGGACAGGCTGGCTAAGCTGCACCAAAAAACCCAGGGAGAATTCTATAATTATAGAACCCCTCCTCAACCATTAGTTGAAATCATCATTCGAGAGTCGTGTAATGGTAGTAGTACTACCACATTTCCGTTTAGCAATTTAGAGTCAGTTTGTAATTTGAATTTGAGTTTGCTTGCACGAGAGGGGCGAGATGAATAAAACACCCTCTGACTTACCCAAAAAAAAATATAGGCATCAACAATTGAGCAGTAGAGCATATTATACTTTTAGAAGGAATATGAAGAACATGTATAACAGTTTATTTCTCTTTTCACATTATAAATCAACTAAATAGTACAAGAGATAAGGCAAAGGTCATCCAATGTGAGTCATGTTTAACCCTTAGCAAATATACAATACGGTTGTATTATGTCTTTTATTATGCTCTGAGGAGATGAGGTATACCACTCATACTCCAACTAACTACTGCTAAGTCAAAATTAGTTCCATAGAAGATATAGGAGGAGTCAGACTCCTATGATCTCCCACACCCTCAGTCATTCTGAGTCCACTGCAGTGACATATAAAGTCCAACTACAAAACAACCTAGTCTGCCTAGATATATAGTCACAACACTAGTTAAAACTAAGCTACAACTACAGCCACACTCATGTCGAGGTATGACCACAGACATCCTCAAAACATATCATATATATATATATATATATATATATCAAATCACATCAGCGAGATACATCCTCGACCGTTCTCCTGTCAAGGTATGACCACAGTCAATCCTATGAAATGCATATCCTCAACAGTATACGACTCCGAGCTTCCACTAAGGGAGAACCCATTTCACCATACAACGAGTAATGACGCTGAAGATGGATCTACATCACAGGACAACTACATGATTAGGGTTTCACTTAATTATTTAATCCAATTGAGTATCTTTTAACATCAATCAAGTTACAACTTACAAACCCTAAACAAACTCTACAAAGATAAGGGTATGGTACAAATCCAAAAGACATAAAACATATGAGGTATGATCTTGCCACATAATCTCTTGATATCATTGCCATACAAGGCCATCAGCAGTATCATATCACTAGGGAATAGAAATCCCTCATCTCATCATTGGAGGATATTACCTCACACTAGGCATTGAACCTCTGCTAAGTCATAAGACCCAAATCACATTATCACAAGGTTCATGTACATCATCATTTCCTCATCATGCCTCATAAAGGCTCTCAATCATTACCATGTGTCATGTCAAACACACCATAGAATTCACTAGCTATGTTATTCCTTCCATCTGCAAGGTTAGGGTTACACAAGTAGGAGAGATAAAACATAATTACAAACTATTCATTCAATCAAGCTTTACCAAGTACATCATATACTTGATAATTAGGGTTAGGGTCTCTCATATAGACGATTAGGGTTTCCATCACATCACTCCACATTAAACCCTAGATACATGATTTTCTAAATGTATCGAGCACATTAGGGTTATGTATCATGCTTGTCATGATTAGTCAATCATCCCAAGCCGCATTATGTTTCGACCATACAAGGAAACAAGTGTAGCGACCAACCTTCATAGCACATGTGTTGAAACCCACATGAGTACACATTGTAGCGACCACCCATTAGGGTTGGCTCCCTCTTGCGACCACAACAAGGGTCCATGTGTAGAGACTACAGGAGAGCTAGGGTTAGGGTTGCAACCTAACCAAACATCAACATAAGAGAGAAGGGACCGAGAGGAACATGTTAGTGGTAGCGACCTCAAGACCAAACAAGGTACTTCAACCGCAACAAATCCAACATGGGTAGAAACCCATAACAAGATATCATATGTGATGCCCTTAAGGTAAAACCAAGTGTTGTGACCAACACAAGGATCAAGACATGTCGACCAAAACAAAGCTCATCATCAAGAACTCAAACATCACCATGATGAAACTCCATGAAAGAAAAGCATCAAAACCCTAGAAACGATCATCATCAAGATCAACAAGAAAACCATACAAGAGAGATAAAATCCATGTTCAACACATGCACAAGAAATCCAAGACCTCCATCTAACATGTAGTGGCTGAAACATATAAGATAAAGAAAAAGATCAAGTTGCATGTAAGGAACATAAATCACCATCACTTAGAAATTGGGTGCATTAAATTAGATTTTAGGAGAAAGATTAATCCATATAGTAATACCTAAAAATCATAAACCCTAGATCATGATAACATCATATACATCTTGGCATCACATTTTAGATATAGAAGAGTGCCATGCAAGCAATATAATGGTGCAATAATAGTATAGGGGAAAGTTATATAACTCACCTTAAGAAGAAGATCAAGCTTCAAAGCCACAAGCTCCAAGAGAGAAGAGGAAATTCAACTAGGATCAACTCCTCAGCCATAAGGTCACATCAAGAAGAAGAAAACATACCAAGGTCAAAGGAGATCTCAAGAAGAAGAAAGCTCAAACCCAAGGCTGAAAAAAGAGGAAGAAAGAAGAAAAAAAGAAGAAAGGAGGAAGATCCATCTCACTTAGGTACTACCATGGTCAAACCATGGTCTATGACCTATACGGAGATCAGATCCTCAAGATATCCACCATGGTGATCCATAGTCTCAAAGCCAAGAGGAGGAGGAAGGAAAGGTAGGGTTCCAAAGGAAAACGAGATCAAGGTAGATAACTACTTAACAAGAAGGAAGATCACTAAGGATCACCACAAAGAAGATTATCAAGCTCAAGATCACCACATGCAAAGATGATCGGCCACCAAATCTCCAAGATCATCCCTTGTCTAGCACCACCAAGCTCCAAGGATGGCACAAGCAAGAGAGAGGAGAAGAGAGGGCTAAAAGGATTGCTTGCATGTAAAAGAGAGAGCTTATATATTCAAGGGGGTAGAAGGGAGATAAAGATATGAGGTGTTAAGACATAAGAGCACAAAAATGACACTTGTCCACCGAAGGATCACCCATGCAACCACTCTAGACTTGCATACAAGAAAGGGTGATAAAAATAAGGAAGTGTAGTGACCACTCAGGTCCACTACACACCCAAGGTCGAAACAAAGCACATAGGTAGGTTGCAACACATCTCAAGCACATATAACCCTAGCGACCAAACAACAAATAACAAATCACTAGGTTGCAAAAACATCAACCAAGGAAGTTTTGTGATCGCAACACTTCAAAACCATCATGCAAGGTCGATACACCATCACACCAAGCATCCATGCAAAGCATGCAAACCCTACCATCATCTCATGATGTCACCTCATCAACCAAGGTCCAACAAGGCGTCCCTATGCATCACTCTCTATATCATGATGCCAAGGAACAAAAGGCACAACCTACATGTGACAAATTGCAAGATAAACCCTCAATATGGGTAAATTCCAACTTGGTCCAAAACAAGCATAACTAGATCAAACATCAACCCAATAGGACCAAACTGAAAACATAGACTTGTCACACGTTATTGAGGCATCTCAAGATATTAGGTTAAGGTTTAAGCATCTTATTAAGTAAAGCAAACTCAAACAAGCACCAAGCTAGGTAAGGGGTCTTACAACTATAAACCCCTAACATGGATTTCTCTCCCGAAATCCTACACGAAAAGAGACAGGTGCTTCCTACACATCTCTTCCTAAATCTTCCACATGGCTTCCTCCATGCCACAGTGATGCCACAAGACCTTAACCAAAATGATATTCTTTTCTTTAACTTCTTGATCCTCCTATCTAATATCAACATAGGACCTTCCCCATATGACACATCCTCATCCAACTCAACCTCCATTGACTACAAAACTAGGTCAGTGTCAGGGTGACACTTCCTTGACATCAAAACATGGAACACTGGATGCAACTTATGCAGCTCAGGTGGCAATTCCAACTTATAAGCCACCTTCCCAACACGTGCCACTATAGGGTAAGGTCCCATAAACCTAGGAGCCAACTTACCCTTCTTTTCAAACCTCATCACGCCTCTCCAAGGAGAAACCTTGAGATACACCTTGTCTCCCACTTGGAATTCCAAAGGCCTACAGTGATTATCAATATAAGACTTCTTCCTATCATGGGCTTCCTTCAACTGCTGCTCGAATCATCTTAATTTTCTCCATCGATTGTTGTACAATCTCATAAACCAAAAGCTGATATTCATTGGTCTCATACCAACACAATGGAGATCTACAACATCTCCCATACAAAGCCTCATAAGGTTCCATGTCGATACTTGATGTGCACAAATCATATCATCTTTTGGATCATGTTTGGTTGCATATTCATGTTGTTTTGACTCAATTATCACTCTCATTCATGCTAGATTCTATATTTTTAGCTATTCTTACTTGTCTCATGGTTTGGATTGTAGGTACTATATTTTGTAATGAAATGATGAGGAATATATCATATTATCTCTTATTGGATCACTCCTCAAGTATCTACATGTTTTGGGGTTCGAAACTACGCAAATACTGTTGGATCCTAGATGGGTGATTGGATGCTCTAGAGGGGGGTGAATAGAGCTGAAAGCACTTAAACAAAATTCATTAAACCTTCAAGATATATCACAATATAAGGTTGCTAAATATAAAATGTGTGTGCAACTAAAACATACATAGCAAGGGAGAGAGAGATTTAACATGCACCAATTAGACAAGCTATTTAGAGTGGTTCCACACTTCAAACTAGAAGTGTGTCAGTCCACTTGCCTAGAGAGGTCAACCTCTAGGACTTCCAAACTATTGCATTCTTATATTCATTCATAAGACTTACAATACATGACCAAACAAAGGACTTACCTATCCAATACAAAGAGTCTTCAACCTTACCAAGGACTTACCCACTTTGCAAGAGTCTTCGGCCTTCTCCAAGGACTTACCCACTCTTGCACAAGTCTTCAGCCTTGTAGGAATTACCCACTCTTCTTGGATCTTCCGCCTTTGACTTCACCTTCACTCGGAGAAGCTTCCACCAAGGACTTACCCACTTGAGCTTGAGTCTTCTGCCTTCTCCAAGGGCTTACCCACTCTAGCTCCAAGTCTTCAGCCTTGATCTTCACCAAGGGACTCCTTCCCTTGTTCTTCTTCATCTCTCTTGGACAAGAGAGAGAACCTTCATCTTCATGATTGGAAAGATAGAAATGGAGGTGGTGGAAGTGAGAGCCTCACAAGATATACAAGTAGTACTAGCTCTCTTACAGATTTCCTACTCACTCTAATGGATGTAGCAAGTGATTAAGCTTAGAGAGAGAGAGGAGGTTGTAGGAAGCACTCAACTATAGAATAGGAACCTCATAAAGAGTTTGCAATGAATTCTCAACCTTGGAATGAAGCCCAAGGGGTCCGTTTTATAGTTGGGGATGCCTCTTAGCCTTTGGGAACACTTATGAACGAAAACTAGCCATTTTGTGGCTTGCAACGGATCTATTTTCACTTGTTGCAACTCCATAACGGCTAGAAACACTTTTCTGCACTTTTCCGTACAGTGAAATCGGTTGAGTTCTGATGGGTGTAACTCGACCGATCAAGTAGGAGGCAAACCGATGTTCAAACGATCGGTCGAGTTTTTCCTGAGGAAACTCAACCGACCATTTCAACTGGAAATGGCCTACTACCCAATCGGTCGAGTTCTGTGAGTGCACCTCGACCGATGCATTCTTCAGAAAATCGACCAAGGTGGATCGGTCGAGTTTCAGGCTGGGGAAACTCGACCGACCAAGTGCCTGTAATTGATTTTCAAAGATGCATCTAAAGTGCTCTAATATTCGATCTAAGTGCTCCTGATATTTTTCTAAGATTAATTACAAGTCAATAAATCATTACAAGTGATTTACAACATGATTCTAATGGATATACATCATATTACAAAAATGTGCACTTGTATGACTTTGACTTGTCTTTTCTCTAATTTGATATGCGCAAGTTAGGGCATTTGGAGTGTGTCTATACCTAATTTGAAATCACTCAAGTAGAAGCATTAGACACCAATATGTGGAATGGTTATTCATCATCAAAACACGGGTTTAGTCAATTTAGACGTGAGTCAACATTGACCTAATTGACCTTGAGTCAACAATTTCCCCCTTTTTGAAGATGACAAACCATTCCATAAATGTATTGAAAGCATTTACATAAAGTCATACCTTTGGAGAAACCTAGGGGTTTCAATAGAATTGATTTCATATGCTCCCCCTCAATTGATGTGCATGGAGTTCTCATACTCGCCCTCAATTGATGCTATTTCTCCTGCATGGTTAGCTTTCACAACATTTATAGAATACTATGTCTTCTACTCATATATGTTCTACACATATATGTCTTCTCCCCTTTACCTACTCCCTTTACATGAACATGCTTCTCTTCTTCATGTAAGACATTCCTTCTTCCTCTTTTAAAAGAAGACATACCTTTCTCCCCCTTTGTCATTTCAAAAAGTGGGGTTATGAAGAAAAATAAGAAACATCACTTGTTAAAGAGAAAGGAGATAACACAAATATATATAAGGAGAGTAGAAGAGCACAGATAGGGGCTTGTCCAAGCATAGAAAGAAAAGCAAGTTAAATCATATACTTGAACAACCTAAGATGCAAGATAAAGTGTTGTAGAAAATTAAATAAATTGCAATTTTGACCCTCAAGATGACGGAATTTGACCAAAAACCATCAGAGCTCATTGCAAATCAATGAGTCTTGCTTAGAAGGTCGTTTCTACATGAAAAACACTAGTCTTGCACCAAAAACTGAAACTGGAGCAAAATCTGCATAAAATCCAAACATACTCCAATTTCTACATATAATGTAGCTCTATGTGCCCTGCATCACAATGTTATGCAAGCAACTCGAGATAGTAGATATGCAATTCAAGGAACAATCTTGAGCATGTATGAGACAAGATACAAGCATAGCATATAGATGAGCAAAGATGTCTATTTTAAACAAGGCTAGAACTACATGTATATGAACTATTAGTAGATGTTATCACAAGTTAGGACTACTAGTAGGATCTAGATCATAGCAAGAGATACCAAAAGATACACAAGATAAAGCAAGCTATGATTAGATGAAGAGATATATCCAAACAAAGAGATATGCAATTTTAGAAGCATGAAAGGATATAACTCACAAGATATGCATCCTTACCAAAAGATGATTACCCCTAAGAACCTCAAGGTTGTATTAAAACAAGATATACACCTAGATAGATGTAGCAAGTTAGAGCATAACGGAAGCAATTTAAGACACAACCAAGAGATCCAAAGAGATCATCATCAAAACCTGCAAAACAACTCAAAGCAAGTAATTGCAACATATAGATATACCAATTTAGAGCAATTAGAGAGATAGAGTTGTAAGAAAGATAGGCGATTTAGAACATGGCAATACGAATATATAAAGATACCAAGGGAGTGCCAAAGAACAAGGCTATTGGTTGAGAAAATCTAGTTGAGAGAGAAATTCTCATTCAATAAGCCAACTGTGTATTCTGTGCACAGTGTTATCGGTCGAGTTCTGTGCATTGACAACTCGACCGATGACAGCTGTTGGCAACACTCTTGGTGCCTATCGGTCGAGTTTCAATAGGGCAAACTTGACCGACAGAGCAGTTGTCAAAAAAGCATATATATATCATAAAAACACATTTAAAGGCATGCTAAAAATACAAACCATATCCAAACATGTTTAATCAAGTTAGTAATGCACTATAGAAGCATTAGAAATAGTTTTTGAGCAAGAGTGTGAAGATAAACACAAAATGCCACTTTTGACTCAAAAACCATATGTATAGTGCACACTAACTTGACAAAAACAAGTTAGAGATGTTTATAATCAATAAAAGCTTTACCTTTGTTCTTACCATTCCTTTTCCACTTGTTGTCACCCTCTACACATCTCACCTTTCTTCTTTAATGTGGATTGAGAAGTCAATTTGCAATTCAATAGCTCAAGTCAATCCATTTGCAAGTACCTACAAGAAGAAAGATGAAATGGTCCCCAATCATGTTTTTGGGTCCGGAGGGGTTAGTTTAGCAACCCAAATCCTATTGCTTTTGGGTGCTTTCCTAAAAGGACAACAATTAGAATAATGACCAAAACCATTACAATAGTTGCATGTGCCCATAGTCTTGGAACTAGAGGATTCTCCATTGAAGATTGGAGGCCCTTTGCCTTTGTTGTTCCCTTGACTACTATCATACCCTAAACCATGTCTACCAATTTGTTTAGTAGTATAGTGTAGGATATCATTAAGATTCTTTTTACCCACTAAGAATCTTTGCAAAGAAGATCTCAAACTGTCATTATCATGCTTAAGAGAAGCAATAGTCGAAGACAATTGATTAATATTATCTCTAGCATGCAAAAGATCATTTTCTAAGCAAAGAGATTTAGTTGAATAAGAATCTCTATCAATATGAAGAGCAGTAACATCATTCTCTCTATTTGTAGAACTAGAACAAGATTCATGTCCATAGATTTTAGAAAGCAAGGAGGCATTTTCTATTTCTAATTCATGCAAAACAAAATCGTTGTCCTTGTTTTCAGATTTAAGAACATCAATGTCATGCATGAGAGAATCAACAATTAAAGTATACTCTTCATTAGAACTAGGCATGAGAGGTTGAGCTTCTAGAAATTTAATCTTATCAAGTAAACTAGCATTTTCAAGTTTAATAGAGTCTACTTGGCTAAAACAATCATTTTTATCAATAAGCAAGCAAGAATTAGCATATTCAAGATCATCTAGTTATATATGCAAATTATCAACAATTTTAGCAAGCTTTTTCTTTTTCTTTTTAGAAGACTTATAAGAGGCACAAATATCATGAATAATAGCAATTAAAGATTCTTTATCTAAAGAGTCTAGATTTACCTCACTTGAGTCTTCACTTGTCGATGCTATAAGAGAAAAATGGCATTCTCCTTCACCACTAGAGCTTGAGCTTGATCCTTCACATGAATCTTCACTTGAGCTTGAGTTGGAGGAGCCACTTGAGCTTGAGTGCCATTTCTCCTTCTTGTGAAGATGGGTCTTTTTGCCTTGTGGGCAATCTTCCTTGTAGTGACCCTTCTTTCCACATGTGAAGCACCGGATGGAGGACTTGCCTTTGTAGAGTCTACCCTTGGAATACATGGCATCTTCTTCAACTTGAGAGGATGGAGAAGCTTGACCAACAATAGCCTTGATTTGAGCTTTGATTTCAGCCTTCTTCATTGTCTTGAGTTCTTTCTCCTCTTGTCTTTCTACTTCCTCCCTCTTGTCAAGTGTGGCTTCATGTGCTTGTAGATTTCCAATGAGCTCTTCAATAGGAATATCACTAAGAGATCTTGCTTCTTCAATAGAAGTCACCTTGGATTCCCACCTCTTGGGGAGAGTTCTGAGGATCTTTGAGTTGATCTCTCCACTAGATATAGGATGTCCTAGAACAGCAAGACCATTCAAGATGGTGTTGAGCCATGAGTACATGTTGGATATGCTCTCCTCCTTTCCCATTTTGAAGTTCTCAAGCAACCCTTTGAGCATGTAGACTTTGCTTTCCTTCACTTGATCTGTCCATTCATAAGTGATGCAAAGCTTTCTCCATACCTCATAGGCCGTCTCACAAGAGGAAATCTGATTGAACTCGGTGGGGGTCATGGAGGCATAAAGGATGTGCATGGCTCTAGCATTCAAGGTTTCTTTCATCAAGGTGGCTTCATCCCATTCTTCAATATTTGTCTTTGGTAGAATGTATGGGTTGTTCACCATTTTCCACATCTCAAAACTTGATCCTTGGATGTAGAATTGAAGTCTTCTTCTCCAATAGAGGAAGTTGCTCCCATCAAAGATTGGAAGGCTGGTCGAGAGTCTCCCTCCTAGGTAGTCACCCATGTTCTCCTACTTGTTGAAGTATGCTTGGAGAAGACCCGCTTCGATACCAATTGTTGGATCCTAGATGGGTGATTGGATGCTCTAGAGGGGGGGTGAATAGAGCTAAAAGCACTTAAACAAAATTCATTAAACCTTCAAGATATATCACAATATAAGGTTGCTAAATAGGAAATTTGTGTGCAACTAAAACATACATAGCAAGGGAGAGAGAGATTGAACATGCACCAATTAGACAAGCTATTTAGAGTGGTTCCACACTTCAAACTAGAAATGTGTCAGTCCACTTTCCTAGAGAGGTCAACCTCTAGGACTTCCAAACTATTGCATTCTTATATTCATTCATAAGACTTACAATACATGACCAAACAAAGGACTTACCTATCCAATACAAAGAGTCTTCAACCTTACCAAGGACTTACCCACTTTACAAGAGTCTTCGGCCTTCTCCAAGGATTTACCCACTCTTGCACAAGTCTTCAGCCTTGCAGGAATTACCCACTCTTCTTGGATCTTCCGCCTTTGACTTCACCTTCACTCGGAGAAGCTTCCACCAAGGACTTACCCACTTGAGATTGAGTCTTCTGCCTTCTCCAAAGGCTTACCCACTCTAGCTCCAAGTCTTCAGCCTTGATCATCACCAAGTGACTCCTTCCCTTGTTCTTCCTCACCTCTCTTGGACAAGAGAGAGAACCTTCATCTTCATGATTGGAAAGATAGAAATGGAGGTGGTGGAAGTGAGAGCCTCACAAAATATACAAGTAGTACTAGCTCTCTTACAAATTTCCTACTCACTCTAATGGATGTAGCAAGTGATTAAGCTTAGAGAGAGAGAGGAGGCTGTAGGAAGCACTCAACTATAGAATAGGAACCTCATAAAGAGTTTGCAATGAATGCTCAACCTTGGAATGAAGCCCAAGGGGTCCTATTTATAGCTGAGGATGCCTCTTAGCCTTTGGGAACACTTATGAACGAAAACTAGCCATTTTGTGGCTTGCAACGGATCTATTTTCACTTGTTGCAACTCCACAACGGCTAGAAACACTTTTCTGCACTTTTTCGTACAGTGAAATCGGTCGAGTTCTGATGGGTGTAACTCGACCGATCAAGTAGGACGCAAACTGATGTTCAAAGGATCGGTCGATTTTGTCCTGAGGAAACTCGACCGACCATTTCAACTGGAAATGGCCTACTACCCAATCGGTCGAGTTCTGTGAGTGCACAACTCGACCGATGCAATCTTCAGAAAATCGACCAAGGTGGATCGGTCGAGTTTCAGGCTGGGGAAACTCGACCGACCAAGTGCCTGTAATTGATTTTCAAAGATGCATCTAAAGTGCTCTAATATTCAATCTAAGTGCTCCTGATATTTTTCTAAGCTTAATTACAAGTCATACAATCATTACAAGTGATTTACAACATGATTCTAATGGATATACATCATATTACAAAAATGTGCACTTGTATGACTTTGACTTGTCTTTTCTCCAATTTGATATGCGCAAGTTAGGGCATTTGGAGTGTGTCTATACCTAATTTGAAATCACTCAAGTAGAAGCATTAGACACCAATATGTGGAATGGTTAGTCATCATCAAAACACGGGTTTAGTCAATTTAGACGTGAGTCAACATTGACCTAATTGACCTTGAGTCAACAATCTCCCCCTTTTTGAATTTGACAAACCATTCCATAAATATATTGAAAGCATTTACATAAAGTCATACCTTTGGAGAAACCTAGGGGTTTCAATAGAATTGATTTCATATGCTCCCCCTCAATTGATGTGCATGGAGTTCTCATACTCCCCCTCAATTGATGCTATTTCTCCTGCATGGTTAGCTTTCACAACATTTATAGAATACTATGTCTTCTACTCATATATGTTCTACACATATATGTCTTCTCCACTTTACCTACTCCCTTTACATGAACATGCTTCTCTTCTTCATGTAAGACATTCCTTCTTCCTCTTTTAAAAGAAGACATACCTTTCTCCCCCTTTGTCATTTCAAAAAGTGGGGTTATGAAGAAAAATAAGAAACATCACTTGTTAAAGAGAAAGGAGATAACACAAATATATATAAGGAGAGTAGAAGAGCACATATAGGGGCTTGTCCAAGCATAGAAAGAAAAGCAAGTTAAATCATATACTTGAACAACCCAAGATGCAAGATAAAGTGTTGCAGAAAAATAAATAAATTGCAATTTTGACCCTCAAGATGACGGAATTTGACCAAAAACCATCAGAGCTCATCGCAAAACAATGAGTCTTGCTTAGAAGGTCGTTTCTGCATGAAAAACACTAGTCTTGCACCAAAAACTAAAACTGGAGCAAAATCTGCATAAAATCCAAACATACTCCAATTTCTACATATAATGTAGCTCTATGTGCCCTGCATCACAATGTTATGCAAGCAACTCGAGATAGTAGATATGCAATTCAAGGAACAATCTTGAGCATGTATGAGACAAGATACAAGCATAGCATATAGATGAGCAAAGATGTCTATTTTAAACAAGGCTAGAACTACATGTATATGAACTACTAGTAGATGTTATCACAAGTTAGGACTACTAGTAGGATCTAGATCATAGCAAGAGATACCAAAAGATACACAAGATAAAGCAAGCTATGATTAGATGAAGAGATATATCCAAACAAAGAGATATGCAATTTTTGAAGCATGAAAGGATATAACTCACAAGATATGCATCCTTACCAAAAGATGATTACCCCTAAGAACCTCAAGGTTGTATTAAAACAAGATATACACCTAGATAGATGTAGCAAGTTAGAGCACAACGGAAGCAATTTAAGACACAACCAAGAGATCCAAAGAGATCATCATCAAAACCTGCAAAACAACTCAAAGTAAGTCATTGCAACATATAGATATACCAATTTAGAGCAATTAGAGAGATATAGTTGTAAGCAAGATAGGCAATTTAGAACATGGCAATATGCATATATAAATATACCAAGGGAGTGCCAAAGAACAAGGCTATTGGTTGAGAAAATCTAGTTGAGAGAGAAATTCTCATTCAATAAGCCAACTGTGTATTCTGTGCACAGTGTTATCGGTCGAGTTCTGTGCATTGACAACTCGACCGATGACAGCTGTTGGCAACACTCTTGGTGCCTATCGGTCGAGTTTCAATAGGGCAAACTCGACCGACAGAGAAGTTGTCAAAAAAGCATATATATATCATAATAACACATTTAAAGGCATGCTAAAAATACAAACCATATCCAAACATGTTTAATCAAGTTAGTAATGCACTATAGAAGCATTAGAAACAGTTTTTGAGCAAGAGTGTGAAGATAAACACAAAATGCCACTTTTGACTCAAAAACTATATGTATAGTGCACACTAACTTGACAAAAACAAGTTAGAGATGTTTATAAGCAATAAAAGCTTTACCTTTGTTCTTACCATTCCTTTTCCACTTGTTGTCACCCTCTACACATCTCACCTTTCTTCTTTAATGTGGATTGAGAAGTCAATTTGCAATTCAATAGCTCAAGTCAATCCATTTGCAAATACCTACAAGAAGAAAGATGAAATGGTCCCCAATCATGTTTTTGGGTCCGGAGGGGTTAGTTTAGCAACCCAAATCCTATTGCTTTTGGGTGCTTTCCTAAAAGGACAACAATTAGAATAATGACCAAAACCATTACAATAGTTGCATGTGCCCATAGTCTTGGAACTAGAGGATTCTCCATGGAAGATTGGAGGCCCTTTGCCTTTGTTGTTCCCTTGACTACTATCATACCCTAAACCATGTCTACCAATTTGTTTAGTAGTATAGTGTAGGATATCATTAAGATTCTTTTTACCCACTAAGAATCTTTGCAAAGAAGATCTCAAACTGTCATTATCATGCTTAAGATAAGCAATAGTCGAAGACAATTGATTAATATTATCTCTAGCATGCAAAAGATCATTTTCTAAGCAAAGAGATTTAGTTGAATAAGAATCTCTATCAATATGAAGAGCAGTAACATCATTCTCTCTATTTGTAGTACTAGAACAAGATTCATGCCCATAGATTTTAGCAAGCAAGGAGGCATTTTCTATTTCTAATTCATGCAAAACAAAATCGTTGTCCTTGTTTTCAGATTTAAGAACATCAATGTCATGCATGAGAGAATCAACAATTAAAGTATACTCTTCATTAGAACTAGGCATGAGAGGTTGAGCTTCTAGAAATTTAATCTTATCAAGTAAACTAGCATTTTCAAGTTTAAGAGAGCCTACTTGGCTAAGACAATCATTTTTATCAATAAGCAAGCAAGAATTAGCATATTCAAGATCATCTAGTTCTATATGCAAATTATCAACAATTTTAGCAAGCTTTTTCTTTTTCTTTTTAGAAGACTTATAAGAGGCACAAATATCATGAATAATAGCAATTAAAGATTCTTTATCTAAAGAGTCTAGATTTACCTCACTTGAGTCTTCACTTGTCGATGCTATAAGAGAAAAATGGCATTCTCCTTCATCACTAGAGCTTGAGCTTGATCCTTCACATGAATCTTCACTTGAGCTTGAGTTGGAGGAGCCACTTGAGCTTGAGTGCCATTTCTCCTTCTTGTGAAGATGGGTCTTTTTGCCTTGTGGGCAATCTTCCTTGTAGTGACCCTTCTTTCCACATGTGAAGCACCGGATGGAGGACTTGCCTTTGTAGAGTCTACCCTTGGAATACATGGCATCTTCTTCAACTTGAGAGGATGGAGAAGCTTGACCAACAATAGCCTTGATTTGAGCTTTGATTTCAGCCTTCTTCATTGTCTTGAGTTCTTTCTCCTCTTGTCTTTCTACTTCCTCCCTCTTGTCAAGTGTGGCTTCATGTGCTTGTAGATTTCCAATGAGCTCTTCAATAGGAATATCACTAAGAGATCTTGCTTCTTCAATAGAAGTCACCTTGGATTCCCACCTCTTGGGGAGAGTTCTGAGGATCTTTGAGTTGATCTCTCCACTATACATAGGATGTCCTAGAATAGCAATACCATTCAAGATGGTGTTGAGCCTTGAGTACATGTTGGCTATGCTCTCCTCCTTTCCCATTTTGAAGTTCTCAAGCAACCCTTTGAGCATGTAGACTTTGCTTTCCTTCACTTGATCTGTCTCTTCATAAGTGATGCAAAGCTTTCTCCATACCTCATAGGCCGTCTCACAAGAGGAAATCTGATTGAACTCGGTGGGGGTCATGGAGGCATAAAGGATGTGCATGGCTCTGGCATTCAAGGTTGCTTTCATCAAGGTGGCTTCATCCCATTCTTCAATATTTGTCTTTGGTAGAATGTATGGGCTGTTCACCATTTTCCACATCTCAAAACTTGATCCTTGGATGTAGAATTGAAGTCTTCTTCTCCAATAGAGGAAGTTTCTCCCATCAAAGATTGGAAGGCTGGTCGAGAGTCTCCCTCCTAGGTAGTCACCCATCTTCTCCTACTTGTTGAAGTATGCTTGGAGAAGACCCGCTCTGATACCAATTGTTGGATCCTAGATGAGTGATTGGATGCTCTAGAGGGGGGGTGAATAGAGCTAAAAGCACTTAAACAAAATTCATTAATCCTTCAAGATATATCACAATATAAGGTTGCTAAATAGGACATTTGTGTGCAACTAAAACATACATAGCAAGGGAGAGAGATTGAGCATGCACCAATTAGACAAGCTATTTAGAGTGGTTCCACACTTCAAACTAGAAATGTGTCAGTCCACTTTCCTAGAGAGGTCAACCTCTAGGACTTCCAAACTATTGCATTCTTATATTCATTCATAAGACTTACAATACATGACCAAACAAAGGACTTACCTATCCAATACAAAGAGTCTTCAACCTTACCAAGGACTTACCCACTTTGCAAGAGTCTTCGGCCTTCTCCAAGGATTTACCCACTCTTGCACAAGTCTTCAGCCTTGCAGGAATTACCCACTCTTCTTGGATCTTCCGCCTTTGACTTCACCTTCACTCGGAGAAGCTTCCACCAAGGACTTACCCACTTGATCTTGAGCCTTCTGCCTTCTCCAAAGGCTTACCCACTCTAGCTCCAAGTCTTCAGCCTTGATCTTCACCAAGTGACTCCTTCCCTTTTTCTTCTTCACCTCTCTTGGACAAGAGAGAGAACCTTCATCTTCATGATTGGAAAGATAGAAATGGAGGTGGTGGAAGTGAGAGCCTCACAAGATATACAAGTAGTACTAGCTCTCTTACATATTTCCTACTCACTCTAATGGATGTAGCAAGTGATTAAGCTTAGAGAGAGAGAGAGAGGAGGCTGTAGGAAGCACTCAACTATAGAATAGGAACCTCATAAAGAGTTTGCAATGAATGCTCTACCTTGGAATGAAGCCCAAGGGGTCCTATTTATAGCTGGGGATGCCTCTTAGCCTTTGGGAACACTTATGAACGAAAACTAGCCATTTTGTGGCTTGCAACGGATCTATTTTCACTTGTTGCAACTCCACAATGGCTAGAAACACTTTTCTGCACTTTTTCGTACAGTGAAATCGGTCGAGTTCTGATGGGTGTAACTCGACCGATCAAGTAGGAGGCAAACTGATGTTCAAAGGATCGGTCGAGTTTGTCCTGAGGAAACTCGACCGACCATTTCAACTGGAAATGGCCTACTACCCAATCGGTCGAGTTCTGTGAGTGCACAACTCGACCGATGCAATATTTAGAAAATCGACCAAGGTGGATCGGTCGAGTTTCAGGCTGGGGAAACTCGGCTGACCAAGTGCCTGTAATTGATTTTCAAAGATGCATCTAAAGTGCTCTAATATTCAATCTAAGTGCTCTTGATATTTTTCTAAGCTTAATTACAAGTCATACAATCATTACAAGTGATTTACAACATGATTCTAATGGATATACATCATATTACAAAAACGTGCACTTGTATGACTTTGACTTGTCTTTTCTCCAATTTGATATGCGCAAGTTAGGGCATTTGGAGTGTGTCTATACCTAATTTGAAATCACTCAAGTAGAAGCATTAGACACCAATATGTGGAATGGTTAGTCATCATCAAAACACGGGTTTAGTCAATTTAGACGTGAGTCAACATTGACCTAATTGACCTTGAGTCAACAATCTCCCCCTTTTTGAATTTGACAAACCATTCCATAAATATATTGAAAGCATTTACATAAAGTCATACCTTTGGAGAAACCTAGGGGTTTCAATAGAATTGATTTCATATGCTCCCCCTCAATTGATGTGCATGGAGTTCTCATACTCCCCCTCAATTGATGCTATTTCTCCTGCATGGTTAGCTTTCACAACATTTATAGAATACTATGTCTTCTACTCATATATGTTCTACACATATATGTCTTCTCCCCTTTACCTACTCCCTTTACATGAACATGCTTCTCTTCTTCATGTAAGACATGCCTTCTTCCTGTTTTAAAAGAAGACATACCTTTCTCCCCCTTTATCATTTCAAAAAGTGGGGTTATGAAGAAAAATAAGAAACATCACTTGTTAAAGAGAAAGGAGATAACACAAATATATATAAGGAGAGTAGAAGAGCACAGATAGGGGCTTGTCCAAGCATAGAAAGAAAAGCAAGTTAAATCATATACTTGAACAACCCAAGATGCAAGATAAAGTGTTGCAGAAAAATAAATAAATTGCAATTTTGACCCTCAAGATGACGGAATTTGACCAAAAACCATCAGAGCTCATCGCAAAACAATGAGTCTTGCTTAGAAGGTCGTTTCTGCATGAAAAACACTAGTCTTGCACCAAAAACTGAAACTGGAGCAAAATCTGCATAAAATCCAAACATACTCCAATTTCTACATATAATGTAGCTCTATGTGCCCTGCATCACAATGTTATGCAAGCAACTTGAGATAGTAGATATGCAATTCAAGGAACAATCTTGAGCATGTATGAGACAAGATACAAGCATAGCATATAGATGAGCAAAGATGTCTATTTTAAACAAGGATAGAACTACATGTATATGAACTACTAGTAGATGTTATCACAAGTTAGGACTACTAGTAGGATCTAGATCATAGAAAGAGATACCAAAAGATACACAAGATAAAGCAAGCTATGATTAGATGAAGAGATATATCCAAACAAAGAGATATGCAATTTTAGAAGCATGAAAGGATATAACTCACAAGATATGCATCCTTACCAAAAGATGATTACCCCTAAGAACCTCATGGTTGTATTAAACCAAGACATACACCTAGATAGATGTAGAAAGTTAGAGCACAACGGAAGCAATTTAAGACACAACCAAGAGATCCAAAGAGATCATCATCAAAACCTGCAAAACAACTCAAAGCAAGTAATTACAACATATAGATATACCAATTTAGAGCAATTAGAGAGATAGAGTTGTAAGCAAGATAGGCAATTTAGAACATGGAAATATGCATATATAAAGATACCAAGGGAGTGCCAAAGAATAAGGCTATTGGTTGAGAAAATCTAGTTGAGAGAGAAATTCTCATTCAATAAGCCAACTGTGTATTCTGTGCACAGTGTTATCGGTCGAGTTTTGTGCATTGACAACTCGACCGATGACAGCTGTTGGCAACACTCTTGGTGCCTATCGGTCGAGTTTCAATAGGGCAAACTCGACCGACAGAGCAGTTGTCAAAAAAGCATATATATATCATAAAAACACATTTAAAGGCATGCTGAAAATACAAACCATATCCAAACATGTTAATCAAGTTAGTAATGCACTATAGAAGCATTAGAAATAGTTTTTGAGCAAGAGTGTGAAGAAAACACAAAATGCCACTTTTGACTCAAAAACCATATGTATAGTGCACATTAACTTGACAAAAACAAGTTAGAGATGGTTATAAGCAATAAAAGCTTTACCTTTGTTCTTACCATTCCTTTTCCACTTGTTGTCACCCTCTACACATCTCACCTTTATTCTTTAATGTGGATTGAGAAGTCAATTTGCAATTCAATAGATCAAGTCAATCCATTTGCAAGTACCTACAAGAAGAAAGATGAAATGGTCCCCAATCATGTTTTTGGGTCCGGAGGGGTTAGTTTAGCAACCCAAATCCTATTGCTTTTGGGTGCTTTCCTAAAAGGACAACAATTAGAATAATGACCAAAATCATTGCAATAGTTGCATGTGCCCATAGTCTTGGAACTAGAGGATTCTCCATGGAAGATTGGAGGCCCTTTGCCTTTGTTGTTCCCTTGACTACTATCCTACCCTAAACCATGTCTACCAATTTGTTTAGTAGTATAGTGTAGGATATCATTAAGATTCTTTTTACCCACTAAGAATCTTTGCAAAGAAGATCTCAAACTGTCATTATCATGCTTAAGAGAAGCAATAGTCGGATACAATTGATTAATATTATCTCTAGCATGCAAAAGATCATTTTCTAAGCAAAGAGATTTACTTGAATAAGAATCTCTATAAATATGAAGAGCAGCAACATCATTCTCTCTATTTGTAGAACTAGAACAAGATTCATGCCCATAGATTTTAGCAAGCAAGGAGGCATTTTCTATTTCTAATTCATGCAAAACAAAATCTTTGTCCTTGTTTGTAGATTTAAGAACATAAATGTCATGCATGATAGAATCAACAATTAAAGTATACTCTTCATTAGAACTAGGCATGAGAGGTTGAGCTTCTAGAAATTTAATCTTATCAAGTAAACTAGCATTTTCAAGTTTAAGAGAGTCTACTTGGCTAAGACAATCATTTTTATCAATAAGAAAGCAAGAATTAGCATATTCAAGATCATCTAGTTCTATATGCAAATTATCAACAATTTTAGCAAGCTTTTTCTTTTTCTTTTTAGAAGACTTATAAGAGGCACAAATATCATGAATAATAGCAATTAAAGATTCTTTATCTAAAGAGTCTAGATTTACCTCACTTGAGTCTTCACTTGTCGATGCTATAAGAGCAAAATGGCATTCTCCTTCATCACTAGAGCTTGAGCTTGATCCTTCACATGAATCTTCACTTGAGCTTGAGTTGGAGGAGCCACTTGAGCTTGAGTACCATTTCTCCTTCTTGTGAAGATGGGTCTTTTTGCCTTGTGGGCAATCTTCCTTGTAGTGACCCTTCTTTCCACATGTGAAGCACCGGATGGAGGACTTGCCTTTGTAGAGTCTACCCTTGGAATACATGGCATCTTCTTCAACTTGAGAGGATGGAGAAGCTTGACCAACAATAGCCTTGATTTGAGCTTTTATTTCAGCCTTCTTCATTCTCTTGAGTTCTTTCTCCTCTTGTCTTTCTACTTCCTCCCTCTTGTCAAGTGTGGCTTCATGTGCTTGTAGATTTCCAATGAGCTCTTCAATAGGAATATCCCTAAGAGACCTTGCTTCTTCAATAGAAGTCACCTTGGATTCCCACCTCTAGGGGAGAGTTCTAAGGATCTTTGAGTTGATCTCTCCACTAGACATAGGATGTCCTAGAACAGCAAGACCATTCAAGATGGTGTTGAGCCTTGAGTACATGTTGGCTATGCTCTCCTCCTTTCCCATTTTGAAGTTCTCAAGCAACCCTTTGAGCATGTAGACTTTGCTTTCCATCACTTGATCTATCTCTTCATAAGTGATGCAAAGCTTTCTCCATACCTCATAGGCCGTCTCACAAGAGGAAATCCGATTGAACTCGGTGGGGGTCATGGAGGCATAAAGGATGTACATGGCTCTAGCATTCAAGGTTGCTTTCATCAAGGTGGCTTCATCCCATTCTTCAATATTTGTCTTTGGTAGAATGTATGGGTTGTTCACCATTTGCCACATCTGGAGACTTGATCCTTGGATGTAGAATTGAAGTCTTCTTCTCAAATAGAGGAAGTTTCTCCCATCAAAGATTGGAAGGCTGGTCGAGAGTGTCCCTCCTAGGTAGTCACCCATCTTCTCCTACTTGTTGAAGTATACTTGGAGAAGACCCGCTCTGATATCAATTGTTGGATCCTAGATGGGTGATTGGATGCTCTAGGGGGGGGTGAATAGAGCTGAAAGCACTTAAACAAAATTCATTAAACCTTCAAGATATATCACAATATAAGGTTGCTAAATAGGAAATTTGTGTGCAACTAAAACATACATAGCAAGGGAGAGAGAGATTGAACATGCACCAGTTAGACAAGCTATTTAGAGTGGTTCCACACTTCAAACTAGAAATGTGTCAGTCCACTTGCCTAGAGAGGTCAACCTCTAGGACTTCCAAACTATTGCATTCTTATATTCATTCATAAGACTTACAATACATAACCAAACAAAGGACTTACCTATCCAATACAAAGAGTCTTCAACCTTACCAAGGACTTACCCACTTTGCAAGAGTCTTCGGCCTTCTCCAAGGACTTACCCACTCTCGCACAAGTCTTCAGCCTTGCAATAATTACCCACTCTTCTTGGATCTTCCGCCTTTGACTTCACCTTCACTCGGAGAAGCTTCCACCAAGGACTTACCCACTTGAGCTTGAGTCTTCTGCCTTCTCCAAGGGCTTACCCACTCTAGCTCCAAGTCTTCAGCCTTGATCTTCACCAAGGAACTCCTTCCCTTGTTCTTCTTCACCTCTCTTGGACAAGAGAGAGAACCTTCATCTTCATGATTGGAAAGATAGAAATGGAGGTGGTGGAAGTGATAGCCTCACAAGATATACAAGTAGTACTAGCTCTCTTACAGATTTCCTACTCACTCTAATGGATGTAGCAAGTGATTAAGCTTACAGAGAGAGAGGAGGTTGTAGGAAGCACTCAACTATAGAATAGGAACCTCATAAATAGTTTGCAATGAATGCTCAACCTTGGAATGAAGCCCAAGGGGTCCTATTTATAGCCGGGGATGCCTCTTAGCCTTTGGGAACACTTATGAATGAAAACTAGCCATTTTGTGGCTTGCAACAGATCTATTTTCACTTGTTGCAACTCCACAACGGCTAGAAACACGTTTCTGCACTTTTCCGTACAGTGAAATCGGTCGAGTTCTGATGGGTGTAACTCGACCGATCAAGTAGGAGGCAAACTGATGTTCAAAGGATCGGTCCAGTTTGTCCTGAGGAAACTCGACCGACCATTTCAACTGGAAATGGCCTACTACCCAATCGGTCGAGTTCTATGAGTGCACAACTTGACTGATGCAATCTTCAGAAAATCGACCAAGGTGGATCGGTCGAGTTTCAGGCTGGGGAAACTCGACCGACCAAGTGCCTTTAATTGATTTTCAAAGATGCATCTAAAGTGCTCTAATATTCGATCTAAGTGCTCCTGATATTTTTCTAAGATTAATTACAAGTCATACAATCATTACAAGTGATTTACAACATGATTCTAATGGATATACATCATATTACAAAAACGTGCACTTGTATGACTTTGACTTGTCTTTTCTCCAATTTGATATGCGCAAGTTAGGGCATTTGGAGTGTGTCTATACCTAATTTGAAATCACTCAAGTAGAAGCATTAGACACCAATATGTGGAATGGTTAGTCATCATCAAAACACGGGTTTAGTCAATTTAGACGTGAGTCAACATTGACCTAATTGACCTTGAGTCAACAATCTCCCCCTTTTTGAAGATGACAAACCATTCCATAAATGTATTGAAAGCATTTACATAAATTCATACCTTTGGAGAAACCTAGGGGTTTCAATAGAATTGATTTCATATGCTCCCCCTCAATTGATGTGCATGGAGTTCTCATACTCCCCCTCAATTGATGCTATTTCTCTACATGGTTAGCTTTCACAACATTTATAGAATACTATGTCTTCTACTCATATATGTTCTACACATATATGTCTTCTCCACTTTACCTACTCCCTTTACATGAACATGCTTCTCTTCTTCATGTAAGACATGCCTTCTTCCTGTTTTAAAAGAAGACATACCTTTCTCCCCCTTTGTCATTTCAAAAAGTGGGGTTATGAAGAAAAATAAGAAACATCACTTGTTAAAGAGAAAGGAGATACCACAAATATATATAAGGAGAGTAGAAGAGCACAGATAGGGGCTTGTCCAAGAATAGAAAGAAAAGCAAGTTAAATCATATACTTGAACAACCCAAGATGCAAGATAAAGTGTTGTAGAAAAATAAATAAATTGCAATTTTGACCCTCAAGATGACGGAATTTGACCAAAAACCATCAGAGCTCGTCGCCAAGCAATGAGTCTTTCTTAGAAGGTCGTTTCTGCATGAAAAACACTAGTCTTGCACCAAAAACTAAAACTGGAGCAAAATCTGCATAAAATCCAAACATACTCCAATTTCTACATATAATGTAATTCAATGTGCCCTGCATCACAATGTTATGCAAGCAACTCGAGATAGTAGATATGCAATTCAAGGAACAATCTTGAGCATGTATGAGACAAGATACAAGCATAGCATATAGATGAGCAAAGATGTCTATTTTAAAAAAGGCTAGAACTACATGTATATGAACTACTAGTAGATGTTATCACAAGTTAGGACTACTAGTAGGATCTAGATCATATCAAGAGATACCAAAAGATACACAAGATAAAGCAAGCTATGATTAGATGAAGAGATATGTCCAAACAAAGAGATATGCAATTTTAGAAGCATGAAAGGATATAACTCACAAAATATGCATCCTTACCAAAAGATGATTACCCCTAAGAACCTCAAGGTTGTATTAAAACAAGATATACACCTAGATAGATGTAGCAAGTTAGAGCACAACGGAAGCAATTTAAGACACAACCAAGAGTATCAAAGAGATCATCATCAAAACCTACAAAACAACTCAAAGCAAGTAATTGCAACATATAGATATACCAATTTAGAGCAATTAGAGAGATAGAGTTGTAAGCACGATAGGCAATTTAGAACATGGCAATATGCACTTATAAAGATACCAAGGGAGTGCCAAACAATAAGGCTATTGGTTGAGAAAATCTAGTTGAGAGAGAAATTCTCATTCAATAAGCCAACTGTGTATTCTGTGCACAGTGTTATCATTCGAGTTCTGTGCATTGACAACTCGACCGATGACAGCTATTGGCAACACTCTTGGTGCCTATCGGTCGAGTTTCAATAGGGAAAACTCGACCGACAGAGCAGCAGTCAAAAAAGCATATATATATCATAAAAACACATTTAAAGGCATGCTAAAAATACAAACCATATCCAAACATGTTTAATCAAGTTAGTAATGCACTATAGAAGCATTAGAAATAGTTTTTGAGAAAGAGTGTGAAGATAAACACAAAATGCCACTTTTGACTCAAAAACCATATGTATAGTGCACACTAACTTGACAAAAACAAGTTAGAGATGGTTATAATCAATAAAAGCTTTACCTTTGTTCTTACCATTCTTTTTCCACTTGTTGTCACCCTCTACACATCTCACCTTTCTTCTTTAATGTGGATTGAGAAGTCAATTTGCAATTCAATAGCTCAAGTCAATCCATTTGCAAGTACCTACAAGAAGAAAGATGAAATGGTCCGCAATCATGTTTTTGGGTCCGGAGGGGTTAGTTTAGCAACCCAAATCCTATTGCTTTTGGGTGCTTTCCTAAAAGGACAACAATTAGAATAATGACCAAAATCATTGCAATAGTTGCATGTGCACATAGTCTTGGAACTAGAGGATTCTCCATGGAAGATTGGAGGCCCTTTGCCTTTGTTGTTCCCTTGAATACTATCATACCCTAAACCATGTCTACCAATTTGTTTAGTAGTATAGTGTAGGATATCATTAAGATTCTTTTTACCCACTAAGAATCTTTGCAAAGAAGATCTCAAACTGTCATTATCATGCTTAAGAGAAGCAATAGTCGAAGACAATTGATTAATATTATCTCTAGCATGCAAAAGATCATTTTCTAAGCAAAGTGATTTAGTTGAATAAGAATCTCTATCAATATGAAGAGCAGCAACATCATTCTCTCTATTTGTAGAACTAGAACAAGATTCATGCCCATATATTTTAGCAAGCAAGGAGGCATTTTCTATTTCTAATTCATGCAAAACAAAATCTTTGTCCTTGTTTTCAGATTTAAGAACATCAATGTCATGCATGAGAGAATCAACAATTAAAATATACTCTTCATTAGAACTAGGCATGAGAGGTTGAGCTTCTAGAAATTTAATCTTATCAAGTAAACTAGCATTTTCAATTTTAAGAGAGTCTACTTGGCTAAGACACACATTTTTATCAATAAGCAAGCAATAATTAGCATATTCAAGATCATCTAGTTCTATATGCAAATTATCAACAATTTTAGCAAGCTTTTTCTTTTTCTTTTTAGAAGACTTATAAGAGGCACAAATATCATGAATAATAGCAATTAAAGATTCTTTATCTAAAGAGTCTAGATTTACCTCACTTGAGTCTTCACTTGTCGATGCTATAAGAGCAAAATGGCATTCTCCTTCATCACTAGATCTTGAGCTTGATCCTTCACATGAATCTTCACTTGAGCTTGAGTTGTAGGAGCCACTTGAGCTTGAGTGCCATTTCTCCTTCTTGTAAAGATGGGTCTTTTTGACTTGTGGGCAATCTTCCTTTTAGTGACCCTTCTTTCCACATGTGAAGCATCGGATGGAGGACTTGCCTTTGTAGAGTCTACCCTTGGAATACATGCCATCTTCTTCAACTTGAGAGGATGGAGAAGCTTGACCAACAATAGCCTTGATTTGAGCTTTGATTTCAGCCTTCTTCATTCTCTTGAGTTCTTTCTCCTCTTGTCTTTCTACTTCCTCCCTCTTGTCAAATGTGGCTTCATGTACTTGTAGATTTCCAATGAGCTCTTCAATAGGAATATCCCTAAGAGACTATGCTTCTTCAATAGAAGTCACCTTGGATTCCCACCTCTTGGGGAGAGTTCTGAGGATCTTTGAGTTGATCTCTCCACTAGACATAGGATGTCCTAGAACAGCAAGACCATTCAAGATGGTGTTGAGCCTTGAGTACATGTTGGCTAGGCTCTCCTCCTTTCCCATTTTGAAGTTCTCAAGCAACCCTTTGAGCATGTAGACTTTGTTTTCCTTCACTTGATCTGTCCATTCATAAGTGATGCAAAGCTTTCTCCATACCTCATAGGTCGTCTCATAAGAGGAAATTCGATTGAACTCGGTGGAGGTCATGGAGGCATAAAGGATGTGCATGGCTCTAGCATTCAAGGTTGTTTTCATTAAGGTGGCTTCATCCCATTCTTCAATATTTGTCTTTGGTAGAATGTATGGGTTGTTCACCATTTGCCACATCTCGAGACTTGATTCTTGGATGTAGAATTGAAGTCTTCTTCTCCAATAGAGGAAGTTGCTCCCATCAAAGATTGGAAGGCTGGTCGAGAGTCTCCCTCCTAGGTAGTCACCCATCTTCTCCTACTTGTTGAAGTATGCTTAGAGAAGACCCACTCTGATACCAATTGTTGGATCCTAGATAGGTGATTGGATGCTCTAGAGGGGGGGTGAATAGAGCTGACAACACTTAAACAAAATTCATTAAACCTTCAAGATATATCACAATATAAGGTTGCTAAATAGGAAATTTGTGTGCAACTAAAACATACATAGCAAGGGAGAGAGAGATTGAACAATGCACCAATTAGACAAGCTATTTAGAGTGGTTCCACACTTTAAACTAGAATTGTGTCCGTCCACTTTCCTAGAGAGGTCAACCTCTAGGACTTCCAAACTATTGCATTCTTATATTCATTCATAAGACTTACAATACATGACCAAACAAAGGACTTACCTATCCAATACAAAGAGTCTTCAACCTTACCAAGGACTTACCCATTTGCAAGAGTCTTCGGCCTTCTCCAAGGACTTACCCACTCTTGCACAAGTCTTCAGCCTTGCAGGAATTACCCACTCTTCTTGGATCTTCCGCCTTTGACTTCACCTTCACTCGGAGAAGCTTCCACCAAGGACTTACCCACTTGAGCTTGAGTCTTCTGCCTTCTCCAAGGGCTTACCCACTCTAGCTCCAAGTCTTCAGTCTTGATCTTCACCAAGGGACTCCTTCCCTTGTTCTTCTTCACCTCTCTTGGACAAGAGAGAGAACCTTCATCTTCATGATTGGAAAGATAGAAATGGAGGTGGTGGAAGTGAGAGCCTCACAAGATATACAAGTAGTACTAGCTCTCTTATAGATTTCCTACTCACTCTAATGGATGTAGCAAGTGATTAAGCTTACAGAGAGAGAGGAGGTTGTAGGAAGCACTCAACTATAGAATAGGAACCTCATAAAGAGTTTGCAATGAATGCTCAACCTTGGAATGAAGCCCAAGGGGTCCTATTTATAGCTGGGGATGCCTCTTAGCCTTTGGGAATACTGATGAACAAAAACTAGCCATTTTGTGGCTTGCAACGGATCTATTTTCACTTGTTGCAACTCCACAACGGCTAGAAACACTTTTCTGCACTTTTCCGTACAGTGAAATCGGTCGAGTTCTGATGGGTGTAACTCGACCGATCAAGTAGGAGGCAAACTGATGTTCAAAGGATCGGTCGAGTTTGTCCTGAGGATACTCGACCGACCATTTCAACTGGAAATGGCCTACTACCCAATCATTCGAGTTCTGTGAGTGCACAACTCGACTGATGCAATCTTCAGAAAATCGACCAAGGTGGATCGGTCGAGTTTCAGGCTGGGGAAACTCGACCGACCAAGTGCTTGTAATTGATTTTCAAAGATGCATCTAAAGTGCTCTAATATTCGATGTAAGTGCTCCTGATATTTTTCTAAGCTTAATTACAAGTCATACAATCATTACAAGTGATTTACAACATGATTCTAATGGATATACATCATATTACAAAAACGTGCACTTGTATGACTTTGACTTGTCTTTTCTCCAATTTGATATGCGCAAGTTAGGGCATTTGGAGTGTGTCTATACCTAATTTGAAATCACTCAAATAGAAGCATTAGACACCAATATGTGGAATGGTTAGTCATCATCAAAACATGGGTTTAGTCAATTTAGACGTGAGTCAACATTGACCTAATTGACCTTGAGTCAACAAATACCACTTTTTACGGCATGCAATTTGGACCTACACGCTGAAAGTTATGAGCAGAATACACAACAGACCAGAACAGCCAAGTGCACGCCGTGCACCTGGGAGCGTCAAGCAGACCAAAGTTTCTGGAAAGTTGCATGGCGTGCACGCAATTGCACGACGTGCACCTAGGGGCTGAAGGTTTCTAAAAAGTTGCAGGAAAGTTGCACGGCGTGCATTTCTTCAGCACACGTCGTGCACCTACGATCTAAAGGTTCCTGGAAAGTTGCACGGCGTGCATTTCTTCAATACACGCCGTGCATAGTGCATTCTGGAGCAATTTGAAAGTTTCTGGAAAGTTGCACGGCGTGCACTTGGCAGTTTCAGCATTTTAAAAATACGAGTTTTTGTTTAAAACGAAGTGGGAACTTAATGGGTGGTTATGCCCGGTCATTTATGAATGTTCCCTCATCCCAGAGCAAGCCTAGAGAAGAGGAGGGCGATTTTAAGGAGATCAAGGGTGGTTTCTTGGGAAAGGAGTCCATTTCTTCTTCTCTTCTTCTCCATTGTCTTCTCCAAGGTGTAGCCAAGCTTCCCCAACTTCGTGCAGCTTCTCGGGAGAGGAGCCAGTCCGTTTTGGAGCATCTTTAGGAGTGGAATTTCGTCCCCAAGATGGAATTCTACTTCTCTTGGGTTACAATTTCAATTCTCCTAGCTTTTCCTTCCCTAAATCATGTTAAACTCTAAAAATTTTGTAGCATTTCTGCAATACATAATCATGGACGAGTAGAATCTGAATCTTGGACATGAGAGAGTAACTCCCATGTCATAGCTTGTATGAACATATGAATTTCGTACTAAATGTTAGTTTCTTGCATGTTCCAAGAGTTGTTTCAGATCTAAAATGCTTGTTTGTGTGATTGGCCATCATACTTGCATGTTTTATGCTTTCTTTCATAATCTGAGAAGATGTGTTTGAGAGTATGGTATTACTCTTTTGGCAACTTGTCCTTGACTGCGAGAGTGGCTGGGATCAAGTTGAGGAACAAGGTTTGTGATTCAAAATGAAATACATGCACGAGAGTGATGTATGGAGTTAGAATCGTCATTACTTCACCGGGAGGTGAGTGATGACTACAAACCTCCTTTGCAAGTTAATTAACATGTTTAAATTCATATTTTAATATAAGTTATGATGTGATAGTGAAATCCCAAGTCTAAGATCCTTCCAAATATGAATCTTAACCTTTCTTAAGTGATAATTTACTGTTTTGTTTTAAACCTATAATTTAGTTGTTTGAATCCAATCATCTTGTGTACAACGATCTAGATTATTGAAAATCATAACTCTTGCGCCTAGCTAACCAACGCTCCTTGTGTTCGACCTCGACTACAACTACTCTCGTATGCTTGCGGGAAATAGCTAGTTGAGTAAAAGATCATTATATGATTGAAACTCATTAGTGTAAACAACCAACAAGTTTTTGGCGCCGTTGCCGGGGAGCATCGGTATTCCTGTTAGAGTAAGAGTTGTTGATAAGTAAATGAGACTAGATCTCAACCTTCACATCCACCATCATATCCATAAATCATAATTCATCATGATCATCATAATTTGTTGTATCTTCCATGTTTGTTTTTGTATCTCACTCACCTTATTTATTTGCAGGAGCATATGGGGTGTTCATAAAAAGATCCTTGAATCGTGCATATCTCTACATTCAGAAAATGAACACATCGTTTGCAGGCCTCATGGAGCAAGAAGGAGTGAAACCCAAACATGTATGGAGGAATCACAACCCACACAACCACCATCCATGTCACCATCATCCAAATGACATTCACCCATGCCGCCTTCATCCACATCACCTTCATATGCACCACCCTCATATACACCACCAACATCCATACCACATACAACACCACCATCTACGCCACATCCACCTAATCCACATCTACCTAATCCTCCAGATTCACATGAAGAACTAGTCAAGGAGGATGACCTTCCTCTTAAGGACTACTTTGGTACAGCTACAGCGCACATGAGTGGGCCTATTAATATTTCAGAATTTGAGGCAAAGCAGTTTTCTATCAGCCCAACCATCATACAATTGATACAACTGAATGCATTTGGAGGGACGCCAATGGAGGATCCAAACCTCCACATTGCTGAAATTCTGCAGTTGCTAAGCACCATAAAGATATATGATGTTCCTACTGATGGGATACACCTAATCTTTTTTCCATTCTCTCTTAGAGATAGATCCAAGGCATGGCTCTATACTTTGCCAAAGAAGTCAATCGGCACTTGGGAGGAGCTTCTAAAGGTCTTTTTGGCAAGATATTTTCCACCTAACAAAACTTTGCATCTAAGGAGTCAACTCATCAATTATTCTCAAAGGGATGGAGAGACCTTGTATGATACATGGGAGAGGTTCAAAGATCTTCAACATCTTTGTCCACATCACGGTCTAAGCAATTGGCTTCTATTGCAATCTTTCTATAATGGTTTGTGTTATAATACAAGGATGTCTATTGAAGGAGAGTACATCTAAAATTTTTGGGAAAGAAGGAGAGTACATCTAAAATTGTCAATTTTAACTAAGATTTCATCATTTGTATCCTTAATAGTTGAGAGTTTGAGTTGCACATCCACTAATTGTTTGGCTTGGTCATCCAAATTCTACTTAGTGTTGTTTAATTGATTGATTCATTTAATTGTGACCACCCTTGCTGAACTAAAAATCTCTTTCTTGGGTGTTTAAGTTGAATTGATGGCTATGAGAATAAACATGTTGATCATAGTTGGTTTGGTCTTATACACATCTTTCATTTCATTTTATCTATTCATGAACTTGACAATTCTTTATTTATATTTCTATGCTCTTTTTCTTGAGGACAAGCAATGGTTTAAGCTTAGGGGGATTTGATGTGCACAAATCATATCACCTTTTGGATCATGTTTGGTTTCATATTCATGTTGTTTTGACTCAATTATCACTCTCATTCATGCAAGATTCTATATTTTTAGCTATTCTTACTTGTCTCATGATTTGGATTGTAGGTACTATATTTTGCAATGAAATGATGAGGAATATATCATATTATCTATTATCGGATCACTCCTCAAGTATCTACATGTTTTTGGGTTTGAAACTACGCAAATACCACTTTTTACGACATGCAATTCGGACCTACACGCTGAAAGTTATGAGCAAAATACACAACAGCCCAGAACAACCAAGTGCACGATGTGCACCAAAAATGCACACCGTGCACCAAAAGTGCATGCCGTGCACCTGGGAGCATCAAGCAGACCAAAGTTTCTGGAAAGTTGCACGGCGTGCATGTAATTGCACGGCGTGCACGTAATTGCACGGTGTGCACCTGGGAGCTGAAAGTTTCTGGAAAGTTGCACGACGTGCATTTCTTCAGCACACGTCGTGCACCTAGGATCTAAAGGTTCCTAGAAAGTTGCACGGCGTGCATTTCTTCAGTGCACGCCCTGCACAGTGCATTCTGGAGCAAATTGAAAGTTTCTGGAAAGTTGCACGGCGTGCACCTGACAGTTTCAGTATTTTGAAAAATATGAGTTTTTGTTTAAAACGAAGTGGGAACTTAATGGGCGGTTATGCCCGGTCATTTATGAATGTTCCCCCATCCTAGAGCAAGCCTAGAGAAGAGGATGATTTTGAGGAGATCAAGGGTGGTTTCTTGGTAAATGAGTCCATTTCTTCTTCTCTTCTTCTCCATTGTCTTCTCCAAGGTGTAGCCAAGCTTCCCCAACTTCGTGCAGCTTCTCGGGAGAGGAGCCAGACCGTTTTGGAGCATCTTTAGGAGTGGAATTCGTCCCCAAGACGGAATTCTACTTCTCTTGGGTTACACTTTCAATTCTCCTAGCTTTTCCTTCTCTAAATCATGTTAAACTCTGAAAAATTTGTAGCATTTCTGCAATACATAATCATGGACGAGTAGAATCTGAATCTTGGACATGGGA
This sequence comes from Alisma plantago-aquatica, assembly GCA_963693085.1. Taxonomy (NCBI): domain Eukaryota; kingdom Viridiplantae; phylum Streptophyta; class Magnoliopsida; order Alismatales; family Alismataceae; genus Alisma; species Alisma plantago-aquatica. The sequence continues at coordinate 1,044,343,608 of OY856410.1, forward strand.
GAGTAACTCCCATGTCATAGCTTGTATGAACATATGAATTTCATATTAAATGTTAGTTTCTTGCATGTTCCAAGAGTTGTTTCAGATCTGAAATGCTTGTTTGTGTGATTGGCCATCATACTTGCATGTTTTATACTTTCTTTCATAATATGAGAAGATGTGTTTGAGAGTATGGTGTTACTCTTTTGGCAACTTGTCCTTGACCGCGAGAGTGGCTGGGATTAATTTGAGGAGCAAGGTTTGTGATTTAAAATGAAATACATGCACGAGAGTGATGTATGGAGTTAGAATCGTCATTACTTCACCGGGAGGTGAGTGATGACTACAAACCTCCTTTGCAAGTTAATTAACATGTTTAAATTCATATTTTAATATAAGATATGATGTGATAGTGAAATCCCAAGTCTAAGATCCTTCCAAATATGAATCTTAACCTTTCTTAAGTGATAATTTACTGTTTTGTTTTAAATCTATAATTTAGTTGTTTGAATCCAATCATCTTGTGTACAACAATCTAGATTATTGAAAATCATAACTCTTGTGCCTAGCTAACCAACGCTCCTTGTGTTCGACCTCGACTACAACTACTCTCGTATGCTTGCGGGAAATAGCTAGTTGAGTAAAAGATCATTATATGATTGAAACTCGTTAGTGTAAACAGCCAACAAGTTTTTAGCGTCGTTGTCGGGGAGGATCGGTATTCCTGTTAGAGTAAGAGTTGTTGATAAGTAAATGAGACTAGATCACAACCTTCACATCCACCATCATATCCATAAATCATAATTCATCATGATCATCATAATTTGTTGTATCTTCCATGTTTGTTTTTGTATCTCACTCACCTTGTTTATTTGCAGGAGCATATAGGGTGTTCACAAAAAGATCCTTGAACCGTGCATATCTCTACATTCAGAAAATGAACACATCATTTGCAGCCCTCATGGAGAAAGAAGGAGTGAAACCCAAACATGTATGGAGGAATCACAACCCACACAACCATCATCCAAACGACATTCACCCATGCCGCCTTCATCCACATCACCTTCATATGCACCACCCTCATATACACCACCAACATCCATACCACATACACCACCACCATCTATGCCACATCCACCTAATCCACATCTACCTAATCCTCCAGATTCACATGAAGAACTAGTCAAGGAGGATGACCTTCCTCTTAAGAACTACTTTAGTACAGCTGCAGCGCACATGAGTGGGCCTATTAATATTTCAGAATTTGAGGCAAAGGAGTTTTCTATCAGCCCAACCATCATACAATTGCTACAGCTGAATGCATTTGGAGGGACGCCAATGTAGGATCCAAACCTCCACATTGTTGAATTTCTGCAGTTGCTAAGCATCATAAAGATATATGATGTTCCTACTAATGGGATACACCTAATCCTTTTTCCATTCTCTCTTAGAGATAGAGCTAAGGCATGGCTCTATACTTTGCTAAAGAAGTCAATCAGCACTTGGGAGGAGCTTCTAAAGGTCTTTTTGGCAAGATGTTTTCCACCTAACAAAACTTTGCATCTAAGGAGTCAACTCATCAAGTATTCTAAAAGGGATGGAGAGACCTTGTATGATACATGGGAGAGGTTCAAAGATCTTCAACATCTTTGTCCACATCATGGTCTAAGCAATTGGCTTCTATTGCAATCTTTCTATAATGGTTTGTGCTATAATATAAGGATGTCTATTGATGCAGCTGCAAATGGAGCTCTAATGAACAAATCTTATAGAGAAGCCTGTGCTATTATTGAAGATATGGTAGAAAATGATTGCCAGAGGAGTCTGGCTACAAGCTACCACCCATCATTTTCACATACTACTTCCGGAATGCAAGTGGAAGATCACACGGTTGGTGCTATAGACATAATTGCAGCAAAGCTAGACACTTTATCACAAAGGTTTGAGAATCTAAGCACACAACCATTTCAAGCAGCTAATATTATTTGTGATGCATGTGGGTTGTTTAGACACTCATCTTCTACATCTTATGCTTCTTCTATTTATTCTCCAATGGACTACACTCCATCAGACTTCTATAGCAATGTGAACCCAAATTTCATTCAACCACAACAACCACAAGTAACTTCTAGATTAGAGTCCATGCTTGCAACATTTATTTCAACTCAAATGCAGCAAAATGAGGAGTTCCATCAACAAAGACAATCAATGAAGGGTTCCATTTTCCAACTCTCTTCTAAGGTGGATGATATTGCCACTCATGCACACATCTTGGAGAAACAAATTGCCCAGCAAGCTCTTTCTAGCAAAGAAGCATTTCCACCTTTCTTGCCTAGTCCACCAGAGATGAATCCTACATATTTCAGGACGGTGACATTGAAGAATGGTGTTGTCATAGAACTATATCCTTCAAAGTATGATGATGTTGATATCCATGATGATTATGAAGTTGCAACTAAAGGGGAGAAAGCTACAACACATGCTCTACATGTTGATTCTTCAAGTAAGCCACATGTCTTTCCTCCTCACACTCTAGATGACACATTGATTTATAATGAGAACACTTTTCCCAGCTCATATTTTAATGGTGCGTCAAAGGAGAATGAAAAGACAAATAGTATTGGCATACAAAAGACTATTCTTGCTGCAGCTCATAGGTGTTTTCGCTTGCCCCAAATCAGGGACATATTTGCAAGGAGGCATAAATCTTTAGCATAACAATTTCCAGCTCCAAATCAGAGCACCGGTCCTCCATGGACTTTGATGTTTCCACCATGATGAGGTACCCGGTTGCAACCTTTTTAGTTTGACTTATGCAGTGAGGACACTGCAGATTTCAAGCTTAGGGGGGAGCAACCGGATGGTAACCTAGTTCTTTTAGCTTTTCCCTTTCATGTTATTTACTTCTTGTCATTTGCTTTTGTTTTGTGTTCACATTTCAGTCTTTTGTTTTCAATTATGCTCTTCTGGTGGCAAATCTAGTATGATATGATGTTTATCTTTTATATGTGGATAGAACTCCTATGCTTAACAGATTGTCCTCTTTTAATGAGAAATATCATTTGGAGAAATTGTAAAAGGCATGCATTAATCAAATGAAAACTTTTGGCCATCAACATGTGCTTAACTCTGGTTTATGCTTCTAGCCTGAACATTCATCTTTCACATCCTTGATTGCTTAAAACATGTAATGGTTTCAATTTTTATGAGTAAATCAACTTTACAACATCATTTGGAATACAGGATGCCCTTGCCAAGCTCTTAGTGCATTTTCAACCACTCTTTCAATGAAAAATTTCAAAACAAATGAATGAAATCTAGCTAATGTTGCAATTTAGTTGACTCTCCTATGTTTTGGAAAAAATAATTTAAAATTTCTTTTGGCTAATCTCATCTTTATACCCCATAAAAGATGGCTAAACTGCCCACATATCATGCTAGCCTAGTATAAGTCCGATCTGGCCACGATGGTTAGGTGGTATGTCTTAAAAGAGGGTAAAATACCCCAACCGACATTCCACGTGTGCATAAGCCTACATTAGCAGCCGATTGTCGAAACCCATAATCCATTGTCATATCATTTTTGGGAAAGAAGGAGAGTACATCTAAAATTGTCAATTTTAATTAAGATTTCATCATTTATATCCTTAATAGTTGAGAGTTTGAGTTGCACATCCACTAATTGCTTGGCTTGGTCATCCAAATTCTACTTAGTGTTGTTTAATTGATTGATTCATTTAATTGTGACCACCCTTGTTGAACTAAAAATCTCTTTCTTGGGTGTTTAAGTTGAATTGATGGCTATGAGCATAAACATGTTGATCATAGTTGGTTTGGTGTTATACACATCTTTCATTTCATTTTATTTATTCATGAACTTGACAATTCTTCATTTATATTTCTATGCTCTTTTTGCTTGAGGACAAGCAATGGTTTAAGCTTAGGGGGATTTGATGTGCACAAATCATATCATCTTTTGGATCATGTTTGGTTGCATATTCATGTTGTTTTGACTCAATTATCACTCTCATTCATGCTAGATTCTATATTTTTAGCTATTCTTACTTGTCTCATGGTTTGGATTGTAGGTACAATATTTTGCAATGAAATGATGAGGAATATATCATATTATCTCTTATTGGATCACTCCTCAAGTATCTACATGTTTTGGGGTTCGAAACTATGCAAATACTACTTTTTACGGCATGCAATTCGGACCTAAACGCTGAAAGTTATGAGCAGAATACACAAAACCCCAGAACAGCCAAGTGCACGCCGTGCACCAAAAATGCACAACGTGACCAAAAGTGCACGTCGTACACCTGGGAGCGTCAAGCAGACCAAAGTTTCTAGAAAGTTGCACGGCGTGCACGCAATTGCACGGCGTGCACCTAGGAGCTGAAAGTTTCTGGAAAGTTGAACGGCGTGCATTTCTTCAGCACACGTCGTGCACCTAGGATCTAAAGGTTCCTGAAAAGTTACACGGCGTGCATTTCTTCAGTGCACACCGTGCATAGTGCATTCTGGAGCAATTTGAAAGTTTCTGGAAAGTTGCACGGCGTGCACCTGGCAGTTTCAGCATTTTGAAAAATACGAGTTTTTGTTTAAAACGAAGTGGGAACTTAATGGGCGGTTATGCCCGGTCATTTATGAACGTTCCCTCATCCCAGAGCAAGCCTAGAGAAGAGGAGGGTGATTTTGAGGAGATCAAGGGTGGTTTCTTGGTAAACGAGTCCATTTTTTCTTCTCTTCTTCTCCATTGTCTTCTCCAAGGTGTAGCCAAGCTTCCCCAACTTCGTGCAGCTTCTCGGGAGAGGAGCCAGTCCGTTTTGGAGCATCTTTAGGAGTGGAATTTCATCCCCAAGATGGAATTCTACTTCTCTTGGGTTACACTTTCAATTCTCCTAGCTTTTCCTTCTCTAAATCATGTTAAACTCTGAAAATTATGTAGCATTTCTGCAATACATAATCATGGACGAGTAGAATCTGAATCTTGGACATGGGAGAGTAACTCCCATGTCATAGCTTGTATGAACATATGGATTTCATATTAAATGTTAGTTTCTTGCATGTTCCAAGAGTTGTTTCAGATCTAAAATGCTTGTTTGTGTGATTGGCCATCATCCTTGCATGTTTTATGCTTTCTTTCATAATCTGAGAAGATGTGTTTGAGAGTATGGTGTTACTCTTTTGGCAACTTGTCCTTGACCGTGAGAGTGGCTGGGATTAATTTGAGGAGTAAGGTTTGTGATTCAAAATGAAATACATGCACGAGAGTGATGTATGGAGTTAGAATCGTCATTACTTCACCGGGAGGTGAGTGATGACTACAAACCTCCTTTGCAAGTTAATTAACATGTTTAAATTCATATTTTAAAATAAGTTATGATGTGATAGTGAAATCCCAAGTCTAAGATCCTTCCAAATTTGAATCTTAACCTTTCTTAAGTGATAATTTATTGTTTTGTTTTAAATCTATAATTTAGTTGTTTGAATCCAATCATCTTGTGTACAACGATCTAGATTATTGAAAATCATAACTCTTGCGCCTAGCTAACCAACGCTCCTTGTGTTCGACCTCGACTACAACTACTCTCGTATGCTTGCGGGAAATAGCTAGTTGAGTAAAAGATCATTATATGATTGAAACTCATTAGTGTAAACAACCAACAATACTCCTTTGATAGTTGTTATTGTAGGCAAACTCTATCAAACTGAGATGTACCTCCCAAATGCCCAAAATCTACAAGACACAAGCTCTCAAAATATCTTCCAACATTTATATAGTCCTCTTAGACTGTCCATCTCTCTGTGGTGGAATGTTGTATTGAACCTTAACTGTGTACCCATGTCTGTGTGCAGACACTCCCAAAAGTGATTGGTAAACTGAGGACCTCTACCTGACACAATGGTAACTGGAATACCATGCAAATGAATGATCTCATCAACATACACATGTGCCAACTTTTTATTTGTATACGTTGTTTTCATAGGAAGGAAATGCACTGACTTGGTCAACCTATCAATAATCATCCAAATGGAAATGGCCTTTGGCTATCCTAGGAACTCCAACCAAAAATCTTATTGTAACATGATCTCATTCCCACTATGGTATAGGCAACGGTTGCAAAGTTCGTACAGGTCTCTGATGCTCTGCCTTAACCTGCTGACACACTACGTACTTAGACACAAACTCAGCTATGTCTCGCTTCAAGCCAGACCACCAATAAAGGTCTTTTAGGTTGTGATACATCTTGGTGCTACCTGGGTGCATAGAGAACATTGAAGGGTGCACCTCTTTCAAAACTAACTTCCCTATATCATCAACATCAGGAACCACTGCTCTACCATAGTAACATTGTCCCATTTTCTGTCTCATGGAAGCCATCATGCTTCTCGCTGCCAAACTTTGCTCGGATCTGTTGAATCACCATATCATCACATTGTGCATCTCTAATCTACTGCTTTAGTGTAGGTTTCACCTATAACTGTGCCAACAATCCTGCTAACAAGGACTCTTCCAACCTCACGTTCATCCGACGCAAGGAGACCAACATGTCTCTTTTATGGCACACCAAAGAACACAATTGTGCCTTACCCATAGATGATGAGGAAGAAGGTTTCATACTCAAAGAATATTCCACCACATTTGCCTTCCCTAGATGGTAGTCTATGGTGCAATCATAATCCTTGATCAACTCCACCCAACATGTATGTCTCATGTTCAACTCTTACTTCAAGAAGATGTAATGCAGGTTCTTGTCGTCGGTGAAGTTTCAACACTTCTCACTGTAAAGGTAGTGTCTCTATATCTTCAAGGCATGAACCATCATTTCAAGCTCCAGATCATGTGTCTGATAGCTCTCCTCATGTTTCGTAAGTTTTCACAAAGTGAAAGAAATCATGTCCTTATCTTGCATCAGCACACAACTCAAACCATTCTTTGACGCATCACAAAAGACTATATGACCTTTCCCTTGCTCAAGAAAAATCAACATTGGTGCACTGGTCAAATTCTCCTTTAAAAGTTGAAAAGAACACTTACACTTGTCATCCTAGACAAATGACACACCTTTCCTTGTCAACTTCGTTAGGGGTAACACGACTACGCTGAAGTTCTTGATAAACCTCCTGTAGTAGCTTGCCAACCCAAGGAAACTGCGAACCTCTATTAGTGTATTTGGCTACTCCCACTCTAACATAGACTTAACCTTCTTGGTATCCACACGCACACCTTCAGCAGATAAGACGTGTCCCAAAAAAGACACCTCCTTCAGCCAAAACTCAAACATACTAAACTTAGCATACAACTGGTGTTGTCTCAACAAGGTCAACACCTGCAGTAGATGATGCTCATGTTGTTGGCTGTCTCAGGAGTAGATCAAGATATCATCGATAAACACAACCACAAACTGGTCAAGATAAGGTATGAACACTTTGTTCATCATGTCCATGAATGTTGTTGGTGCATTGGTTAACCCAAATGGCACAAACTCAGAGTGACCATACCTAGTCCTAAAATCTGACTTGGGTATGTCATATGCCTTGATCCACAACTGATGATATCTTGAAATTAGATCTAATTTTTAAAAGGATGCAACACCCCTCAACTGATAAAATAGATCATCTATCCACGGCAAAGGATACTTGTGTTTTAGCGTCATCTTGTTCAATTGTCGATAATCGATGCACACCTTCATGTATTCATCTTTCTTCTTAACAAATAACCCAGGAGCACCCCAAGGAGATGGCGTCAAACTCCCATAAGATGCAAGAGCATCTCATCATGAAACACATCCTCAAACTCACAAACAACTGGCACATCCTGAATACTAGGATCCCTTGCCTTGGTATACACCTACAAAATGGAACCAGCTGAGATGCAAGAGCATCTCATCATGGAACGCATCCTTAAACTCACAAACAACTGACACTTCCTGAATACTAGGACTCCTTGCCTTGGTATCCACCACATGTGCCAAAAATGCTTCATGACCCTACAACCTCTCCGTTGTCATAGCTGACACCAGACACGTTAGAAGAATCTTCCTATCTCCTTGGAAGATCCATGAAACACCACCATTGCAAAACATTGCCACCTTGGAACTACAGTCCAAGACTACCCGATACTTCTCTAAAGTATCCATTCCAAGGATCATATCGAATCCATTCGTGTCAAGTGGTATAAGATCCACTTGAATGTTGTATCCTGAGAAAGAAAGAATGTAACAAGGACACACCTCCCATAACTCGACAGAACCAACCAAAGGGGTTTCTATGTGAAGGCTATCACGTCTATGACTAACAAGTAAATAACAACTAGCTATCACTTCTTCAGTGATAAAAGAGTGTGTCGCACCCGGGTCAACCAAAATATATATAAAATAGGAAGAAGACAAATCAAAATGATATAACTCCATCTGACATGTCACAATGCTCGGGTTGACTACTCCTTCTGGATGAATCATAGCATAGAATCTATGTGTTTCCTATTGTCGCCCCCTCATCTGCTGGCTTGTCCATAAGAACTAGACTGTGACATATGACCACATCCTCAGCCTCCACCACTGCTAAACTATCATTGTTGTGACCCTTGTTGACCTTGTCTTAGTTGTTGAGTCACCTCTTCATCCTTCACAGGACACGCCCACCTTAGATGGCCTACTTGCCTACACTTGTGGCAAGTCTTGGTCTCGTATTGTGACCTAGACAGCCCCATCATTAACACTAACGCCGCATTGTGAACTCATGTCAGTGGAAAGGTACAACCTCTGCTTTTGCTTGACGGCCACTGAGACTATACCACCGACCTTTGTTATGATTGAGGTGTTGAAAACCTAGGCTTCTTAAAGCCTCCAGACGACTGTCCTTAATACTGATCCAATCTCTTCTTGGTATTCTCCTCTTGCTTCTCCACAATTAGCTGCTATATCCTTTTGACTGACTCCACAAACATGGAAAACCATTCCCTATTATCTAGATTTGATATAGGTGTCACCAACTCGAAGCTCAAACCCTTATCAAAACGTATGATCCTCTCCTTGTCTATAGAAGTCATATGTGGACAAAACCTCAAAAGCTCCATGAACTTGACTTCATACTTGTATATCATCATAGATCTCTTCCGAATCTTCTCTAATTGTATGATCTTCTCATCTAGGTAGGTCTATGGAAAGTATCGTCTCACAAACTCTCACCAAAAAAATCCTCCCAACTAATCACAACACCTGGCCTTTTCTCCTCCTCGATGGCCCACCAATGGCCAACACTCTCTTTCAATAGGTACACTGTGTGCTTCACATTATCCTCTTCAAGCATATTGAGGATCTTGAAGGCCTTCTCCAACTCGGTCAACCACATGTCAACATCTGTCAGATCCTCCATACCGACATACTCCAATGCCCCCACATGCCTTAACCTCTCAAAGGTCTTCCTAGAACCCTAGGATTTTGCATTGGGAATAGTTGTCCTAGCTTGAGGTACGGGCATCCTATCTACCAAATGCGTCATTGTGACCATGAACTGTCCAAACATGGTCTGAAAAGTGGGATTGGCCACGGTTGTTGGGTCAAACAGAGGCACTTCAGGCACTCCATCAACCCTTGCCTGCCTCCTGGCACCACCTCCTGGTGCATCAACACTGCTCTCAGCATGTTCTTTGTATTCACCAGACATATCTTTTCTTCTCTTCTTCTTCTGCATAAGTAGAAGTTGCCATTAAATATGTCAAATGACATGAGAATAGGCACAAACCCTAGACCTATATCCATGTAGAATCAACGAACCTAAAGCTATGATACCAACCTTAACCGTGACATACCAATCACAATAAAATGACATTACTCAAAACAAAGCACACAACCAAAACTAATATCCATGATTTCCATAAAATAGGGTAATTAAAAACTGATACCACATAACCAAAAAAGTGAAAACATATTACACCTAAGTCCACATGAAGCCACCTATATCACATATCATGCCACAAAGATGTACACATCATTGTTCAGTGGCCATCATGCCAAAAACCTGTTGCATATGATAACATGTTCACATATACAAACCATATATGTACAACCATGGTATCCTACAAAAAACCTTGTATCAACATACAATGTCTACAAAACACCCCCAAGGACCTAAAAGTATACGGAAGACACATAACACTCTACTACAAAACACTAACAGCATATCCAACCTTTAACAGCTATTGGTCCTCTTGCTGCTCATCCTCAACCACACGATCTCTACCTCGTCGTGCATGACCACCTAAAAGATGTGGAAACCCACGGGGTGAGACCAACATCACAGCAAGAGATATAACTCTCCGCCAATAAATATTACAAGTATAGATAAACTAAATCCACAAGATAACATTATTATTAAACTAAGCAAACTTAGCTAAATGATATGAGTAAAGCAAATAGCACTGTTTAAGCAATTTAGGCATCTACAACTAAGCAGTAGAGCATCTTATACTTCTAGAAGGAATATGAAGAATATGTATAATAGTGGATTTATCTTACCGCATTATAAATCAACTAAATAGTACAATAGATAAGACAAAGGGCCATCCAATCTGAGTCATGTTTAACCCTAAGAAAATATATTACATGGTTGTATTATGTCTTTTATTATGCCCTAAGGAGATGAGGTATACCACTCATATTCCAACTGGCCACTTCTAAGTCGAAATTAGTGCCATAGAAGATCTAAGAGGAGCCAAACTCCTATGATCTCCCACATCCTCAGTCAGTCTGAGTTTGCCGCAATGACATATAAAGTCCAACTACAAAATAGCCTAGTCTGCCTTGGTATATAGGCACAACACTAGTGAAAACTGAGCTACGACCACAGTCACACTCCTATCGAGGTATGACCACAGACATCCTTAAAACATATCATATATATACTGAATCACATCACTGAGATACAACCTCGACCATTCTCCTGCCAGGGTTTGACCGCAACCAATCCTGTGAAATGCATATACTCAACATTATACAACTCTAAGCTTCCACTAAGGGAGAACCCGTTTCACCATCCAGCAAGTACTAACACTGAAGATGGATCTATGGTACAAGGAAACTACATGATTAAGGTTTCACTTGATTAGTTAAGACAATTGAGTATCTTTTAGCATCAATTAATTTACAACATACAAACCCTAGGCAAACTCTATAAAGATAAGAGTAGGGTACAACTCCAGAAGATATAAAAAGTATGAGGTATGATCTTATCACATCATCTCATGATATCATTACCATACAAGGCCATCATCAATATCAAATCACTGGGAATAACAATGCCTCATCTCATTACTAGAGGATATCACCTCACACTATGCATTGAGCCTCTTCTAGGCATAAGACCCAAATCACACTATCACAAGGTTCATATACATCATCATTGTCTCATCATGCCTCATAAAGGCTCTCAATAATTACCATGTATCATGTCAAACACACCATAGCATTCACTAGCTATGTTATTCCTTCCACCCGCAAGGTTAGGGTTACACAAGTAGGAGAGAGAAAACATAATTACAAACTATTCATTCAAGCAAGCTTTAACAAGTACATCATATACTTGAGAATTAGTGTTAGGGTCTCTCATATAGCCAATTAGGGTTTCCTCACACCAATCCACATCAAACCCTAGATACATCATTTCCCATATATTTGGCACACATTAGGGTTAAGTACCATACTTGTCATGACTAGTCAATCATCCCAAGCAGCATTATGTTTCGACCATACAAGGAAAAAAGTGTAGTGATCAACCTTCATAGCACATGTGTTGCGACCCACATGAGTACACGTTGTAGTAACCACCCATTAGGGTTAGCTCCCTCTTGCGACCACAACAAGGGCCCATGTGTAGAGACCACAAGAGAGCTAGGGTTAGGGTTGTGACCTAACCAAACATCAACACAAGAGAGAAGTTACCTAACCAAACATCAACATAAGAGAGAAGCGACCTAGAGGAACATGTTGATGGCGGTGACCTCATAACCAAACAAGGTACTTTGACCGCAACAAATCCAACATGAGTAGTGACCCATAATAAGATCTCATATGTGACAACCTCAAGTTAAAACCAAGTGTTGTGACCAAGACAAGGATCAATACATTTCGACCAAAACAAATCTCATCATCAAGAACTCAAACGTCACCAAGATGAAACTCCATGAAAGGAAAGCATCAAAACCCTAGAAACGATCACCATCAAGATCAACAAAGAAAACCATGCAAGAGAGAGAAAATTTGTGTTCAACACATGTACAAGAGAGCCAAGACCTCCATCTAACATATAGTGGCCGAAACATATCATAGAGATAAATCCAAAGATCAAGGTGCATGTAAGGAACATCAACTCACCATCACTTAGAAATCAGGTGCATGAAATTAGGGTTTAGGAGAAAGAGTAATCCATATAAGAATACCTCAAAATCATAATCCCTAGATCATGATAACATAATCTTACATCTTGGCATCACATTTTAGATATAAAACAGTAGCATGCAAGCAATATAATGGTGCAATAATAGTAGAGGGGAAAGTTATAAAACCCGCCTTAAGAAGAAGATCAAGCTCCAAAGTTGCGAGCTCCAAGAGAGAAGAGGAACTCCAAATAGGATCAACTCCTCAATCACAAGGTCACCTCGAGAAGAAGAAAACATACCAAGTTCAAAGGATGTCTCAAGAATAAGAAAGCTCAAACCCTAGGCCAAACATAGAGGAAGAAAGAAGAAAGGAGGAAGCTTCATCTCACTTAGGTACTACCATGGTAAAGCCATGGTCTCCAACCTCTATAGAGAGAAGGTCCTTGAGATAGACACCATGGTGATCCATAGTCTCACGACCAAGAGGAGGAAGAAGGAAGAGGTAGGGTTCCAAAGGAAAATGAGATCAAGGTAGATAACAACTTACCAAGAAGGAAGATCACCAAGGATCACCATAAAGAATATGATCAATCTTAAGATCACTACATGTTAAGATGCAAATCTCCAAGATCATCCCTTCTCTAGCACCACCAAGATCCAAGGTTGGCACAAGAAAGAGAGAGGAGAAGAGAGGGCTAAAAGGATTGCTTGCATGTAAAAGAGAGAGCTTATATACTCAAGGGGGTACGAGGGAGGTAAAGATATGAGGTGTCAAGACATAAGAGCACCAAAAGAACACTTTTCCACCAAAGGATCGGCCATGCAACCACTCTAGACTTTTATGCAATAAAGGATGATATAAACAAAGTAGTGTAGTGACCACTCAGGTCTACTACACACCCAAGGTCATAACAAAGCACATAGGTAGGTCGCAACACATCTCAAGCACATATAACCCTAGCGACCAAAACACAAAGAACAAGGTACTAAGTTGCAAAAAATATCACCCAAGGAAGTGTTGTGATCGCAACACTTCAAAATCATCACACAAGGTCGATACACCATCACACCAAGAATCCATGCAAAACATGCAAGCCCTACTATCATATCATGATGCCACCTCATCAACCAAGGTCCAACAGGGAGCCCCTATGCATCATCCCTCTCTCATGATGCCTAGGGACAAAAGGCACAACCTACATGTGACAAATTGCAAGATAAACCCTCAATATAGGTACATTGCAACTTGGTCCAAAACATGCATAACTAGCTCAAACATCAACCCAACAGGACCAAACTAAAAACATAGACTTGTCATGAAACGACCGACACCAAACTGAAAATCAAATTTATGAATGCGGAAGCGATTAGCAGCGGAATTATCAAAAATCACTAAAAATTTAAAACTTTTGTAAAGAGATCTTCGAAAGATAAAAACTCTTTCATAAACAACATGATAGGTCATTTACAAACTGATCCATTGATACATCTCTGTAATAAACACATCTCGATCATTACAACAAAACCCACCTTGTTAACTGTACAAGGTAAGATATAAAATCTCGAGGCATCATGCCAAAATCTCAAATATACAGACTCCTAGGACCTGAGAGTACAGAGACGACACAGGACATACTATTTACACAACATGACAGACAGTGTCTCCACCTGAGGATCACTGTTGTCCCTGAGACTGCTGCTGTTGCTGCTCACCCACTGATGGGTTCCTTCGTCCTTGACGTCTTCCTAAAAGTTGAAATCCACGGGAGTGAGATAATTTAAATAATTGTCCCAGCAAGAGTTATAACTCTCCGCCAGAAGCTTTTTTATGAAAAAGGAGAACAACATAAACAGTAGGATTATAACATTCAACAGTAGGTAACATTATATAATTAAGTGAAAAAGTATCCTTATGAGCAATCATTTCAATTATAGCTTAATTGAAAGATCAGGCATATAATAATGAGGAATATGAAAAGCATGTGTACTAGTTATTTAACTAGATCACTATAACAATGTATTGTCAATCATTGTTTCTCATAGTTCCATCTAAGCAATTATACTATGCGGCTGATTACGTTTTACAAACATATTTATGCCCTGAGGAAATGAGTTACACCTCTCATACTCCAACCGACCATCCTTAGATCGCAATCGGTACCATACCTAGGTCATCAGGAGAGCCGGATTCCTATGACCTCATCACTTCTCAGTCAGTATGAGGATCGATATGCAGGACATCTCGTGTCACTGCTACAATAGCTTTCCAGGGTATTCTGGCAACTTCGCTATTCAGAGCTACAGTGGCATTTTGTACTCTCTTCGCCATCGAGGGATTTCTTGTTTATCTCACATCGATGTGGCATTAACAAAATCAACGGGAGATTAGTGATACATCTTCCCGACACAAACATATAATGAAGGACTGAGAGATTAATGATACATCTCCAATCATATCCAACATTAGGACGTAAGGATATTCGCGTCCATTACCCCCACATACTCAAAAGTATGTGCTCCAGGAGTTTCCTTAGAAAAACCTATTTCACCATCATATATTTTCTGACAATGATGGATCTATGGTCAGGGCTCTACTTGATATCATTATACTTGATTAGTTAAGTACCTTACAACATTCTTTAGCATCAGACATGTTCAGGCATAACCTAATAAAACAATTTCTATAAAGAAAAGGTACTATTGTATCAAGTTCACATCACATATTGTTAACCTTGGGATATCAATCCCTAACCATCTCATCATTGTGGTTCAGGAGAGTGGTTATTCAAACCCTCAGATTATCATAACACTTGCTACCAAGTGACATATAAGCAACAAGTCATCTAACAACATGACCTTGATTGAAGCAATGTATATACTTTTCACATATCATTACTCTAAAAGCTTATAATTGTTTTCAAGGAATATGACATCATAACTCATACCTGGCTATGATCACCTCATAATATCAACCTGTATGACATACAATTAAGGACATGCATGTATAACAATGTTAGCACAATACCAAAACTTTTCAATTTCTTAATAGGACACCACGGCCGTGCCACCTTGCACGATCGTGCAAAGTAAGGCTACCACGGCCGTGCTCCCTTGCACGGTCGTGCAAGCTAAGGCTACCACGGCCGTGCTCCCTTGCACGGTCGTGCTACATGGGATCATTATATGATTCATATTTATATATATATATATATATATATATATATATATATATATATATATATATGTGTATTCTAATTTCTCATTCTTTCAAATTGATTAGGTCACATCAACCCTTCAATCAAGTACATACTACTATGGTCAACATAGTGTATCAAGCTATTAATCCTATAAACAATTAAGAATTCCCCCTTTAATTGGTTCTAATCGCTTAGGTATTATTAGGGTTACAACCTTCGCACCTTCATTGATTATCATTACTAATCATTATTGGATCAATAGAACATTCATCATCTCAATTCTCAAAGATTCAATCACATTGGACCTCCACTTCATAAGGTATCCAATTGAATTAGGGTTTCCAATGTTGATTCCTTCAATCATTGAATTCATGGAACCAATCATCAATTGAACCCATACTCATACCTTAATTGAGTTTAATAGGTCAACCTTCAACTGATTTGTCCCTCACTTGACCCTCAATTGACCATCAATTAGGGTTTAACTCAATCGAATTAGTGTTTGGAATCAATAACCCTTCAACATATTTCAATGTGGGTCTAATTGATTTGAACCTATTGAACCATCATTCAAATGGGACATGACCTAACCCCAAACGGTCTTGAGGTCGTTTGGATGACCTCCAAACGGTCTTGAGACCGTTTGCCCATCATATCATCAAAATCCAAGTCAATCAATTAAGGTTTGGATCATTGGATTGATCACCAAAACAACAATTGATTACATTCCAACTTAGTATCATTGGATCATCAATTGCTTAACCATACTCACCCCTAGACCTCCAAACGGTCTTGGGTGACCTCCAAACGGTCTTGAGACCGTTTGGATGAGTTCCAAATGGTCTTGAGACTGTTTGGCTCACCCAACCCTTGGATTCTAGTGAAAAATCATTAGGGTTTGAGCTATTGAGTTGATCATCAAATCAGCAATTGATTGCTTTGTAATTGTGTACCTTTGGACCTTCAATTGGTCAACTATACTTGACCCCAGACCTCCAAACGGTCTTGGGTTATCCCCAAACGGTCTTGAGACCGTTTGGGCCAATCAACGCCAAACAATCAACTCAATTCAATGCAAATCCAACACTTAGTCGATTAGGGTTAACACCATATCTTTTGTCCTTCAAACACTTAACCATATCCAACCCTAGACCTCCAAACGATCTTGGGTGACCTCCAAACGGTCTTGAGACCGTTTGGGTGCTCCCCAAACGGTCTTGAGACCATTTGGGCAAGAAAACCCAAAAAGGTCATATCAATCAAGTTGAAAGTCAGCACTTAATCCAATTAGGGTTTACATAATTGATTAGCCTTCAACTCACGATTCCTTTGGACTTAATCCCTCAAATTTGGAGGGTTATTAACTAACATTATTATGAACAGTAATACCAAACGGTCAACGTTTGGTCAACGCCCTCAAACGGTCTTGAGACCGTTTTCCCAAAAAGTTCAAGTTAATCAGATTGGAAATCAGTATTTAATTCAATTCGATTTGCCTAATTGATTGGCCTTCAACCTACGATTCCTTTGAAGTTAACCCCTAAAATTTGGTGGGTCATTAGCCTACATAATTATGAACAGAAATCCCAAACGGTCAATGCTTGGTCAATGCCCTCAAATGGTCTTGGAGACCGTTTGCTCCAACCGACCTCGTGAAACTGTTTGCCCTTCAAACGGTTTTGCAAACCGTTTGCCCAAACCGTTTGGCCAAGGGGGGGGGAACAGGACCATTTGATAAAGTAACATCGGTAATCATGCCCATCTTCTTCTACCTCCAGATCAAGGTCTGTTCTTCGTGGTTTTAGTTGCAAGAAAGCAAGGAAGGATGGGGAAAAGAAGAACAAGCTACTTTTGCAAGAACAAAGATATGCATAAGAAAGCAAAAGGTTTAGAGTTATAAAACCCGCCTTAAGGTCGTTCCTTGAGCTCCAAGATTCCAAGCTTCAATTATTTAATGGTGTCTTGAGCTCCACAGGTCGGCCAAGGGTGTTTCTCCAAGGAAAGGTTGGGAAAAGATGGCTAGAAAGAGAAAGCTAAGTAAGAAAACTATAAACCAACCTTGTAACTCCACTTCCTCCATGAATTCGAGCAAGATGATGATCAAAGCTTACCTAGAACTGCTTGACCATTCTCCTCTTCTCTAGAGCTCTGTCCTAAGTCGGTCTAAGCAAGGGGATAAGAAAGGAAGTGAAGGAAACGATCCTTGCTAAGTGAGAAAAGGTGTTTATATACTTTGGGTGAAATTCCAACATAAGGACAACTTGTTTCTCCATTTCTCATCTAGGTCCTTCCCTTCTTCTAAGCCACATTTCTACCTTCCATACTTAAGCAAAACTAATCTTAAACCCAAGGTCTAAAGGTGAAGAAAGCCAACTTCTTACTAAGTTGCACATATAGAAGGGTTATTAGGCTTATAACTTGATTATTTAATTTATAAGGGTTATCATTCTTATTTAATTATTCAATTGAAGTGACCTCTTCATCATTATTACTCTAAATGATGCCAAGAGTCATAAAAGATACTCTAAAAGGTGTATTTTACAAGTTGCACCCCATATCTTGGTTAAATTGCACTTTACACCAAAACTAGAGTTTTAAGTACAAGGATTGCTCCACAAGCTGCATCTTGGTGCCCAAGCTTGGAGAATCCATCATACTTCATCATATTCATTCTTATGATGTCTCAAAACCAAAGGAACATCTTAACATGTGCAATTTGCAAGTTAACCCCTTTTAATTGGGCAATTTGCACATAGGTCCCTGTATTACAAAACAATATTACAACATTGTTCAAAAGGGACAGAAATGGAAATGTATGTTCCTTAGGAGCTTTAATTACATACCAAAAGATAATCACAAGTATCTAATTACATAATTAAGCAAAACACCTAGGGTTAGTTCATAACCCAGGTCAGGGATGTTACAAATTATCCACCCCTTACAAGGATTTTGTCCCCGAAATCAACAAAACATATTAAGAGAAAAGAGCAGGGTATTTCCTTCTCATCTCTTCCTCTAGTTCCCATGTGGCTTCTTCAACACCACGGTGATTCCAGAGGACTTTCACAAGATTTATGTCTTTCTTTTTCAGCTTTTTAATTCTTTTATCAAGGATTGACACTGGTCCTTCCTCATAAGATATGTCATCATTCAATTCTACCTCCATAGGTTGTAGAACTGACTCAGTATCAGGGTGACATTTCCTTAGCATAGAAATGTGAAACACAGGGTGTAACCTCTGTAACCCTGGTGGCAACTCTAGTTTATAGGCTACTTTTTCAATCCGTTCAATGATTGGATAAGGCCCCATAAACCTAGGAGCTAACTTTCCTTTCCTTCCAAACCTCAGAACTCCCTTCCAAGGTGAGACCTTGAGATACACTCTATCTCCAACCTGGAACTCCAAGGGTCTACGACGCTTGTCAGCATAAGATTTCTACCTATCCTGTGCAGTCTTGATCTGTTGTTGTATTACTTTGATCTTTTCTGTAGTCTGCTGCACAAGATCAGGACCTAACAGTTGAAATTCACCGGTTTCATACCAACATAAGGGTGATCTACAACGTCTACCATATAAAGCTTCATAAGGTGCCATGTCAATGCTATGATGATAGCTATTGTTGTAGGCAAACTCTATCAAGCTTAAGTGCAGATCCCAACTCCCTGTAAACTGAAGAACACATGATCTCAGCAAGTCCTCTAAGGTCTGTATAGTCCTTTCCGACTGTCCATCAGTCTGAGGATGAAAGGTTGTACTAAACCTTAACTGGGTACCTAGAGCTTTGTGCATTCACTCCCAAAAACGACTCGTAAACTGAGGACCTCTATCCGATACTATAGTGACAGGAACTCCGTGCAATCGCACTATCTCTTCAACATACAGCTGTGCTAACTTCTCAGCAGAATAGGTTGTTTTGACAGGTAAGAAATGCGATGTCTTTGTCAACCTATCAATTATTACGCAAATGGAATCATGTCCTTTGTTTGTCCTTGGTAGGCCAACAACAAAGTCCATAGTTATGTGATCCCATTTCCACTGTGGTATGGGTAAAGGTTGCATTGTTCCTGTAGGCTTTTGGTGTTCATCTTTAACTTGCTGACACACAGGACACCGCATAACAAACTCAGCAACGTCCTTCTTCATCCCAGGCCACCAATACATATCTTTCAAGTTTCGATACATCTTGGTGCTCCCTGGATGCATAGCATACATCGAAGAATGGGCTTCTTCCAGGACTAACTTTCTCAAATTATCCACATCTGGTACTATCATCCTTCCATGATAACATGCTACTTGATCATCTGAGTCATAGAAACCATCTCGTTTCTCATCACCAAACTCCGATCTGATCTGCTGAACTGCAGCATCAACTTGTTGTGCCTCCTTGATCTACTCTCTCAGAGTATGTTTTATATGCATCTCAGCTAACAACCCGGCTAACAATGACACCTTCAATTGTACATTGTTTTGTCTTAAGGAGATAAGCATATCTCTCCTAGAGCATACTAAAGAGTTTAGTTGTTCCCTATCTAAGGCTGGTGTTGCTGATTTCCTACTCAAAGCATCTGCAACTACATTGGCCTTCCCTGGATGGTAATCAATTATACAATCGTAGTCTTTGATTAACTCCATCCAGCGTTGTTGCCTCATGTTAAGTTCGTGCTGAGAGAAGATATACTTAAGGTTCTTATGATCAGTGAAAATTTGGAATGTCTCTCCGTAGAGATAGTGTCTCCAGATCTTCAAGGCATGAACCATAGCAGCTAGCTCTAGATCGTGTGTCAGATAATTCTCCTCCTGTTTCTTAAGCTGTCGAGAAGCAAAAGAAATAACTTGTTTATCCTGCATCAAGACACATCCGAGTCCATTCTTGGAGGCATCATAGAAAACTATGTATCCTTTGCCTTGCTCTGGTAACACAAGTACATGTGCACTTGTCAACCTCTCCTTCAACAACTGGAAAGATTGCTGACACTTATCATTCCAAACAAAAGGAATATCCTTTCGGGTCAACTTTGTCAAAGGTAGGGCTATGGAACTGAAGTTCTTTATAAACCTTTGGTAATAGCCAGCCAACCCTAAGAAACTACAGATTTCTGTCGGTGTCTTCGGCTGTTCCCATTGCAGGACATATTCTACCTTTTTAGGGTCAACACGAATACCCGAGGCAGATATCACATGTCCAAGGAAAGATACTTCTGGTAACCAGAACTCACACTTGCTAAACTTAGCGTATATATTATGTTCTCTTAGCAAAGTTAGAGCCTAACGAAGATGTTGTTCATGCTGCTGAGCATCTCTACTATAGATCAGAATGTCATCTATAAAGACAACAACACATTGATTGAGAAAAGGTCGGAAGATTCTATTCATGAGTTCCATAAATGCAGCTGGTGCATTAGTTAGTCCAAACGACATAACTGTGAACTCATAGTGACCATACCTTGTCCTAAAGGAAGACTTGGGTATGTCATTATCCTTAATACGGAGTTGATGATAACCTGACCTTAAATCTATCTTTGAGAAGATGGTTGCTCCACGCAATTGGTCAAAAAGATCATCAATCCTCGGTAGAGGATACTTGTTCTTTATTGTTACTTTGTTTAGCTGTCTGTAATCAATACATAACCTCCAAACGGTCTTGGGTGACCTCCAAACGGTCTTGAGACCGTTTGGATGAGTTCCAAACGGTCTTGAGATTGTTTGGCTCACCCAACCCTTGGATTCTAGTTAAAAATCATTAGCATTTGAGCTATTGAGTTGATCATCAAATCAACAATTGATTGCTTTGTAATTGTGTACCTTTCATTATGTACGTGCAATTTTTCGTCCTAGTAAAACCATCTCGTTGGTTTTGTCACTTACCATCATTGTGATGGGTAGTTTGCAGTATGTCAACCAACGTCATTTCTAATGTCAACCATTTTTCTATTATTTGTTTCCACTGATCACTTTCCTATAACCCTTTTTCCACAGTCTCCAAGGCCATGTCTATTACATATAGGTGAGCCTCTAATAGGACGCACCATTAGCTTTTTGATGTTTCCCACCATCCAACTACGAGTATTGTCTCTCATGACTATGAAAACTACTGCATTTTTATTGATCAACAACATCGGTGTTGTGTTTAACACCATGCAGTCGACGAAAGTCTCCTTAGTACCTGATACATACATATTCAGGTTATGCATGTTGCACTTCTCTTCTGTTGTCCAAGCTTGTTTAATCCGTTTCACCATTACATATATCCGTTTCATTTGGTGATTTATAGTAATCCTCTCCACCATCATAATCTCATCCCTTCAATGTTACTTTGGATCTACTCCGTTAAATATGTATTCATTGTACCACTGTTAATAAGTATTCTAACTGACTTCTTAAGTAATCGGGACTTAAGACCATTCAAAATGTACCCTAGACACATGCTTAACATTTTTCCATTATACATTGGGCTTGACAAGTTTTATCAAGGTGCTTCTATATTTATTTAGTAAACACCTTTTGTGTAATATTTAAATAAATTACCTCTGCAACATATTCTATTTTCTTTTATGGCTGAACGGTTGAACAATCAGTATATAATAGATAATGTCTTCTTTTGCTAAGTTTATTAGTGGAGATGTGTCTCTATTGTCAGACTCAAACTTATAATACATTTAATGTGCTCCTACTAGATCAAGAATTTTTACTTCTCATAGAGTTCTGCTTCCCTCATATGTTTACTACCACATTGAGGAAGAAGGTAATCCCCGTTATACTTTTGTAATACCTATTTTCCATATGAAAGTATGTTATCTTCTAAACTTTGAGTCCTTTTTATTTAATAAAAAGGATGTCATATTTTAAATCTTGCACTCCATATAATATCAACAAACACTTCTAGGTATTAGTAAATTGTAACTTGCGAAAATGTAGAATCTCAAAAAGAAGAATGTAGTCCAGCGGAAAGACTGATTGTGTTGTACTTTGAGGTCGTAGGTTTGAATACCCATGGCTATAGTCTCTAAAAACAATGTGGAATCTCTACGTAGGTTGACGGAAATTGCTGACATAAATGAAGAAATAATTCGTAAAGGATGAATAGGAGATGGATATTGATCATGAGAAAGACAAGATTGATCATGTAATGGTCTGAACCTTGTAAATTTGATGTATTTTATCATTATAGATCTAATTTCGTTTTTATTTAGGTTGTAAAATATATATTGGTGTTTGAAGTGGCTTATTAATGGCTGGAGCCCCACCAATGTAGGACCATTTGGTGCAGCACAGATAAACATACAATTCCATGGTATAGATTTTCTGCAAAACATTATGTTAAGAGATAACTTAATTTTTTTTTTGAAACCGGATTACTATTATTCATCCTGTACACCAGTTATAGGCTCACAAGATGTCTGGATACAGTTGTGGCACAAGCTTGCTTCATCTTGAAGACATTCAAGAATGAAGTTAGGGCTCTGCTGCCATCTAATAGCTATGTTGCCTCAAGTCACAACCCATTTAGCTATGCTATCTGCAACTTTATTACATGATCTTTTTTTGAATTCTAGAACAGCAGATTCAAAGTTTAGCAAGTCTAATTTAATCCTAAAACAGAGAGGTTTATACTTGGGAGGGGTCATGGCTACTCCTTTAAGTATATTGATGGCTTGTTTACTGTCCGAGGATACAATGATCCTGTTGGTTCATTGTCTGCTCTCCTTGAGGCCGACAGCAATAGCTTTCAGTTCAGCATATAAGGTGTCCATCGTAGCGCCCGATTCATAGCCTCCCCATAGCCAACTTCCTTCTGTATTCCTCGCAGCGTACGCTACTGCCATGGCTTTCTCCTTTTTCTTTACAACACCATCTACATTCAATTTGACCCACTCCTGTCCAGGTGGTGTCCAAGATTCATCTCCAGTTTGGTGTTGTTGATGTGTTACTTTCTTTTGTCCAAATGCCTTCAAGCAGACTTGGACGTCTTGGCTAATGGATTGGAATAGATTCATAGGAGGAATGTTGGTGTTCTCGAAGATGGATTGACATCTGTTCTGCCATATCTTCCACACAGTGAAGCGAACCAGATTGGCCAGTCTGGTCTCTGTTTTACTTATCCCGAGGTTTAATGCTAGCCAACTTCT
The DNA here is from genome assembly GCA_963693085.1 of Alisma plantago-aquatica. Taxonomy (NCBI): domain Eukaryota; kingdom Viridiplantae; phylum Streptophyta; class Magnoliopsida; order Alismatales; family Alismataceae; genus Alisma; species Alisma plantago-aquatica. The sequence goes on from OY856410.1 coordinate 1,044,367,296, forward strand.
CATCTCTGTAGACTTAATCAGTTTCTCTCCAATAGCCTGCTGTACCATATTCCAAACTTGCCATGAAAATTGGCACCTGCGAGCCGCATGCATAAAGGATTCGACGTCAACCTTAAATTTCGGACATCGTATATCGTCTGTGAAACCTCTTCTTGCTCTGTTCTCATTTGTCATCAGGCTGTTGTGCATGGCCAGCCATAGAGTGGATTTGATTCTGTGTGGAACTTCAAGCCTCCAGATTTTCATCCAGCTTCCTTGTGTCTTGATAGCACAACTATTTTGTAACTGTCTATAAGCCGTCTTCAAAGAGAAAAGACCTTTCACATGTTTCAGATAGATTGCTTCGTCTCTACCCGCATCTTGGTGTGGCGGTTCCATTAATTTGATTCCTTCTGCTGTAGCATCGTCAAACCAGTGATCAATGAACTGAGTGTCCCAGTTTCCTTCCATGTTTATCATGGACTCGACTTTGAGATCCTCTAACTCTGTTGGGATGACTAACCCAGCTTTTAGTCTTGGGATCATGCAGCCGTTTACCCAGCTTTCGTTCCATACATTAGTGTTTGAACCAGACATGATTGCCTTGCCTATGTCTGGAGCCATTTGCGTACAAGATTTGGCCAAATATCTCCATAATCGTGATCCATTGGTAACTCCTAGGTTGATGTGGTGGTTGTATTTTGCTGTCATGAGCTCTTTCCAGATGGTGCCTTGATTTGAAAGATAATCCCAACATGTTTTCTGCAGTAGGATTCGTTCTGTATTCTTGCGGTCTTGATCTCAAGTCCTCCATCTTTCTTTTGTGCAATCACCTTGTTCCAGGAAATGAGGTGGAGTCCTCCTGCTCCTTTTGCTAGATTGTCATCGACAGAATGATCTGCAAAACATGTAGCTATTGTGAGTGTAATAGAGTTTCTTAGTTGAGCCCAGTTCCTTTGCATGAAACCAGCGTTGACCCCATCCGGGCTAGGAGCCTTAATCGGGTTTATCATTTTCAGGGTAGCGTGTATCTCCTCGCTTGTGGGGGTATGACTGAGATCGATGATGACCTGGTTCAGAAGAGTAGGAAAGCTTCCCGGATAAGCAAAAATCAACTCTGTAGTGTCGTGGATGTATTTCTGAGTGAACAGGTTCTTGAAGAAATCTAGAACTAGAGCTTTCACTCCCGACTTAGTGTCTACCCACAAGCCTTGCTCATTCTTCAATCTCTCGATATTGCTTCTTTGTCTCTTGGCTTTGACTAAAGATTGAAAAAATCTTATGTTAGCATCAGCAGATGTCATCCAGTCGCAACGTGTGTGTTGTCTCCATTCCTCGATTTCCTGATGGAGTATCTCATTGTACTCGCTTTGTAAGTCGATTATGATCCTCTCCCTTGTCCTCGAAAACCTGGTTCCATAATTTGCTTGGTTCTTCCCGATCTCATTGATGATCTAGTTCTTTCTTGTTGTACTTTTCTTTCATTCCTCCTCATCCCATCTTGTAGCCTTTTCCATGAATGTAGGGAGAGCTTGCTGAAAAGAAAGGTTTGTATCCCAACTCTGTTGGATCAATCCGTGGAAAGACGGTCTCATGTTCCATATGACACTAGTTTTAGCATGGAAACAACGTTTTCTATTGTCCTCTCTAGTGTTTAACAGAATTGGGGCATGATCGGAGTTCATACGTGGTAGGACCTGTATCGATGATCTTGGAAATTCGTCGACCCATTCTTGGTTAGCTACTGCCCGGTCCAAGCGTTCTTGCAACCATCCTCTTTTGAAGGTCATTTTTGGCCCTGACGCGCCCAGGTCTCCCAGGCCAGCCTTCAGCAACCCCTCTGCGAATTCCCTGCAACTTCTAATGTGGATGGGTTCCCCTCCTACTTTTTCATCTGCATGAAGGAGCAGATTGAAATCCCCTAGGACGGACCAGGGTCTCGAAGATGCAGTAGACAAGGTTTCTAGGTGTTCCCATAGTTGCTTTCTCCCGTTTTGCTTTGTGCTAGCATATACCAAAGTTATGAGGATGCAATTGTTGATTAGGCAATGCACAAACTGTTTGTGACATGCCATGATCTCCACCGATCCCATTGCCTGCTTCCAAAGTACCCAAATGCCTCCTGAAAAACCTATCGCATCCACCCTGAAGGATGAGTCGAAACCAAGGGTTTTTATTATTTTATCAACCTGTACCCCACTCGTTCGAGGTTCGACAAGAGCGCAAATGTCTACCTTATGATAGTGCATCATGTCTCGAATGGTGTTTTGGGTGTCCTCCCCATAGATGCCTTGCACATTCCAGCAGGCAATCAACATTCAGTAATCATGTCTTCTAATCTCGGGCCCTCCCTGCCTGGTGTACATTAACCTTTACTAGTAAAACGACAACTGCTAGTGTTTGTATATGATCTAAAGAAGGGATCAAAAGATTGCCCAAATGCATTGATGAGTGACACTAAATCATTTGGCTTGCTACACATAAACATGCTGAGACTGGAATTATCTTAATATAGTTCCTACACTTTACTAATACATGAAGAGCACATATTTCATAGCTTGCACAATTGCTCTTACAAATAGAGCCACCGTTAACCATTGCTTTTAGTTTTGATACCTAGTATAGTAGCGACCAAACATCTATAACCATTATCTCCCAGTTTAATGTGAAATTATTCTTCATGTTGTGTCTCACCCCCATGAATATAGTGTTGCAGTCCTGCCCTTGTTGATACCATTCCTACAAACTGATGTACAACTCTCAACTATTCCATTTCTCCCTTCTTCTAAAACATGTGATGTGTACAAGAATCATGATCTGTCTGAATGCTTCTTAGTGAAAAATAATATAGCTTCTAGTCACATATATATTTGCTAATAGATGCCCTATTACATCCAATATTCCCAACCAAACATGTAATGGGGGGTAATCCTTGATGAAAACAACTGCTGATCGGAAAGCAGCTAGCACGACTCAACAAATTGTATCCCTATCTATGATGATGCTACGAATCTGGTCAGTATTTTTCTGTAGAATGCAATAATAGCATGGGATACACATTAACCGTTGAGTTGTTGTTACCTCATAAGTTGGCATAGGTCGCCATATCAATTCACACTCATACATGTTTTTGAGACAGCCAATGGCATCCTGTCTCGTCACTCAATGATTGTTACTAACTTTGAACTTGTTACTTCCTGCAATGTATGGATTACGTATGATTACAAATGTGAATTTCCACTATCCGGGAAATATCCTTTAATGGACTAAAACAAAATGTTCCACCAGATTCTAAAATTTCACCAACATGATTTTGTGCACTACTTTCTTATGAGTTTAAACTTCTTTGATGTTTGTTGTATACTTAATCCTTCCAGTTCGTTTTTCTATTTATTTTGTACACGTGGCAGGATCATAATCACATTTTTAATTGACAATTTTGATATTGGCCTATACCGGAACCAATGGCTGTTATCATGCTACTCTCGAGCACTACTTTTCTGTGACTGATTTGTTGTATAGCTACATATTTTCATACTTTTAGTTTTTTGGGAATATTTTATATACTTGATCTATAAACTCAATCATTGCAACTATTGTGTAGGCCTGCTACATAACTTACTCATTTCAGTATGTTAAATTGGGTCATAAATTTTGCAAATTTATCTAAGCATAAAAATATATTGTATAAAGTCTTAACCAACTACTTTTTCTTTGCAAATTCAGTGAGGAATGTACTGAACAGGTCATGTTTTCAACTCAACTTTTACACATGATACAACACAATACCATTTATTAAAGTGGTCATTTGATTATAAACACATTGTTCATTGTGGTCATTTGACTATGAACACATTGTTCATACTTTATTGCTTGGTCTCATTTTTGGCCTATGTGCATCCACAACAGGGCAAGTGTGTCCTAGACATTGCAAGTTGCAGTACATGGAAACGAAGAGGAGAATACATGTTGGGTTCTTTCTATACAAGAGAAAATTGGGAACTCGGAGAGTGATGGTAACAGTGTAAGAGGACTTGGATTGCTAAGGTATCCAAGGCATGAAGATGACTTTTGACACACTCTACTAGATCTTGACTATTTGATTCTACACGTGCCATATTAATAAGATTTTCTTCATTGCACGGTATTTCGTTTACCTTCTAGGGTGTTATGTTGATGTGCCTTTCACTGATGGGTCCATTTCATAATTATATATCAGCTTTTCCAAAAATTTGACAGGTTCCTTCTTCAAGAATGCTGATGAATTCGTCCACGAAGTGCATGATAGGGGGTTGTTGCTTGAAGGAAATGACAAGGTAATTCCTTGGATCCAAATGTTGTTAAAATTTTCTATGGTTCCATTATGCCAAGGAGATGGGAGCACTTTTCCCTATATCCATATTGAATTGTCTTGTAGTGTTGGTGCTAAACATAGTAGGTTTAGATTGCTAATAAGTAAATATACATTGGTTGTCTCCCCTGCTATTTTTCTCAAACAAAAGTACCCATATTTGTCTTGCCAATCTAGCTACTTGATACCAACAAGGCGATCAAAATATCTTAAATCTGTTGGATAATTGTGCTAGGTGCATCTGCTAGTTATATTCGTGTGCTGGTTAGTTTCTCTTAAATGTGCGACTAAGGGAAATGCTTTACTTATCTTAAATGTTTGACAGAAGATCTACAAAAATGTAATCTGTTTGGTAAATCTATAGTACTTAATTTTCCTTTTGAATTCAGCTGACGAGCTAGTAATGTTAATACACATTTAGAATCTATATACATGTAAGGAACTTGGATGAAAGTGAACTTGGATGAGAGCTTCATTCCCCCTGGATTGCAACTGAACTCGGTTAGTAATGCAAACTTGTGTCTATTCTTATTTGTTTTTTTTTCACACTTTCTAAGCTGTTACTGGTTAGTAGCAGGCATTTGTTCAACTGTTGCTAATCTTGAATTTTTTTAGTATATCATAAGGCATAAATATTTCATTTGGAAGAGGACATTTTATTTAAGATGAATGAATCTGAAATTACAAATCTTTCTTATTCCAGTGCTATAAGAACTTGGCTAAAAGATGGATAAGCTTGCACTACTCCTTAGTTATTCCCTACTGGGAAAATCTTAGAGTGAGTATAATAGATACGTCCTTTATTATCCATGAGTGGGGGTTGACTTCATGAGTGAATATCAGAAAAGATGAGTGAGTATAAAAAAACATAGGTCTGTCATGCATAAAAAGTCAGGAGTTATTGGAATAAATATTGAGGTCACAAACTTTATGGTATCCTCCGTTGCTTGCCACTCACATTATTTCACCATTAATACAATATACATTTCTTTATCACATGTTTTATACAAGTTTTCAACTGTCATTTAGCGTTAAGTATTTATTATTATGTCTGCATAATATATTGATTATAGTTTCCTATACTTCAGAGATTAATCATGGCGTAAGGGTTAGCTTAGGTCTGATAGATTCTAGTGTTAAGATAAGTGGACTATTTGGGCTTACAGTTCATGACTTGGCTAAAGAAAGCATGTCCCTAAACAATGATGCTTTCTAGACATGTTCGTACTTTTATATTTGAGTTATCGCTTGCTTATGTTTATCATAAAGAGTTTTGACTTCTCCAGGTAGAGTTTTCTGCGTATGTGGAACCGATGTATGCTCTGGTCCCTGTGTTTGTTGATATGTTTATGATGAGTTTTTCTTTTTAGCTATTCTTACAAGAATTTTAACAGTCCTAGGCTCCTTGTTATTCATACCTCATGGTCTGTTTGAAGAATCTTCTAAAAGATTGGAGGTGGTACGATTTTATGTTGATCCTTTGCAAATAATTGTCATGTGGTTGGGTTTGATGTTACTTATTGGTATTTCTTGCCTCTTAATTGTTTGGTGGGATTTGGCCTTCCTTATTCTCTTTAAGGAAGGTGCCTTTTGAATGTGTTATGGATCTAGGACCTTCTGGTTATTGCTTACACTCTCATGCAGGTTCTCATATGACTTGGATACTCTATGATATATATCCAAGCCTCCATATACAACATATTTTTAGAGCATCTTTGATTTCCTTGTACAAAAGATAATTGCTCACTAACAACTTATCTCCTTGCACCACTTGCAAGTTAGGAAGAGGACAATATGGTCTCAAAACTTTGAAGTTTAGTACAAACTGGTAGTCTAAGAGATGATAGTAGGGAATACAAGATCTGGATATTATGCATCAACTAAGAGAGAAAAAGAGGAGGAAAGGGAATCATGAGTTAATCAAAATATGATGAGACAGATATTGGCATAAGCCGACAGTGGTGGCATGCAACTATGATAAGTCAGCAACAGGAACAAGCATTCCCTTCAATGCTAGGCATTCTACTAATCTTGAAGTCTCACTTATGATGTTTATGGTCTATCTTATTAATTTAGTTTCTGACGTGAGTCTCTCATTCTTGACCTCTTTGATATCAATGATGGACGTTTTTCATGTACTTGCTGACATATTCTATATTCCATCTATATTAATCTTATAAGACACAGTTAGGCCATGCACACAACTTTGCATTTTTGACAGTATTGCATCATGATGTCAAAATTATTTCACTAAAGTCTTTTCTTGCTATAGTCAGCTCTCAGTTGGATACTGAAATTTGTTTTGAATTTTAGTGTTGCAGGGATGCATCATAGTTGAAATGAAAAATTGATCCTAAGGAATCATTAGTGCTGGCTCGAAAACATTTGAACTATGATTATAAAGATGATCAAGCAGAATCTGTTTACACAAAGTTAGGAGCACTTTTGAAAAAGTTACCACACATCCTACTACTGAAGGTACTGACATACTTGAGAAGATTGATAGTCTTTCATTAGCTATATCTCTGTGTTCTAGATTTCATCAACATACTCAGTTCTATGCTCATTTGCCTAACCAAGGGCTTCATGCATATCCACTTCAGAACAAGCTACTGAGGATAAGCATTGAGAAGGACTCATTGGCTCACTTTCGCAATGATTTGGTTTGTGGATATGTACATAATACTACTTTTTTGTGTTAGTTGTTCACCTATACTAGTTATTAAGTATTAGTTAAGTTGGTACTGGAAGAGACAAAAACTTATATCCTAATATGAATCTGAGTTGGGAAGTTAAAAATGAAATATAAGACATATCTTCATGAAGTTGAGCTGGTATTTTTAGAAATGTAAATTCTCTTATCATATCAAAGAAGGTATCTACGTTATTTTTCCTTTTTTTTCTTATTCATCTTCTTCCCATTCTCACTGTCTTGGTTATTGTTGTGACTACCATGTGCTATTGTAGATGTCGTACCTTTAGACACAATGCTGCAATTTCAGTAACACAGTGGAAAACCACTGCCACAAAACCCCCTCCCCCCTTTACTACCCTTGTCAACCCCCTGCTATTGTGTGTGCTTCCTTGTGATGTAGTTATATCATGATAAAAAAATGATTCCTCCTTAGTTTATATGGAAAATACTTCCATTTTATACAAAATTACAGTCCTTCACCAACTTTAAATGTAGAAAACAGAGAATGAGTTACATCATTTCTTATTTTCTTCACTTGCAAGTAAGGTAAATCTTTTAGTAGCTTATATTCAGGTCAACTGCTACTACTGCATGTATGTAATATACTCCATCATTTCATTTCCTGTATGAAGTGAAGAAATTTCTATAAAAGCCTCTTGAATTAAGATTTCATAATTTTTCCATAGAAAAAGGGAGACTGCCTTAGCTTCTGGGGCGGAGTGTGCTACTATTTTACGTACTTTTATAGTTATGCAGCTATTGTTTTTTCTTTTCCCCACAACTGCAATGACACCTTTATATTTTTGAAGTCATCATCTGTGTTAAATTTCTCCCAACCTTCCTCTGGAGGCTGCTATGCTTGATTTTACTTTTCTTGTGAGTTCATTAGATTCATCCCCTCCTTTTTCCAAGCATCTAAAATATTTTGCAGCAATACTCCAGGGATTGTAGCCTTCTTGATTGATCATGTCATCATCCATACATAATAGAATCTGGACCACAATATTTTCAACAGAACATGTGAAAATAATGTAGAACTTGCATGAATTAGCATCTATTGGAAATGAAATTGGGCGTTTTCAATATTGGCACTCTTCTTAGAAGTAAATGTTAGTAATCATCATGAACTTGCATCAATCAGACCCCTACTGATCCATCTGTGAAACTGTACCCCATCTGCAGATCCATCTTGATGCTCCCTATGTGTGTGTCTATCTTCTTATCCAGTTAGAGAGGCAAGCCAAAGAAAAAGAAGATGCTCCATAGGTTGGAATGCATCAAGTATATTGGTGTTATTTAAGCTTACACAATCTCAGTTTACAAATGTTCAATAATTGCTAAAAGACATTGTAACTTGTTTACTATTGATTGCTGCATATTCCTTTCTTTTGCCATCTACAGGGCCTCGAATATAATCAAATGTTCTCCAGGGCCTCGAATATAGATTTGTCTTTGAGGAGTACTTCTCTAAGTGCATGGAGGATGTCTAGAGAATGAAGTTGCCGACTAAAAGTTATCCATTATCCAGGTAGGCATCCTATCTAGCCTACAAAGCAACAAATTAGTAGAATCTTAACATGTTGAATGGAAGTCAGGTGTTAGTGCTCCCAAGTAATTATCTATCAAAGGATACTACAACTCCAAAATCGTTATGTATTTTCTGAATGAAAGCAATACTCTCTAGCATCTTTACTCATTTGAGCTCACAATCTATGGTATATTTTTCATCATCACCTACTATTTGCCATGATATGATGTGTTTGAATATAGGGAGGCGTCAGATACGTGATTCAAGGCTGGACGTGAGAGATCTTGATGTGTTAGTGCATGAAACCCAACGTCCTTATGAGTTATGATTCGGGTGGAAATCTTACTAATCTAGAAGGGATAAAGAAGGTAGGACACTAAACTCTACATGCTTCGTTGTGGAACAGTTTTCTCATCACAACCAAAGTTCAACGTTCAAACAAAAGAATAGATGATGCCCTTTGCTAAGTTCACTCTTCACATAGAAAAATGGATGTTTCCCTGTTCCAAAATGCCTCAAATTGCATTTACTAATTTGAGTGTGAACTTCTTCCTTGCATCAGGTCTTCTTTGGAAAGAGTAATACATTAGTATTATGCATACTTTTTGTTCTTATTTCTACTGGAGATCTATATGTTGGCCTTTCTGCATTTAGCTTTGAAGTGTGCTTAAAAGATTGGTTTCCTGGTTCCACTTTAAGCTGTACTACTTGCCCAATTATCAATTTATAAGGTCCAATGCAGTTTGATACTCCTATTTTTTGTATATTAATAGTTCCTTAGCAGCTAACTTGATATTAATCTGTATCTCAGCAAAGAGCAGTACAAGAAACAATAGCTTATAAAGATGAGGAGTTGAGAGCTTGGTTTGCGCATGTGTATAAGAAATGACTTTGCAATCTGGTGCTAACCCCGCACAACTGTGATGAGAAGCTGAAATAATTGATTTTAAGCTAAGAGAAAGAACATCTTCGCAAGAGGGCAACCCTACTCAACCAAGTCAAGATTGTCTTGTTTATACTTTTTAATCCAACATATGCTATTCTTCATGATGGTGCAACAACAACAAGAGCTCGAACAAAAGAAGAAGACAATAAGGATGCTAAAACTAGCCGAGAAAGACACAACTCTTTTGCAAAGATGTTAGTAGACCACTGAATCATTGATATATGTATGTACTTTTCTTTGTACACATTGTGTAATAGGGGCAAGGTATATGTCCTCCCCATGTACATTCGACACTTCATTATAAATGAAAGTAAGATTGTTAGCATAATGAGCATAACTTGTTCTAAATACTACAATTTTGTTACTAAAACAGCTTGTATACTAACAAATTACACAATATATATATATGAATAATTGAATTAAGCATATATGTATGTGTACTAAATGGCACTACATATGTAGCTAGATGCATAATCAACTACATATATATTTATATAGTAACTGTTGCCTTTCCCTACACATTAAATACATATAAAATGTATTAACTTCATGTTTTTGCTACATAATGACTGCAAATGCAATCGTAGTCATACATTTAGCTATAATTACACTTACATTTAAACATGTAAGGACAATATCTAGCTACGCTTCTGATTACATATGAATTTGTAGCGAATGGATAATCTAACTACATATTTTTAAAATATAGTTAAAGGCTTTAGCTATACGAGCATATACTACAATTTGTATATGTAAAGAAATATGTAGTTAAATCCTTTAACTACAAAATATGGGGTTTTCGCTACAATATTTATTTATAGTTAAAGACCATTTTTTTTGTAGTGCTTGTTCTTTATTGTTACTTTGTTTAGCTGTCTGTAATCAATGCATAACCGCATTGACCCATCTTTCTTTTTAAAAAAGAGTACTGGAGCACCCCAAGGTGAGGTACTCGGTCGGATGAATCCTTTCTCAAGCAACTCTTGCAGTTGTTTCTTGAGTTCCTCCATCTCAGCAGGCGCCATCCTATACGGTGTTTGTGCTATAGGTTTTGTATCTGGGATTAGATTGATCTCAAAATCAATTTCCCGAGGCGGTGGTATACCTGGAAGTTCTTCAGGAAATACATCTTCAAATTCCCTGACTACAGGAACTTCGGCAGGGTTAGGACTTTCCATGGTAGTATCTACCACATGGGCCAAGAATGCATAACATCCTTGCCTCATCAACTTCTCAGCAACCATAGATGACACAAGACAGGTGGGTAGAATCTTTCTCTCTCCTTGAAAGATCCATGTGTTGCTTTCATCAGCAAACACAGCTTGCTTGGATTCACAATCCAAAACAACCTTATACCTTTCCAAGGTATCCATTCCAAGGATTATATCAAATCCTTGCATGTCAAGTGGTATTAAATCCACTTGAATGTGATGTTCAGAAAAGAAAAGGATGCAGGGAGAGCAAACCTCCTACAACACAGCAGACCCTCTCAACGGAGTCTCAAGCAACAAGCTATCTGCCCTATGACTGATTGTCATATTACAGTTACGAATCACTTTTTGAGTGATAAAAGAGTGCGTAGCACCCGGATCAATCAAAACAGATACAACACAAGATGTAGACATATCAGAATATAACAATTCCATCTAACCTGCCACAACCCTAGGGTTGATAACTGCATCAGGTGGATTCATCGCGTAGAATCTCGCCATCGCATGTGGTTGATTTGGTGCTTGATGACTAGATGTCGATGATCCAGCTTGGGATGCTTGCCCACGTCCTCTAGCATTACCTGGAAACTGTCGCCTTTGAGATCCTTGTTGATTCTGCCTCTGAGGTTGAGTCACACTCACGTCTCTGGCTCTACAATCCTTCGTCAAATGTCCCATCTTTCCACATATGTAACAACTTTTGTTCAGTTGTTGAGGTCTGGGTGGTCCTATAACCGACATAGATGCTGAACTACGAGCCCCTTGTAGTGGTAGGCTTCGTCCTCTACCTCTACTTGGTGTCCATTGTGTCTGAGCACTAGGTCTAGGTGGTGGTGTAGGAGCAGAAAACCTAGGCTTCTTGAAGTCTCTAGATGAAGATCCCTGGAACTGAGGATACATCCTCTTATGGGTTTGCCTCTTCTCTGCTACGGACCTTTCTACCCTTCGGACTGACTCAACGAAGGTAGCAAACCTTTCCCGGTTTTCTAGGGCAGACACGGGAGTAGTCAACTCAGCATTCAACCCCTTCTCGAACCTTCTGATCCTTTCTTCATCTGTAGTAGCCATATGCGTACAAAACCATAGCAACTCCATGAACTTAGCTTCGTATTCGCTAATGTTCATCAAACCTTGTCTTAACCTCTCGAACTGAGAGATTTTCTCATCGAGGAACGTCTTAGGGAAATATCTATTGATAAATTCCCGTCGAAAGACTTCCCAGGCAACCTCCACACCAGGCCTCTTCTGCTCTTCCATGGTCCACCAGTGTCCAGCACTCCCTTTGAGAAGATAGACAACATGTCTAACCTTCTCAGCTTCTGGGATGTTCAGGATTCTAAAGGCCTTCTCCAACTCAGTTAACCACAGGTCGGCATATGTCGGATCAGTTGTTCCAAAGTACTCAGTTTCTCCGACTCGGCGTAATCTTTCAAACGTCTTGCCGATTCCTTGTCCTTCCAGATGGGTAGGTGCCCTAGGTGCAGGCATAGGTATCCTATCTGTGATGTGTGTCATGGCAGTCATAAACTGCCCAAACATTGTCTGAACGGCTGGGTTTCCCATGTCAACTGGGTTGAACTGGGGTGGCTCCAAAGGTGGTTCAGGTACAGGTTGCTCTATCTCCGGGTTCCTTGCACCTCCTCGGGGTGCAGCGACACTACTCTCTGCCACATACTCCTCATGTGGTCCAGACATCCTTACTTATCTTCTTCTCCTGAGGAACAGAAGACACTATTAGATATACTGGAAAACACTAAGAATAGACTCGACATCCTAAGTCCTATGTCTCTGTAGACTCAGCGAACCTAGAGCTCTGATACCACTTGAAACGACCGACACCAAACTGACAATCAAATTTACGAATGCGGAAGCGATTATCAGCGGAATTATTAAAAATCACAAAAAATTTAAAACTTTTGTAAAGAGATCTTCGAAAGATAAAAACTCTTTCATAAACAACATGATAGGTCATTTACAAACTGATCCATTGATACATCTCTGTAATAAACACATCTCGAGCATTACAACAAAACCCACCTTGTTAACTGTACAAGGTAAAATATAAAATCTCGAGGCATCATGCCAAAATCTCAGATATACAGACTCCTAGGACCTGAGAGTACAGAGACGACACAGGACATACTATTTACACAACATGACAGACAGTGTCTCCACCTGAGGATCACTGTTGTCCCTGAGACTGCTGCTGTTGCTGCTCACCCACTGATGGGTTCCTTCGTCCTCGGCGTCTTCCTAAAAGTTGAAACCCACGGGAGTGAGACAATTTAAATAATTTTCCCAGCGAGAGTTATAACTCTCTGCCAGAAGCTTTGTTATGAAAAAGGAGAACAACATAAACAGTAGGATTATAACATTCAACAGTAGGTAACATTATATAACTAAGTGAAACAGTATCCTTATGAGCAATCATTTCAATTATAGCTTAATTGAAAGATCAGGCATATAATAATGAGGAATATGAAAAGCATGTGTACTAGTTATTTAACTAGATCACTATAACAATGTATTGTCAATCATTGTTTCTCGTAGTTCCATCTAAGCAATTATACTATGCGGCTGATTACGTTTTACAAACATATTTATGCCCTGAGGAGATGAGTTACACCTCTCATACTCCAACCGACCATCCTTAGATCGCAATCGGTACCATACCTAGGTCATCAGGAGAGCCAGATTCCTATGACCTCATCACTTCTCAGTCAGTATGAGGATCGATATGCAGGACATCTTGTGTCACTGCTACAATAGCTTTCCAGGGTATTCTGGCAACTTCGCTATTCAGAGCTACAGTGGCATTCTGTACTCTCTTCGCCATCGAGGGATTTCTTGTTTATCTCACATCGATGCGGCATTAACAAAATCAACGGGAGATTAGTGATACATCTTCCCGGCACAAACATATAATGAAGGACTGAGAGATTAATGATACATCTCCAATCATATCCAACATTAGGATGTAAGGATATTCGCGTCCATTACCCCCACATACTCAAAAGTATGTGCTCCAGGAGTTTCCTTAGAAAAACCTGTTTCACCATCATATATTTTCTGACAATGATGGATCTATGGTCAGGGCTCTACTTGATATCATTATACTTGATTAGTTAAGTACCTTACAACATTCTTTAGCATCAGACATGTTCAGGCATAACCTAATAAAACAATTTCTATAAAGAAAAGGTACTATTGTATCAAGTTCACATCACATATTGTTAACCTTGGGATATCAATCCCTAACCATCTCATCATTGTGGTTCAGGAGAGTGGTTATTCAAACCCTCAGATTATCATAACACTTGCTACCAAGTGACATATAAGCAACAAGTCATCTAACAACATGACCTTGATTGAAGCAATGTATATACTTTTCACATATCATTACTCTAAAAGCTTATAGTTGTTTTCAAGGAATATGACATCATAACTCATACCTGGCTATGATCACCTCATAATATCAACATGTATGACTTATACAATTAAGGACATGCATGTATAACAATGTCAGCACAATACCAAAACTTTTCAATTTCTTAATAGGACACCACGGCCGTGCCACCTTGCACGGTCGTGCAAAGTAAGGCTACCACGACCGTGCTCCCTTGCACGGTCGTGCAAGCTAAGGCTACCACGACTGTGCTCCCTTGCACGGTCGTGCTACATGGGATCATTATATGATTCATATTTATATATATATATATATATATATATATATATATATATATATATATATATATATATATATATATATATATGTATTCTAATTTCTCATTCTTTCAAATTGATTAGTTCACATCAACCCTTCAATCAAGTACATACTACTATGGTCAACATAGTGTATCAAGCTATTAATCCTATAAACAATTAAGAATTCTCCCTTTAATTGGTTCTAATCGCTTAGGTATTATTAGGGTTACAACCTTCGCACCTTCATTGATTATCATTACTAATCATTATTGGATCAATAGAACATTCATCATCTTAATTCTCAAAGATTCAATCACATTGGACCTCCACTTCATAAGGTATCCAATTGAATTAGGGTTTCCAATGTTGATTCCTTCAATCATTGAATTCATGGAACCAATCATCAATTGGACCCATACTCATACCTTAATTGAGTTTAATAGGTCAATCTTCAACTGATTTGTCCCTCACTTGACCCTCAATTGACCATCAATTAGGGTTTAACTCAATCGAATTAGTGTTTGGAATCAATAACCCTTCAACATATTTCAATGTGGGTCTAATTGATTTGAACCTATTGAACCATCATTCAAATGGGACATGACCTGACCCCAAACGGTCTTGAGGTCGTTTGGATGACCTCCAAACGGTCTTGAGACCGTTTTCCCATCATATCATCAAAATCCAAGTCAATCAATTAAGGTTTGGATCATTGGATTGATCACCAAAACAACAATTGATTACATTCCAACATTAGTATCATTGGATCATCAATTGCTTAACCATACTCACCCCTAGACCTCCAAACGGTCTTGGGTGACCTCCAAACGGTCTTGAGACCGTTTGGATGAGTTCCAAACGGTCTTGAGACTGTTTGGGTCACCCAACCCTTGGATTCTAGTGAAAAATCATTAGGGTTTGAGCTATTGAGTTGATCATCAAATCAGCAATTGATTGCTTTGTAATTGTGTACCTTTGGACCTTCAATTGGTCAACTATACTTGACCCCAGACCTCCAAATGGTCTTGGTTTATCCCCAAACGGTCTTGAGACCGTTTGGGCCAATCAACCCCAAACAATCAACTCAATTCAATGCAAATCCAACACTTAGTCGATTAGGGTTAACACCATATCTTTTGTCCTTCAAACACTTAACCATATCCAACCCTAGACATCCAAACGATCTTGGGTGACCTACAAACGGTCTTGAGACCGTTTGGGTGATCCCCAAATGGTATTGAGACCGTTTGGGCAAGAAAACCCAAAAAGGTCATATCAATCAAGTTGAAAGTCAGCACTTAATCCAATTAGGGTTTACATAATTAATTAGCCTTCAACTCACGATTCCTTTGGAGTTAATCCCTCAAATTTGGAGGGTTATTAACTAACATGATTATGAACAGGAATACCAAACGGTCAACGTTTGGTCAACGCCTTCAAACGGTTTTGAGACCGTTTGCCCAAAAAGTTCAAGTTAATCAGATTGGAAATCAGTATTTAATTCAATTCGATTTGCCTAATTGATTGGCCTTCAACCACGATTCCTTTGAAGTTAACCCCTCAAATTTGGTGGGTCATTAGCCTACATAATTATGAACAGAAATCCCAAACGGTCAATGCTTGGTCAACGCCTTCAAATAGTCTTGGAGACCGTTTGCTCCTACCGACCTCGTGAAACCGTTTGCCCTTCAAACGGTTTTGCAAACCGTTTGCCCCTAACCGTTTGGCCAAGGGGGGGGGAACAGGACCGTTTGATAAAGTAACATTGGTAATCACGCCCATCTTCTTCTACCTCCAGATCAAGGTCTGTTCTTCGTGGTTTTAGTTGCAAGAAAGCAAGGAAGGATGGGGAAAAGAAGAACAAGCTACTTTTGCAAGAACAAAGATATGCATAAGAAAGCAAAAAGTTTAGAGTTATAAAACCCGCCTTAAGGTCGTTCCTTGAGCTCCAAGATTCCAAGCTTCAAGTATTTAATGGTGTCTTGAGCTCCACAGGTCGTCCAAGGGTGTTTCTCCAAGGAAAGGTTGGGAAAAGATGGCTAGAAAGAGAAAGCTAAGTAAGAAAACTATAAACCAACCTTGTAACTCCACTTCCTCCATGAATTCGAGAAAGATGATGATCAAAGCTTACCTAGAACTGCTTGGCCATTCTCCTCTTCTCCAGAGCTCTGTCCTAAGTCGGTCTAAGCAAGGGGATAAGAAAGGAAGTGAAGGAAACGATCCTTGCTAAGTGAGAAAAGGTGTATATATACTTTGGGTGAAATTCCAACATAAGGACAACTTGTTTCTCCATTTCTCATCTAGGTCCTTCCCTTCTTCTAAGCCACATTTCTCCCTTCCATACTTAAGAAAAACTAATCTTAAACCCAAGGTCTAAAGGTGAAGAAAGCCAACTTCTTACTAAGTTGCACATATAGAAGGGTTATTAGGCTTATAACTTGATTATTTAATTTATAAGGGTTATCATTCTTATTTAATTATTCAATTGAAGTGACCTCTTCATCATTATTACTCTAAATTATGCCAAGAGTCATAAAAGATACTCTAGAAGGTGTATTTTACAAGTTGCACCCCATATCTTGGTTAAATTGCACTTTACACCAAAACTAGAGTTTTAAGTACAAGGATTGCTCCACAAGCTGCATCTTGGTGCCCAAGCTTGGAGAATCCATCATACTTCATCATATTCATTCTTATGATGTCTCAACACCAAAGGAACATCTTAACATGTGCAATTTGCAAGTTAACCCCTTTTAATTGGGCAATTTGCACATAGGTCCCTGTATTACAAAACAATATTACAACATTGTTCAAAAGGAACAGAAATGGAAATGTATGTTCCTTAGGAGCTTTAATTACATACCAAAAGATAATCACAAGTATCTAATTACATAATTAAGCAAAACACCTAGGGTTAGTTCATAACCCAGGTCAGGGATGTTACAAATTATCCACCCCTTACAAGGATTTTGTCCCCGAAATCAACAAAACATATTAAGAGAAAAGAGCAGGGTATTTCCTTCTCATATCTTCCTCTAGTTCCCATGTGGCTTCTTCAACACCACGGTGATTCCAGAGGACTTTCACAAGATTTATGTCTTTCTTTTTCAGCTTTTTAATTCTTTTATCAAGGATTGACACTGGTCCTTCCTCATAAGATATGTCATCTTTCAATTCTACCTCCATAGGTTGTAGAACTGACTCAGTATCAGGGTGACATTTCCTCAGCATAGAAATGTGAAACACAGGGTGTAACCTCTGTAACCCTGGTGGCAACTCTAGTTTATAGGCTACTTTTCCAATCCGTTCAATGATTGGATAAGGCCCCATAAACCTAGGAGCTAACTTTCCTTTCCTTCCAAACCTCAGAACTCCCTTCCAAGGTGAGACCTTGAGATACACTCTATCTCCAACGTGGAACTCCAAGGGTCTACGACGCTTGTCAGCATAAGATTTCTACCTATCCTGTGCAGTCTTGATCTGTTGTTGTATTACTTTGATCTTTTCTGTAGTCTGCTGCACAAGATCAGGACCTAACAGTTGATATTCACCGGTTTCATACCAACATAAGGGTGATCTACAACGTCTACCATATAAAGCTTCATAAGGTGCCATGTCAATGCTATGATGATAGCTATTGTTGTAGGCAAACTCTATCAAGCTTAAGTGCATATCCCAACTCCCTGTAAACTGAAGAACACATGATCTCAGCAAGTCCTCTAAGGTCTGTATAGTCCTTTCCGACTATCCATCAGTCTGAGGATGAAAGGTTGTACTAAACCTTAACTGGGTACCTAGAGCTTTGTGCATTCGCTCCCAAAAACGACTCGTAAACTGAGGACCTCTATCCGATACTATAGTGACAGGAACTCCGTGCAATCGCACTATCTCTTCAACATACAGCTGTGCTAACTTCTCAGCAGAATAAGTTGTTTTGACAGGTAAGAAATGCGATGTCTTTGTCAACCTATCAATTATTACCCAAATGGAATCATGTCCTTTGTTTGTCCTTGGTAGGCCAACAACAAAGTCCATAGTTATGTGATCCCATTTCCACTGTGGTATGGGTAAAGGTTGCATTGTTCCTGCAGGCTTCTGGTGTTCAGCTTTAACTTGCTGACACACAGGACACCGCATAACAAACTCAGCAACGTCCTTCTTCATCCCAGGCCACCAATACATATCTTTCAAGTTTCGATACATCTTGGTGCTCCCTGGATGCATAGCATACATTGAAGAATGGGCTTCTTCCAGGACTAACTTTCTCAAATTATCCACATCTGGTACTATCATCCTTCCATGATAACATGCTACGTGATCATCTGAGTCATAGAAACCATCTCGTTTCTCATCACCAAACTCCGATCTGATCTGCTGAACTGCAGCATCAACTTGTTGTGCCTCCTTGATCTGCTCTCTCAGAGTATGTTTTATATGCATCTCAGCTAACAACCCGGCTAACAATGACACCTTCAATTGTACATTGTTTTGTCTTAAGGAGATAAGCATATCTCTCCTAGAGCATACTAAAGAGTTTAGTTGTTCCCTATCTAAGGCTGGTGTTGCTGATTTCCTACTCAAAGCATCTGCAACTACATTGGCCTTCCCTGGATGGTAATCAATTATACAATCGTAGTCTTTGATTAACTCCATCCAGCGTCGTTGCCTCATGTTAAGTTCGTGCTGAGAGAAGATATACTTAAGGTTCTTATGATCAGTGAAAATTTGGAATGTCTCTTCGTAGAGATAGTGTCTCCAGATCTTCAAGGCATGAACCATAGCAGCTAGCTCTAGATCGTGTGTCAGATAATTCTCCTCGTGTTTCTTAAGCTGTCGAGAAGCAAAAGAAATTACTTGTTTATCCTGCATCAACACACATCCGAGTCCATTCTTGGAGGCATCACTGGAAACTATGTATCCTTTGCCTTGCTCAGGTAACACAAGTACAGGTGCACTTGTCAACCTCTCCTTCAACAACTGGAAAGATTGCTGACACTTATCATTCCAAACAAAAGGAATATCCTTTCGGGTCAACTTTGTCAAAGGTAGGGCTATGGAACTGAAGTTCTTTATAAACGTTCGGTAATAGCCAGCCAACCCTAAGAAACTACGGATTTCTGTCGGTGTCTTCGGCTGTTCCCATTGTAGGACATATTCTACCTTTTTAGGGTCAACACGAATACCCGAGGCAGATATCACATGTCCAAGGAAAGATACTTCTGGTAACCAGAACTCACACTTGCTAAACTTAGCATATATCTTATGTTCTCTTAGCAAAGTTAGAGCCTAACGAAGATGTTGTTCATGCTGCTGAGCATCTCTACTATAGATCAGAATGTCATCTATAAAGACAACAACACATTGATCGAGAAAAGGTCGGAAGATTCTATTCATGAGTTCCATAAATGCAGCTGGTGCATTAGTTAGTCCAAACGACATAACTGTGAACTCATAGTGACCATACCTTATCCTGAAGGAAGACTTGGGTATGTCACTGTCCTTAATACGGAGTTGATGATAACCTGACCTTAAATCTATCTTTGAGAAGATGGTTGCTCCACGCAATTGGTCAAAAAGATCATCAATCCTCGGTAGAGGATACTTGTTCTTTATTGTTACTTTGTTTAGCTGTCTGTAATCAATACATAACCTCCAAACGGTCTTGGGTGACCTCCAAACGGTCTTGAGACCGTTTGCATGAGTTCCAAACGGTCTTGAGATTGTTTGGATGAGTTCCAAACGGTCTTGAGACTGTTTGGCTCACCCAACCCTTGGATTCTAGTTAAAAATCATTAGTGTTTGAGCTATTGAGTTGATCATCAAATCAGCAATTGATTGCTTTGTAATTGTGTACCTTTGGACCTTTAATTGGTCAACTATACTTGACCCCAGACCTCCAAACGGTCTTGGGTTATCCCCAAATGGTCTTGTCTTGAGACCGTTTGGGCCAATCAACCCCAAACAATCAACTCAATTCAATGCAAATCCAACACTTAGTCGATTAGGGTTAACACCATATCTTTTGTCCTTCAAACACTTAACCATATCCAACCCTAGACCTCCAAACGATCTTGGGTGACCTCCAAACGGTCTTGAGACCGTTTGGGTGATCCCCAAACGGTCTTGAGACCATTTGGGCAAGAAAACCCAAAAAGGTCATATCAATCAAGTTGAAAGTCAGCACTTAATCCAATTAGGGTTTACATAATTGATTAGCCTTCAACTCACGATTCCTTTGGAGTTAATCACTAAAATTTGGAGGGTTATTAAATAACATGATTATGAACAGGAATACCAAACGGTCAATGTTTGGTCAACACCCTCAAACGGTCTTGAGACCGTTTGCCCAAAAAGTTCAAGTTAATCAGATTGGAAATCAGTATTTAATTCAATTCGATTTGCCTAATTGATTGGCCTTCAACCTACGATTCCTTTGGAGTTAACCTCTAAAATTTGGTGGGTCATTAGCCTACATAATTATGAACAGAAATCCCAAACGGTCAATGCTTGGTCAACGCCCTCAAATGGTCTTGGAGACCGTTTGCTCCAACCGACCTTGTGAAACCGTTTGCCCTTCAAACGGTTTTGCAAACCGTTTGCCCCAAACCATTTGGCCAGGGGGGGGGGAAACAGGACCGTTTGATAAAGTAACATTGGTAATCACGCCCATATTCTTCTACCTCCAGATCAAGGTCTGTTCTTTGTGGTTTTAGTTGCAAGAAAGCAAGGAAGGATGGGGAAAAGAAGAACAAGCTACTTTTGCAAGAACAAAGATATGCATAAGAAAGCAAAAGGTTTAGAGTTATAAAACCCGCCTTAAGGTCGTTCCTTGAGCTCCAAGCTTCCAAGCTTCAAGTATTTAATGGTGTCTTGAGCTCCACAGTTCGGCCAAGGGTGTTTCTCCAAGGAAAGGTTGGAAAAAGATGGCCAGAAAGAGAAAGCTAAGTAAGAAAACTATAAACCAACCTTGTAACTCCACTTCCTCCATGAATTCGAGCAAGATGATGATAAAAGCTTACCTAGAACTGCTTGGCCATTCTCCTCTTCTCCAGAGCTCTGTCCTAAGTCGGTCTAATCAAGGGGATAAGAAAGTAAGTGAAGGAAATGATCCTTGCTAAGTGAGAAAAGGTGTATATATACTTTGGGTGAAATTCCAACATAAGGACAACTTGTTTCTCCATTTCTCATCTAGGTCCTTCCCTTCTTCTAAGCCACGTTTCTCCCTTCCATACTTAATCAAAACTCATCTTAAACCCAAGGTCTAAAGGTGAAGAAAGCCAACTTCTTACTAAGTTGCACATATAGAAGGGTTATTAGGCTTATAACTTGATTATTTAATTTATAAGGGTTATCATTCTTATTTAATTATTCCATTGAAGTGACCTCTTCATAATTCTTACTCTAAATGATGCCAAGAGTCATAAAAGATACTCTAGAAGGTGTATTTTACAAGTTGCACCCCATATCTTGGTTAAATTGCACTTTACACCAAAACTAGAGTTTTAAGTACAAGGATTGCTCCACAAGCTGCATCTTGGTGCCCAAGCTTGGAGAATCCATCATACTTCATCATATTCATTATTATGATGTCTCAACACCAAAGGAACATCTTAACATGTGAAATTTTCAAGTTAACCCCTTTTAATTGGGCAATTTTCACATAGGTCCCTGTATTACAAAACAATATTACAACATTGTTCAAAAGGGACAGAAATGGAAATGTATGTTCCTTAGGAGCTTTAATTACATACCAAAAGATAATCACAAGTATCTAATTACATAATTAATCAAAACACCTAGGGTTAGTTCATAACCCAGGTCAGGGATGTTACATGTCACATGTTATTAAGGCATCTAAAGGGATTATGTTAAGGTTTAAGCATCTAATTAAGCAAAGTGAACTCAAACAAGCACCAAGCTAGGTCAGGTGTCTTACTCAAACAATAACATTTTTGTAGCTATTCTTCAATTCTTTGACTTTGAGATGTATGATTTGATATTCACCATCTAGGATTTGTGAATTCCATGTATTAGACCTGACAACCCAAAAATGATCCTAATAAAAGTATATAAATTTAAGAAGGGAATGATCAAGTCATAATCAATATATGTGCAATGTATAACTATGAAGTCAAAAGTATCTTCATTTTTAAGTTGTAAAACAATTCTTGAAAATATTAAAAGACTATAATTTAGCTAAAAAGCTCCTCTTTAATTCATGATTGTTTAACATGTTTGTTAGTGTGAGACCCCTAACCTTGCTTAAAGTGTTGAACAAGCTTAATTATAATAATTGAATTCTTATAACCCTAATATAACCTTGTGATATTCTTTTAAATCATAAAACAAGCTTAAGTTTCAAATTTGGTCCAATTTGGACAGTGTTTGAGCAAGTTATGCAATTTTATGCACATTTTGGACTTTTCTACAATTTACCCAATTGAGAAGTTTTCTTTGCAATTTATCACTTGCATTATGTTCCTTGGATATTCTCTAATCATTATTGAGCTTTTTGTGACATGGGGTGCCTATTTAAACCTTGGTTTGAAGGTATTTTCCTCAAGGGTATTTTAGGGTTTACCCCTTCATGGATGTGCTACCTTTAGTAGCTATCAACTAATGAATTATAGTATTGTCTTGGAAATTCTAAAAAGTATATCTAAGAAGGTACATATGGATGGTGGGAGAGCTTCTTGTGTGTGTGCTTGTATATTCTTAATAGTTTAAGGCCATAGACACTTGGAAAGATACTAGACCTTCAACTTTTTCTTTTTCTTTATTTTAAAGTTTCATATACTTATCCCTAAGCACCCAAATGAGCCATTTTCTCTCCACCAATTCCCTCCTTCTACAAACCTTGTTCTCCCTCTGTGCTGCTGTGAATTTCCTATCCAAGGAAGAAGAAAGAGAGGATCTTCTTGGAAAAAGAATCTAGGGTTGCAATTGACTTCCTTTTAGGGTTTAAAATGCTTCCTTCTAGTGATCTTGACCTAAAAGAGAAATAATCCCCTTTTTTCCTATGTTTATTTCTTTTTTATCCTTCTTCCTACCTTTCTCCAGGTCGAAACCTTACTGTTCCATGGTAGAAATTTCTCTAAAGCTCTAAAACCCTACCTTTCTTGCTCCTTATGCTTAGGGTTTGCTCATGTGATGAAGAAAGGTGCTAGATGGATGAGTTCACAACTTATGCTTGGATTTTCTACCCTACCTGCTAGAGTTTTCTTCTGTTTGGGATTTCATCTTCTCATTAGAGGCAAGTTTTATAACTTGCTCCACATTTATTGCTTACCATAAACTTGCTAGCTCATGTTCTTGCTTTTAAAATGATGATCCATGCACTAAAAAGTTATGCTTGACTTGGATTTCAATTTTTATAATGTTCCCTATTCTGATTTCAGTTCTAGATGAACCTGTGATCATGTGTAAATTATTCCTAAGGTATAATATGACTTGTATCAGGTTGGTTTGACAGCCTATGGTGCTAAGCACCTATCAATCAATGGTCAATTTTAAGGTTTAAAATTGATTTCTTCTATAAACACATGACTCGATGGTGGTACCATTGCAACAACTGATGGTGTTGTCTTCATGAAAACTGATGGTGGTTACCAAGGGTGTCAACTTAATTTCACCCCTTAGGTCAGGTGTTGGCCTAATTAGAAGCCTAGTGATTAACAACTAAGTACCCTAATGATGTTATCAATCAATGGTGATATTAGCTTAATATTTGATGTTGATTAATGAATATAGTGTTGATCTAACAACCTATGGTGACTTAATGGTCACTAATGATGGTGGATCAGGTATCCAAAACCTATGGATATTTAATCATATAGTTGTAGCATCAATTAAACCTTAGACCAATGGTTTCTTGGGTCACTTGATGCAATGGTCGGACCTATATTGTAATTGATGGTTTTAACATATGAACTTGACCCAATGGTCAAGATCTAATGTTTATTCCTCCAATAAAGTGGAATGATGGATAATGTAATATGTTGGTCCTAATAATGTGATTTATATGGTTTCCTTTATATGATCAACTTAAGTAGCTTACTTGTTGACAATGGATGGTTTGTTTTAAATGAACAATCGATTGTGGGTTTTACCCTACTCTCAACAGAACCCTTATTGTTGTTAATCAAAGGATGTCTAGGGTTAAATGGTGACTTTTATAGGTCACAACTCAATAAAATCATAGATGATTCATTCAACGTGTTTACTTATGTAAACGACCAATGGCTTTACCTTTTCAGCATTTCATGGTTAAAAGTTGATGCCTCAATATACCCATTGTTTTGGGTGAAGCGTGTAGTGTAATGTTATGAATCAAATGATGAGAATCTGATGGTTCAATGTATTAAACTTGTACTCTACCTTTTCCCTCGTATGATTATGATTTATAATCACCATAATGAATTAATGGGTAACCCTAATGAGGTATAGCTTGTTATATCTAGCTTTAATATAACTAAATGATGGTAATTGGGTATGAATAGTCCTTGAATGACTAATACAGTCATGGGGTACTCTTTTATTATTTTTGAAACCCTAGTATGCTATAACCTGATGGTTACACCTTGACTTATGTGTGGGTTCATACTTGAGAATACTATGGAATGTGATGGTGATGCTTCACCTTATGTATCCATGATCTAATGGGGATGTCGTGAGTTAGGGTTTGGGTGTAAGTGCTAATTAGTAACATTAATATAATTTATCTTGTTGAACCTAACTCTAATGCAAATAGATAAAGATGAGTATTCATGTTTAACATTCTTATATGATGGAATGATGGTGAAATAACCTCCTTAATATGAGCATAACCTTAATATGTTAATTGGTGGTTATCGTAGCCACATGGTTGATACTTTCTTATGATAAACATGTACATTATGAATATGATGAGGTTTAATCATATCTACATTCCTTGCATGTTGATGTAATGAAGGAATGTTCTTAATGTTAATATAACCCAGCTGTGATTGTTTATGAATATCTCCTAGCTCATTAATGCAATATTGTATTGATCTGATGTATTATATGTAAGTGATGTTGTTGAGCCTTATTATAAGGCATGCAAAGATAATGATGATCTCACAGGGAATAGTATGATGGTCTTAATGACCTTTGGGCATGGTTGAGCCCTAAAGGAGGTGTAATCCTCTTGTGTTGATAAGGGTTGATACCCTGTGATATTGTGAAAAGGATTTATATCTTGTGATAGTATGATGACTAGTGTAGTCTCATGAATGGCAAGTGAATAGTACCATGTTATGATAAGATGAGAAATTATGTTTCACGTGTTTTATATCTTTTGAAGTTGTGACCTTTATATGCTTGCTAGAAGTGAATTAGGGTTTGTATGTCCACTTGTTTGATGCATCCTTAATTCACCCAAATGGCATAAGTAATCAAGTGCAACTCTAATCATGTAGTGCCCTGTGTCGTAGAGCCATCTTCAGTGTCAGAACTTGTTGGATGGTGAAACGAATATTCCTAAGGGAAACTCAGAGCGCATATTGTTGAGTATGTGGGGGTGGCAAGTTGAGGATATATCCTTGTCATCCACAATGTAGGTTATGGAGAATGGCTATGGTCATGCCTCAAACATTTGATGTGAATGAGGACAATTGTGGTTGTACCTCGGATTAGAGGGTTTTGAATACCCTGGATGCTAGCGTCGTGACATGTACCAAGGTGGGCTAGTTATAGGACTATATGTCACTGTTTTGCAATTTGACTATATGTCACTGCCTTTTTACTCTTACTGATTGAGGGGAAAATATCTTAGGATATCGAAACTCCTAGATCTTGTACGGAACCGAATAGCCCTTCGTAGGGGTCAGTTGGACTTTGAATGGTACGATTCAAATTCTCCAGGGCATAATAAAAGATGTAAGACAGTCGTCTAGCATATCTATTTAGGGTTATACACAACGCTTCATATTGGATGATAACCCTTGTTTGCTTTCTTTTCACTGAGATCATGTATAATACAATAAGAGATAATAGATATGCTTATGTTGTAGTTATGCTCATGTTGTAAACTTACTTATGTTGTCAAATATATTGACACTGATGGTTAAGATGATGTTTCCAGCTATGTTTAATATTTCTAGCCATGCCTATGTAATTATAAATACTTAAACTGCTAATCATGTCTATGCAGTTAATTGTGCTATGATGTTAGTTCTACTTATGATATAAATTTGTTCCCTTTATTTGAGATGTCAATATTGTTAGCCATGTTATGTTGCTGGGTAGATTCATGATGCCATGGATGCTTATGCTACTAGATTTCTAGTGTTGTTAGCAAGGAATATGATGATAGTCATATTAATGATGATGATTGTTATTAGATGCAATTTGATGAAATTTTAGTAGATATCTATTCAGAGAAATGAATTTATTTGTTACCTATATATACATTGATAATCATACTTGTTGCTAATATTAATTGCTTAATTTGTTTAGCATACTTGAATTGCTCAATCTGTTCAATTGATTATTAAATACTCCAACTGCTCAGTTATCTAGTATTTAAAATGATGTAACCAATAAGTGTTGTTGGAGGTTATATCTCTTGCTGGGACATGGGTCTCACCCTTGTGGTTTGTCACATCTTAATAGGTAATCGGCAATGACGAAAACAGAACTGTAGAAGTAAAGAGGAACTATAATAATGAATTTTTGAGAAAGTTGATTAGATGTCTAGTGTGTCCTAGAGTCGTCCATGTACTCTCAGGTCCCGGCAGGAATAGTTTGTATATGGTGTTTCAAACAAATCGGACTTTTGTTAGCATGTTAATGCTTGTTTGTGTGGCATATATGAATATTGTTATCCTGTGTATATATGTTGTGGCTAAGGCAATAGAATAATTGTATCAAATTCTTGACATAGTATGGACATAAGAAAGATGTTGGGCTCTTATGCAAATGTTTATGAGTGGGTGCTGACGCTGAAATCGGTTTTAATTTACCCATATTTTTGGATATATGATCAATTGGTGATTGATTGTGTTTTATGTTTTGAGTAATCTCATTTAGTGTAACAGGTTCTCACAGTTAGCCTTGAAAATAAAAACAAAATAGCTATATAGTTATGTGTCTTTACACAAGTTAAAATCTCTAGAAATTAGATTCATATACAATCATGCACAAACATATGTTTATAGAATCATCCAATGACACCATCGAGAAAGTGTGTCCTTCACAACTCTATTGTGGATTTCTTTCATGATCAATTCAAATTAGATTGAAAGTGTATCATTGTAATGATCAAGATGCAAAATTGCATGAACGTAAAACCTATGTGTGTTAGAATGTTTGGACCAGTAAATCTAATTTGCATCTATCAGACATCCAAATACAATGCTTTGTAAATTTATGTTGATGTCACACGTATATCGTGAAATATATTTAAAACTTGTACCTAATTTTTAAAACTTATTATTGATCTAAAAGTACATTTCTTGATGTCCAAAAATTCATCCCAGTCATGGTTACTATAGACCCACCCAGTCGAGTAATCCCAAGATCAAGTGTGCGGTGGAAAATCTCCCCCGTTAATGATTGAAGATTGGAATGCATCCCGTTTAACCTATACGTAGGCTGAACAAGGCTAAAAATGCCCAATAATGGTGGGTCAAATGTAAGTACCTGTAACAAACCGGAGTCAACTGGCTATTCCCAAACTGCTCCCTTTTTTCTAGTTTGAGCTGCTTCACAATCCGCTTTTTTGATATTTTTTACAATCGACTTTATTTATTTGTTTTCTACAATCTTCTTTTTGAGTTTTTTTGCTATATAATTGCCACATTTTAGTTATGTATTTTTATTGATCCAGCATGTGCATGTGTTCCAACAGTTTATCTGTGTGCTCATTGTCCACTCAGCATATGTATTCCTATAATGTATTTGTATGCTAACTAATCCACTCACATTGTATGCTAATTGGTCCAGTTTGTCGTGTGTTTGGCAGTATACTTCTAATCATAAGCTTGGTATAAAAATCAATTTCATATCAAATGGACTTTCAGCAAATTATTTGTACCCTCATTGATCTAGTTTATCTGTCAATTTAAGTGTTCAAATAGTTTGTCTGAGTGTTAATTCCTCCAGTGTGACTATGTACTTATAAGTTGGAGGGAGTCAGGTGGATTTTAATCAAGTTGTCTCTCTCTTAGTGGGCTGTAAACATAATATTGCACTGCAATATAAAATGAATTATAAGCTCAAAGAATGGAAAAAAGTTTGCATTTAGATTTTGGTGATGATGTACTACAGTGTTAGATGGGGTTAACTGGTAGTTAATCGAACAAATTTGTATGTGTTCCAATAGCTTTGTTGTGTGCTTATTGGTCTATTCACTGTTTGTGTTCTAACAATATATGTGTGTGCTAATCAATTCAGTTTATCTCTGTATTTATAGAGTAGAGGGAGTTTGTTGGTTGTTAATCGAGTTTCTCTCTTAGTGGATTGTATATAAATGATTGTATATGACAACATAGTACTAATTATGAGCCTGATAAAAAATCTATTTACCTGCTACTCCACTTTAAAAAGAGTGTTATTTTTTATTCAAATTAACTATTTGTGTGGTTGTCTACATCTACTTGTTACCACAATTAGATGTCTGTTCTTTTTATTATTTCAATAGTTTCAGTTTACTAGTTTTTTTATAGTAGTGATAATTGTTATTCGTACAATTTACTTCATATGGTTTTTTACCTTTTGTGTTATTTAACACATGTGTTGAAAAGAGTTGTTCTGAGTCGCTGTCTGAAAACCTAGATTCAGTTGGTCTATACTTGTTTATTGGTTACGAACTTAGCTATACATAAAAAAGCATATTAACCGTCGACATACACGATAATCTTTTGATGGCAAAGGTTGATCGAGTGTTTGTATAATTCAGATGATATGTGGCTGTTTCTAATTCAGATACAACTATCGAGAATAATTTATGCTTGATCTCAATGAAAAATTCAAATGTAATTCACGTATTTGGCATTTGTTCTTTGCTAGTGTGATTTAGGAAACAGAGTCGGAAACGGGAATATTGAGTTTGGGTTTTAATTTCACACATGTGCTACCCACCGGTACCCGTTAAGACTCACAACATGGGCTAAGGCCCGGAAGACTCTAATTAGTTTGTTGTAACTGGTTTGAAAAATTTATGAACTGAATTTTCTGAAACAGTTTTTCATGATTGGTTTAAAGTAAGTATTAGAATTTGAGCTCTGTGACTTCTGATGAGTTACAAAGATACATAAAAAATAGAGTTCATGAGTTTCCTTTTTGGTTTGTCGTAACTAGTCCGGAAAATACATGAACTGGAGTTCCTTGAGTAGTTTTTTATTATTGGTTTAAAGTAAGTGTTGGAACTTGAGTTCCGTGACTTCTGGGGAGTTACAGACTTCAATACAAAATACAGTTCCTGAGTTTCCTCATAAAAAGAGCGGAAAATGAGTTCCGGGACAACTAACAACATTTCTTATATAATTATATTTTTCATTCGTTGTAAATGACACATGTAAAAATAGTTATGACTAGAAATATTAATGGTGAGGATATAGTTTTTTGTTATAACCACAACATAATATGACAAAATATCATACACTATAATAGCACTATGTAAAATATTTAACACAATAACCACCATTATCAGTACAATCTACAAAATAAAAAATACAAATATCATGAAAAAATACCGCACCATGTGAAAACAATGAGATTTACGTAATATATTTTTATTATTCATTTTTAAATAATATGATGTGAAAAATGATAATTAACTATAACCATGCATGAATAATATAATAAAATTTTCTATAAGAAATAATGTAAAATGAATATTCTACATTGCATTAAATAATGATGAACTAAAATTTATATTTACAAACACATGAAATGTGGATATTATTACAATACTTTCTATACACAAAGTAAAATAAAAATATTGTGATGTGATTGTAATCATAATATTTTTATTAAGATTATAATTTACCATAATAAAATATTTTTGAAGGAGCAACATATGCACCATAACTATTTGTTATGGTTATTATGATTTAAGAATATTATAGTTTTTTACAGATATGATTCCTTTTTTTATGTCTTTTCCATCCTCACTTTTTTATATTATACAACAAAAATTAACAATATTTTTAATGATTTCCATATTTATACTTACAACAAACAATCACATGAGTTTCAGAAACTGAACTAGAGTTCCCAGAAAATGAGTTCCACAAAACTCATCACTTACACCAAACCAATAGGAGCCTAAAAAGAGCGGAAAATAAATTTCGAAACAATTGACAACAGTTCTTGTGCAATTATATTTTTTATTCTTCATAAATGATATATGTAAAATATTTATGACTAGAAATGTTAGCGGTGTGGATATGCGTTATTGTCAAAACTATTTAACAAAATACTCAAAACATTGTACATTATAAACGACACCATTAAAATATTTTACAGTACAACTACCATTATCACTAAGGACTGTTAGATAAAAAATATACAAATACTATGAAAAGATAATCACACATCGCCATGTGACCAAAAATGTAATTTGTCTAACATATTTTTATACTTCATATTTTAATAATATGATGTGAAAATGATAATGAACAATAATTATAGTGACAAATATACTAAAAATTAATATTGTAGGTATTGTTAAACAATGATGAACAAATATTATATTTACAAATACATAAAATATACATATCATATAATAGTTTGTACATACAAAGTAAACTAATATATTATGATATGATATGAATCGTAATATTTTATAAAATTATAATAATAACACATTAAAAATATTTTTAAAGGAGCAATATCCGCATCATGACTGTTTGTTGAGGTTAATTATGGTTTAAAAATATTATGAGTGATCACAAATATGTTTTTTTATTTATTTCTTTGCGGTCCTTACTTATTATATATTACATAATAAAATTAACAATTTTTTTAATTGATTTCTATATTTACTTTTACAATATATCTCGATCACTGAAACTAAGTTTTAAAAATTAAATTAGAATTCTCAAAAAAATCTACCAACCAAACCAAGAGGATCCGAAGTGTCTTTGGACTCCTCTGCTAGCTGTGGTTTACCTCGCTTCGTTGCCAAGGAACGACGACTTGTTAAGTAAGGTCAATCTGCTTCCTGAGCGCTTGACTGTAAAGCAAAGCGGCAATTCTACGGCATCAGCCACCTCCTAACACCGCCGCATCTAGATGCTCTCTTGTGTTAATAGTTGACTACAGCGTCTGACGCTGTAATATCCAACGACGTCTCCCCAGTCCTATCCAGCACCCTTCTTTGTTCTCGCCGATGACACCTGCTATGCTCCCATGATGCAACATATAGTACAACGGCTTCAGTGCCGAACTGGCTGATGGTCACTGTGACTGATCCGACAAGGTCTCTACGGCACTCCGTGATGTTCTAACCCATCATCATGTGCAGCGAGGTTGTGGGCGATCAATATGCGGGAGGCAACGCAGCTGTGTAGTTGTCATCTTCGAATCTCCCCGCCTCCTCCAAAGATCTCTAATTCTTGCTTCTGAACTGACAAATGTTGAAGGAAGTCGCATACTACTCTTATCATCTGCTCCCGCTTCACAGGAAGCGTCAGTTTCAAGCTAGCAGCCTGTGTTTGATCGATCATACTTAAGAGTCCAATTTATCGTCCTTACAAAACAAAGGCCTTGTTTAGGACATGACCGCCGAGTGCCAACGGTCGTTTTCTGCTATTACAGAACAACGACGGAGTCATAAAGATCCAATATAGGTGCTCGGTTATATTCCATTGGAAGAACGCCTTTCAAGTGTTTGGCTTTATTCCGGTACTGACTTGACGGCCGAAGCAAGCTATTTATTTATCCCGTTGTCAGCGGTTTCGAACTCCGGCCTCTCAGTCGAACAACATCGACTTTATACTCACGTGCCAGGCCAAAGCAAGCTATTGTAAAAGTATTATTTAATGTATTCTTTTAGAAGTCATTATTAACTTCCCATTTTATGATTTATATATCTCAATTGATGATGCATGTTCAGTATGTCGTAAATCCTGTTTAGATATTTTTGGAAAGCATGTTGTTTATTGTAGAGAACTTTCAGGTTTTAAATATAGATATGTCAGAGATGTTCTATATGATGTACTTAGACACGCGGAAGTTGCTTCTAAGAAAGAAGTATCTATAAACTTTTTTAAGGAGATCGACACTTAGATCAAAAAATATTTTAATTTTTGGATGGACAGGAGGAAAACACACATGTGTTGATTTAGTTGGAATTTCTCCATTGGTGGGCCTGAAAGTTGGTGATTTTACTGCGGGACTTGCTGCCTAGAAAGTTGTCTCAGCTAAAGTGGTCAAGCATGAGAAAGCATGTATTGACAACCAATATATTTTTTTCCCTTTCAGATTTGATACTTTCGGGTTCTTAACACCTGAGGCGGTGGAACTTCTCCAGAGGGTTAAAAAATTATGCACAATAATATTATGACTTCCAAGTCTATGGATGTGGTTTCCCGAGAACGATGTGCAGCTTGTTGCCCATCTCCCTTCTATTTCTTTGTAATAAGCTTACACATATGTGTAATTGAATATGATTTGAATGGCTACATCTTATTGTGAGATCTACCCTGATCTCCTTTCTTTATGTCAAAATAATTAATCCTTGGAGGGCACCACTATCCATATTCCCAACTTCTTATATAATCAAAGATGCTAATGAATAGTAATTTGCATCAACAAGTACTTGTAAAGTGTATACGAGATCTTGAACGTGGACACTATTTGCGCTATGCAGAAGGATACTTTGTACTAAGTATTTCGAATGTAAACTTCTGTAGTTTTTCATGCCTTCAAATGGCAAAGTGGATTTAGATTCTGGTTTTAACTAATATAAGGCATATGTCCACGCTTTTTAATGGTATTGTATTAGAGGCAAGCTGATATCCGTTTGCATTTTTTTTTCATTAATCAGAAAGTTACCATAGTATTGTTGTGTTGGATCTATGACTCAATGTAGTGGGTATGGGCCTGTGCTTTTGTGGCTTTTATTCAAATGGGGTAAATATGGGTTGGACCAAAATTTAATGGTTATAATGAGCATGGGTATTGGTATCCGTATCTACCCATTCACCATCCTTATTCCAAACACAGTAGTGTCAATTGTCATCATAAAGTTGGTCCCTGACCAGTGTGACTGCCAAGAAGTTCTTCCTTAAATTCTTCCCCAAGGGATCACAACTTAGGGCTCCTATTCAAGAGGAGGAAATCTTGGTTGAGATGGGTTTTATACAGATGATTGATTGAAATTACTTATTAACAGGGACGAACCTAAGAAGATGCTGTTGGAGCTGAAACACCCTCTTCCCCTTCCGTACGGTTAGGAGGTTCTTCGCCTCATGTTGGCGCTGTCGTCAACGGTAGTAGCGTTAATGTGGTGGGGAAGGGGTATTGGAGGAACCGAGGAAAACTGTTTTTTGGTAAATTTCATTTGACAGTTCAGCGTCCATATAGCCGGGAAGAGACTGTCGTATGGACTATGGGTACGATATAGAAGGGCTGAATCTGAGGGGGTTTTGGAGGAAAGCTGCCCAATGCCCATGGGTTTGTCAGGTGCAACGATTCGGTGGCCACTGAAGCAAGAAAGAGTCCGTCATCCATGGTTGCGACTGTGGGGAGGGGGAACGAAACGTGATTTCCAGTAGCCGCAATTTGCCTTGTACTTTTGAATGCATTTCATATAAAGACGGAACAAGTGGAAGACCGCGTCTGTGGTACATAGTCAAATAAGGTTATCACGTGTCTTCAAAGTGCTGTTTAAACAATGATGAACGTTAAGCTTATATCAAAAAGCAACATCATATCACACTTTTATATCTTTGAGGTGACTATTATCAGATTTTTCATCTTTTCCTATTCAAGTAATTCTATTTTTCACATTACTCTATCCATTCAATTATAGAAACCAATGACGTACACGGCATATCAACGCCTCATTACATCCACATATCCAGCTAAAGATAACATTAAAATGAATAGGCAATTGTGATGTGAGTAAATAAATTAGAAGAAAAAAATCTTCTATTCATGTTAATGTTGACTAATATCGTACTATATGTAGTGTTAAAGAAAGGAGCCCGCTAAAAAGTAAGGGACAAAATGAATAAGTACTTCGTGAAATTGGATTGTTATTAATTTCCCCATGTGTGACCTCCTCCTCCATTCCTCAAACATTGGATGTGCCTCACTCTCAAGCTTAACAACGACAAAAGACATTGTGATGTGGTCTGAAATGGGTAGGAGTTGGCTCCCACTATGAAGTAATTCATTATTCAAAAAGTAAAAGTAAAAGTTATATTCAATTGTTCCCGCTAGGGATGGCAATCGGGTTTGGGTTGATCGGGTTTCAATTCAAGTCATTTTGGGTCAACGTTTTTTGACTAGATCCTAAACTTGTAAAAGATGAATTTTCAGATCAAAATCCTTGACCCTAACCCGACCCACAGATATTTTTAAGTCTATCAGGACTGACTCGTAATTCCAAATATCAAGAAAATAATTTTAAAAAACTATGATCTATCTAATTATTGATAATTACCAAGTGTAATCAACAAATTTCAACGTAAACAAACTAACGATGTGATTGAGAAATGCATATAAAGCTTATTGTAGTTTGTTCAAGACTTTTATACACAAACTCATAAAACAAGTAGCATAATAAATCATACTAATCAATACAAAAGTATGTAAAATTGTCAAAATAAACTTCATGAGTGATGGATTAGTAATTTAATAGTTTGTTGAGTGTCTTAAACTTTAATACTTGTTATTTTCTTCGAATATACAATTTTGAATTTCAAGTCAATCAGGTTAATTTTGGGTCTAAAGTCCAAACTCAGACTCGATCCTAGATTGATTCGAGTTCTTTGGGTTCGGATCGGGTTGAAAAAACTTAGACCCTAACCCGCTTAAAAAATTTAGGTTCGGGTCGGGTCTTATTTTGCCAGCTCTAATTTCCACAATCTTACATATCTAGTAGGATGATGATCACTCTATATTAGAAAACTAAAGTAAAAAAAATTACATTCAAATTTTTCTTACAACATTTTTATGATACACCATGACCAACTTGTAGTTTGAAATTTAAAAAAAAAGTATAGACAAGCCCTTCTATTGGCAACACTTTATTAGAATATAAATATAACTACAATTTACAAAAAAATGTGAAACATGTCTCACATTCTATCTGTTATAACCTCGATTTTTGCTTGTATGGTTTGAAATGCAATTTTTCTAGTAAAATATATATGCATGGAAATTGTATGATTTATGCTCAATGAATGGGTTTCTTTTGCAATATTTCCTTTGAATGAGTGATTTCGTGGATCCTAATAAGTTAGTGAGTCCAATGGGATAAAAGGGAAGAAAAGATAAAAGAAATCTCATAACAAATAAAAGGAAAAAGAAATAAAGATAATGGTAAGAATTATGTGGAATTCTCTAGAAAGTGGTATGAATGAATGTAATTGATTAGGTTTCGAATCCACTTTGTTTCTAATAAGAAAAGAAATCCAAATAAAGGAAATATAAGAGAAAGAGAGAGAAAATATGAATAAAATATGTCTCTTGAATAGATAACTTGTATATGAAGATTAACCTCTCTTATTTCCGAATCTTGACTCCAAACTTGGCAAGCAAGTAGATTAAGTCATCAAAGAGGTTCCCTTAAAATTTGGGATTAAAAAGATGTATGGTTTAGGAGTTATAAATTTTAGAAGTTTCCCAAAGTGAGAGGGTTGTACACAAATGTCACATTTTTAATCAGACTAGGATTTGATATTAATCAGAAAATAATACTCGTGTGAGATATGGACCCTTGATCTGAGCATCTGATATCTCAGGGTCATCCCTTACCTCCTTTCGCATGAGGAAATAGGAACAACACAGGGAGGGGTTCCCAGCCGGATTCCTCATGGCACAGAGCACGAGAAGGTACGAGAGAAGTCCCATTGCCACTGGGAGAGCGAAGCGAGCCTACCCATCCCTAGTTCCACAGGGTTTGGGAGTCTTCTGGTGAAACACCCAATCGGCCATCAATGAGACATGGCCCTCAGGTATAAATAGGGGTCTACACATCGCCAGTAGAGCCACAAATCAACTCAGAGAATCGTCTTGATCTTGTGAAATATTTGGAGCAATCAATTGTTGGATTAGTCACGATCTTCACCACCATCTGGTCAGAAACCTCATCGGAGAAGTCAATAGTCGTCCCGACACTTCAGAAGGTCCGACGAGCAATTGGGGGTTGTTGAGGGGTGGGGTCATTACATTTGGTATCAAAGCCTGGTTTTGCATATAATCTCTAATAATTGTTAAATGTTACAAATTCTTTAGAGCCCAAGGGAGTTATTAGATAATTTTCCAAAGATGGAGGTGTCTAGAAAAAGATCACATTTCAGGGGCTGGCAATATTTTTGTCCGCTCCGTTAGTCGATTTACGAGGACTCCCAGAATCTGTGTGACTGCCTGGACAAAATCTGAGGATTTGACTCGAAATAAGAAACATCGAGGTCTTCTCATCTGCTTTAGTCCCTTCTTTATCCCTTCTCTCTGGAAACTTAAAGTGTTTAGGGTTTTCTCTCTCTCCACCACCTCCTGTGTTTTGGGAATTAAGGGTGTTAAGGATTAGATAATCCTCCACCAAACAATAAATTGCATGTAAATAAGATGACACAGATGTAAGTTTAAAGCTTATATACTCCAAGTTATAAATATGTGGTTAAGAGATTTTAACTTGTGTGAACCAACATGGCTCGTGTCAAGACCGTAGTTGTTTCATACGACGCTACCAAGAACCCCTCTAGAGGTAGACCCCTCCGTAAGAGGAAGGGATCTTCTGAGAAGAGGAGGAGAGACTGTGGTGACGAGTCCTCTAGGAAGAGGAGGAGGCCCGATGAAGCCTCAGAGGAAGGCTCAAACCATAAGCCAATTCCCTTCAACGATCTAGAGATGAACTGGGAGGAGGAACCAATGTCTGAAGACAAAGTCAATCCCGAGGAGAACCCTATTATTGGACCAGGACCTGCAGTAATAGTCCACACTCCTGATGCCCTCTAGATGGAATAGCAAAAGAAACTAATCGAAGCCATTAGTGCCATAGTCCTCAAGGATATAGACAGACATGAAAATGGTGATCCACTTTCTATTTGTCCACATCTTGGAGTCACCATTCTAAATTTTGTAAAGATGAACATTGAGAAGTTCTGGGGAGAGGATAAGACCGATGTGGTCGACAAAGTGGTTGTTTGGTTACTAAGAGTCGAGAATGGTTTCTGCATGCTAGAGGTGTAGTCGAATAAGAAAGTCCTATTTGCTGCTCACCTCTTGGAAGGAGCAGCCAAGATCTGGTGGGAGAACCACATCATGGGTCAAGATCTGAATGAGGACCCGATGGCTTGGACTGACTTCAGGACTATCTTCACAGTCAGATTCATTCTAATCTCGGCTAAGAAGGAAAAGGAAAGGGAGTTCACCAACCTGATCTAAGGTAGCCTATCTGTCATGGACTTTGGCCGCAAGTTTCGCCTCCTAGAGCGATTCAGATACATGATGACCAAGGAAAGATGGGTGGGCCATTTTGTGGAGTGTCTACACCCTACCATCAAGCCTCATGTGATGGCGAGCAAACTAACAACCTTCACCGATGCCTACTACACTGCCATGGACATGGAGAAGATGGTGATGCCTCCTCAGAATACGTCCAAAGGATACTTGGGTTTCACTGAAGGAACCTGATAACATCTCATTTTATACATTTTTTGTATATATTTTATACCTTTCCTAACATACCTTTTATAGACTTTTTCCACTTATTTTAGTATTTTATGCCAAATCTTATTCACTCACCTTTTCCACCTTTGCACGGTCACATCAAGCCACGGTCGTAATTAGCACCTCGACCGTGGTTCATCGACCACTAGGTACCCTCCCACCACGGTTGATGTCCTCATGATCCCACTGATGCTTTGCGACCATGGTGCCTCGTGCCCTTTTTGGTTGTGGCCTACAACCTGCACATCTCAACCTCGATCAGACCTCGACCGAGACCTCGACCGAGGTTGGTATCTCGACTGTAGTGTTTCATCCCAGTCTCGACTGAGGTGCTGCCTTGACCGAGGTACTGACTTGACCAACCATAGTGGTAGCCTCGACCAATGAGATGCATCAATTGACCGCGATCAAGCCTAAATCGAGATCAAGCCTCGACCGCGGCATGGATGATTAAGTCAGTGGGTAGCACCTATAAAGAGGCCACCCACCTCGACTTGTCACATCATCAGATCATCAAGGACCACGAAGTGCTGCCAAATTCCATAGCCACTCTCATCCATCTGATCAATCTTGGATCTCTAAAGGTAAAAGCTAAGGAGAGAGAAGATCGATGGCCCCTCTTCCTCGAAAGAAGGAGAAGCCTCCGCATCATCCAATCTGGATCTAGATTCGAAGGAGTATATTGGTGTATCACCATCTTCTCTCTCATCTAGATCTATCATCTCCATTACGTTGTACCCCCCTTCTTCTTCATGGTTGTGATGTATCTATCATTTTGTAACGTCGTTATGTTGTCTGCTAACATGTGTGGCTAAACACTTAACTCGGTTTGGGAGTAGCCACTAAGGCTCTCCCAACATGTATGTTCTTGCTTCCCTTTAAATATATATGCTCATATCAAGATTATCTCCACGCGCTTGTTCTTAATGCTTCACTTGTATGATTAGCTACTATCTTGTAATGTTTGATCGTTGGTACCTAGAAAGAGTAGTATCTTCTTTATCTAGTGTTGTGGAGTAGTATGAATGTATGAGAATGTTGGATTGCTAAAGCTTATGGCCATATGGTTTGTTTGTGGTTGTAAGGTGGTTATCTCATGAGGGAGGCCACCTTAGATACTAGATCTATCATTATCTCGAGATAGGAGGGAATAGACATTTTATAACTGCTTATAATCTTGATAGGAGTATATGAAGGGGAGTGAGTTTTACATGTTGGTGAGAGACCTTAATAGGTGAAACTTGATCCGAGTTTCCTTCCCTATCTTTATTTCTTACTATTCATTCT
This sequence comes from Alisma plantago-aquatica, assembly GCA_963693085.1. Taxonomy (NCBI): domain Eukaryota; kingdom Viridiplantae; phylum Streptophyta; class Magnoliopsida; order Alismatales; family Alismataceae; genus Alisma; species Alisma plantago-aquatica. The sequence goes on from OY856410.1 coordinate 1,044,406,869, forward strand.
TATTTTTCTCTTGTTGTTATTTTCTTTCCTTTAACTTTCTTTGTTTTGACTTGAGCACCTTCGTTCCTTAGGGAACAACCTTTTAAAACCCTCTATTTGTCCGGAGTATATGAGTGTGAGATCCTACATACTTAACACCTACTGACCTTATCCCTGTGGTTTGACCTCGATTACTACGTCAGACCTCGTATAATAGTGGCGGGGATTTGAGTGTCGGGTTATAATCTTAAGAGTCTGACTACTCTGGATCCACTTTATTTTGGACGCACGATTTAGGCCGGTCAACTTTTTGGCACCGTTGTCGGGGATAAGGCAAAACGGCATTGTTAAGAACTTGAGTCCACTCATTATACTCTCGTGCCTCAAGCTTAGTGATAAGCTTGACTGCATAGAAACCTTAAATATGCTGCCATGTGATTACGTAGAATAGTTCGTTTTAACACGTCTAGTTTCCTAACTCAACTGTGCAGTCTATTCAAGGAACCTGGAGGGAAGTGGATCCGTTCGATTTTCACCTTAACCTCAAGTCACCATGCCGCCTCCTTGGGACGGCAGTCTTACTGGGGACGATCAGAATGCAAGAGTTCAACATGACCCCCCACCGCATGAGACAGATGAAGATAGAGATGGTCGTCACTCGGATGGTCGTCAACGTGAGGAAGAACGTCACAAAGAAGATCGAAATGATGAAGAATGACACCACCATCGACGTAGAAGGCACCATCGCAATCACCATGAAGATGAACGTGAGCGCGACGATCGGAACAATGAAAGCGAAGATGATGAAGAAGGAAAAACTCTTAGAGAGTTGGACACAACTAGAGCCGATGAATCCAGATGCCCAATGTCATCCCACACTTCAATGCAGTGAACTTTAAATTGAAACCAGCTGTAATCTCAATGATCCAGAACAAACCTTTCCGTGGGAATTCAAGAAGCAAGAATTTGTACCATCACCTTGATGCCTTCAAAAATATCTATGATACCATTAAGATGAGAGGAGTTCCTCAAGAAGTGATATATTGTAAGGGGTTCAATTTCTCTCTTAAAGATAAGACTCTGTCCTGGTACCTCAACCTACCCCACCAGTCCATAGATGGGTGGAGACCCTTTGCAGATGCCTTTGTTACTAAATTTTATCCTACTGAGAGAACTATTCCTAACATGCAAAAGATCACTTCTTTCTCACAAAAACTGAGAGAAAACCTTCACGAGGCATGAGAACACTTTTAAGAGTAACAAAGGAATTGCCCTCACCATAACTACCGTAAGGGGTTCCTAGTGACCACCTTTTACATGGACTGACTCCCACTGAGAGAACTTCGCTGAATGTAGTTGTTGGAAGCGACTTTCTTGGAAAGAAGTCAAGCAGAACTATGAAGATAATAGACAACATGGTTGCACTGCAAGAGGGCATGGACTATGACAGAAATGATAAAGGATCGGCAAAGAAAGAAGGATCTGAAGGACCATCAATCGAAGCCAAAGTCTTGGAAACTATTACAACCCAAATTCAAAAAAATCACCACCGATGTCAAATAGTTAAAATACATTGGGGCCAAAGGCAAGAAGCACACGGAGAAAGCTATGAAATGTGTTACCTATAGAGAAGGAGGGCATGGAATTGACAATTGTATCTATACCCGACCAGAGGAGAGCGAGGGAAGTGAAAGTGAAGAAGAAACTGAGAATGTCTCCTATGTTAATTTCAAATGACAAGACCATCCTGGGTTTAATTATGGAAACAAGGAAGCTACGGAGAATGCACATCACATGAGCAGTTAGTCTAAACATATTCTAGAATTCGAGAATAAAGGAGGGACAACTCAATACACCAAGACTACCAATTACCATACAAATAAGAACAACTATCAAGGTCAGAATAAAAATGTGAGTCGACAAGGGCAAGGACAAGGCCCAGGGCCGAGCCAAGCCAAGGACAACAACCAAACTGACATGATTGCTCAAATATTTGACTTTGTGAAACGGCAATCTTCGGTGAACGATCAACTCGCTCAAAGTGCTATCACAAATTCAGGAGTGCTAACTTTCATGCAAACTCAAATGGCGGACATGCAAACTCACTAAAGGTAGATTGATCAGCAGCTTGCACAACTAGTTGAACTCATAAAAAAACCTTCAGGGAAAATCCCATCAAATATTGAGACTGTAAAAATGGCCACTCTCCAATCTGGGAGAATGTTGGAAAATGCTAATACCAATAAGACCAAAGAAGGAGGAGACCGTATTAATTAGCAATCTAAGAATGAGAAGGAAATAGAAGAATCAAAAGGGAAGAAATAAGATATAAGTGGCCAAGAAGCAGAGCCACATGAAAAGAAGAAGGAAGAAGAGGAAAAGAACTAGGATCCCAAAGGAGAAGTTCTTTTGTAAAAAAATCCCTACGCCCGAAGGGTTCCTTTACCCTACAAACTGATAAAAGCAAACTTGAAGAAGAGGTACGAAAAGTTCATAGAAGCCATAAAGAAGCTACACTTAGATGTGCCCTTTCTTGATGCAATAGAAGAAATGTCGACCTATGCAAAATTATTTAAAGACCTGATCACGAAGAGAAGGAGAGGAGACCATATCGAGACTGTCCAATTGGCAAAAATGTCAAGTGCCTTTCTTCAAGCTAAGTTACCGACCAAGAATAAGGACCCCAAAGCATTCAACATACCTTTCTGCATCAAAGACAATGTGGAGAGAAAGGGGTTAGCTGACTTGGGAGTGAGCATTAGCCTAATGCCCTTGACTCTAGCATAAAGGCTTGGGCTGACAGACATGGTGAAGATGGGGATGAGAATCGAGTTGGCCGACCACATCTTTACAAAACTTGTAGGAATAGTTGAGGATGTTCCGATATGGGTTAGATAATTTTTCATACCTTGTAATATAGTAGTGATAGACACGGTTGAGGATTCTAAATACCCAATGATATTTTGGAGGCCCTTCCTCACAACAAGGAGAGCCTTAATAGATGTAGCAGAAGGAATGATCACCTTGCGAGTGGAGAATGATCAACTTGATTTTTAGGTACAAGATGCCATGAGGGGACCTTCTCTATCTGAGTCAGTCTACTTCATGGATAGCTACAATCAATATTGTGAAGAGGTACAAGAGGACAAGGAAATTTGTGATCCCCTCATACGAGCCTTACATAGTCAGACTCCTATAATGGAGGGCCAAGAGGTTGTAGAAATCTTGGACTACCTGAACCAACCCAAAGAGGAATTCAACGACGATGAAGAGATAATTGAGTCAATGAAGTGTGCTTTGATAAAGCAAATAGCTGAGGAGAAAGAAGCACCGAAGATAAAGCCAAAATTGAAACCTCTTCCAAAGGGGCTGAAATATGAATTCGTAGATAAGGAAGAGAGGAATCCAGTGATTGTCCATGCCAACTTAACAGAAGAATAGCTGGAGAAGTTGTTAAATCAGCTCAGACTGCATAGAAAGTCTATAGGGTATTCTGTAGAAGACATCAGAGGCCTTAACCCGGCCCTATGCATGCATAGAATTCGTCTTGAAGAAACAACTAAGCCTCTAGCTCAACCTCAGAGAAAGCTAAACCAAATGCTGAAAGAAGTTGTAAAGAAAGAAGTCATAAAGCTGTGAGATGATGGGATCATCTATCCAATAAGTGACATCAATTGGGTTAGTCTCATCCATGTGGTATCCAAGAAGGGTGGAATGATGGTTATACGAGGGGAAGATAGAAATGAAGTAGCAATGAGGACAGTGACATGATGGTGTATGTGCACCGATTACCGCAAGCTAAATACATCCACCAAGAAGGATCACTTCCCTTTGCCATTTATAGACCAGGTCCTAGAGAGGCTGGCTCACCATGACTACTTTTGTTTTTAGGATGGATATTCAGGATTTTATCAAGTACTGATTCATCTTGAAGATCAAGAAAAGACCACTTTTACCTGCATTTATGGCACTTATGCCTTTAGAAGAATGTCGTTCGGTTTGTACAACACACCAGTAACTTTTCAGCATTGTATGATATCTATGTTTTTAGATTTTCTGGAAGACATAGTAGAAGTATTCATGCATGACTTCTCTGTATATGGAATAGACTTTAAAAATTGCCTACAAAATCTATCTTTAGTACTACTGCGTTGTGAAGAAAAGCACCTTGTCCTAAATTGGGAGAAATGCCACTTCATGGTTTAGGATGGTATCGTGCTAGGTCATAAGGTTTCCAAGAAAGGAATTGAAGTGGATTTAAGTAAGATTGAAGCCATATCCAAACTCCTACCACCAAAGCCAGTCACAGGAGTACGAAGTTTCTTGGGACACACAGGATATTATAGAAGATTCATAAAATATTTCTCTAAGATCTTCAAACCATTATCAAATTTACTAATTAAAGATGTTGAGTTTGAGTTCACAAGTAAATGTCTAGATGCCTTTAATACCCTCAGAAGAGCATTAACAACAACACCTATCCTATAAGCACCAGATTGGGAGCTACCTTTCGAGATCATGTGTGACGCCAGTGATTACGCCATCGGGGTTGTTACGACCCCACCTCTCGATAACCCCCAATTAAGGGAGACCGAGAGGTCGAAGCCGCACCCATGACTTCCGGATCAAAGGTTCGGCGATTAACTAAGAATAATTATCAAATTTTAACATACTATACTGAAAGCTGTAAATAAATGTTTGCATACCTTTTTGAAAACTTGGATCTCTAATCTTCTATCCACTTAAGGATTCTACTCTAACTAATCCTCATTGTATTTTACTTCATGTATTTCACAATATGACGATTTACTGTTTGTCCTTTTGGCTTGTACCTAAAACACCGACAAACAAAACGTCGGTCAGCCGAAGTTGATATGTGGGGGAAACAATAATCATGTTAACAATGTAATCATTCAACTAATCATTTAACAACCAAGATTACTTTTTAGATATAACTCTGCGATCCAAGAGTACCCTATCCTCTATGTTGTCCCCATTAAACCCCTCATGATCCACCTATAAGTGAACCAATTTCTAGGGTTGAGTCACATGGCACTACTCGTAAGTAGCCCACTCCTTAACTCATGGAAGGCTAATGAGTCTCATGGCACTACACGTAGGTAGCCCAGTTTCTAACTCTCGATAACCTAGACCTTGCTCTAGGATTACCCTTTTTTTAGCCTTTTCAAAGCGATAGAGGTGGACCCAGATCTAGTAAGTTATATACGCACATTTATAGTGATAATCATAGTCACTTTATAGTTGCATGAAATAAATAAACATCCAACAATTATTTTCAAGTAACCGATTAAAACTTCGGGAATCGCCGTAAAACTAGAGTGATTATTCATAAGTGTAACCACATACCTAATTTGATGAGTCATGCAGATTATTCAACATATACTTCATGTATATACAATCAAGCCAATCAATAGATCCAAGTAAGAAAGCATTATCAACAAGATATTGAAATAATCATGTAATTCCCTTTTTATTACTCATGTCATCAAGATTTATTAAACCTATCTTGCTTCCTACAGTTTCTAACTCACTTTTAGGGTTTCCATTACAATTAGGGTTTTCCTTCATCTTTTACTATTTCAAACCCTAATTTTATACCATTACTCATAAACCCTTATTATCTTATCTATTCTTCAACATTAAGGTTATCTTAACAACATATAATCCTATTCTCGGATTTAAAGGCACCATTAACCATCAATTAATTTTATTAATCCTCTTTTACATCAAAGCTAATATTTTTATCCTTTTAATCCATAACAAGATCATTATACGCATTTATCATTAATTCATAGTTAGTTAGGGCCTAATCACATATGAACTCGATTTACCATTAATACTACCTTTTATTCATGAGAAAACCCTAATTACTACTTTTAGGGTTTTTATCCATGATTAGGAACTTTAAAGCTCGAAATAGATTAAAACCATCATGTAAAAACATATTTTCACATTTTTCCAAATTAACTATGATCTTATCCTCTTTGCCCCTATATTAGGGTTTTTACATACTTAATCATTATCATATGGGGTAAAAACCCTAAATCATGCAATTCCACATCTAGATCGGGTTCGAAACTAACATTATCATTCAACAGGTTATTAATACTTAAATTAACCTATTAAGCATACTAGATTCAACCTTTAATCACAAATAGGGGTTTTAACTTAACTTTAATGCACTTTTCATCAACTTATAGTAATTTTGCAATTAGGGACGGAATCAATCTTTTAATATCATTTTTATTGGATTCCTCTCGTTCTCCTGATCAAAATACATATATTATTTGTATTTATCTGAGCTACTATTAAGGAGTTATGAATTTTGTAAAAGATACCTTTATGGACCAATCAGAAGCTGCCCCGTAGCCCCTTTCCCATGCAACGTTGCTTTGTGAAAATATAACCGAGTTACTATTGTACCCCCGCTTAAGTGACCATCCCTTCACCACGCGGAGGGGCAGAAACGTCATTAGTGTCTATCCATCTTCTTCCTTGGGAAGCTTTGCGCCGTCTGCCGATCAGGTCAGTTTTGCAGAACTTCGGGGGTCCGCCCCTCCTGTCTGAGGGCTCCAGAGTTGTCGCTGACCATATCCCTACCTCCGCCTCCCTCATTCGTGCTTGGGGCGCCACCAGACCATGATCATGGTGGTTGGGCTGAGCCGAACAGGCCTGCAACTTGCAGCCGCAAGTGCAACCATACATCTGTTATGTCGTGATGTATAGGACATGGTGCTGCTAACTTGACCCCGCTCTGACTTCGAGGCATCTCTAGCTCTCGACAAAACTCCACATGGGCTCCTTTATGCCCCAAGGTTACGTTGTTTTCCTATGCTAGGGTTTTGCGTGGAAAGAAGAAGGAGAAGAGGTTGCATTGCGTGGGATTTCTCCCTGGACCTCGACCAGGGTATTACCCTTTTATATAGGGTGAAGTGTGAAGCCCTAAGGCGTGCCTCATGAGGAGTCAAGTCCCAACTCGAAAGGAAATACACTTTTCCTTGGTTATGAAGCAACCATCTCTCTCTCTTCATAACTTTTATTTCCTTGTTGCATGGATACTTAGGAATTCGAAATTCCTCTTTCTTATCCTCTTTATTCTTGCTCTTTAATCCATTAGAACGAATTTCTATTTTCTTTTAATAGAAATTACTTCCTTTTTCATAAAGCCACCAAAATCATTAAAAAGTATCATATTATCTTTTATTTTGCAAATTTTGGTATTTTCTCTTTCCTCTTCCTTCATTGGGGCTCCTTGTACCCCAAGAAACTCTATTATTTCGAAATTACTTTTTAAGGATACTCATTATCCTTATAGATGCATCTAAATGCATTATTTCCCATTATCTTGTTTATTTCTCATTTAAATATCTCTTTTTGAGGATTTCTTTTTATTTCTCTTTTATTTTCCTCATTGGCATTCCTTTTAATATTAGCAACCTCATGGATACAAAATTTCCCCAAGAAATCTCATTTATGCCTCTTTCCACTCATTTTCCACATTTTATCATTATTTTCAATTTATTTCTTAATAAAGAAATACTTAATTAATCTTTTCTTTTCTTATTGCACTTTTTATGCAACTTTGGACTCCTTGGAACCCAAGAGGCACGAAATCCCTCTTTGGATTTGCCTTCTAGATGTTTCCACCTTTTTCTTTTCTCAAATATTCAATTACTCATTTACTAATTGAATTTTCTTGTTATTTGGGCCCAATAGCCAATAAAGCCCACAACACAAACATCAAGGCTATCGTAAACAGAATCCATGTAATCAAAACAATTTGTTATTTATTCAAATATCCTCATTATGAGAAATTACATTTCTCACCAAACGAACCCAAAAATAGGGTTGTAACAGGGGTGGTCCATGGACAAAAGAAAGATAAGAAACATCATGTGATTTGCTATGCGAGTAGAACCTAGGACGGAGCCCAAGTAAACTACACTACAACTGAAAAGAAATGTTGGCTATCGTGTTTGCTTTTGATAAGTTCAGATCATACTTAGTAGGATCAAAGGTAAAAGTGTACATCGATCACAGGGCGATAAAATATCTAATGCAGAAAAAGGACACAAAGTCAAGCCTTTTGAGATGGGCCTTGTTACTGTAAGAATTCGACCACGAGATCATAGACAAACAGGGAAAAGAAAACGTGGTCGCGGACCACCTGTCGAGGATAATTTTTGATGAAGAAAACCAATTTCCAGTGAATGACAACTATGCCGATGAAGCCCTTTTGATGGCTCAATCGGAAGAGCAGAGCTTACCTTGGTTCATAGATATTTGTAATTATTTAGCATGTGGACAACTTCCACCGGAGATAATGTATAATCAGAAGAAGAAGTTATTCTCTGAGCGGAAAAATTACTATTGGGATGACCCACTGTTATTCAAGAGGTGCTCCGACAACCTGTATCGTCGATGCATACCAGAAGAAGAGGTATATTTAATCCTCAAGGAATGCCACGCCTCACCTTATGGGGGACACCACGGAGGAGAAAGGACGGTTGTAAAGGTTCTACAATCAGGATTTTACTGGCCAACGCTCTTCAAAGATGCCACATCATTTGTCAAAACATGTAAGGAATGTCAGCTTGCAAGAAACATAAGCTGAAGGAATGAGATGACAATGGCGGATTGGGTGGAAGTCGAAATCTTTAATGTATGGGGGATCAAATACATGGGACATTTTCTGTCATTAAAAGGGAACCAGTACATTCTTGTTGTCGTCGATTACATTTCCAAATGGGGTGAGGTTGTTTCTACTCAAACATGTGACTCCAAAGAAGTCATTAATATTTTCAAGGAAACTATCTTCCCATGCTTCAAAGTTCCACGCATTATTATAAGTGACAGAGGGTTGCATTTCAATGAGAAGTAGTTTGAAGCTCTATTGAGGAAGTATGGGGTGAAACATAAGGTTGCAATGCCATATCACCCCTAAACTTTGGGGCAAGTCTAAGTTTTAAATAGGCAGATTAAACAGATATTGGAAAAAAACTATCAGTAGTATAAGGAAGGACTGGTCCATGAAACTTGACGAGGCACTTTGGGCGTACTGCACAACATATAAGGCACCTACTGGTACGACACCCTACAGGTTAATTTATGGAAAGTATTGTCATCTATCGGTCGAACTCGAACACAAAGCCTTGTGGGCTATCGAGTTTTTGAATATGGACCTCGATAAGGCTGGTCAGAAAAGATTCTTTCAACTCCAAGAACTCAAAGAGTTGAGGCTGCACGCTTATGAGAATGCAAGGATTTATAAGGAGAGAACAAAGGTCTGGCATGATGCCCATCTGAAGAACAAAGATATTCATGAAGGAGACAAGGTCCTTTTATTCAACTCAAGTATCAAGTTATTCCCTGGGAAGCTGAGAACAAGGTGGTCAGGCCCTTTTCTGTAGTGAAAATATATCCGTCGGGGGTAATGGAGATAGCAGGAGATAAGACATGAACCTTCAAGGTAAATGGACAGAGAGAGAAAAGATACTATAAAAATGAAGCTTTTGTAAGGAGGACAGAACTCAGTTTAGGGGAAACTAGCCCAGCAACAAGTGGAATGAATGAGGAAGTAATTGCACCTACTGAAGGAGAATGAAGTCAGATGAATGAGAAAGTCAAGCTAAAGACTTTAAATAAGCACTTCTTGGGAGGCAACCCAAGATTTTACTATTTTCCTTAATTCATGTTTTTCCTCATCTAGTACTTTAGTATTATGAGCTATGTACCTCTCATTTTCCAATATTTCAATTTTCCACATTTAGTAGAAGTGTAAATGTATTATGGATTTTGATCCCTCTCTACCAAAGAGGCCTTGTTTGGAAGTACAAGTTTTTTCTTTAAATGTTAACTTGGTTTGGGAGGGTCGTGGTCGCAGTCTCAACTGCGATCGTAGTCTCAACCGCGGTCCTGACATGATCCGCAGTCGAGGAGTACACCGCGGTCGTGGTACCCCCTCTTTGCATGCTAGGCCGCGGTCGCGGCATATGTAAAAGAATGAGCATGGCCGCAGTCACGGCGATCCTCCCGCCACGGTCGCAGGGACCTAAGGGTATATATACTTAAATCCTTCAGTATCGGGGTTCTTCTTTCACTCAAACTCTCTGAGATTCCTGAAATATCGAACAAAGCTCCTTAACATGAGTGTACAAGACGACGAACTAGTCCGATTTAGACCTTCACTAATGAAGTTGTGATTCCGTCGCAGCAACGCCCCTACTGCCTCCGTCTTCACTGCCGTTTAGAGCCGTTTAATCCAACTAAGGTATTGTATAGGCACTTTATTGACTCATGTCCATTGCTACTTACCATTTTTCATATGCTTCATCATATTTTTCATCCATTTAATGACCAATCAGTTTGAGAAATGCCATGGCTCTGCCTCATTTAGCTCAACAATGCTCACTGACATCTTTCCCTCATTCACAATTCTTACAGCGTAGTTTAACCTAAAACAAGGTTTAGGGGTGTGATTCGACTCATGGGACCCCACCGCTTCAGCCTTGGCCGATGAACCCTCGAATGAGGTCTTAGACCGCATCACCTTTTCTTCAATCAAATAGGGGATCCCCCACTGCGATCGCGGTACCATATCCTTAGCCACGGTCGTGACACCCTTATAAGTGCGAAAGTCGGTCGAGTGATGATTGTGGTCACGGTGCTTTTGGAGTGGTCGAGGCACATCTTGATTGGTTGTAACCCACCGTGATCGTGGCATAATGTTTCGATAGTTTGATACCTTGGCTCAGTGATGTCGTGGTCACGGCACCTGCCTCGGTCACGACACACCTCATGTTTAAGGCCGCGGTCGTGACACTATGAGCATTGAACGGAATATCTGTATATACATATACATATACATGATAATAAAATAAAATTGATGATGATGAATTAAAAGTTAATGCAATTATGCTAACAATAAAATTAATGTTGAAACTTTTAGAATTCAACCTCGACTGAAGACATGCTGATGAAGAAGACAACCTCATTGAAAGGGGTAGAGGAAATCCTCAAGAAGATAACAAACGCCTTGAAGGATAATTTGAACCTCTCCCCAATAAAAAGACTTCAGTTGCAACTGATAAAAAAGAAGTATGACTACATATTGGCCCACAAAACACCAGAAGAATTAGGGGAGTCCCCGAACACATCCCAGGTGGAGACTTCTGAATACCAACCTCCCGAAACTGAATTAAAGAAATTGAAAAGGAGGAAGGTTGAACCTGAATTAAGGAAATTGAAAAGAGTAGAAAAAAGAGGAAAGTGACGATTGTGGAGAAGTTAAAAGGGCAGCTGAAATAAACAGCCCATGAGGAGGTAGAAGAGACAGAGGAGGTGGCCCTCGACCAGAAAAGGCCAGGATTCGTGCCAAGAGATCCTACACACCAGTCGTAGTTTGACTGGATATTGTCGGCCAAGGGGTTCAAGCCTACAAGGTACTTGGACGTCGAAGACTTCAAGAAGATGGGAGTCTATGATAGGGTAATCAACTTCCTAGAGGGTGCAAATCTATGTACCATATGCACCTCAAAAGCCCCCTCCCTAACACAACTGACAATAGAATTCATGTCATCATTAGAGAAGTTCTTGGTCAGTGATGGTGAATGCAAGAAGGGCAGTGGTGACTTCAAACTGGAAGTGAGACTAGTGTGAAAGTCTCACATGATCACGGAGGCCATGCTTAACACAATCTTCACTGGAACAACTAAAGAAGCACAGGCCTGCTCCGCCACGCCTGGAGAAAAGGATACTGTCAGGTACAGCAGCCACAGAATGTGGGAGAAGCTGACGGGAGAGCAAGAACACAACTCAAAGAACTCCAAGGCAACTCTCATCACCTCATGCTTTATCAGGGTGATGCAGAAGATAACTGCCAACACTATCTTGACAAAGTCGGAGGCTGGAGGTGTAACAAAAGGGGACTTGTTCATAATATGGTCCATGCTCAATAAGAAGCCAGTGAATATAGGAAGAATCCTTATCAAAAGGCTATCAGCAGCAGTAGGAGGGGAGGCCAAACAGACAAAGGAGTTCTGCATGGGAGGTCAGATCATAAAGATCACGTATAATTTCATGGATGCAGACTTGTTGATGAAATATAAGAAAATAAAGGGGCATACAAAGATCCACATAAAGTCCATCATCAACACGGGGATCTTGGCATAGAAGGAAGACAAACTCTTGTATAAATAAAGCTGCTCCAAGACGCTCCTTCCCTTCCCAGAAATGGCATATTATGATGCCCACAACCTGTGACCCACTCAAGAAGACGTCTACAAGATGTATTCAGGGACCATCCACACTACCGCAAACCAGTCATATGTAGCTGGTGATAAAGATGAAAAAGTTAAATGTCCAAAAATAGAGATAAAGAAGCCAGAGGAAAGGAAGAAGTTGGAAATAAGAAAGAAAGAAGAAGAAGAAGAAGACATCAGAAAAGATCATTGCCCCAAGCCCGTCCTTGCTACGCTTTCCAGTCGAGGCGGCAATGAGATAGGGGTGCCAGCCTGAAATTGAAATCATAGAGGAAGGTGACCGTGCACATCTTGAAGCTTCAAAAAAAGAATAGCATGTTGAGATCAAGAAAGAAACCAACCATGCATGTGAGGACCCCGAGGTTGTACCAGATCTCGTGATCCCAGACGTGATCTTACAAGTGTCGGGGCAACGAGAGGCAAGCTCCCCTAGCCCAGCTATGCCAACTCCACAACTGAAGGAGCCCAGAGCATCCACAACACCAGTAGAGAAGCAACAACAGAGCCCGCACACATTCGGTTATGTACTGAGCAATAAATTTGATGTCATGTGGCAACACATGCATCAAACCTCTGAATTAAATTTAAATATTGCCTCCACCTTATGTACACTAACTAGGCAGGTACAAACTTTGAATGAGAGAACTGAGGCATTACCCATGTTCATGCAAGGGGTGATGAACACCCAGAACGTGTCGATGGGAGCTCTAAAGACTCTCACCAAGGAGATGGTGGACCTAAGGAAGGAGCGGGACACCATGCGAGCAGACAAGAAGCTCATGTGAAAGGGGTATGTGGAAGTGTTGGACGACCTGAAAAAGGAGCGTCAATGCTTAGATGAAGAATGCCAGCATCTAGAGGATGAACGCCAAGAAATAGCCAGCTGGCGGTAGAGAAAGAAGACCAAGCATCTAACAAGCCCTTCAACATCACACGCTTCCTTGAGACCTTCGATCCCCGACAAAGATGATGATGATGTGGGGGGAGAAGTATTAGAGCAACATCGAAAGAAGAAAGTGCCAACGTGAAGACTTCCTTGATGGTTGAACCACATGTGAGGGAAGTACCGCCATAGTCGGACACTCGTCAAGACAATGAAACAAAGAAGACTAATACGTTGTCAAGGGGTTTTGACTTAAACAGCAGCCCAGAAGAAGATAAGGATGCACCAGTGAATCCCAAGCAGGTTGTCATTGCCAGAGCAGAAAGCATAGTGACAGAAGATCTCACGTCACGGGAAATAAGAGATCTCAAAAAATTCTTGGATGACATGACGTTTGGGATGGACATCTACAGTGACTTCCTGAAAGACCCAGAGCAGTATGATCAATATGACTCATTCTATTAAAGAAAAATGGTCACGGCGTTGACCGCACTCAATGCTACAGAACTGGAGCAACTGTCTGAAGCGAGTCATCCAACAAAAGATGTAACTGCAAAGATGTCTACAAAAGACGAAGGCAAGGAAACAACCCAAATACCAACTGAAACAAGGGCTCAGCCTCCTACAACAGAAGCACCACCCACAGAAGCACATGCAGCAAAAGATGGCACCTCAAAAGATGAGGAAGGTGGGCTCGCCTCTTTCTTTAAAAACAAGCCAGTCAGGAAGCAGAGCACACTAGTCAATGAAGTAGAATTAGGTGTAGCTCTTCCTCTGCCCTACAAGATGGCGGGTATAGACATGACCACATTATCAAGGATAACATGTAGAGATGTTCATATCCTTGTAGATATACTTGATGACAACCTACCTGAGACCAATGTTGTCTATCACAACAAGGACAGGTCGCTTAACAGAGATCACTTCAGAGGGATTTTCCAGAAAAGAGAACACGTACATAAGAAGCTATTCAAAGTACTATGTGCCACTCTACTTGAAGAGTTCCTACACCTTGATAAGGTGCAACCAATATTCAACAGCACCACAAATCTAGCAGGGTTCCTATTCGTTGACAACAACAAAGTTGCTGATGTGATAGAGCTATGACGTGTAGTGAGCACAGAAGAAACTAAATTTGTGGTCTTGCCGATAAGGACTATAAAGCACTAGACACTGATTGTCATCAACTTATACGAAAGGCGTACAACAGTGTTCAATTGTTGCACAGCCGAACTGGACAACACCTCCATGATCTATAAGAACAAGGAAGCAAGGGATATCCTGAAGGTACCGCTACATCTGTAAAGAGTTATTCAATCGGCAGACAAAAGACATTAGGGGATGTGGAAGCAATTCTCAGTCTGCAAGAAGGTCCCCCAAGAAAAAGTTGGAACAGGGGACTGCGCCTTTATAGTGCTACGAATGATGGAAGCCATCAATAAGGAAGTCCCGCTGGAAGATCTCTACACGGAAGATCTGCATGGGTTGCGCGGTATATATGCAATGGAGGTTATCTATGACTGATTCTTCTTTAACGCCCCGGCGATGCCTTCAGATGCAATAGCATGGAGGCTTCACCAAGAAATCCCCCTCTCTGAAACGAAAACATGGAGGGAGGAACTCAAAACCTTGTAGATCGATCCTATAGAACCAGCTAGAGTAGCATCTTGGAAGGAAGGTTGGGAAGATGACACTAGTGTGACTATAGAAAGAATACCAAAACTCAAGCCGGAGCAGCCTCCAGTGGTAGAAGAGAAGGATGAACAACCTGTAGCCAGCCATCCAGAAGAAGGCGAGATAGAGGAAGACGATCTGCCCGAAAGTAAACTAGACGGGTCGGCTGGAGAAATAGTGCCAACCTTCAAGGATTTCGATAGGTGGATCTGCGTGAGCCTATCTTTAGAATCCCTACATATAATAATAAAATCTTTGAAGGAAGATGACACATCGGCAGAGGTGATCTTTGAAATGGATGGGATCTGTGTGCTAAAGGATGACCTATGAGATACGTTGAAAATAGGAGGGTACCTCTCAGTCAGCACCATGTCAGCTTACCAAACTCTACTAAATGACAACATACCAAATGTGCATATGGCTTATTTCCTTTTGGTGTAGGACATCCTAAGAAACAAAAGATCAGGAGAAAAGGAATGCCTACAAAAATGCCTAACGACATCTCTCCCAGACTACATCTTCCTATCTATCCTTCATAACAGTCATTGGACCTTGATAGTAGTCAGTATTATTACAAGGACTATTGTACTATACAACACCTCAAACACAACCTTCGCACTGAATAAGAGAACAAACATGACTACTACAAAGACACCTACAGAAGAAAAGGTAGTCACATGCGCTAAGGTGATTGTAGGGGCTGAAAAGTCACAGAATAGGGTACAAGTATAAAGAAGGCAAAGACTTCAAGAACACACAGTTCTGCCACAGAAGCCCTCAGTAGGTGTCTCTGTCAAACGAATGTGGCTTCTATTGTCTATCCTGAATGATGGCCCTAGCTACAATGAACACAAAGGTGGAGGGTATGCAGTATGACCAATACCACCCACTACATGGAGTGTACGCCAGCATGCTCCTCGAGTTAAAGTGGGCCACCAAGACCAATTAAAAAAAATAAAGTAAGCCCATTTATACATCTAAGTCTAATTTTGACACCCCCGAGTTGGGGTGAATGATAAGTTTGGGGGAGGAGTCATAAACGGGTGTGAGAGGTACAATTCCATCCCAAATTGTCAAAAATTCATTAAAAAAATACTTGTACATATTCTAGTTCCAACTAAACTGATTTTGTGAAAATTTGTGCTTTAAGGAAATTTTGTTATGAGTCACAGTTTTGTGTAGTTACCCTTGAGTTGGTATGTTCCCCTGCTAAATTTTGTAGTGATACCATTTCTAGAGAGGAATGTACAAACAATAACACATATAAAAGTAAAACGAGAAGCATAACAATACAATTTTATCTCATTCTTATAATAAGATGTTGTGTATGTAACAATCCCAAGATTATGAAACCCTTAGAAACTGGAGAACTTCACCGAGCCATACTCCTGACCAACCACCCTAATCTGACGGTTCCAGCCAGAAAATACTCACCTCCCATGAGAAGGATACAACTACCCCTTTCGAGTTTAATTATCCCTACTTTGGGATGAAAAGAGGCTTAGCCGCCCAGAAGACCGCATAAAAACCCGCTCACCCAAACCAGAGAGGAGATATGAAAAGCCAAAAAGAAAAAGAAAAATATATATATAACGAGAGTTGTGCCCAAAAGATGTCGAAGGGTCCCATACAGCCGGTGTATTCCTGCACTCACGAATGCAGATATGTCATGCCCGTAAGTGGAACCTTGAAGCCAAATTTACCCACCTACAATCTTGAACGAACCTCACACAACCACCTGACTTAACACCAGAACCCCTAAGGGAAACATTGTCCTTATGACAGTTCTGGGTGAGGGAAATTTATGAGAAGAGGAAAACACTTAAAGCCTGAAGCCTACCCGAACACACTAGCATAGGGCCGACTAAAAATAAAGGGAGAGTGTGAAAGCTACCCCTCAAGGAGATGTTGTACCAGTATGGCTAGCAACCTAACACAGGAAGGGGTGAGTAGTTGAGACGGAGAGACCTTTTACTACCAAAAGGCAATGGCAAGAACTCAAAGTTGTGCAACTCTAGTTATGAAGGGGGAGGAGTGAGATTTTAGGATTGAGTGAACATACCATAAGAGTTTTGCTGTAAGAATGAGATAACTCAGCAATGTTAAGTTTTGCAAAAAATTTGTCACAAATTGCTCTTCTCTCTATGATTTCGGGCCTACCCTTAGCCTGAGGACATACTTGATTCTAAGTTTGGGGGGTTGATAACATCTCATTATATACACTTTTTGCATATATTTTATACCTTTCCTAACATACCTTTTATAGACTTTTTCCACTTATTTTAGTACTTTATGCCAAAAATCTTATTCGCTCACCTTTTCCACCTTTGCAAGGTCACATCAAGCCACGGACGCAGTTAGCACCTCATCCGCAGTTCATGGACCACTAGGGACCCTCCCACCGCTGTCGATGTCCTCATGATAACTTTGATGCTTCACGACTGTGGTGCTTCACGCCCTTTTTGGTCGCGGCCTACAACCTGAGCATCTCAACCTTGATCGAACCTCGATCGAGGTCGGTATCTTGACTGTAGTGTTTCATCCCAGTCTCGACCGAGGTGCTGCCTCGACCGAGGTACCGACTCGACCAACCATAGTGGTAGCCTTGACCAAGGAAATGTCTCGATCAATTGCGATCAGGCCTCGACTAAGATCAAACCTCGGTTGCAGCATGGATGGTAAATTTGATGGTCAGCACCTATAAATAGGCCACCCACCTCGACTTGTCACATCATCAGATCATCAAGGACCATGAAGTGCTGCCAAATTCCATAGCCACTCTCATCCATCTGATCAGTCTTGGATCTTTGAAGGTGAAAGCTGAGGAGAGAGAAGACCGATGACCCCTCTTCCTTGAAAGAAGGAGAATCCTTCGCATTGTCCAATCTGGATCTAGGTTCAAAGGAGTATATTGGTGTATCTCTATCTTCTCTTTCATCTAGATCTATCATCTCTGTTACATTGTACCCCCTTTCCTCTTCGTGGTTGTGATGTATCTATCATTTTGTAACGTTGTTATGCTGCCTATTAACATGTGTGGCTAAACACTTAACTCGGGTTGGGAGTAGCCACTAAGTCTCTCCCAACATGTATGTTCTTGCTTCCCTTTTAAATATATATGCTCATATCAAGATTATCTCCACGTGCTTGTTTTTAATGCTTTACTTGTAGGCTTAGCTACCATCTTGTGATGTTTGATCGTTGGTATCTCGAAAGAGTAGTATCTTCTTTATCTAGTGTTGTGGAGTAGTATGAATGCATGAGAATGTTGGATTGCTAAAGCTTATGTCCATATGGTCTGTTTTGTGGTTGTAAGGTGGTTATCTCGAGAGGGAGGCCACCTAAGATCCTAGATCTATCCTTATCTTGAGAGAGGAGGGAATAGACATTTTTATGACTGCTTGTTATCTTGATAGGAGTATACGAAGGGGAGTGAGTTTTACATGTTGGTGAGAGACCTTAATAGGTGAAACCTGATACGAGTTTCCTTCCCTATATTTATTTCTTACCGTTCATTCTCATTTTTCTCTTGTTGTTATATTCTTTCCTTTAACTTTCTTTGTTTTGGCTTGATCACCTTCGTTCCTTAGGGAACAACCTTTTGAAAACCCTTTGTTTGTCCAGAGTATTGAGTGTGAGACCTTGCGTACTTAACACCTATCGAACTTGTCCTTGTGGTTCGACCCCGATTACTACATCAGACCCTATATATAGTTTTTGGGGCTTGAGTGTCGGGTTATAATCTTAAGAGTCTGACTACTCTGGATCCGCTCCATTTTGGACGCGTGATTTAGGTCGGTCAGAACCTCTGGCTCAAACAATGATCACAAGAAAGTACAAGGATGCAATCATGCCAAGGGAAAGCATAGAGGTAAAGGAAAACCCCACAACGAGAACAACTGCCCGAGGTGTCGCGCCTGTGAAAAATGTCATTCAGGTGAGTGTTGCTACAAGAAGGTGTGTTGTCGATGCCAGCAAGAGGGAAACTTCCAAGCCAACTACCCTTTGTCAGACCCGAGAGGTCTGGGCCCTATACCATCCAGTAGTCGCAGCCCCACCTGCTGGAGAGCGAAAACAAGCTCGTGTTTTCTTCATCGACAATGAAGAGGCTCAAGCTAATACTAATTGGTTAATACAGGGTAATAACCCTTAGAGTTTTCTTTTGTGTTTTAAGATTAGCATGTAGTAGTCTGACCTATTATGAAAAATAATGTGTAAAGAGTGAGACCCGATAGGGGATCCACTCTCCACTGAATTGAAGAATAAGTCCATCCAATTCCAAATAAGAAGGAAAGGAAGAATTTCATTCATTTCTCAAATGGTATACATATCAGAGCATGAAGTTTGTAAGAAGCGTAAATAAAACTATTACAAAGTTACTTCATGATTCATTTATACAATTGTTCCTCACCATAATAGGTGATTTTACAAAAACTTGAACTAAGTACAACTAAATCCAGTAGCAGGGGGTAACCCAGCCATTCCAAGCTATCCTTAAGTCCATGTCATGTTGGTGATCTTTTTTAGCTCTTGTCTTCCAATGTACCTAAACCTGGGTGGAAGGGAACATCACCCAGAACATAGGAAACAAGGATAGGTCAGCAAAAACTGAGTATGTACCATAATAAACTTTGGGCATTATATTGGAGTAAAAGTCCAAAAAGAGATGTTTCCACAAGAAGGGGGCTATTTGCAATAAGGTAAGTTCAAGAGAAATGTAACAAAGAAATGAGGCATATTAAATTCAGATTACAAGCATGATAATAACGAGTGTCTTGCCATAACAATCATCCACAAATTCATATTAAAACAATAAACATTTGCATGCATAACAATATAGACTAAATATACCTAAAATAGGGTCATAACACCATAGGATCATGGCCTAAAAATAAATAAGGGTGGAAACACACACCCCAGGCGGAAACGCACGCCCTATATAAGTATTGTTGTACATAAGTACCACTATTCTAGATATTTTAGTCAAACATGTAGTATGCATAAATAGAGTAGCAAGACTATCATTTTAGTGAATTTCTCATAAAAAGACAATTGTAACAAGTGGGGTCTAAGAACCTATATAACAAAGTAGTTCAACAGCCACATGGAATAAAATGAATTAAGAACAAGAAATATGAGAGTCCAAGGAAATGATTTCAAGAAGAAATTAAGAGATCAAGAGATGCCTCATTAAAATAAATGTAGGTTTCAGTCAAATAATGCCCCAATTAAAATAGAGGATGTACATACCTGATCTTTCACCACTAAGGCTTTACTCAATTTATATACTCGGTCCTTGAGGTTGAGTTTTCATCCTAGGAACATATTATGTATGTTAGCCAAACAAAACTAACATGTATATACATTCTCGTTATAGATTTTCATATCGTTCTTACCCTAGTCCCAATCATCCAATCGCCTAATAGGGTTTTCAATCTATAAAATTGAACATATGATTCATAGATGTCTATATTAGTTCTAATATCCATCTTTTTCCACCTAAGTCTAATTTGGGTTAGGTTACATATATTTATGGGTAACAACATGCATTATTCCAATTCAAGTTTTGTAACATCATTCTTGCTCTATACAATGTGAATCCATATTATCTTAGCATCATACTTAGCATGTATATTGGCATTTATAAATATTTGATAATAATTCTTAAATATGCCATGAATATAAGTATGCAATATAGGAAACTGGAAGTAGATTATGGTATCAACTTAAACAATATTTTACACATACTTATGTAACAGTAATACATTGTGATGCATATTTCACATTTTCTTCTATTGAAATTTGACAAATTTAGATAGGGGTGTTCCCTAGATACATATGTATTTCAAGTTATTATGTATGTACCCAGGGTTTGAACCCATACGTTCATTATGATTCTTAACCTCATCAGTTAGTAAGGTATAAAAAAGGATTAGGGTGATTCAATTAAATGGTTAGGATTATCAATGTATTCATGTATTATACAATATCTCAATTTGATATCTAGACCCAAAGTTTGTGCACCATTATGGATTGATTTCATGCAATTAAACCTTAGACATGTGTATTCCCTAAGATTGATAGGTAATCTAATTAACTAGATCGGGTTATGGTATTACTAGTCTTTGAATATAGTTATCTAGGTTAACCTCTACTCCATATTTATCATATCTTTATAATCTATTTTCTTATACCAAAATATTGAACATGAAATGCAGACTTACATGTCGAGGGTATCCATGGTGATTGTGTGCTTGGATGATTCACAATAGGATAGCCATCCAACACCTCCTCAACCATAAGTTGACACAAGAAGGTATCGAGCCACTGCCATCAAGGTCCCATCACATAAGTTGAAGATATTCTTCTTGTTGCAGCATTGATGGCAAACTCCCAACCAAGTTGCACACATAGGCAGAAGATGTGAAAGGAAAGAGCTAAGGTGTTTAAGGTTTTCTAGAGAAACTGCCACCTACAACATTGGTGGTTGCTGCATTGTAGAGCTGGAACATAACATCTGATTGCAGAGTCTGTTGGATCCTAGATGGGTGATTAGATGCTCTAGAGGGGGGGTGAATAGAGCTGAAAACACTTAAACAAAACTCATCAAACCTTCAAGATATATCAAAAGATAAGGTTGCTAAATAGGTAATTTGAGTGCAACTAAATCATGCATAGCAAGGATAAGAGAGATTGAACATGCACCAATTAGACAAGCTATTTAGAGTGGTTCCACACTTCAAACTAGAAGTGTGTCAATCCACTTGCCTAGAGAGGTCAACCTCTAGGACTTCCAACAATTGCACTCTTATATTCACTTATAAGACTTACAATACATGACCAACCAAGGACTTACCTATCCAATACAAAGAGTCTTCAACCTTACCAAGGACTTACCCTCGTTGCAAGAGTCTTCCGTCTTTCTTCCAAGGACTTACCTACTCTTGCCCAAGTCTTCAGCCTTGCAGGAATTACCCACTCTTCTTGGATCTTCCGCCTTTGACTTCACCTTCACTCGGAGAAGCTTCCACCAAGGTCTTACCCACTTGAGCTTGAGTCTTCTGCCTTCTCCAAGGGCTTACCCACTCTAGCTCCAAGTCTTCAGCCTTGATCTTCACCAAGGGACTCCTTCCCTTGTTCTTCTTCACCTCTCTTGGACAAGAGAGAGAACCTTCATCTTCTTGATTGAAAAGATAGAAATGGAGGTGGTGGAAGTGAGAGCCTCACAAGATATACATATAGGACTAGCTCTCTTACAGATTTCCTACTCACTATAATGGATGTAGCAAGTGATTAAGCTTAGAGAGAGAGAGGAGGTTGTAGGAAGCACTCAACTATAGAATAGGAACCTCACAAAGAGTTTGCAATGAATGCTCAACCTTGGAATGAAGCCCAAAGGGTCCTATTTATAGCTGGGGATGCCTCTTAGCCTTTGGGAACACTTATGAATGAAAATTATCCGTTTTGTGGCTTACAACGGATCTATTTTCACTTGTTGCAACTCCAAAACGGCTAGAAACACTTTTCTACACTTTTCCATACAGTGCAATCGGTCAAGTTCTGATGGGTGTAACTCGACCGATCAAGTAGGAGGCAAACCGATGTTCAAAAGATCGGTCGAGTTTGTCCTGAGGAAACTCGACCGACCATTTCAACTGGAAATGGCCTCCTACCCAATCGGTCGAGTTCTATGAGTGCACAACTTGACCGATGCAATCTTCAGAAAATCGACCAAGGTGGATCGGTCGAGTTTCAGGATGGGGAAACTCGAACGACCAAGTGCCTGTAATTGATTTTCAAAGATGCATCTAAAGTGCTCTAAAATTTGATCTAAGTGCTCCTGATATTTTTCTAAGCTTAATTACAAGTCATACAATCATTACAAGTGATTTACAACATGATTCTAATGGATATACATCATATTACAAAAACGTGCACTTGTATGACTTTGACTTGTCTTTTCTCCAATTTGATACGCGTAAGTTAGGGCAATTGGAGTGTGTCTATACCTAATCTGAAATCACTCAAGTAGAGGCATTAGACACCAATATGTAGAATGGTTAGTCATAATCAAAACACGGGTTTAGTCAATATAGACATGAGTCAACATTGACCTAATTGACCTTGAGTCAACAGAGTCATGGTCGGGATGTAACACCCCTCCATTAGACATATATCATAATCGAGCGGAAACTTTTATCTTGAAGGAGGAATGTCACATTTATGAAATCATACCAAATAAATACATAAATCACCATTGAGATTCATACATTGTTCTTTACATAGGAAATTATGGTTGAGCTCTATAACATGTCCAAGCATTTCTAAGCATGGAAGCCTAAACATAAAAGTAAACATCTTTATAACATTGGATCGCCTAGTATGGATGGCACCCCACCAGTTAGCTCTTCAAGGTCTTCTAGTCCTTGTTTGCTTCTCTTGAGTCCTTGCTCCAATTCCTGAGGACATCGCGTCCCCAGTCATGCGAAGGGGGAAAATAACACATCAGTAAATGGTACTGGCACTTTATAATAAGAGAAAAGTAAATATACTTGACATGTAAGAAAACTTGACATGAATTAACTATAAGCATTCTTGAATAGCATTATTAACATGAAGAATTGAAAATAAAATGTATGCATCCCTCTATGACGCCCCCTTAGGAGAACATGATTGCTAGGAAAGCCCTTGATGCTAGGAAAGCCCTTGACGACCCTTTGATGTCCATGATTCGGGAGCATATAAAGACTATTTCAATTCCAATTAACTTGATCATTAACATGAAATTAACATTAACATAATCATGATTCTTGAACTTAACATGATGGGATTTCTCCCCATCAACATGATCTCTTAAACATGATGAGATTTCTCCCTCTTGATCATTTACATGGTTTTCATGAGTCATTAATCATAAGCTATAATCATAGTGAACATTATAAACATAGGATATAACATATAGCAATCATCAAGCAGTGGTATAGTGAACATGATTAAAACATTAAACTTCAAACGATAATGTCTACTTTATACTTTACATGCGAACAACCATAAATAATTGTGCTCAACAACATGACCCATTTACCTTGGAGCAATGTAGATCATAAGATTGTATCTATGATCCTTGAGGTAGCGCATGGATGTGATTTACAAGAAAATAGGCTAGTCTGCTTGGAGCAAAGTTGATCCTAAGATGGTCTTTCTAATCTTTGAGGCAGTGCTTGGATGTGATTTGTAAGAACATAGGCTAGTGTGCTTTTCCTTGGTATGCTAGGATCATGGGGGTCCCTTTTATAGGTGTTAGGGGTCTAGAACTTTCTAGTCTAAGTGGACTTCAATTTTTTAATATCTTTTGTCCTTTAATTAAACATTGGCATTATCTTAATTCCAATATATGAAAAGGTAAGAATATGTGAAAAATGCCTTTCTCTTTGTTAATTACTAAAGTCCAACTTTGTGATTAAACTAATTATCTTTTGTTTGTGAATTTCCTTTATTATCGTTCATATCTTTTGTATGAGATATTTAAGAGAAAATGTATTATCGTTTTCTTTTATTTGTTTATCAAAAATATTACATTAACTAAATTACCATTACATTTTATTTGTAATCACAAAGAAAGAGAGAAAACATGAGAGTTGTACCATTCCTTACATAATTACCATAATGTCTTATTTCCATGTAACTAAGGATGAGACACATTATTTCATTTTATAAAAAAATCACAAAATGGAGGAAAGAGAAACAGAACTTTATTTTACATCTACATGCACTAGTTGTATAGCAAGAGTATATAATGTGATTTCAATGTGTTAATTAAAAATTGTTGACTGCAATTGCTCGTTCCCATATAATTCATAGTTGTTCAAAATAATGTTATAACTATGTAACAATAAACCATTTTTAATCGCCTATTAATTTTATAACCTCTTATCATCCATAATGACATTTCTATTTTCATATCACGCTTCATAGTTGTGTTGGAAAGGTGATGGGTCAAAACCCACATTTTTGTAGTCTCAAATTAATATATTTATCACATTGTATTCAATTATTTGAACTTTGGAATGTTAAAAGAAAGAAAATAATCAAACTCTCCTTCTAGATTCTCTTCTACTATTTTAAATATGTGGTCTCATGTCGACTAATTTTGACCAACAATTAATTAATGTTTACATTGCATGTGTTAAATGGATTGACATTGTGATTTATATTTATTTGAGAGGTCAAATGAATTTGAACCAAAACAAAATTTGGAGCACACGTTAATTACATACTCTAGATCTTTCAGAGTCAATAAAATTCGAGTTTTGAATATCTTTTATTCACAATGTCCATATTTGTTATTTACTTCATTTTCATGCATTAAAATGTGAGATAAGGTTAAAATATTCTCCTTAATTATTTCTTTGACTCTACAAATGAGAAGATCAATATTTATTCACATTTAAGTATATTATGCCTTTATGGAAAATTTTATTGAAGAAAGAGACTCGAGAGAAGATAATGTTACATGTATTTAGTAGGGGAAAGCAAGTAATATCCACATCATGTGATTGATAAATATTCTTTTCCATTCATCCAAAATTAAGCTATTAATTGCATTGAATTTTTCTTTCTCTTTTGCGTATTCCAAAGAGGAGAGAGAAATAGTGAATTATATTTTATCCCTTTTATTTTAAAATCTACAAAAGAAAGTAAACTTCTTATTCAAGTTATATGTTTATCATTTTGAATTCTACTTCTTTCATTTTCCAATTTTATTTCTTTTAAACATTTTCAAGGACGAGAGCGAGATAAAGAGAAGGGAAATCATTCATTCAACATTTTAAGTTAATTGCAATACATGATGGCATATGTATAAGAGAAAGTGTATTTTTAGTATTGTTTTTTTTATTTGTCTTACTTTATTTTTTTTCTATAAGGAATATCATTCCATGACATTTTTACATTAAGCCCTTCAACTATTATTATTTTGATAAAATTCATTTTATAATTTTTTTGTTGTGAAAAAAATTGGGGTGTTACAATTCTACCCACCTTAAAAATAAGTATCGTCCTTGAAATTTTTTACAGTGCTGCCCACCTTAGTGTTTAACATATTCTATGTACACTAAATTTTGATTTCATTTTAAGGTCTCATTCTCATGATAAAACACTATCGAAAACTCATTATTAAAACCAACATGTGGGTAATACATCTCACATCATCATTGATATGGTAAAGGACCTTTTCTCTAGGGGTTCTGATTCTTACTTATCTATGTCAAATATCTACTCTTCAAATGCATGCTTGGTTCCACAATGAATCTGATTAGGTTTAGGTGACTATAAGTCTCAAGCTTTTGATGTCAACTCTTATTTTTTTTGTCACCTTTGAATACATGTCGGCCGCTCATATATTCAAAGATGACATGATTTATCACACTTGTCTTAACACATCTCTCATGCATGTGTCCCATACCACATGCACTAGAAAGGACTAGACAAATATGATTATGCACATAACATTCTCTCTACAAAATCCCATAAGCATGTGTCCCATACCACAAACACCTGAGAAAAAGAGAGAGTATGTTATATACAATTCTAGAGTTGGACACAAAAATCCAAAACGTCTAGGCACATAACCCTAGTCCTTATTTGAACTAGAACTCTACTTTGATTTCTAATATCATACACTTAATTTTTTTATATCTAGGGTTAGAACGTATGAATCAGATTGCTTCTAGGTAGCCATTAATTTATCTGATCTGATACCATTAATGTAACACCCCTCCATTAGACATATATCATAATTGAGCAGAAGCTTTTATCTTGAAGGAGGAATGTCCCATTTATGAAATCATAGCAAATAAATACATAAATCACCATTGAGATTCATACATTGTTCTTTACATAGGAAATTATGGTTGAGCTCTATAACATGTCCAAACATTTCTAAACATGGATTCCTAAACATAAAAGTAAACATCTTTATAATATTGGATCACCTAGTATGGATGTCACCCCACCAGTTATCTCTTCAAGGTCTTCTAGTCCTTGCTTGCTTCTCTTGAGTCCTTACTTGCTCCAATTCCTGGGGACATCGCGTCCCCAGTCATGCAAAGGTAAAAAGTAACACATTAGTAAACAGTATTGGCACTTTATAATAAGAGAAAAGTAAATATACTTGACATGTAAGAAAACTTGACATGAATTAACTATAAGCATTCTTGAATAGCATTATTAACATGAAGAATTGAAAAGAAAATGTATGCATCTCTCTATGATGCCCCCTTAGGAGCACATGATTGCTAGGAAAGCCCTTGACGGCCCTTTGAGGTCCATGATTCAGGAGCATAAAAAGACTATTTCAATTCTAATTAACTTGATCATTAACATGACATTAACATTAACATAATCATGATTCTTGAACTTAACATGATGGGATTTCTCCCCATCAACATGATCTCTTAAACATGATGAGATTTCTCCCTCTTGATCATTTACATTATTTTCATGAGTCATTAATCATAAGCTATAATCATAGTGAACATTATAAACATAGGACATAGCATATTGCAATCATCAAGCATTGATATAGTGAATATGATTAAAACATTAAACTTGAAATGATAATGTCTACTTTATACTTAACATGCAAACAACCATAAATAATTGTGCTCAGTAGCATGACCCATTTAACTTGGAGCAATGTAGATCCTAAGATTGTATCTCTGATCCTTGAGGTAGCGCCTGGATGTGATTTACAAGAAAATAGGCTGGTCTGCTTGGAGCGAAGTTGATCCTAAGATGGTCTTTCTAATCTTTGAGACATTGCTTGGATGTGATTTGTAAGAACATAGGCTAGTGTACTTTTCTTTGGTATGCTAGGATAATGGGGGTCCCTTTTATAGGTGTTAGGGGTCTAGAACTTTCTAGTCCAAGTGGATTAAAATTTTTAATATCTTTTGTCCTTTAATTAAACATTGGCATTATCTTAACTCCAATATATGAAAAGGTAAGAATATGTGAAAAAACGTCTTTCTCTTTGTTAATTACTAAAGTCCAACTTTGTGGTTAAACTAATTATCTTTTGTTTGTGAATTTCCTTTATTATCTTTCATATCTTTTGTATGAGATATTTAAGAGAAAATGTATTATCGTTTGCTTTTATTTGTTTATCAAAAATATTACATTAACTAAATTACCATTACATTTTATTTGTAATCACAAAGAAAGAGAGAAAATGTGAGAGTTGTACCATTCCTTACATAATTACCATAGTGTCTTATTTCCATGTAACTAAGGCCAAGACACATTATTTCATTTTATAAAAAAAATCACAAAATGGAGGAAAGAGAAAAAGAACTTTATTTTACATCTACATACACTAGTTGTATAGCAAGAGTATACAATGTGATTTCAATGTGTTAATTAAAAATTGTTGACTGCAATTGCTCGTTCTCATATAATTCATAGTTGTTCAAAATAATGTTATAACTATGTAATAATAAACCATTTTTAATCGTCCATCAATTTTATAACCTCTTATCATCCATAATGACATTTCTATTTTCATATCACGCTTCATAGTTGTGTTGGAAAGGTGATGGGTCAAAACTCATATTTTTGTAGTCTCAAATTAATATATTTATCATATTGTATTCAATTATTTGAACTTTTGAATGTTAAAAGAAAGAAAATAATCAAACTCCCCTTCTAGATTCTCTTCTACTATTTTAAATATGTGGTCTCATGTCGACTAATTTTGACCAACAATTAATTAATGGGATAAAGAGAGGCATTCTCTCCCCCTCTCCCACGCCCGTGACGGAGGTCGAACGTCCGGGAGGGTGGTAAACCAAGGCAGCAACTGGGATACCAACAATTAATTAATGTTTACATTGCATGTGTTAAATGGATTGACATTGTGACTTATATTTATTTGAGAGGTCAAACGAATTTGAACCAAAACAAAATTTGGACCACACGTTAATTACATACTCTAGATCCTTCAAAGTCAATAAAATTTGAGTTTTGAATATCTTTTATTCACAATATCCATATTTGTTATTTACTTCATTTTCATGCATTAGAAGGTGAGATAATGTTAAAAGATTCTCCTTAATTATTTCTTTGACTCGATAAACGAGAAGATCAATATTTATTCACATTTAAGTCTATTATGCCTTTATGGAAAATTTTATTGAAGAAAGAGACTCAAGAGAAGATAATGTTACATGTATTTAGTAGGGGAAAGCAAGTAATATCCACATCATGTGATTGATAAATATTCTTTTCCATGCATCCAAAATTAAGCTATTAATTGCATTGAATTTTTCTTTATCTTTTGCATATTCCAAAGAGGAGAGAGAAATAGTGAATTATATTTTATCCCATTTATTTTAAAAGCTACAAAAGAAACTAAACTTCTTGTTCAAGTTATATGTTTATCATTTTGAATTCTACTTCTTTCGTTTTCCAATTTTATTTCTTTTAAACATTATCAAGGACGAGAGTGAGACAAAGAGAAGGGAAATCATTCATTCAATATTTTAAGTTAATTGCAATACATGATGGCATATGTATAAGAGAAAGTGTATTTTTAGTATTGCTTTTTTTATTTGTCTTACTTTATTATTTTTTTTCTATAAGGAATATCATTCCATGACCTTTTTTACATTAAGCCCTTCAACTATTATTATTCTGATAAAATTCATTTTATAATTTTTATTGTTGTGAAAAAAAATTGGGGTGTTACACGGGAGGTCTAGCAGGTATGATGCATAGGAAAGAGGAAGTGTTGGAGGAGGAGAACATCAGGGTCGTGAACAGGTTGGCACATGACTGTAAGATGTAAGTGGATCTTTAGGGTGCAACAGGTGGTGGCGGCCAGCACCAGAGGTGATGCCATGTGGTGGCTGTGGTGGTGAGGAGAGGAGCTTCGTCGAGCTCAATAAACACTATAATTTTTTTTTGAATTTGCAGTTGTAGACTGGCTTCTCACGGTGAGGCTGTTGGGTGTATGATGTCGGACTCGAGAGGGAGTTGAGGAGACATGAGTTCCCGGAGGTGAGGTTAGCGTCAATGGTAGTGATGATGGAAACTGCCAGCAGGCCCACGTTGTGGGTTGGTCAAGGAAAGGAAGGAGAAGAGGAAGAGAAGAGGAGGAGAGATGATTGGCTTGCAGGGGGTCGAGGTCAGGTGATGGGTAATTTGGAGGAGACTACAACACAGATGCACCATGGTGGTAGACCATGTCAGCGTTTGAATCCAGGAGGAGGTCTACATTGGTGGAAGCTCTGTCAACAGGCGGCAGATCTGTCAGCAGCCACCAGGGAAGGTGGCGGAACTTTGTTGTGATCATGGTGGAAGGATGACCAGGCTACGGCAAGATTTGCAGAGTCCTAACTATCCATAGCCAGGAGAAGATGTGGAAGGGTCGTACGCAATCATGGCGGCTAGACTGAGGGGATAGGAACCTCTGACGGCCATGGTTGGCTGAAGAAGACGATGAGAAAGAAAAGGGAGAGGAAGACGGGTGAGGAGGCAGAGAAAAGAGGTGCAGAGGTTGAGGGAGACGTTGGAGCAAGGAGGCGTAGACGCACGCCAATCTGGTCGCAACTTTTCTCCATCAGCCGATGGGTACAAGGCCAGAAGATAAGAGGGTGTCTAGGGCTTCGGTATGTTTGAGAGTGGCCTGGAGAAGCAAGGAGGAGGATGAGGTGAAGTACACATCACGGGTGAGGGGGGAAATAGTCGTTGGACTCGGCCGTTTCCCCAGCCAGGCACCGTGAGCAGTGCGGACTGGCAGAGAAGAAGGGGGTGTGGGTGACTGTTTGATCGGGTCAACACAGACCGGTTCCATCCACTTGAGAGAATAATTAATTGTAATAGGAGAACTACCGTGACATGGAAACAAAATCTAACATTAGGGACTTAGGTGAAAATCAATGACTAGGCACACCAATTTAGGTATTCTAATATCCTTCTTTACCAAAATTTGATTGAGCGAGCAACCAATACTTAATTGCTATGAAAACTGATGGGTAGACTAATTGGGATACAAGGAATCCAATTTTGGCTTCAATTTTACCTTGTAATCATGTTTCATATTAGTTTTCATTACAAGTGTATTAAGTCTACATTTAATGTATTTACTCCTTTGACTTACTTGATTTTGAGACTATGACACATATTGAATTGATTTCCTTTATCTATAATTATAGATGTATCTAAAGTGTCAATTTGGACCCAAGCCCATTACTTGGTATATTTTCACCAAAAATCTTATTGTTGGATGTATAATGTTTATATCATTTTTTTATATCATATGCATAAGGCATTTATGAATTTACAATACCTCTTAATCAAACTAATCCTAACACATTTTGAATCAAGAAAACAAAATACTAGGTATTCACATAATCGAACATGGGCCTAGAAGGAGGGAGGGTTACCCTATACAATTAGATTTGAGCATGTTACAACACTCCACCCCTTAAAAAGGATTTTGTCCCCGAAATCCACCCATTCATATCCTAATGTATATTGTTTGGCCTCTTGACAATTATAGGATCCTAAGTCTCTCTAATGAGGTTAATGTGATTAATAATTTCATGTTACAATCATTTTATAAGTAGTTGTATGTGGTAACTTATCAAGCTAGTTATCCACAAACTCAAAGCATATTTTAGTTGCACATGTGTCTAGGGTTGTGTTATGATTCTATTTTTCTTTTTACTTTTGTTCAACATTCCTAAAGGATAAAGTGTCAGTACTCCCCCTTAAAAGAATTAATCTACAACTTAACTAATCATCTTGAGGGACAACAAGGGTGGATAAGTTAGGTCCTATGTACCAAAACTTATTCTTGATACTCACTACTACACACTAGGCCTAGGGTCTCATGACCGTGAAGGGTTTCCTCACTAAAGGGTTTCTCTACTACTAACTTTCTTGTGGTGGTGACTTGGTTCCAAAACCATTGATAAAATCTGATTTTTTCCTTACATATAATTTAATAATGAAAATAAATTTTGACGATGGAAACTTTGCGATGAAAAATTCAAAGTTGGCGCCAAAAATTGACCGAGAACCAAGTCAACCAACCACCTTTAACAACACAACACAACTACTATTATTTTATCACCACATCCCTCCACTAAAGGGTCTAGTTCTTCAATTGCCCAAAAGGGCATATTGCATCCCCATAAAATGAGCACATGAGGGAGAAGGATCGCTAATACACATGGTCAACTTCTATTAAACCCTAATAAGAAATGACATCCAACATTCCCCTTTCACTCTTAATCATAATTCCCACTGCCTCATCTCAAGACCTTGGGAGTCATAAGGTTATCCAATGTTATAGGGAGAGATTTAGGGTTTTACCAATACTAGTTGGTTTACAATCATAGTGTAGTCATGGGATAAGATAATGTATGTAGTCAAGATACTCATCTCAATCACTAGACAAACCAACTACAACAATGGAGACGAAAGAGGTAAACACTCAATGATACTGATTAAACTTATAGCTTTCCTTAACCAATTCGCATATATGAAGCATTACAAGCTAAATGAAGATGGTATTCACCCCTTAGATAGATGGGTTTGGTTAGAGCTATATTGAGTTACTCCATGTTGAATGTAAGGCATGCCTAACCATAACATAGCTAAGATAATTCATCACCTAGTATCAAGTAAATCAACATTCATGCTACAACTTACGTCAGATTTCTATGTTTATCATTCATACATGCTTTAGTACATGCTCAGGTCCTCCTAGTGGACTAATCAAGGCATTCTATAAAACATTAAGGGAAAGGGTCAACAAAGCGAACTAGGTTTAAGCGTAGATATGTATACCACATGAAAACCTACACTTAGTAGTAGTTTACCTAGCCTTCTAAAAATTAGGAGATATGAATTAATCACTAAATGAGTTCACTCCAATGTAGTGATACATAACCTCCTTAGAGAAACTACGGGTATTAAGATTCCTCAAACACTAAGTCTTAATCACTGATGTGGTGTGTGAATATGTAGTGACCAATTTTAGAAGGTATCGAAACCCTAATTGGCATTCCAAAACCAAGAAATAGGTATGTCAACTATATGTAAAGGGTCACCTACGTACCTCATGAAGGAACAATATAGGATAACTTGAAATAGTCAAGTTATTGACTGCTTTGGCTCTGATACCATTTTGTAAAGAGTGGGACCCGATAGGGGATCCACTCTCCACTGAATTGAAGAATAAGTCCATCCAATTCCAAATAAGAAGGAAAGGAGGAATTTCATTCATTTCTCAAATGGTATACATATCAGAGCATGAAGTTTGTAAGCAGCGGATACTAAACTATTACAAAGTTACTTCATGATTCATTTATACAATTGTTCCTCGCCATAATAGGTGACTTTACAAAAACTTGAACTAAGTACAACTAAAGCTAGTAGCAGGGGGTAACCCAGCCATTCCAAGCTATCCTTGAGTCCATGTCATGTTGGTGATCTTTTTGAGCTCGTCTTCCAATGTACCTAAACCTGGGTGGAAGGGAACATCACCCAGAACATAGGAAACAAGTATAGGTCAGTAAAAGCTGAGTATATACCATAATAAACTTTGGGTATTATATTGGGGTAAAAGTGCAAAAAGAGATGTTCCCACAAGAAGGGGGTTATTTACAATTAGGTAAGTTCAAGAGAAATGTAACAAAAAAATGAAGCATATTAAATTCAGATTACAAGCATGATAAAAAAGAGTGTCTTTCCATAACAATCATCCACAGATTCATCTTAAAACAATAAACATTTGCATGCATAACAATGTATACTAAATATACCTAAAACAGGGCCATAACACCATAGGATCATGTCCTAAAAATAAATAAGGGTGGAAACGCACACCCCGAGCGAAAACGCACACCCTATATAAGTATGGTTGTACATAAGTACCACTATTCTAGATATTCTAGTCAAACATATAGCATGCATAAATAGAGTAGTAAGACTATCATTTTAATGAATTTCTCATAAAAAGACAATTGTAACAAGTGGGGTCCAAGAACCCATATAACAAAGTAGTTCAACAGCCACATGGAATATAATGAATTAAGAACAAGAAATATGAGAGTCCAAGTAAATGATTTCAAGAAGAAATTAAGAGATCAAGAGATGCCTCATTAAAATAAATGTAGGTTTCAGTCAAATAATGCCCAAATTAAAATAGAGGATGTACATACCTGATCTTTCACCATTAAGGCTTTACTCAATTTATATACTCGGTCCTTGAGGTCGAGTTTTCATCCTAGGAACATATTATGTATGTTAGTCAAACAAAACTAACCTGTATATACATTCTCATTATAGATTTTCATATTGTTCTTACCCTAGTCCCAATCACCCAATCGCCTAATATGGTTTTCAATCTATAAAATTGAACATATGATTCATAGATATCTTTTTTAGTTCTGATATCCATCTTTTTCCACCTAAGTCTAATTTGGGTTAGGTTACATATATTTATGGGTAACAACATGCATTATTCCAATTCAAGTTTTGTAACATCATTCTTGCTCTATACAATGTGAATCCATATTATCTTAGCATCATACTTCGCATGTATATTGGCATTTATAAATATTTGATAATAATTCTTAAATATGCCATGAATATAAGTATGCAATATAGGAAACTGGAAGTAGATTATGGCATCAACTTAAACAATATTTTACACATACTTATGTAACAGTAATACATTGTGATGCATATTTCACATTTTCTTCTATTGAAATTTGATCAATTTAGATAGGGGTGTTCCCTAGATACATATGTATTTCAAGTTATTATGTATGTACCCAGGGTTTAAACCCATACATTCATTATGATTCTTAACCTCATCACTTAGTAAGGTATAAAAAAGGACTAGGGTGATTCGATTAAATGGATAGGATTATCAATGTACTCATGTATTATACAATATCTCATTTTGATATCTAGACCCAAAGCTTGTGCACCATTATGGATTGATTTCATGCAATTAAATCATAGACATGTGTATTCCCTAAGATTGATAGGTAATCTAATTAACTAGATTGGGTTATGGTATTACTAGTCTTTGAATATAGTTATCTAGGTTAACCTCTACTCCATATTTATCATATCTTTATAATCTATTTTCTTATACCAAAATATGGAACATGAAATGCAGACTTACATGTTGAGGGCATCCATGGTGATCGTGTGCTTGGATGATTCACAATAGGATAGCCATCCAACACCTCCTCAACCATAAGCTAACACAAGAAGGTACCGAGAGCCACTACCATCAAGGTCCCAACACATAAGTTGAAGATATTCTTCTTCTTGTAGCATTGATGGCACACTCCCAACCAGGTTGCACGCATAGGCAGAAGATGTGAAAGGAAAAGGCTGGGGTGTTTAAGGTTTTCTAGAAGGTACGGCCACCTACAACATTGGTGTTTGCTACATTGTAGAGTTGGAACATAACATCTGATTGCAGAGTCATGGTTGGGAGGTCTAGCAGGTATGATGCATAGGAAAGAGGAAGTGTTGGAGGAGGAGAACATCAGGGTCGTGAACAGGTTGGCACATGACTGTAAGATGTAAGTGGATCTTCAAGGCACAGCAGGTGGTGGAAGCCAGCACCAGAGGTGATGCCATGTGGTGGCGAGGAGAGGAGCTCTGTCAAACTCAATAAACACTATAATTTTTTTTTTGAATTTGCAGTTGCAGACTGGCTTCTCACGATGAGGTTGTTGGGTGTATGATGTCAGACTCGCGAGGGAGTTGAGGAGGCATGAGTTCCCATAGGTGAGGCTAGTGTCGATGGTAGTGACGATGGAAACTACCAGCATGCCCACATTGTGGGTTGGTCAAGGAAAGGAAGGAGAAGAGGAAGAGAAGAGGAGGAGAGATGATTAGCTTGCAGGGGGTCGAGGTCAGGTGATAGGTAATCTGGACGAGACTACAACACAAATGCACCATGGTGGTAGACCATGTCAGCATTTGAATCCAGGAGGAGGTCTACGTTGTCGGAAGCTCTGTCAGCAGGCGGCAGATCTGTCAGCCTCCACCAGGGAAGGTGGCGGCACTTTGTTGTAATTGTGGCGGAAGGATGACCAGGCTACGGCAGGATCTGCAAAGTCCTAACTATCCATAGCCAGAAGAACATGTGGCAGGGTCGTACACAATCATGGTGGCTAGACTGAGGGGATAGGAACCTCCGATGGCCAGGGTTGGCTGAAGAAGACGATGAGAAAGAAAAGGGAGAGGAAGATGGGTGAGGAGGTAGAGAAGAGAGGTGTGGAGGTTGAGGGAGATGTTGGAGCAAGGAGGCGTAGACGCGTGCCAGTCTGGTCACAACTTTTCTCCATCAGTCGATGGGTGCAAGGCCATAAGATAAGAGGGTGTCTAGGGCTTTGGTATGTTTGAGAGTGGCCTGGAGGAGCACGGAGGAGGATGGGGTGAAGTACACATCACAGGTGAGGGGGAAAATAGTCGATGGACTCAGCCGTTTCCGCATCCAGGCACCGCGAGCAGTGCGGACCGACAAAGAAGAAGGGGGGTGTGGGCAACCGTTTGATCAGGTCAACACAGACCGGTTCCATCCACTTGATAGAATAATGAATTGTAATAGGAGAACCACTGTGACATGGAAACTAAATGTAACATTAGGGACTTAGGTGAAAATCAACGACTAGGCACACCAATTTAGGTAATCTAATATCCTTCTTTACCAAAATTTGATTGAGCGAGCAACCAATACTTAATTGCTATGAAAACTTATGGGTAGGCTAATTGGGATGCAAGGAATCCAATTCTGGGTTCAATTTTACCTTGTAATCATGTTTCATATTAGTTTTCATTACAAGTGTATTAAGTCTACATTTAATGTATTTACTCCTTTGACTTACTTGGTTTTGAGACTATGACACATATTGAATTGATTTCCTTTATCTATAATTATAGATGTATTCTTAAGTGTCAATTTGGACCCAAGCCCATTACTTGGTATATTTTCACCTTAAATCTTATTGTTGGATGTATCATGTTTATATCATTTTTATATCATATGCATAAGGCATTTATGAATTTACAATACATCTTAATCAAACTAATTCTAACACATTTTGAACCAAGAAAACAAAATACTAGGTATTCACATAATCGAACATGGGCCTAGAAGGAGGGAGGGTTACCCTATACAATTAGATTTGAGTATGTTACACAATGTAGGCATGTTTCAGGTCATGGGACACAATGTAAAAGCTCTTTTTTACTCTGATTCTACTAATACTTTCATTTTGAGAAATCTCACAACTATGCTTTGTTTGGATATCAAGCATTTAGGATATATTTTGGATGTCACAGCTCCGAGTGGTTAGATCTTTACATCTCTTTTGAAAACTCCAGTAATACATGTTAAGTATCTAGATCATGAGTTCCCTACAAATTTTATCCTCGTTGATTTGAACGACTTTGATGTGATCATTTGTATGGATTGGCTCTATACTTACAAGGAAAATATTGATTGTAGGGAAAAGAAAATAATAATAAGGAGACCAGGTCATCCACCATTCACCATTAGAGGTAGGAAGGATGCTACCACTAGCCTGTATGTGTCATCCTTGAAGGCAGAGAGGATGATAACCAAGAGTTGTCAAGCTTTCCTAGCATTTGTTACCAAGTCGGAGCCTAAGGTGCAGCCCTTCGAGGAAATAGAGTTAGTCAGGGACTACACATATGTGTTCCTGGATGATTTTCCTGGGATTCCTCCTGAGAGAGAGGTAGACTTTTCAATAGAGCTAGCTCTTGAGACAAACCCTATTTTGAGAGCATCTTATAGGATGGCCCATGTTGAGTTGCTTGAGCTGAAAAAGCAACTGTAGGAATTACTAGACAAGAGTTTCATTCGACCTAGTACATCACCATGGGGAGCACTTGTCCTCTTTATGAAGAAGAAGGATGGATCGCTCTGAATGTGTATAAATTATCGTATGATCAATCAGGGTACCATTAAGAACAAGTATCCTTTACCCCGCATACATGGCCTGTTTGACCAGCTTAAGTCTGCTTAAATCTTTTCAAAGATTGACCTGAGGTTCGGGTACCACCAGTTACAAGTTAGGAGTGAGGACATCCCCAAAACTACTTTTCGAACCCGTTATGGCCATTATGAGTTTGTGGTTATGCCTTTTGGTTTGTTCAATACACCAAGTGTGTTTATGAACCTCATGAACAGTGTATTCCAACCTTTCCTTGACTCATTTGTCATAGTGTTCATAGATGACATCCTGGTTTACTCCGATGACCTAGAGAAACACTGGGACCACCTGGGTAGAGTCCTTGATATTTTGAGAAAGCAAAAGTTCTATGGGAAATTCTCAAAGTGCGAGTTTTGGATAGACTGTGTCATATTCTTTAAGCACATCATATCCGAAGGGAGCATCTCAGTGGATCTTGCTAAAGTGTCGGTCGTGTGAGATTGGCCAGCACTGAAGAACCCTTCCGAGATTCACAGCTTCTTGGGATTGGCCAGATATTATTGCGCTTCATAAAAGATTTCTTAAAGACTACTTTGCCACTCACCAAGCTCACCCGGAAGGATGAGAAGTTTGTGTGGTCTGACTTATGTGAAGCTCGATTCTAAGAGTTGAAGAAGAAGTTGACCACAACTCCAGTGTTAACTCTACTGTTCGGTAATTAAGGTTTTATGATCTTCACTGATGCATCGAAGATGAGGCTTGGATGCATGCTAGAGCAAAATAGGCATGTTGTTGCTTATGTCTCCAGACAGCTCAAGGCAATGAAATGAACTATCCGACACACAATTTAGAGTTTGTTGTTATTATACATGCCCTGAAGATTTGGAGACACTATCTATATGGAGCCATCTTTGAAATTTTCACCGACCACAAGAGCCTGAAGTATCTCCTAACTCAGAGGGACCTAAAACTAAAACATATACAATGGATGAATTATATGAAAGACTATGATTTCACCATCACCTATCACCCTGGAAAGGCAAATGTGGTAGCAGATGCTCTTAGTAGGAAATAGTTCAGGTGTGCAGTTGTCTTGTCTAGCCAGTAGAGAGGACTGGAAGAGTTTTCTAGGTGGACTCTATATCCGTTAGAAGATCAGATTCGAGTGGCTAACATCTAGATTAAACTATACCTATTGACCGAGTTGGTAGCTTCCCAGTTATCTAGCCCAGAGCTTGACAAGATGAAAGGTTTATTAGAGAAATCTCAGACCCATTTCTCAGTATGAGTAGATGGTGGAATCCTCTACAAGAGTCATATTTGGGTTCCTAAAGATTCACCCTTGAAGGGTCGTATCTTACAAGAATCTCATGATTCTAAGTATACGGCACACCCTGGCACTACCAAAATGTTTAAGGATTTGCAGCGGTACTTTTGGTGACCTAAAATGAAGAGAGATATAGAGACCTATGTGGCCAGTTGTTTCCCTTTCCAGATGGTGAAGGCTGAACACCAGTGACCCGGTGGACTGTTACATTCAATTGAGATTCTTGAGTGGAAATGAGAACAGATCACCATGGACTTTGTGGTGAGTCTCCCCAAGACCAAGCGAGGTCATCATGCAATATGGGTTGTGGTAGATCTCCTTACCAAGTCAGCACATTTCATTGCCTTAAAGACCACTACCAATGTGACAGATCTAGCTGAGCTTTATATCAGAGAGATTGTACGACTAGATGGTGTTCCGAGTTCGATCAATTCTGATCGTGACCCAAAGTTCACTTCTAAGTTGTGGAAGCAGGTGCAAGAGAAACTTGGCACTAGACTAAATTTTAGCACAGCTTGTCACCCCTAAACAGATGGATAGTCAGAAAGGACAATTCAGACTTTAGAGGATTTATTGAGAGCATGTGTGCTCGATTGGGGTGGATCATGGAAGCAATACCTACCCCTCACTGAGTTTAGTTACAATAACAGCTACCAGGCTAGTATCAGGATGCCTCCGTATGAAGCTCTCTATGGGAGGTCGTGTCGGTCACTGCTTCACTGGGATGATATCGATGAGAGGACCTTGTTGAGGTCTAGGAGTTGTAGTTGTATGCTGATGAATTCGCTTTGATCAAGCAAAGGCTGAAAAGAGCCCAGGATCGACAGAAGTCATATGTTGATGTGAAGCAGACTGACTTGCATTTCACTATGGGCAAACACATGATTTTGAAAATCCGACCCCTATGAGCTATAGCTAAGAACAGAGGAAAGTTGAGTCCCCGATACGTGGGTCCGTTTGAGGTTTTGGAACGGATTGGTCAAGCAACTTATCATTTGGCCTTACCCCCTCAGTATAGTATGATGCATGATGTTTTTCATGTGTCCAATATGAAGCGCTATGTGAAGGACCTGAGCCATGTGTTGAGCATTGAACCTATTAAACTCCAAGGGAGGCTGACATACCATGAGTCACCTGTCAGGGTACTGGATACCAAGGTGAAAGAGCTCAGGAATAAAAAGATAGAGATGGTAAAGGTTCTCTGGAAGCACCATGGAGAGGATGAAGCCACATGGGAGCTGAAGACGGATATGGAAAAGGCCTACCCTAATTTGTTTGTATGATCAATTAAATTTTGGGGAAAAATTCATATAAGGGGGGAGGATGTTATAACCTCAAGTTTTTCTTGTATGGTTTGAAATGCAATTTTCCCAATAAAATGTTTATGCATGATTTATGCTCAATGAATGGGTTTCTTTTGAAATATTTCCTTTGAATGAGTGATTTCATGGATCCTAATAAGTTAGTGAGTCCAATGTGATAAAAGAGAAGAAAAGATAAAAGAAATCTCATAATAAATAAAAGGAAAAAGAAATAAAGATAATGGTGAGAATTATGTAGAATTCTCTAGAAAGTGGTATGAATGACCTTAATTGATTAGGTTTCAAATCCACTTGGTTTCTAATAAGAAAAGAAATACAAATAAAGAAAATAGAAGAGAAAGAGAGAGAAAATATGAATAAAATATGTCTCTAGAATAGATAACTTGCACATGAAGAAAAACCTCTCTTGTTTCTGAATCTTAACTCCAAACTTGGCGCACGAGTAGGTTAAGTCATCAAAGAGGTTCCCTTAAAATTTGGGATTAAAAAGATGTATGGTTTAGGAGTTATGAATTTTGGAAGTTTCCTAAAGTGAGATAGTTGTACATAAATGTCACGTTTTTAATCAGACTAGGATTTGATATTAATCAGAAAATGATACTCGTGTGAGATACATACCCTTGGATCTGAGCATCCAACCGCTCGGGGTCATCCCTTACCTCCAGTCGCATGAGGAAATAGGAACAACGCATGGAGGGGTTCCCAGCCAGATTCCTTGCGGCACAGAGCACGAGCAGGCACGAGAGAAGTCCCATTGCCACCGGGAGAGCGAGGCGAGCCTACCCATCCCTAGTTCCACTGGGTTTGGGAGTCTTCCGGAGAAACGGCCAATCGACCGTCAATGAGACATGACCCTCAGGTATAAATAGGGGTCTACACATCACCAGCAGAGCCGCAAATCAACTCAGAGCGTCATCTTGATCTTGCGAAATATTTGGAGCGATCAATTGATGGATTAGTCACGATCTTCACCACCATCTGGTCGGAGACCTCATCGGAGAAGGCAGTAGTCGTCCCGACGCTTTAGAAGGCCTAACGAGCAATTGGGAGTTGCTGAGGGGTGGGGTCGTTACACTATCCGTCTGTAACATAGATTATAATACAAAGATTACTTGTTACGAATATATATATATATATATATATATATAAATGTGTAGAATATCCTTTATTGGCATTCATATATTCACACTTTGTTATACAATTCCTCTTAATACCCGGTTGCATAATCGGGTATAGGGAATCCGTACAGATTCTTTGTGCAAAACTGCACACAATGAAGAAAAAAATCTCCATGCACATACATTTATTACATTTTACGTATAATATATAATAATATTACTCTCAATGTCACTACCTCATGTTGAGAATGGTGTATGTCTATATAAAAGAGGAGGGAAGTAGGAAAAAATTAGAAAAAATATGAAAATATTTTTAGTTTTGTATTAATTTATTTTGATATGTTACAAATATGTTTAACAATACCAAAAATAGACAGATAATACCCAAAGATATGTCTCCAAAACTAGATATAATATACAAAAAGCACCTCAAAAAATACTTTCTCATACGTTTTGTAGAATTATCAAAGAAATACCAACTTGTACGCAAAGCAATACTGAATTATGTTTTTAGAAACTAATATTGATCGACGATACCAATTTTATACTTGATAATACCAATAGTTATAATTGATTATACCACAAAAGAGAAGCATTAGTTGAAAAGAGAGAAGAGGAATTTTTTCTAATATTGTTTGAGTTCATTATATACCTATGATATGTTTATGTTATTTACATAATAATACTAAAAATATACAAAGAGCCAATAAAAACATAAATAACAATTAAAAAAATGTACATGATGGTTTCTTTTCCTTCCGCTTCAATATGTGAAAAAATGGTCTTTAAGACCATACAAGTGTTTATACTTGATAGTACAACACGTCGATCCTTCTATTTTTAACTACTTTTACTGAGGCATTAAGCATGTATTCTTTATACAAGAGAAATGTTTTATTAAATTCTCAAAAAATGGGGTGCGCGGACATCTATACAAGATACTATGCGCGAAGTTACTCTTCTTAAATAGAAAAGATGCTTTATGGCACACGTTTATCCATGGAAAGGATTCCCAAACAAAAGTCATATCAGAAGATCAAAGTCAAATGATTCGAAATTCAAAAAAGTTCATGCCGCCTCGAGTTAGATATATAGTCAAACCACATGTACTTGCGACCAGGGGCGGAACCAGAAATACACAACAAGGGGGGCTGAGTTCCTAAAGGGGGGCTGAAAAATAAAATATGCACACATTGAGATTGGAACCTGCACCATTTACACAACTAAAGACACAAAGTACCACTTCCACTAGTCACTCTTTATATCAAATATATTGTAAAACATGTATATATCTAATTATTATTTGTATTTTTTATATTTTCATAATTATATTTTATCATTTTTTTGGAGGGAGGGCTTTAGCCCCCCACCCTCCTTCCTAGTTCTGCCCCTGTTTGCGACCCAAGTAAGGAATCAGGTTAACCCAAACAACAGAGGTGATGAGATCTCCTGATCTCTAGTGGAATCACGATACTACTGGTTTTATAAACACGGCATTGCTATAAGTAATGATACGCGTACTTGTTTTCAATACTCCATACTATTTCCACTAAAAAGGAATGAAGTGCCATGTGGCGGGTTAGAGAAGAAAGTAAAAGGGAGAAAAAAGAATCTAAAAAAAATAGAAGAGAGAAACTAATTGGTTTATATCTTTCAGCCAATAGTTAATTTTTAGAAAATAAAAATTATTAAGATCCTTATAAAAAATACAATCTATAAAATTAATATTGAAATATTTTTAAAAAATATAATGGTACTCATTTTTAAAATAATATACTAACTCAAAATGAGTATTGTATGTCATTCTTTCTGTATATTACTCATTTTTATACCATTATGTTTTATAATAAATATTAAAATCAGTGATGCATTATATTTTTAGGGATAATACTCATTTTTTGATGTCATTATATCTTAAAGTACATATTGTGCTCATAAAATCAAATACAATATGTATTTAAAAACAATGACATAAAAATGAGTATTGTAGCAAA
Organism: Alisma plantago-aquatica; assembly: GCA_963693085.1. Classification (NCBI taxonomy): domain Eukaryota; kingdom Viridiplantae; phylum Streptophyta; class Magnoliopsida; order Alismatales; family Alismataceae; genus Alisma; species Alisma plantago-aquatica. Next base: position 1,044,450,444 of record OY856410.1, read on the forward strand.
AAAGGGCGCAAATCATTTTTGAACTAGTGTGTTAATATAAAATGAATACTATCTCTGGATGAGTATTGATTTTAGAATAAAATATTTTAATGAGATTGTACTGATTTTTTCATATTGTTTATTCAAAAATAAGTATTGATATATGTTTTTGTGAATAATATCATGTTTTGCATATATATACATACATATATACAATGCTCATTTTCTTTTTTTTTTATTTGCTTATTATATTTATATATATATATATATATATATAATAGAAAGAGAGAGAGTCGGGCTAGAATACACTCAAAGTGTATTCAGAGCAGAATACACTCAAGTAGTTTTTCATGATGCAACATTTTTTTCAAAAATCTAATCCGTTGATCTTCTTAAACATGTTGTGAATAGCTCATACGCAAAATTTGAGCACATTTGGACATTCATAGGTCATGTTATAAATACTGCAAAAATTATACATTTCAAATTAGTTTCACGCGTTGATTTTGTTGCCCTTGGATGAGTGACTTACACTCATCCAAATGGGCTCAAAATTTGTATGGAGCCTAGTTATAGTATGACGGTGAAGATAATGGTTTACATTTTGCAAAAAATAGTCTCGATATGCAAACACACTTGAGTGTATTCATGCAATTTGTACACTCGAGTGTATTCTAGCCTGACTCTCTCTCTCTCTCTCTCTCTCTCTATATATATATATATATATATATATATATATATATATATATATATATATAGAGAGAGAGAGAGAGAGAGAGAGAGTCAGGCTAGAATACACTCGAGTGTATTCGGAGCGGAATACACTCAAGTAGTTTTTCATGATGCAATATATTTTTTGAAAATCTAATCTGTTGATTTTCTTAAACATCTCGTGAACAACTCATATGTAAAATTTGAGCACATTTGGATATGTATAGCTCATGTTATGAAGACCACAAAAATTATGCATTTCAAATTAGTTTCGCGCGTCGAATTTGTTGCCCTTGGATGAGTGACTTACACTCATCCAAATGGGCTCAAAATTTGTACGTAGCCTAGTTATAGTATGACGTTGAAGATCAACGGTTTACATTTTGCAAAAAATCTTGATATGCAAACACACTTGAGTGTATTCGTGTGATCCCTACACTCGAGTGTATTCTAGCCTGACTCTCTCTCTCTCTCTCTCTCTCTCTCTCTCTATATATATATATATATATATATATATATATATATATATAGAGAGAGAGAGAGAGAGAGAGAGTCAAGCTAGAATACACTCGAGTGTATCCGGAGCGGAATACACTCAAGTAGTTTTTCATGATGCAATATTTTTTTTGAAAATCTAATCCGTTGATCTTATTAAACATCTCGTGAACAACTCATACACAAAATTTGAGCACATTTGGATATGTATAGCTCATGTTATGAAGACCGCAAAAATTATACATTTCAAATTAGTTTCGCGCGTCGATTTTGTTGCCCTTGGATGAGTGACTTACACTCTTCAAAATGGACTCAAAATTTGTATGCAGTCTAGTTATAGTATGACGGTGAAGATCAACGGTTTATATTTTACAAAAAATAGTCTTGATATGCAAACACACTTGAGTGTATTCGTGCGATCCGTACACTCGAGTGTATTCTAGCCTGACTCTATATATATATATATATATATATATATATATATATATATATATATATATATATATATATATATATATATATATATATATATATATATATGATCATGTTTTGATTTAATCATCAACTTTCAAGACTAAAGTTAACATGGATTATCTAAGTCTATATCCAAAATAAAGAAAATAATCAGTTGGTCGTGTTGGACTCAGGGTGTTGTTGTACTAACTCTATGCATACCACAATCACCTACTCTGTTTGCCGATGACCAAAACTACCACCCAATTCACCTTTAACCCATCTCCTCTCAATTCAATTCAGTAAACTTAGTGTTAAGTGGCAAACCACTCCTCACTTGCCTAACTCAACCCCGTATACTTTGATTTTCGGAATTCTCATAATCTAAGCAGTTGATGTCATATCCATATAGTTGGTCTATGTACTGATATTTTATTAACATTTTAAATTTATAATGGGTGTGTATACATTACATGTACACATATAATTCTGTTTTCATCACATGTATAATTGCAATCATGTTGCTCGCAGCAAAAAATCAGGTTAGTGAGGAGGAATTAAGGGATATGGATAATTCATGTCACATTCTAAATGGGCAAAAAAGCTTAGCAAGGGCTTGATTGGTTTGCTGGTTTCAATTGTACCGGATTGCATTGTAAAAATTGACAATGTAAGTATTCTTTTTGGTTTGTAGAAATTGGAAATCGGAGCTAATCCTAAAATTTATAGACTTAATAAAATTCTGGATTTCAATCATCTAGCGAGTTGTGTTCGACACCAAATCTAAGAGCAACAGAAACAAAAATTTTGTATTTACTTAAATCCAACAAATCAAATGTAAAATTAAGTTTTACAGGATTCTTGAATGAAATCCAGGCAAGCAAACATGTCCCAAATCCGCCGAGATGCAATAGAATACTGTAGTCCAAGCTGAAAATATGAAATCCAGGTAAGCAAACATGCCTCAAATCCGCGGAAATGCAATAGATTATATTATATCCAAGCTGAAAACATGAAGAACGACCACAAAGCACCATTGCAATGCATACGCCCGTCGTCTTCCCTGGGACACAGGTCAAAAAAAATGTGCTATGGCGAGCGCCAGTAGGATTATGCACGTAGTTATGCATTCCATGTACTTATTTTATTAGGTTAGCTTCTATGAGATAACATCACTAGAAATAGTCATATATTCTTATTACAAAAAATAAAAATTGCCGTATAGTAACCCACAACTTAAGAAAATTCAGGTGAATGGCAAGGAACTAGTATCTGAAACGAGATACATTCACTGGTTAACGTTTTCCCCAGTCAGCTCAAATTATGATGCTTATATCTTGAAAGCAATTCAAGTGCAACATAAATATGATCAACGTAATCATTATAATGGAAAAGGGCAACATCTGTTATCATCACTCCATCTGTAACGGAAAAGAGATGAGAGCTTTTAATTTCAATCTGTTGAATACGAAACAGCCCGGAACAATGAACCCAGACAAAAAGGGAATAAACAAGGAATTCTATCTGAAGCCTATGTTGAGAAAACTCTAAAGAGTTCAGTTTCTCTGAATCTTAGCAGCTTTGAATCAGGAAAGCTGTCTTTTTCGTCCACTTCACCCTGTTTCTACACCATAATCTAGAATATGAAAGCCATCCTTCAAGATTATCAGCTAACCTGAATTCACTACGCAAAAAGCTATTGTCGTTGCCATAGATGTAAACGTAGTCCATAAGTCGACTTGAAACATAGCTGTTAAGATGGACAAGACAAGTCTTGGCCTGCCCGGTATGCTGCAGGTTTCCAACATCATCTCCTTGTCCTGCCAATGACATTTATACAATGAGTTACAGCAAATCTTAAAGCTTATGAAGCATGCATTATTCAACCTTACCGGTTACGCCGCAGGACAATACAACCTTCACCTTTAGGCCGCCTCCTATTTAAACTGTGATTGGCGGAGAGGTGTCTTACGAAATATAGCTGCAATGCAGACTTCCGCAATTAATAATGTCGTCTTTAAATTGCAATAACGTGCCGAGTACTGACAAATAAAAGTGACACCGTAGGAAAGAAAACGGGAACGAACATATGTTTTTGTCATAAGAACTCCTGATATTAATGGATAATTCTTAACCGCAGCCTTTATTTATTTTCTTAAGGAGGATCAAGGGGCCTAAAATTTATTTATCCAGAGGAGAATTAAGGTAATAGATATCATAATAGCAGTGGAAATCCAAAATACTACTCCTGAATCATGATGATCGAAGGTAAGGCCGCAGAAAACCTACAGTTTCTGCCAACAGAAAACCTCCTAGGATTTGTATCCTTGAAGATCCGTGAAGCCCTTTCACCCACTTTATTGACTGCCCGCCATATGGCAGCTTCCCTGGCAATCCTGATAGCAAGTGCTCTCTGATTACCAATGCGCATCCCTTTGTCTTTGCCCTCAATAAAATAATTGGCTAACAATCGAAGCTTATTCAATTAAATTCCCTTGACTAATTTTGCCATCCATCATCAACTAGCCATCAGCAAGGTCGGCTTTGATTTTGAATCATACTAGTTCATTCAATGTAAAAGCATTACCTTATAGTCTTATCAATTATGTAATTTTTTGGAATCATATCTTCAACTTTGTTTAATTCTAGTCTATTTTCCTTAATTTAAGATTTTAATGTTACTACTATATTTAGTTGTTCCCTCTCACCTCATATACATATAGAGCAAATGTATTTCTCATTGATATATTTGTGTGTGTATTGGATGGGGTGGGGGTGGATGACAATGAAGATTCACAATTTTGACATTATTTAAGAGAAATGGGGAATAGCATCAGCATTCCTAATTGTCAAATGGCACAACCATTTGTCCAGGATAAATGGCCAAAGTTGATGTACATACACATGATTGTGATCCACAATAGAAAGATTAGAACAATGATATATATATATATATATATATATATATATATATATATATATAGGGTAACGATCCAGTGAGAAACATATCTGGTGAGAGCATGAGAGGCATTTGAATAACTCTCCACATAGAACAATTTTTCATAATTCAACCGTACAGATTACAAGTATACCTTAATATCTACCTTCCTATTAAATTTTATCACCATCCAATTTGTAGATCATTCACAACAACCAAATATTTTTCGACGCTCTATATTGAATTTCAGACTGACTATTGGATGTAAAAAGTGTATATTGTACATATGGACATGTAAACAATGTCTGATTGCAGTGATTTTTTGCGAGAAGGTAAATGAAATGATGCTTTTTCCATCTATACGGTTGGATTTTAAAAAATAGTTACTAATTTGTAGTTATTCAAATGCCTCTCATGCTCTCACCGTAGGATGTTTCTCACTGGATCGCTACCCTATATATATATATATATATATATATATATATATATATATACATATACATATATATATGTGTGTGTGTGTATGGAGTCGGGCTAGAATACACTCAAGTGTACAGATTACACGAATACACTCAAGTGTGTTTGCATATCAAGACTATTTTTTGCAAAATGTAAACCATTGATCTTCACCGTCATACAATAACTAGGCTACATACAAATTTTGAGCCCATTTGGATGAGTGTAAGTCACTCATCCAAGGACAACAAAATCGACGTGCGAAACTAATTTGAAATGTATTATTTTTGCGGTCTTTATAACATGACCTATAAATGTCCAAATGTGCTCAAATTTTGCGTATGAGCTATTCACAAGATGATTTTTGAAAAAAAATATTGCATCATGAAAAACTACTTGAGTGTATTCTACTCTGAATACACTCGAGTGTATTCTAGCCTGACTCTATATATATATATATATATATATATATATATATATATATATATATATATATATATATATATATATATATATATCATGAACATCTCGTGAACAACTCATATGCAAAATTTGAGCACATTTGGATATGTATAGCTCATGTTATGAAGACCGCAAAAATTATGCATTTCAAATTAGTTTCGCGCGTCGATTTTGTTGCCCTCATCCAAATGGGCTCAAAATTTGTATGTAGCCTAGTTATAGTATGACGGTGAAGATCAACAGTTTATATTTTCCAAAAAATAGTCTTGATATGCAAACACACTTGAGTGTATTCGTGCGATCCGTACACTCGAATGTATTCTAGCCTAACTCTATATATATATAGAGAGAGAGAGAGAAAGAGAGAGAGAGAGGAGGGTAGGAAGTATGCATTAGAAATACAAGGTAACAAAGATAATCCATCATATAGAAACATGATTCAGATTATAGAAAATTTGGAGGAATCAGATGTTTATGATTTATCTAAAAATTTATGGAAATACGGCACCGAAAACAACCAATTTTTGCCTCAAATGCAGATATTTGTCTTTACTTTGATATGGCTAAAATGATTTTGAGAATTATATGCCTACAAATCTTGTCATTTATATTCATTTTATTCCTATTGTCTTTTTTTAGTTAATTTTTCGACCTATTCTAAATTTGAGAAAAACCCGACAACCAGAAGTGCAAGACATAAAACAAAGAAAATATAGTAGATATGGAATTTAATTACATGTAAACATTTGATCCTTATCTGAGTGTCCAATATATTAGATTTGTCTTATTCCAGAATATATATGTAAAATGTAATTTGATATTCAAATTCTGATATGAGATCTACTTCATAATATTGCATGCTTTGTTATGGTAGAAATCATGCTACTGAAATGAGTAAGAATGCTACCTAAAGGAGCAAGAAACCAGATGTTTTTATACATATAGTCATAAGGAGAATACACCATACAGTTATGACCCATCTACTTCATAATATTGCATGCTTTGTTATGGTAAAGGAGTAGGAATGCTACCTAAAGGAGCAAGAAACCAAACGTTTTAGATAGATATAGTCATAAGGAGAATACACCATACAGTTATGACCTGTCACTAATGAACTTCCTGAACTAAAGTCCATCTTGGAAAAAGTGTTGGTTATTCCAATGTTATATGATAGTAGGGTCGCCACCTTCATCGCCTATAATTCATTTTTAGATGACATGGCTATACATACCGAGGCTATGCGTATGCCATTTTTTGAGAGATGTAATATCTAAGAAGATAATACACCCTTAATGAAGACTCAGAAACAACTGATCCGTTTGTTGAACCTTTCACTAGAAGGCACACTCAGGAGCTTTGCAGCATACTGGGCATGCTTGATATCTATACTATGATTAATAGTATTTTATAGGTGTACCTTTATTACTCTTGCTATGTAGTTTTCTCACTTTCCATGGATCTATAGATAGCATGTAGACTAGTGAATAGGCGATATTTCTTGTCTCTATGTAACCAATGTTTTCAAACAACATACCATAGGTATAAAATATATTAGATGAATACAAGTTGTTTATGTCACAAAGATATTAAAATATATGCATGTCATTAGATTAGTAGTGGAATCCACACAAAATGATATTTGATTAATTTGAGAATATTTTTAACCAAACTAATTAGTTGGCCTCAAGTGGATACCAAATAGAAAATTGGGTTGGTTTGTTTTAGTTGAATATTTTGGACTAAATAGATTGCCAACCCCAAGTTTGAGTCAAGTTTATATAGATGTGGTATGTTTCTTGGTGCCTTCAAGGCATCGATGGTCCAAGTTGTGTTAGCTTTGTTGTACTATATATACAGTCATAACAGAGAGCAAAAGATGAGGGGGAGAGACAACATTGGTTTCAAAGAGAGTCAAAATTCTGGTTGTGACAATACTTTCAAGTCAAGTGCCAAATATATCCATTAGCAAGATATTCATGTGAGATAAGGCAGTGTCCCACATGGGTACCAAGTATGGAATAGGTAGCTATAGGAACCCCATATTACTTGGTAGCAGAGTTAGCTAACCCTAAGGCCTAATGGGGAATATTGATATTCCACAGTAGGAATGTGTGCCAATTCTCTTACGAGATGCCCAAGAGAGATAGTCCATTATGGTTTATATTAGTATATGGGATGCTAACAGGATCTTAAGCTCTCACTTTCTATTAGGCACTCTTTTGGAATGAGCCCTCCAAGGACCATTTGGCTAGATTGTGGGTACCTTAAACTTTATAAGAACATATTTTAAAACATTGGTTGTGTGAACGTAGATGCCGCAAAGCTGCGTGCAATGCAGCGTGTGTGAGGGTTCATGAGCCCTCACCCTTTTATTAATAGAAACTTGGAGAAATTACATAGAGGTCCAGCAATATATAGAAATTACAAATAATAAAATATAAAGAGATATATTAACACTCCCCCTCAAGCTGGAGCGTACACATTGTGTATGCCCAACTTGTTAAAAAAGCTATGAAATGTTGTTGGACTCTGCAAGTTGATCTTCAGATTTGACGTGCGGAGTCACAACAGTGTCGTTCTTGATCTAATCTCTAATGAAGTGGCAGTCAACCTCTATATGCTTAGTACATTCATGGAAGACTGGAGCTTGATTGTCACATCTAAGCTCTATGGGAGACAAAAAAGGAATCTTTAACTCAGAAAGCACAGATTGAACCCACTGCAACTCGCAATACGCATGAGCCATTGCTCGATACTCAGCCTCCGTGCTTGATCTAGCCACAACATTCTGCTTTTTGTTTTTCCAGGTGATAAGGTGATTCCCTAGAAACGTGCAATACCCAGAAGTAGACCTCCTGTCATTCAGATTACCAGCCCAGTCTGCATCTGCATAACCAGTAAGAACGACAGTAGACACAGGAGTCTTGTGTCCATAATAGGTGATCCCCTTACCGGGTGCACCTTTCAGATATCTCAAGATACGGCAGACTGTCATCCAGTGTTACTGTAGTGTGAGCTCATATGCTGACTCACCCACTCTTACAGCAAAAGAAATGTCAGGGCGAGTAACTGTCAGATATATCAGTTTACCAACAATTTTCCTATAGTATCCTGGATCTAGATAATCAGTATCATCAGTCGTTTCCTTCACATGATAGTCCATAGGAGTAGACATCGGCTTGGATTCACTCATGTCAGTTTCCTGCAGTAAATCCAGCACGTATTTCCTGTGAGACAAATTAGAACTTGCATGAGATCTAAGTACTTCAATGCCCAAAAAATATCTCAGTTTGCCCAGATCCTTTGTATGAAAATGCCCCTGCAATCCTTCCTTCACACGTGATATGCCTGTAGAATCACTGCCAGTGATAACAATATCATCAACATATACAACAATAATAATGGATCTAACAGAAGAGCTAGAATAGAATAAGAAGTGATCCGTCACAGAACGAGAGAAGCCCATCTTTAGTACAACATCACTAAACTTATCAAACCAAGCTCTAGGAGATTGTTTCAATCCATAGATAGCTTTCTTCAATCTACACACTTTCTGACACTCCCCCTAAACAACAAAACTAGGAGGTTGCTCCATGTACACCTCTTCCTGTAGATCACCATGGAGAAAGGCATTCTTGACATCAAGCTGAAATAGAAGCCATTCAAAAGTAGTAGCCAGAGAAATAAGAATCCGCACAGAATTCAAACGAGCCACTGGTGAAAAGGTCTCAAAGAAATCAACTCCATATTTCTGAGTGTAACCCTTTGCCACCAGTCTAGCCTTCAATCTCTCAATTGAACCATCTGGATTATGTTTTACTGTGAATAACCCATCTACAGCCCACAACATTTTTACCTGAGGTAAGTCAATAAGATCCCATGTGTTGTTTTGTAGAAGAGCAGACATTTCCATGTGCATTTCCTGTTTCCAGCCAATATCTTTCATAGCATCAAGATGATTTCTTGGAATGACCACAAAATCAATCCCAAGAGCAAATGATTGGGCCTGCTTAGATAATTTTGACAAACAACACAGATTTGCAATAGGATGTCGAATGGTACAGGAACGAGTACCTTTGCGAACAACAATTGGAACATCAAGGTCAGATGGTTCTTCAGAAATCTCTTGAGTAGAGGAAGATGGGGAAGGCTCAGAGACTGGAGTCGCTACCTCCTCTGGATCATGTCTGCCTCGTTTGCTGTAAACATGTGGATATTGTTGAATTAATGTATCATCTGTTGGTTGCTCTTTCTAAATTACAGTATAGTCAGGTTTGATAGGTTTCACTCTCTCACTCTGGTGTTATGGTGGCACTCTCTCACTAATGTTTGATGGTAGCACTCTCTCACTTTCACACAATTATCCCCCCTTACTGGGAACACTAGAGAAGTATGGTGTGGATTCATGGAAAGTTACATCCCTAGACACAAACATACGACGGAGACTGGGACAATAGCACTTGCATCCTTTGCTAGTGTTGGAGTATCCAAGAAAAAAGTCCTAATAGACCTAGGAGATAACTTATCAACCTTAGGATCAAAATTGTGGACAAATGACGTACAACCAAACACTCTGAGAGGAACAAGGGTTGATCCTTGGGATGTAAGACAGAGAACGGAGTACGTCCTTGAAGCATGGAAGAGGGTTGCATGTTGATAAGGAAAAAGGCAATAAGTAAAGCATCAAACCAGAACCTTTTAGGAACATTAGATTGAAACATAATTGTCCTGGCAATATCAAGAAGGTAATGATTTTTTCTCTCAGCTATCCCATTTTGTTGAGGGGTGTGAGGACAAGGCGTATGATGAATCATCCCAACAGAGCTACAAAAATCAGCCATAGCACTTTGAACATATTCCAAGGCATTATCAGATTGAAGAATTTTAATATTGCAATCAAATTGAACTTTTATTTCGTGATGAAAATGCTTGACAATACATAACACAGACTCTCGACTCTTCAACAAATAAATCCATGTCATGCGAGAAAAATCATCCACAAAGGAAATAAAATAGCAAAAACCATTATAGTTATTGGTCTTTACAGGACCCCAAACATCACTGTGGACTAACTCAAAGGGACAAGAAGCCTGTTTACTGACACGACTAAGATAAGACATTCTATGATGTTTTCCCAGTTGACATGACTGACATTGTAATGAAGACACTTGGGATAACTCAGGTTCTAACTTTCCCAAGCTCTCCAACGAAGGATGTCCATATCTGTACTGCCACAGTAAGGGAGAACCGCTCAAAAGGATAGCTGGAGCAGGAGCAAATACTTGGCGAGGCAGACTGTCACCATGGAAAAGGTAGAGATTGCCTTTCCTAGGCCCCCCACCAATCGTCCTCATACTCTTGAGATCTGTAATACAAAGCAAGAAGGTCCAAATGTCACTGTACATTTTACAATATCAATTAATTTGCAACAGAGAGAAGATTTAAAGGAAACACATACACAAAGTGAACAGATTTAAGATCAATGTTAGGAGTCACAGAAACAGATCCACTTGCTAACACTCTCCTCACTGAACAATCTTCTATGGTCACAGATTTGTGAGGAATATGTGAGTCAATGGAATGAAGTAGTCTCCTCATACCAGTCATATGTTGTGACCGCTCCAGAGTCAACCACCCATGAAGAAGTTGAACCAGAAGCTAGTAAAGAGGTAGCCTGATTACCAGTGGTAGATGCCAGATTTGTTAAGGAAGATGACCCCACACTCAGATGATGTGTAGTCAGAATAAATCTATTATATTCTTCCTTTGTGAGTGTGATGCCAGAAGAACCAGAACTTGATGCAGAAGGCTTAGAAGACTCAGCAGTGCTAGCATAGTTTGCCTCTCCCACAGGTGGTGCAGCAGGTTTACCATACTTCTTCCAGCATTTCTCAACAGTGTCCAAGTTTGTCACAGAAGGTGCACTTAGGATGTGCTCCACGTCCTCGGCCCATACTTATATGGCCTCCTCTAACTGCAGCGGCTACAGATGCATGGGAATCTCCAGAAGGCGAGATTGTTGTAGGATCAACTGGTTTAAATTTGATTGTAAAATCCTTGAGTAGGCTTCTTCTAGGCTGGGAAGTTTGTCGGAAGCGAGGATGACACTGCGGGCTGAACAGCATGAAGAACTCAGGCCAGATAGGAACTTTGTAGTAATCAAGTCATCTCTGTCTTTGACTTGTTCTTAGACAGTCATTGGATGATAGAAGCTCAGTTCTTGAGCAATAGCTTGGATCACTCTAAAATATTCTTCTAAAGGCTTGTCTCCCTGTCGTTCTGCAAAGAGGCGATCATATATCATAAATTTACGAAGAACATTCTTTTCTTGAGAGTAATGCTTCTTAACTGCATCCCATATGTCTTTGACAGTTTTATAGAACATGAACCTAGCAGCAATACCAGGTTTCATGCTCCCCCATAGCCATGTCTTCACCAGACTATTATAACGCTTCCATTCAACATAGCCTTCGTCAGTAGAAGCAGGAGGATCAGAATCAACATGTCTTGCCTTATCTCGGGATTCTAACACTGTGGACAACATTCATCCACAAGAGATAATTCTTCATGTTCAACTTGATGGAGGGGATAGGTGACATCTCATTGTAGATGGTAGATGCCTTAGTGTCCTCCATGATTCAACGGAGAGATACATGTCACAGGAAGGATTGAGGGTGACGGAGAGATACACGTAACTGGAAGGATTGAGTGACGGGGAGATACACGTCACGTCAAATGATTAAATGTGTGTCTGACGCATCCACAGCCCCAAAATGAAAATTCCCTAATCACACATGGAGGAGATGTGATTAGGAATTTCCTACATACCGACGGACCCTCCGGTATGAAATTTAATAAGTTGTTTTACGTAAGCACTGTCTTTGGAATCGATCGGAGAAACAAGGGTTGTTGGCGGCTGGTGCACCTGCCCTGGGCCGGCGGCTGCTGTTGTCGCTCCTAGCCGGTGGCGGCAGCGGCTGCTTGGGTGGCGGCGGCGGCCTGTTGGCCTTTGTAGCCGCCGGCGGCAGCACGGAGGAGGAGAAGAGAGAGGAGAGAGGGCGGGCGGCCTGGAGGAACCCTAGGAGCTTATTGCTCTGGTACCATGTGAACGTAGATGCCACAAAGCTGCGTGCAATGCAGTGTGTGTGAGGGTTCATGAGCCCTCACCCTTTTATTAATAGAAACTTGGAGAAATTACATAGGGGTCCAGCAATATATAGAAATTACAAATAATAGAATATAAAGAGATATATTAACATGTTTTATTGTTGTCTCAATTAGAAAATATTTACATGAAGATGAGATTTTTGCAGTTAGTGGCATGTAGCTCGTCTTTTCTGGGCAAATCTTTGTCATGTGTCTGTTGATCATGTTTGTCTAAATGTGGGTTGCACTTTTATCTAGAGTGAAACTTTATCCTAGCCCAATGCTTATTTGTGAAGAAGTGTATACAACGTTGTTGTGTTGTTCTATTGATATGTACACCCCTGTCCTATATATAGGAGAGGAGGCTATTACAAAGGAAGCACAAAGGAAGCAAACTAACCCTAATGGGCCATGGGCGAAAGGTCCATGTAGACAATAGACTAATAACTTATTAACTAAATAGGATAATATTCTAACACTCCCCCTCAAGTTGGAGCATGGGTGAACGCATGTCCAAGCTTGGAGTTACAGGATTCGATTAAACAATATGAAATAAATGATAAATGAAAGATAAAAGTGTCACTCCCCGTACAAAAATTATTACTCCCCCTTAAACAATACTTCCTAACTAAAAAGATATAATGACGCCTCTTTGAGATGTGTTTTGTAGGTTGGAGAAGCTCGAGCTTTGAAGAAGGTCTTTGTCTTAAAGTGCATCTGGAGTGAAGAACATCTGAAGCAGACAATCATAAATACCACGACCACGCCATCTTCACTGGACGGGGAATGTGGAGTGGAATAAGCGCACTCAACACATTACACGTACATAACGTGGTATGAACGCGAAGGCACAATGTCGATGTAGCAGTGGAGATGTCTCTGAATTGTCTGAGAAGTGTAGTCAATTGGAATTAGCACAGAAAACTACTGACGTGCATAACGTGGCACAGACACGTTGGGCGAGGTGTTAAGGTTTCGTCTCAACACGTAGAAGTAGCAGATGCAACTCGGAGAAGACGTGATGAAGTAGCTCGATGAAGATCACTTTGGATGAATCCTTGCAGATACAATTTTGGCACAAGCTTGAAGATGACGAGCTTTAAAGATGAAGAAGCAACCATCTGGACACCATCAATGTAGCATGGATGACCAACTGGAACGTCATCAACACCAAAGGGACTAGAGGTCGGAATATGTACAGTAAGCTCTTATCCTGACGTACATAATACGGTATGAAGTATGAACGTGAAAGTCTTAGTGTCAACGTTACAACTGTGAGATCTTTCAATGTTGTCTGAAAAGTAATGTGATGCTAAGTGGGAATGGCACGCCACAAAGACATCAGGAAACGCAGATTTGCCGAAGTACATGAAGCTCCATGAAAATAGCCTGGAATATATCATCTCATCTCATATCTCTCTCCTCATATCCATAGTAACAAGTTCGGGATTCAGCGACTTTTCAGCTGGCTGGAAAAAATCGGAATTCGAAAAAAATCGAGAAAAGTCGTGAAAAGATAGATAAATTTCGGTCAAAGTTTGGTCAACTATTCGGAAATAATTGAGAATAAGTCGGCTATATAAGTATATACATATATATGTATGTATATATATGTATGTATGTATGTGTATATATATAGATAAATGTCTGTATGTACATTTATGTGTATATATATATAGTTTGGTCAACTATTCGGAAATAATTGAGAATAAGTCGGCTATATAAGTATATACATATATATGTATGTATATATATGTATGTATGTATGTGTATATATATAGATAAATGTCTGTATGTACATACATATATGATGCATGTAACTGTTACAGCCACAAGACATACAATCTTAGTGAGTGAAAAAGTAGGAAAAGAAGTAAAAAATAGTTGAGTAATAACATGAACTGTCCAGAGGAGTGGGGGGGCTATATAAGTATATACATATATATGTATGTATATATATGTATGTATATATATGTATGTATGTATATATGTGTATATATATAGATAAATGTCTGTATGTACATACATATATGATGCATGTGACTGTTACGGCCACAAGACATACAATCTTAGTGAGTGAAAAGGTAGGAAAAGAAGTAAAAAATAGTTGAGTAATAACATGAACTGTCCAGAGGAGTGGGGGGGTTGAGGTTTAGTGTGTATTAGGAATTTTGTGCACATGGTTTGGTAAAAAAAGAGCAAGCGACTTAAAAGAAAAAAATCGTGAAAAATCGTGAAAAGTCATGAAGAATCGTAAAAAATCGTATAAATCGCGAAAAAGCGGGATTAATTGTGAAAAGTCGTGAAAAATCGGCGATTGGGGTATTAATCATGATGAATATTCGGGAGCCTATAACATCGTGAAAAATCGCTGATTTTTCGTAAAATTCGGAGACTTTTGTTACTATGCTCATATCCTCTCTCCCATGTTCTCTTCATACCCTCCTCTCTCTCTCTCCTCCATTCCCCCCCACACACACACCAATTACGATGAGAGTGAGTAGATGGAGTGGGAAAAGGGAAATATGGCCACCCCGCACGTGGAAAGAAGCACACATGATGGATGGAAGGGTGGGAAAAGGAAAGGATAAAACGAGAGGTGTAGTGTGTAGAGAAGAACAAAAGGACTACCGGAATGGAAACATCGATAGAAGGAGGAGATACACTACCAGAATTTTGCTCGGTAGGAGAAGAAGTGGCACTGTCGGAATGGTTACTCGGCATGAAAATCGATAACCGGAATTAATATGCAAAAACAACTCGATTAAGATCCGGATAGAGATAAAAATGGATCTTTTCTTGACTCGAAAAGGACATTTGTCTGGCCTTTAGGTCGACAAATGTGGGGGTGCAGGGGCGGAGCCCCGCAAAAAATTTTGCTGGGTCAAAAAATAATAACAGGATCCGATTGTCACCAAGTATTGGAGGAGAGATAGACCTTTAGAGGACGTCAAATTGGAGCTAGAAGTACACTGACTGCTTTTGACACGGCGTGTTTGGATCTGGACATGCCGTGTAGTTGTCAGGGGTGAGAAGAAGACTCCTGATGACACGCCGTGTACTCCTTCGCTCGGAATTGATTGACTCATTGCAACACGTCGTGTAGAAATGTGACACGTCGTGTCGGATGTCGAAGGCGTGACCTGGATCTCTGTCTACACGCCGTGTTCCAAGGGGACATGTCGTGACTGATGTCGGAGGCGTAATTCTATTCTCCGTCGACACACCGTGTTCGGGGATGACACGCTGTGTCTGTTGCGATTTGTGCCGTCAGGAAGAGTTTTGGAATCCAATATGTCGTGTGTTTTGAGAAACACGTCGTGTCTTTTGTGTTTTGGACAAACTCCGCACCGCGAGGGTGATTTCTAGAGCGTGACACGACGTGTTGTTTGGACAACACGGAGTGTCGATGGCGGCTGATGCACGACCTCGCGGGAATTTGCGTCGTGAAGGAGACAAGTACCTCGGGAATTAGCATTATGGGTCGACAGGAATTAGCGTCGTCTTTTGTACTCCTTTGATCATGAACAATGATGGCTCCTTGCTTGATCACGGCAGGATCCGGACAGGAATAAGCGTCGTCCAAGATCCAAAGAGGTGGTGTAGCGATGGAGTGATGGAGGTGGTTTGATGGCTTGGCGTGACAGCTGGACACAGAGACGACAGGGCAACAAGGCGATGAAGATGGTGGCGACGGTTGCTCGAGTGAAAGGTTGATTTGCTTGGTGTGGTTTTTCCAATAGTGGCGGTCAGAGCTGCTAGAGGAACGGATCTCGGGGAAGGTGACGACGACGGATAGATCTGGACGGGAGATAGCATCGTCTAAAGACTCGGACTGGATAGAGATTGTCGGGAAGGATGGTGTCAGCTCATTGATAAAATCTATGTAAAAGGGAAGGTGATGCGACCATTGAGGCCGGGATGTGCCTAGCGAACAGTCGGCCTAAGTCATGAAAGGAGGCGGCAGCCGCCCGCAGGCGGGCTGTCCCCCGATTGCTCTCTCTAAGAAAGGAAGGGGCAGCGGCTGCTAGGGTTGGAGTGGGCGCCGAGAGAAAAGAGAGGAGGGGCGGTGGCTGGACTTGTCTCCTTAGGGCTACTGCTCTGATACCATGTGAAGAAGTGTATAGAGTGTTTGTTGTGTTGTTCTATTAATATGTACACCCCTGTCGTATATATAGGAGAGGAGGCTATTACAAGGAAGCACAAAAGAAGTTGACTAACCCTGATGGGCCATGGGCGACAGGCCCATGCAGACAATAGACTAATAACCTATTAACTAAATAGGCTATATTCTAACACTTATTTTATGAAGAATCAGGACAATAGAATATAAACTAACAATAATAATCACAATATCAACAATCCTTGTATATACTTCCAGTTGATATGTATGATTGAGAGATATTGCAAGGGATATTCATTGAATATTTGTATGCATTATGAGTCAACATATTGAATGAAGAATGTATGGTTGTGTTACATAGGAGTTCATGTTTGTTAGTATAGAGGTGATATCGATGATGTTAAGGGAAAATATTAACCTGATCTCCATCCTTAATCCCCAAGGTGTGAAGTGATGTGTTGGCATTACTCAGTTTTTTTCCATCATACTGTAAGCAGAAGTGACCCCATACATGACACCTGTGAATAGGAAACATTAAGCATACCCATTTGATCATGAAATATACACATACTAAATAGAAATAGAAATATGATTGGAATTGTTCTAGGTAAACATTCAGCGGAAAAAAATATAACAGTTGATAAATACAAATAGCGAGAAGACAATAGTAGAACAAGATCTTGTGGGAAGCTAGCTACAAGGTTTATAATTCCCTAATCTTAGACAGATTCAAATCGTTGTTCAAAAAGTTGATGTATTTGGTCAAATGCATGCTTCAACTTGATATATGCATCACATACGTGGTCCACAAGGAGTAACAAGTGAGTATATGCATATGTAGGTCTACGCACGGAACTTTCAGCCTCTTTTCGGATAGAATGTTTGTATCGTATATTTAGTCATTGTTTGACGTCTCATATAATACAAATTTTGTCATGATATAGATATAATAGTAATAAATGATGAATGTCATTGAAGATGTATATGTTTAAATATATTTTTATGTTATTTAATCTTATGTTTTTCAACATGCTTATGGGTTAATAGCTTCAACAATCCAATCAGGGGCGGAGCCACTGGGAGGCTTCCCAGGCTGAAGCCTCCCCTCAAAAAAATATAACTATATTATTACTACGATACCATGTACATATTAAAATTATGTGAACATCTCTTTTTATACCCTACATATTGCAAAGTTTCACCTTCCAATTATAATCTATTCAATCATTCTTCTTTATCCATTCATCAAAGGGGTTAAATTAAACATATTTGGCAATTACATCTCTTACCAATCTTGCAAACTGTGAAATTTAGTCTTAATATGAAAATCATCAATTACTATTTTAGACAGAAGGTGAAAATTAGCATCAAGTCCCTCTCCTATTAAACTTACTTTAACAAATTTGTATTATTTTTATTATGGCTTATGTAACTCATCCTTATACTGATAAATGGAGCTCTTTAAGGACGGTGGCATATACCCTCCAGACTTAGAATAGTATGAATATAATAAGAATTTTATAAACCATATGCTATTTTTAGGTATTAATTGGAGTATAATGCAATGCTATTGACTCTCAACTTGTAAAATAGAGATGACTACAAATCAAATCATTGCCTTCAACTATAATTAGACATCAAAGGAAATCATGCTGACTACACATGCACAACTAATTAGTCACCTTCTATTGAAAATTTTCCTTTCAAACTTTCACGATATATCACTCTATATTAGAAAAGATGCATGTATCTAGATAGGACATATGCAAATGGCATTTGTTGGTACATGGTATCTCGCACTGTTAATTACATTCTACAGAAAGATTCAAAGTTTAGTGAAAAGAACAACTGTAAGTTCGAGAAGATAATGGCAATCTTTCCATGTATACAAGAACTGAAAAACTCATGATAAGCAAAATATACCTTCTGCATAGACAAAAAGAGGGAAAGAAAAGTCAGCCAAAGTGTAGGGTAAAAGGGATAGAAAAGAAGGTTAAACCATCTTGTAGACATGATTTTAATCAAATGACATGTAAATAAAAAGTAAAAAGAAGCAAAATATCATTGTTTATTCTTTTCCTATCATATTATATTTTAAAATTAACATGGGATGAAGGCCTAAATTAACATGAGATGAGCTTATAAAGAGAGATTTTGAAACTTTACACCTCAAGCAGAATATGGCCCATGATAGAGCTGAATGGAAACGAAGGATCCATGTAGCTGACCCCAACATAGTTGGGAGTGAGGCTTAGATGATGATGATGATGATTATGATTATATTTTAAAATTAAAAAGTAATGAAAAATCTGCTTGAATCTTTCTTCTTCCTTTTCTTCAATTCCCAATATTCGTGTAGCCTTCTTCATCACTTCCTTCTTATTTCCTTCTGATATTTTACTTGTACCAAACATTGCATTGAGGTCACAAAATAACTTTTCATTATAAGTATAAGATTAGACTGCTACAAAAAATATTAAGACCTTCTGGTGTGACACCATCAACTAGATAACATCATATCGTATCTTGGTGTCTACTCTCCATAATTAAGGTGAGTTTATTCCTTTTTCCGATATAATTGGTATTTTTCTATATGTTAGTAACATTATAAATATTTTGTACTGATCAAGTGATGGTGAAGAAAATACTATACCAGTATCCTCTAATTGTTCAATTTGAAAGAGATCACATAGACAAATCCTCTATTATTTACCACTTAAGATATGTAAGTCAAATATGTACAATATCTAAGAAAATGCTTTACTTTTATATAGGGATTTATATTATGTCATTGACTTTAGATTTTTATATAGTTATATATAGTTCGGTTTTTGCATGAGGGGGGCAGTTGAAATTATATTGGGTATGTTCTTTTGTACTATCCAAATAAGTAATAATTTGCCCCTCTATTTTATAGTCAGAATTTGCCACTATACATACTAACTCAGTCTCCCATATGGTATATTTCTAGATCCGTCATTGAATCTAGTGAAAGTTGATTTAAACAGCTTGATGTTAAATTCATGCTTAGAGGCACATTAAGTGGTTACTTAGTCAACACACTAGTTTGCGTTCATGTTATGGCAATATTGAATATTGTATGTTATACTGTTATATATTTGTGTAAATATATGTTTATATACAGCATATTTAGAAAGAAAAAAATTGTGTATACATGTGCCTGCATACCGCATATTCCCTATGTGGTTTTCTCTCTTGAATGCATATCACAGAGTTCCTTTTGGAACACTGATCCAGCTTATTAGACACACTTTAATACTAAGAAACAAGACCTACTTGCTAGGCTTATTCGACACACTTTAATATAAGGCTCCTATTGGTTTCATGTAAGTCATGAGTTCCGTGGAACTCATTTTCTGGGAACTCTAGTTCAGTTTCGGGAACTTAAGTTCCATTCACTTCCATGTGATTGGTTTGTTGTAAGTGTAAATATAGAAATCATTAAAAATATTGTTAATTTTTACTATGTAATATAAATAAATAAAGATGGTAAAGACATAAAAAAGAATCATATTCGTAAAAAAGTATAATATTCTTAAATCATAATAACCTCAACAAGTGGTTATGGTACAGATGTTGCACCTTTAAAATATTTTATTATGGTAAATTTATAATCTTAATAAAAATATTATGATTAAATCACATGACAATATTTTCATTTCACTTTGTGTATACAAAGTATTGTATGCATGCACTTGTAAATAAAAGTTTTGGTTCATAACTGTTTAACACAATGTAGAATATTAACTTTGCGTTATTTTTATAGGGAATTTTTATTATATTATTCTTGCAAAGTTATAGTTAATTATCATTTTTCACATCATATTCTTTAAGAATGAAGAATAAAAATATGTTAGATAAATCACTTTTTTTCCACATGGTGCGGTGTGTTTCTTTTTTTTATGATGGTTATATTTTTTATTTTGTAAACTGCACTGACAATGGTGGTTATAATGTAAAATGTTTTACATAGTGATTATAGTGTAAAATATTTTGTCATATTATTTTATAGTTTTAGCAACGAACTATATCCACACCGCTAATATTTCTGATCGTTAATATTTTACATGTGTCAGTTATGATGAACGATGAATATAATTGTATAAGAAATGTTGTTAGTTGTCCCAGAACTCGTTTTCCACTCTTTTTAAGAGGGAACTCAGAAACTCTGTTTTGTATGTAAGTCCGAAACTCACCGGAAGTCATGGAACTCAAGTTCCAACACTTACTTTAAACCAATCATGAAAAACTACTTAAGGAACTCCAGTTCATAAGTTTTCCAGACCAATTACGACAAACCAATCGGAGCGTAAGAGAAAAATGTGAAAGAGAATGGAATGATAAGAGGAAAATAGATCTACTCAAAGTGTACTTCCAATCTTTTCAAATGGGAGCAGGAGTATGAGCATACATTGTAGCTCTAAAGGATGTAGTGTAGTGGTAACTGTATGGTAACCGCACCATAGCAGTAACCAGGAGTTTCTAGACTTCTAGTTAATAGTGCAGTTATATGGCCGCTTTGCATTGCTCTGAAAGTGGGAGAGTTTGTACAACATCTGACATAGATGAATCGAGATTAGAAAAGGTAAAACAATCATACCAAGAGATGCTTCCTTCTCCTTCCTTGGGGGATTGGTTGAACACCTCCTCCACGGCCAACTCCAATTCTGCTACTGTCGCCGTCCTCCTAACCTGAATATCTGTCAATGCACAATCATAAAAAAAAGCTCTTGGGTTGAGATGAAGGGACAGAGACGAAAACAACGAAACCGATCAAATGTCCGGCAAGTCGATCAGGATGGCATAGGCAATTAATGAAATAGATATATGTGAGCACACGCGAATCGATGGAAGGTATATACTGACCGAAAGATGATCCATCCAGCTTGTAAATGGAGAGGTTTAGCTCGTGCTCAGGTAATCTACTGTACGAGACCCTGGATCGTGACCCCCCGCAGCCAACGCTGATGGCCCGAAGGCCATGGCTGTGGCTGTTGCTGAGAGCCGAGGAGAAATGGCGCCTGTGTGAATAAGAAAAGGAGCAACCAGGGCCTCCTCCTCCAACATCCTCTTCGTCATCCCCCTCCTCTTCCGGCAACTTCTGCCACCTGGGCATTGAATGACAAAGGACGGACGGTGCTCAGCCCCTCGTCAACATCTGCGGCAATCGACCTGAAAGTCGGCCACGACCTAGCACCTTCCTCCTCCGTTCTTGCTCTGAACTTCCCCCTCTCTCCTCTTAAATCTAACACGCCATGATAAACGTCAGACTTTCCGTATCGATTCCTCAAAGCTTCTTCTTTCCTTTTCTTCCTTATTCGTAATCGACCAACGATTGGTATGATTTTATTGCCGGAGGGACGTGAAAAGGGGGACAGTCCCCGCTTCTGCTGTGGCGATCAAATTCTCTGCCTATCTATCTCTTTCTTCCCTCTGCGAATCGATAACTTTCTATCCACCTTTTTCGCTTTAAATCCTACTTTCCGTCTCTCAAGCGGGAACAACATAGGGTGGAATGGAAGCGCGAGGTGGTAGGAGAAACGGCAATTGGCAGCGGTGTGTTTCTCGAGAGAACCGGTCTCGCTTGCCGTTGCCTCTGGCAGAGAAGGCGGGTGGTGCCCAGTTGGCTACGGTTTGCTCTGCGATTCACGCGACAACGGTGCAAAATTTTTGAAAAATGAAATAAATGTCATGTTCCACAGCTAAATACATAATTTTGATTTAAATTCATGTCATGGCTTTCTAGCTTGGCCGGAGTTAGAATTACATAGTTGTGGAGGCCAATGGTGTTTTAAAGATGTGTCAAAAATAACATTACAATTTAGAATGATGTCAGTTTGTAAGATATTGTATTTTTGGTGTTTCTAGTGCATGGATGATAAATCTATGTATGATTTTTCATTATTGGTTGGAAAATGAAAATAGAAAATCATACATATTGAATTTATATTTTTTTCCCTAGCCAACCCTCCTGAACCTCCAATCCACCCTTACCCTTCTCGTGTATATACTATGAATTTGTACAACAACGACTATGTAAATTCTATTATACAAATTGATTTATGAACTATGACAATGATAGATCTACTTTATTCGAACTGGAATAAATTCTGTTGGAAATTAAATAAAAATATTTTCTTCATGCATGGTTAACAAAATTAAAAAAAATGATGGCATATGTTTACATATGCTATGACAAAAAACCTACAGATAAACTGACGATGAGTTGTTGGATATTTCTAAAGAAACAAGCATTTCATTTTTCAAGTAAAATATCAATAAAGACTTATATAAAAAAGATGAGTATTTTTTTTTAAAAAATAATAAGTATTGATAATACTCCCAACATAATCGAGGAAGCTACATTTGTTGCAGACAGAAAAATGAATTTACATCCTAACGCTAAACAATCATAGAAGTTCCTTGTAGATCCTTTTCTTACTCATTTCCTTTCCAATCCAATGCATCAGTAAATCCATTGTTTTTTTTATATTTTTCAATGCTAAAACAACCCAATAATATGAAAATGACATCTCCTCTATCTTCTTAATATATATGTTGATTTTCTTATATATTTTTTAGAACATGCAAATAGTACCATAGTGTTTGAGGTCTTCTTATTCATCTTAGATGGGTTGCATGGAGTTTATTGTCAAAAATAGGGAAGTTAGATTATTCACAAATATAAAGGATTGTATTAATGATTTTTACAAGGACTTGGATTAAAAATAATATTGATGATCCTATAATATTTTATTGTATTCATGAAATTTTTGTGTGACTTCTGTTTGAATCTGGTTGATGAGCTAGGCAAAACTTTTTATATTTTCCACAAATAACGGATTTTTTCCAATATTTTTGTTTGTAGAGTTTCTTTTTGTAGCTGTGATGACACTAGAATCTTTAAACATGTGAATTCGTTAAGGAAGTTGCGGAGTGGAGATTTTAATCAACGCATGCGGCAAGTCTAATCACCAAGCTACAAGTTCATTCTTGGTAAATGGACAATGAGAAGTATTTTGTAGAAAATACGATGTGTACATACATATTTATGTCTATATATAGTTACATTTTCTATTTAATTTAAGGACATAGGTTCCTTCTTGCTCCCTTATCTCCGCCACTGCTTTTGAATATTTATAAAAATGAGATTACATGATGCTGAAAGTGAATATATTGTATGAAAAATTTGAAAGAATGTATCCTTACTCCTTTTAATATTTGATAAACACGGTCTTAAGGACATGTTTCGTTTGTTGGAAAAGATATAAGAAGGTATATTTATTTATGGGAGTTCTGTTTTCCCTTCCCATGTTTGGATACAATGAGAATACGACTAGTGATTGGTAGGAAGATGTTCTTTTTATTAAAATGAATTAGCAAATCTCAAGAGCTCTGTATCATGCGTGACTTGAGAAAGAGAGCACCCAGGAAAATATACTTTTGGCAGTGAATCAGATACTTTGTGCGGAAGCATTCCTTGTTTGCCACATTGGTGAGCAACCTTGTAGGTGATGTTATACAAGATCAGCCCCTGATGGACCGACAGCTGGAGGTCCTATACTTGGACAACAACCTCGGGGAGAGGCCTAAGTAGCAGGTGGCCCCCCGGGTCAGCGAACAGAGGCAGTTGAGGTGCAGAGATTGCGATGAGCAGCCAAACGGGAGACTGCCAGAGGAGACGGGAGGAAAGATATGCGCTTGAGAGATTGGGAGTCAGCGATCAGAGCCGAGGTGCGAGCATCGTTAGTGCCGACAGAATCAGGCTCGACTATCAGCGGCGGCGGCTCTGCTTTGGTGGTGTTGGCCGCGCAATGGGTAACTTCTCCGACGGCCTGCTGTTTTTGGTCAAGAATTGTGCCGGAGAGTCTGATGCTTGGAAATAGATCTGGTGCTTTCGGATTTCAGACTTTGTGTGCGGGATGGTAGAAATCTAGCAAAGGACCAGTGACGGGGAAACGAAGTGGCCAAGTGGGTGGATTTGGCGGAACGAGAGAAGACGAGGATACGCGTCGAGGCAGAGACGAAAAGTTCCAGAGCAAACGAAAGTCGGGGACGACCATCGGGGGGAGCGAGCTTTTTATACCGTGTAAATCCCTGGGGTACGGTGGAACTCAAAGTCCCAATCATTTGGGTTTCTAATACCATTTAAATGCAATCCTAATCAGATTTTTGGTCTAACCAAAAGTGGTATTCTGCAGATCAGTAGGATTAAAATCCAATCCTGCATAAAGTCCCCTAAACCAAACGGGGCCTAAGTGGAATGTCAAGTAAACATCTCTCTCTCTCTCTCTCTCTCTCTCTCTCTCTCTCTCTCTCTTGTGTGTGTGTGTGCGCACTTATACATTTTCTCCCAAAAATCATTCTTTGGGAGAACCTTCGTATGTTTCTTGACAACCTCCATTAACAATAATAATAATAATAATATGATTTCTCCCAAAAATCATTCTCCATGTGACTATATTCTCCTTGACAACCTTCGTATGTTTCTCTTCTTCATCTTCTTCTTATTATTATTATTATTATTATTATTATTATTATTATTATTATTATTATTATTATTATTATTATTATTACTATTATTATTATTATTATTATTATTATTGTCGTTGTTGTTGTTGTTTTTGCTATTATCATCATCATCATGATTATATTAATAACAATAATAATAATTATTATTATTATTATTATTATTATTATTATTATTATTATTATTATTAATTTGCTAGTGTACAATTTATATCATTTATATTCTTACTAATATGTAAATATCAAATCTAGCTCTGACTCAAGTAGGTTCCTCTCTAATATATTTTCATGTGCTCAAAGATAATTTTAAATTTGATACATATACCCAATTGGCATAAATGTCATGATTTTGTGTTCCAAAAAAAATGAAAATATCAAAAATTTACCTATCCAATGTGTCATTAGAGTATCGTTGCATCCCACATCATTTCAAAATTGTTGTAAGTTAATAATTTTTCCAGATATCATCAAATTGATACTTTTAAGTTATAAACTATCCGCTAAAATAGTTTATTAATTTATGTAGATTTATAATTTGATAGTATGATAAAGTTTGAATTTATTAGTTTTATTCTATTTTCTTCATAGTATTAACAAATTATAGTAGTGATTATTCCTTCATTCTAAATTAAAATCAAAATCTAGACCCATGGCAATCCATGATGAAAATTTATTTTCCATCGAGTCTGGTTTAAATATTTAGTTTATATATATATATATATATATATATATATATATATATATATATATATATTCAGATGACCTAGACAACACACTTTGACATAGAGAAAATCTCCTTGGGACACATTTGAGTCATTCATCGAGTTTGGTTTAAATATTTAGTTGGAAATTTTAAAGACCGGTGACCTAGGAACACACTATCTTCATATTTTGGTGTGGTGTGGGCTTGTGTCTAAACCTAAGGCTAGATGTCAAAAGTATGGTATTGTAACATACTAAAATCTAGGAAGCTAAATATATTTGAACAGCAATCCAAATTATTTTTCTCAACATGAATGCATTTTTAAATTAGCCTTTTATTCTAGGACTGATTCATATATTTTACCCTAATAGCATGTATCTTGACACTAGTTAGTCCCCATGGTATTTTCTTATAGTTGAATAAATCTCTTGCTCTCCTTTTGAATAATATTAAAGATAAGTCTTTCAAATTTTTATTCATGAATCATTTTAGTCTCCTTTATTGAAATCTAAATTAGTAAAATCAAAACATATTGAATGGACCTTACATGGATCACATATTCTCAAAACGAAAACTAATGACTCTGAAACAAATGAAAAGAGATTATAGTTATAGTAAATAGCTGCTATGAATGTAATTTGATGGTAATTAACTTTGTATGGCATACATAATCATAACAATCAATATTTTTAGAAATTAATTTAGAGGAAATTAGATACTTTTTGGTTTGGTCCTACTAGCTAAATTAATATTTTAATATAAATATTTTAAATATAAAAAAATTATTTTAGATCAACGAAATTCCGATGTTCGCCATCCAAAAGGCCTGGCAGTCCAATTTATTGTCCGCACTTCTGTAAAATTATTTCTATAAAATATTATATGAGTTATTTTTATTTATATTTTCAAAACAAAAGGTATAGTCACCCAAAAAAAATTCTTTCTAAATAAAAATATAAATATTTTCAAAAAATAGGTGGTATCTATGATATCATGTAATTAAAGTATAAGACATATGTTAGAAGGAAATACATTTATAGCATTCAATTGAATAAATATTTTAGTAAAAAAAATCAATTGATATATCTCATTGTAGTAATTAATCATGAACATGATTACTTCTATAATTTGACTGATGCACTTTCTTAATTAGTCCATATTTACTCAAATATTAAAGCCTATTACATAACCCCTACTATATTTGTCAAATAGTCTTAACGGCCATACAAATGTGAAAAATAATATAAATATTATGTTACTATGGTTAACACATTGTTTTGATATAAATTCATATCATGACTTTCGAGCAGGGCAGGATTACATAAGAGAATGTCATTTTAAAAATGTGTAAAAACATAGCATTAGATTAATGTCAAATTGTAATACACTGTATTTTTTGTCATACACGTTTCTAGTGCATGATAAATATATGTATGATTTTTCTTGTACTTTTATTTTTAGATCTATAAGATTCACTATTCATAAAGAACTGGCAGCTCAATTTGTTATATGTGGTTCTATGAAGGCATTTTTGTAATTTTATAAACTAATAAAATGGTTTTTGAGTTTTCATTATCAGTTGAGAATGAAAATGGAAAATTCTACATGTTGAATTTATTAATATTTTCCCCTAGACAATCCAACTGGAACTCCAATCTATGTTTGTCCTTCTCGTGTATATACACCTTTTGTATACCATAAGTTTAGACAGACAATGACTATGGGAATTTTGTTATACAAACATCGATTTATGAACTATGAGAATGATTGAATCTACTTTATCTATATATAATACATTCCATTTGAAGTAAATAAAAATACTTTCTTCATACATATTTAAGAAAAAACTAAAATTTCATGGCATATATTTACATATATTATGACAAAAATTATATATATATGTCAAAGAGGAGTTGTTTAATATTTCTGCAACAAGTATTTCAATTTACATTTCCTCTACCTCCTTAATGTGTACTTTGCTTCTCTTATATTTATTTTTTAGAATGTACAAATAGTATCATGGTGATTGAGGTCATCTTATCATCTTAGGTGGTTGCATGGAGTTCAATGTCAAAAAAAATTGGGTTCAATCAAATTATTCATAAACGTAAGAGGTTGCTATTAATGATTTTTTCTTAGATTATAAACAATACCAATGATTCTATAATACTTTCTTGTAATTGTATAATTTTGTTGTGACATTTGTTTGAACCAGGTTGATGGGATGCATTAATCTTTTTATATTTTCTTATAAGTAAATAATTTAATTGTAATATTTTTATTTGTAGAGTTTTAGTTGTAGTTGTTATGACACTATAATTTTTAAACATGTAAATTAATTAAATTTTACAAAAGTGAGGGACTGGAGATTTCAATCAGTGGCCACAACGCACCATGTGGCACGTCTAGTCACTAGGCTATAAGGCTACAAGTTCGCCACCACTTTAGAATATTTATAAAAATGAGATTACATGATGCTGAAAGTGAATATATTGCATGAAAATTTTGAAAGAATATATCCTTACTCCTTTTAACTTTGTAAGTGCATATTCACGGCAAGGTTTATTGACTTTACTAAATGAGAGAACTATTGGCCTTAATCATATTTGATAGATATGGTCTTAAGTGGAATGTCAAGTAAACATCTATGGGCTCTCTCTCTCTCTCTCTCTCTCTCTCTCTGTTTATGAGCTCTTCTCTCAAAAACACTCTTTTCTCCCAAAAATCATTCTCCATGTGTCTATATTCTCCTTGAAAACCTTCGTATGTTTCTTCTCTTCTTCTTCTTCTTCTTATTATTATTATTATTATTATTATTATTATTATTATTATCATCATCATTGTTGTTGTTTTTATTGCTATTATTATCATCATCATGATTATAATAATAATAATAATTATTATTATTATTATTATTATTATTATTATTATTATTATTATTTGCTAGTCTACAATTGATATCAATTATATTCTTACTAGTATGCAAATATCAGATCTAGCTCTGACTCAAGTAGGTTCCTCTCTAATATCTTTTCATGTACTCAAAGATAATTTTAAATTTGATACCTATACCCAATTGGCATAAATGTCATGATTTTTTGTTCCAATAAAATTGAAAATATCAAAAATGTACCTATCCAATGTGTCATTAGAGTATCGTTGCATCCCACATCATTTCAAAATTGTTGTAAGTTAATAATTTTTTCCAGATATCATAAATTGATACTTTTAAGTTATAAACCATCCTCTAAAATAGTTTATTAATTTATATAGATTTATAATTTGATAGTATGATATACTTTTGAATTTATTAATTTTATTTTATTTTTCTTCATGGTATTAACAAATTATAGTAGTGATTATTCCTTCATTCTAAATTAAAATCAAAATTTGGATCCATGGAAATCAATGATGAAAATTTATTTTTCATCGAGTCTGGTTTAAATATTTAGTTAGAAATATATATATATATATATATATATATATATATATATATATATATATATATATATATTTATATATATATACATATTCAGATGACCTAGGCAACACACTTTGACATAGAGAAAATCTCCTTGGGACACATTTGAGTCATTCATCGAGTTTGGTTTAAATATTTAGTTGGATATTTTAAAGATCGGTGACCTAGGGAACACACTGTCTTCATATTTTGGTGTGGTGTGGGCTTGTGTCTAAACCTAAGTCAAGATGTAAAAAGTATGGTATTGTAACATACTAAAATCTAGGAAGCTAAATATATTTGAACTGCAATCCAAATTATTTTTCTTAACTTGAGTGCATTTTTAAATTAACCTTTTATTCTAGGATTGATTCATATATTTTACCCTAATAACATGTATCTTGACACTAGTTAGTCCCCATGGTATTTTCTTATACTTAAATAAATCTCTTGCTCTCCTTTTGAATAATATTTACAGATAAGTCTTTCAAATTTTTATTCATGAATCATTTTAGTCTCCTTTATTGAAATCTAAATTAGTAAAATCAAAACATATTGAATGGACCTTACATGGATCACATATTCTCAGGACGAAAACTAATGACTCTAAAACAAATGAAAAGAGATTATAGTTATAGTAAGTAGCCGCTATGAATGCAGTTTGATGGTAACTAAGTTTGTATGGCATACACAATTATAACAATCAATATTTTTAAAAATTAATTTAGAGGAAATTGGATACTTTATGGTTTGGTCCCTACTAGCTCAATTAATATTTATATATAAATCTTTTAAATATAAAAAAATATTTTTAGATCAACAAAATTATGATGTTCGCTATCCAAAAGGTCTGGCAGTCCAATTTTTTATCTACGCTTCTGTAAAATTAATTTTGTAAAATATTATATGTGTTATTTTTATTAATATTTTCTAAACAAAAGGCATAACCACCCAGAAAAATTTCTTACTAAATAAAAATATAAATATTTTCAAAATATAAGTGTTATCTATGATATCATGGAATCAAAGTATAAGACGTATGTTAGAAGGCAATACATTTATAACATTCAATTGAATATATATTTTAGTAAATAAAATTCAATTGATATATCTCATTATAGTAATTAATCATGAACATGATTACTGCTATAATTTGACTGATGCTCTTTCTTAATTAGTCCATATTTACTCAAATATTAAAGTCTATTACATAACCCCTACTATGTTTGTCAAATAGTCTCAACGGTCATATAAATGTGAAAAATGAAATAAATATTATGTTACTATTGTTAACACATTATTTTGATATAAATTCATATCATGACTTTCGAGCATGGCAAGATTGCAGAAGAGAATGTCATTTTAAAAATGTATAAAAACATAGCATTAGATTAATGTCAAATTGTAATACACTGCATTTTTGGTCATACATGTTTCTAGTGCATGATAAATATATGTATGATTTTTCTTGTACTTTTATTTTTAGATCTATAAGATTCGCTATTCATAAAGAGTTGGCAACTCAATTTGTTATATGTGGTTATCTGAAGGCATTTTTGTAATTTTTTAAATTAATAAAATAGTTTTTGAGTTTTCAATATCAGTTGAGAATGAAAATGGAAAATCCTACCCGTTGAATTTAATAATATTTTCCCCTAGACAATCCAACTGAAACTCCAATCTATGCATGTCCTTCTCGTGTATATACACATTTTGTATACTATAAGTTTAGACAGGCAACGACTATGGGAATTTCGTTATACAAACATCGATTTATGAACTATGACAATCATTGAATCTACTTTATCTAGCTATAATACATTCCATTTGAAGCAAATAAAAATACTTTCTTCATGCACATTTAAGAAAAAAACTAAAATTTCATGGCATATATTTACATATATTATGACAAAAATTCAATATATATGTCAAAGAGAAGTTGTTTAATATTTTTGAAACAAGCATTTCATTTTACATTCCCTCTACCTCCTTAATGTGTACTTTTCTTCTCTTATATTTATTTTTTAGAATGTACAAATAGTATCATGGTGATTGAGGTCATCTTTTCATCTTAGGTGGCTGCATGGAGTTCAATGTCAAAAAAATTTGGGTTCAATCAAATTATTCATAAATGTAAGAGGTTGTTTTTAATGATTTTTTCTTGGATTATAAACAATACCAATGATGTTATAATACCTTCATGTATTTGTATAATTTTGTTGTGACCTTTGTTTGAATAAGGCTGATGGGCTTTATTAATCTTTTGATATTTTTTTTGTAAGTAAATATTTTTGTTTGTAGAGTTTTGGTTGTAGTTGTTATGACACTATAATCTTTAAACATATAAATTTATTAAATTTTACAAAAGTGAGGGACTGGAGATTTCAATTAGTGGCCACAACGCACCATGCGACACATCTAGTCACTAGGCTATAAGGCTACAAGTTCACCACAACTTTTGAATATTTGTAAAAATGAGATTACATGATGTTGAAAGTGAATATATTGCATGAAAATTTTGAAAGAATATATCCTTACACCTTTTAATTTTGTAAGTGCATATTTACGGCAAGGTTTATTGACTTTACTAAATGAGAGCACTATTGGTCTTAATCATATTTGATAGATATGGTCTTAAATGGAATGTCAAGTAAACATCTATGACTAGGGCTCTCTCTCTCTCAAACACATTTTTTTTTCTCCAAAAATCATTATCCATGTGACTGTATTCTCCTTGACAACCTTCGTATGTTTCTTCTCTTCTCTTCTTCTTCTTCTTCTTCTTCTTCTTATTATTATTATTATTATTATTATTATTGTTGTTGTTGTTGTTGTCGTCGTCGTCATCATCATTGTTTTTGTTGCTATTATTATCATCATCATCATGATTATCATAATAATGATAATAATAATAATTATTATTATTATTATTATTTATTTGCTAGTCTACAATTGATATCATTTATATTCTTACTAGTACGCAAATATCAGATCTAGCTCTGACTCAAGTAGGTTCCTCTCTAATATCTTTTCATGTGCTCAAAGACAATTTCATTTGATACCTAAACCCAATTGACACAAATATCATGATTTTGTGTTCCAATAAAATTGAAAATATCAAAAATTTACATATCCAATGTGTCATTAGACTATCGTTGCATCCCACATCATTTCAAAATTGTTTTCCAGATATCATAAATTGATACTTTTAAGTTGTTAACCATCCTCTAAAATAGTTTATTAATTTATATACATTTATAATTTGATAGTATGATATACTTTTGAATTTATTTATTTTATTTTAATTTCTTCATGGTATTAACAAATTATAGTAATGATTATTCCTTCATTCTAA
Organism: Alisma plantago-aquatica; assembly: GCA_963693085.1. Lineage (NCBI taxonomy): Eukaryota > Viridiplantae > Streptophyta > Magnoliopsida > Alismatales > Alismataceae > Alisma > Alisma plantago-aquatica. The sequence continues at coordinate 1,044,483,275 of OY856410.1, forward strand.
ATTAGAATCAAAATCTAGATCCATGGCAATCCATGATGAAAATTTATTTTCCATCGAGTCTAGTTTAAATATTTAGTTAGGAATATATATATATATATATATATATATATATATATATATATATATATATATTCAGATGACCTAGGAAACACACTTTGACATGGAGAAAATCTCCTTGGGTCACATTTGAGTCATTCCTGGAGTTTGGTTTAAATATTTAGTTGGAAATTTTAAAGATCATTGACCTAGGGAACACACTGTCTTCATATTTTGGTGTGGTGTGGGCTTGTGTCTAAACCTAAGGCTAGATGTCAAAAGTATGGTATTGTAACATTCTAAAATCTAGGAAGCTAAATATATTTGAACTACAATCCAAATTATTTTTCTTAACTTGAGTGCATTTTTAAAATTAGCCTTTTATTCCAGGACTGATTCATATATTTTACCCTAATAGCATGTATCTTGACACTAGTTAGTCCCCATGGTATTTTCTTATACTTGAATAAATCTCTTGCTCTCCTTTTGAATAATATTTACAGATAAGTCTTTCAAATTTTTATTCATGAATCATTTAGTCTCCTTTATTGAAATCTAAATTAGTAAAATCAAAACATATTGAATGGACCTTACATGGATCACATATTCTCAAGATGAAAACTAATGACTCTGAAACAAATGAAAATAGATTATAGTTATAGTACATAGCCGCTATGAATGCAATTTGATGGTAATTAAGTATGGCATACATAATCATAACAATCAATATTTTTAGAAATTAATTTAGAGGAAATTGGATACTTTGTGGTTTGGTCCCTACTAGCTCAATTAATATTTATATATAAATCTTTTAAATATAAACAATTATTTTTAGATCAACAAAATTCCGATGTTTGCCATCCAAAAGGTTTGACAGTCCAATTGATTGTCTGCTCTTCTATAATATTTTTGTAAAATATTATATGAGTTATTTTTATTAACATTTTCAAAACAAAAGGTATAACCACCCAAAAAAAAATATTTCTAAATAAAAATATAAATATTTTCAAAAAATAAGTGGTATCTATGATATAATGGAATCAAAGTATAAGACGTATGTTAGAAGGAAATACATTTATAGCATTCAATTGAATAAATATTTCAGTAAAAAAATTCAATTGATATATCTCATTGTAGTAATTAATCATGAACATGATTACTGCTATAATTTGACTGATGCTCTTTCTTAATTAGTCCATATTTACTCAAATATTAAATCATATTACATAACCCCTACTACGTTTGTCAAATAGTCTTATCGGTCATACAAATGTGAAAAATGAAATAAATATTATGTTACTATGGTTAACACATTGTTTTGATATAAGTTCATATCATGACTTCCGAGCAGGGCATGATTGCAGAAGAGAATGTCATTTTAAAAATGTATAAAAACATAGCATTAGATTAATGTCAAATTGTAATACATTGCATTTTTTGGTCATACACGTTTCTAGTGCATGATAAATATATGTATGATTTTTCTTGTACTTTTATTTTTAGATCTATAAGATTCACTATTCATAAAGAACTGGCAATTCAATTTGTTATATGTGGTTCTATGAATGCATTTTTGTAATTTTTAAACTAATAAAATGGTTTTTGAGTTTTCATTATCAGTTGAGAATGAAAATGGAAAATCCTACATGTTAAATTTATTAATATTTTCCCCTAGACAATCCAACTGGAACTCTAATCTATGTCTGTCCTTCTCGTGTATATACACGTTTTGTATACCATAAGTTTAGACAGGCAACTACTATGGGAATTTTGTTATACAAACATTGATTTATGAACTATGACAATGATTGAATCTACTTTATCTAGCTATAATACATTCCATTTGAAGAAAATAAAAATACTTTCTTCATGAATGTTTAAGAAAAAACTAAAATTTCATGGCATATATTTACATATATTATGACAAAAATTCTATATATATGTCAAAGAGGAGTTGTTTAATATTTCTGCAATAAGCATTTCATTTTACATTCCCTCTACCTCCTTAATGTGTACTTTGCTTCTATTATATTTATTTTTTAGAATGTACAAATAGTATCATGGTGATTGAGGTCATCTTATCATCTTAGGTGGTTGCATGGAGTTCAATATCAAAAAAAATTGGGTTCAATCAAACTATTCATAAATGTAAGAGGGTTTTTTAATGATTTTTTCTTGGATTATAATCAATACCAATGATGCTATAATACCTTCTTGTATTTGTATAATTTTGTCGTGACCTTTGTTTGAATCAGGTTGATGGGCTGTATTAATCTTTTTATATTTTTTGTAAGTAAATAATTTAATTCTAATATTTTTGTTTGTAGAGTTTTAGTTGTAGTTGTTATGACACTATAATCTTTAAACATGTAAATTTATTAAATTTTACAAAAGTGAGAGACTGGAGATTTTAATCAGTGGCCACAACGCACCATACGACACGTCTAGTCACTAGTCTATAAGGCTACAAGTTCGTTCTTGTTAAATAGACAATGAAAAGTATAAACACAACATATATATTCATATTTATATCTATATATAGGTACCTTATTCTAATTATTTTAAGGAGGGGGTGTGGATCCTTCTTGCCTCTTATGTCTTTGTTACTACTTTTGAGTATCTATGAATATGAAATAATATGATGTTTAAACTATATACATTCCACACAAAAATTAAACGAATACATTCTTCCTCCTTTTAATTTTATAGGTGCACATAGTAAGGCTTACAAACTTTATTAAATGATAGAAATATTGGTATTAATCACATTTGGTGGATATGGTCTTAAGTGAAATATTGAGTAAACATATATGGTTAATTTGCGCTCAATGCTCTCTCTCTCTATGACCCCTTCTCTCAAATACACTCTTTTCTCCCAAAAGTCAATCTCCATATGATTGTATTCTCCTCATCAACCTTGGTATTTGTAACATCTCTAGATTTTAGTCTAGTATAAATGTGACCAATATTGTTTGACTACAAATTTAATTTCTTCTAATCATGTAAAACCCCAGTGTAACACATGAAGATGAGAATGATACATTTATTTGCATCATAGTAAAATTATGTATAAAACTTTGCCCTAATTATGCCATGATGACTAGTTAGGGTATGAATGGTATTTGGCCCCACATATGTGCATGATATTTTCCCTTGTTCAGTATATGAGTAATTTATAAGACACAAGAGATTCTCTCAAATTTTGGTAGTGTAAGCCTTAGTGATTACTAATGTATTAATTACCCTAAGTAATTAAAATGTAAATCACGTGATTTCCTATCTCAAACCTAAAATATAACTAGATATTTGAGTTTCCTATAGTCAAATTTATCCAACTCACCACATTTTATTTATGTTTGGATTATCCTAGATTTCCAAAAAATTGGAAAGAAAGATATGGATAATCACATTTATTTGACCTATTTATCATCTTAATACAACAAATTCATCATCTTACAACTATGTTCTCAAGATTTAACCTTCGCTTGATATGTTTGGTGCTCCCTTTTGTTTAGAGGTGGTTTGAAAGCTTGATTGGATGAATAAGACTGTAATGATCCCAAACTTAAATAAATAATACTTTTACCCCTTTAACTTATAATCTTTTATTTTTAGCTCCTCTTACTAGATTGGTGTGCACTAGGATGCTTATAACCTTCAAATGTGAGAGTTTTAAACAAAAACATAAAGATTCGAGGCTTTTATACAAGAAATTGGGATATTCATTAGTTTTGAGGTTGGTTGTGCAGAATTATTGAGGATTTTATACAGAAAATTGAGGCATTTAAGTTCAAAAATTTCCATCTAGATTTTTTGTGTGGATAGTTTGGTTCAGAGAGAGAGAGAGTTACACACAAAATTTGGTTAACAAATAATAAATGTTGCATTAATATGAAGAAAATAAACTTTCCCTCAAAAGGTGTGTTTCACGTATTAAAGTTTTCCAAAAAGGCAAAAATAACTCCAAAATTGGATTCTTTAGGTCCTTATTACCTTACCCACCAAGTTTCACCTTATTCAGATGGTATTTACTCATCCAATTTAAAAGAAAAAGAAAAGAAATTGAAAATTTTGTCACTTTTAGTCGAAATCAATTAGGAAAGACATTAAATGTCATGTTGGTATATTTTTCTTAGTTGTGGTGCACATTTTATCTCTACCATAGGATCCTGATCCAGTTGTATAAGAGTCATCTTCAACCCCCTGCTCAGTTTGGAAACTGGTCGGTGGTATTGTGAAGAACAAAAATCATGATTGCTCCCTCAATACTGGATATCTTCGCAAACTTTCTTCTCTTACAAGTTTGTTGTTCAATTTTGCACAATGTGATCCCAAATTCATAAAAACATTGTATATTCTGAAAACGCCCAAACTTGTTCCTAAAATTGTTCGACGCAACTACTCGAACACCCCCTAAAACCCTAACTTGTATAAATAGGACACTACCCATTTATGAGACGCATACCCTACGTGTCTCCTCTCAAGTCAATTTTGCATCCAAAGTTATCCTTTGTTGTCAAGATCTTGACATCTAGTTTATGGCTCTCATCCCTCCTCAGTTCATCTTTGACGAATTCCTTCATTGGTAAGCATCACAAGCCTCACATCTTTGCCCAGTGCTAGATTTTGTCATCGATTCTCACTACAAATGTCTTTCCCCAAATTTGCAGGTATCTATTGTCAATTAATTGTAGTTGTGGCTTGGCACCTAGGAAGGGGATAATTCCCCATGGTGAAATCCCCTCCCTACCCTTTGTTTCTTCCATTTGTGTTGTGTTTTAAGTCAAGGGAAAAACTATCATGTCACTCATGGATACCTTTAGTGTGTGCCCTGTGGCTCATTGACTAGGCTAAAAGGCCACATGCAATTAGGTCAAGTCATCTAGCTTAATCCACTTAACCATTGACGTGAAATTTTGGCAATTTCTAATTTTCCTAAACTTTATATACTCATAACTTTTTATCAGATTCTCCAAAAATTATATGTTTTAGAATTGTAAGAATTTTCTCCACCTTTTGGTGTAGTTTTCATCGGCTGATTCTAAAGTTTTAAACAATGATTTTTAGGATTTTAAACATTCATAATACCACATTAATAATCAAAGATAGCTTTTAAAGGATAAAGTTGAGATCTTAGAGTCAACTCCATGACCAGTAACTCTAGACTCTCTCTTTAATATACAATCATGTGTCAATCTAAATGTTTGTTGAAAAATTGAGTTTTTAGGTTTTTGCTTTCACTTATGGTCTTAATTGTCACTAAAGATAACATCATGATTAATAAAGTTGAGATTTTGAGTCAAGGCATCATTAAGAAACTCTAAAATTGATGATAGGTCTTTAACATGAGCCGAACTAGGGTTTTATCGATGGATTTGTATTTCTAGGGTTTCACTTAATATATCATGAAACTAAACCCTAATTGATGGACCTAATCCTATATGTAGCTTTGAGTTGACTTTAGACTTGGAAGGGTAGGATTCAATCTCTAGTTTACATACTCAAATCAAGGTATGTGGTTTCCTAAACTATATACATTGACTAAATGATCTATAACTCTCTCTCTTATGACCCTGTGACCATCATAGTAAAGTTATTTAATTGCATTGCTCCTATTTGAAAGATCTATTTTTGTGGACAAAATATCTTTTACCATTTAGGTTTCTTTTATGGGTCTGTTGACCCAACTTAATATTCAAGGGACGTTCTCATCTCTCATATTTTGTTCTATAGTTGCTTACTCTTTTTATATACATCATGTGGTGACTACTAGTATAATATGACATGGGTTATTTTATGTGGATGTGTAAGTTTCCACACATGAAAATGCAGATGTGATAATTCTTGCAAGTGATATTATTAGAGCAAATGTGTATCTTGTCCTACTCAGAGCAAATGTGTACATGTTCCTTCTCAACCCATATTTATGGTAGATGTGTTATTTCCTACCAACATGTTTATAATTGTTGTAGTTTTGTCATACATGAGTAAACTCCTCATTTCATTAACACGACCATTCAATATTTTAACTCTTTTGAAATTCTATCTTGAATTTTACTCTAATACTTAGTTGTTAATTATTGTACATGCTCAGTATTCATTGACGTCTTTACTTTTGTTTTCTCTACCCTGGGTGTTTCATTCAACCCACCCAGAGATTGCACAACCTGAGGACTAGGAGATAGGTGGTGGCCCCTAGATTAGGATGTTGAGGACTTCTGAGATGGAAAGGTTACTCGCCACGAATTGGTCTGTGCATTTTAAGCTTTGATTTCAGTTAGAAGGCATCTATGACTCATTAGTTGAACTTTGATGAGAAAATCATGTAATAGTTAGATTTAAATTTCCTTTGCAATAAAACTATGTTCATTTTATCATTTTTTGAAATAAATATTGTGAACCCCAATTATTGGAATGACATTTTATTAGATATGATCTATTGGAGTATTTTTCAAGTATTTCCTTAAATTTAAGTAAGGAGTGGTCCCTCTGGGGTCTCACTCCTTACAAATGCCTAACTCCGCCTCTCACAGATCCATCTAGTGGTCTAAGATCTATTCCCTCCACCAGATTATAGAGTATTGTGGACTCAACAATAATGAAAACTATGTAGATTCCTTGCTCTCTACCCTCTCCCTCCCCCTCTCCAATGGATAATCCTACAGGATGATGACTCTGTGAGATTTCTTGAAATCTCATGATCTCTTTGAGACCAACTTTGACCTAGTTTTGCTTCTTAATATTAAACATGCACCGACTCTCTTAGAAGTTCTTTATGGGTCACCGCAACCGGCCAATCTCACCCTCTCTAAAATAGAATGATACTATTAGGATGATGCATTGCGGTATGACCTTCTAAATGCACCCAAGTCCACCGAAGCTTGTGGGTATGACTTTTTGAAGCTGATGTGAGATCTATGTGTGAGAGGAAGACCAAAAGGAGTGTGGATGGGCAGTGTTGAGCTCAAAATGATGGCAGTGCTATGTATTTGTGGAAGAATATAGAATGCTCTGCTTGGTTGGAGGGGGAATAACAATAGGGGTGAGCATATCAGCAAATCCAATCATCCTGGATCCACAAGGTGACCCACCCTAGAAGTGTGGAAGGCTTAAACGAGATCAACAATGATCTTGGTGCCCAAATTAAGGTTTCTAGAGAACTAGTTATGCAGTGAGGTTGTTGTGTGTGAACCAGAGTCAATATGCACTAGAAAGGAAAGGGGTGTCTGGGTTTGTGTGTTCTGAACTAGCCGGATCTAGACACAAATCCTCCAGGACCTGGTGCTAGCCTCAAGAGAGTGTCAATGTGGCCTAAGCATGGCATTATGATATATTTTGGATGATCAGACTTTGTTGTAAAACTAACAATTAAAAAAAATAATAACTTGGGATATAGTTGTTTGTTTTGGGTGTACAAAGTATCAATAAAAAGGTTTTTTGAGTGTATGATATCATAAAAATACCTTTAGTAGATGAGTTTGACAGTCAATATATATTTTTTATACTAAAACTACATGATTTTAATGTTTTATGCATTAAAATTAAAAAATAAATGTATAAATTCATGAATACTTTACAGTAAGTGTATTTTGTTATGTTTAACATGATCTTAAAGCATGATCATCCTGATTTGATGTTTTACCTAGGTTTTGATGAAAACCTTGATGGAGTTATTTGGATATTTCATCCATTGTTAGACCATAAAATGATATGTGATTTTTAGCCAAACCCCAATGTGCAATGTTCTTACTTTTACAAAGTTTGGACAAAGTTTCATGTATATTTATGTCACTATATGATTTTTTGACCTAAGTGGCTATTATGTTAGATAATTACATATTATTAGTGAGACAACATGTGATGCACATGCATTTTTGGTATGGTATATGATTTTGATGTTATTTTTCTCTTGTATTATAATTAGGTTAGTAATATTGGTACATATGAGTATATTTGGGATATACTCTCAGTTAATGATGTATATACTCATATATTAGTGCATAAGATGATTAATTTGGTTTATATGGGTAAATCAGTATAAGGATACTATACAATATGTGATTTTGGAGTTTAATTTAATATTTAGGACTTAAAAGTGGATTATAATAGAGTTCAATTCAAAATCATAAATTGATATAAGATTAGAATGATGAGGGTTTGAGATTTAGAAATGTCAAGAAGGAATATACATGACTTATAGAACTTTGATGATGTTTAGGTGATTAGGTTATAGGAAAAGGAATCAAGACTACCTTAAGAATACTTCGGTATAAGAGCTAAGTGGTTCATGCCCATGAGTATTCATACTTATTAAGCTCAATATATTTACATATTTACCAAATAAAACTCTTATGATTTATGTGATCCAAAGTTATAAGATTTTAAATTCAGATATGCAAGTAAGTTTTTCATCTTTCATTATTATATCCTTACACGTGCCTAAGATCTCAAGTAGATATATGATATTAAGATTTCTTAGAATAATACCTAAGAATTAAGTGATTGATAACATTATAAGATTTGATTAAGTCATGATTCAGTTTGCAACATCATATTTTATAAGATTCACATATTAAGATTTAAGATTTAAACCCATGATAAGATCACGAGATCCATATGCATTAAGATTCATATAAGATCATATCTAATAAGATGAAATCAAATTATGTAGTTAGACCTATGCCTTAGTGCAGGTCAACTTAAGAGACATGACCCAGGCCCTACATGCAAGTCATGAGGCCCATGCTTCAGAGTGCACACCGATTCAAATATATGACCTAGGAACCAGAGTGCATGTCATGAGACCTAGGTACTAGAGTACATGTTTCTGTAGAAAGATAAGTAAAAAGACAAGAACTGATTTAATAAATGAAGAGACATTTATGTTTCTAATTTCATATAAAGTTTCATGTTAGTCCATATGTATCATGTTTAAGAATATTTCATAGCATATGTTACTTCAACTTTGCTTATACTCATGCCACTTACTCTAACAATTATTCTTTAATGCATGGATCGGGACGAGATGTCCCCAAGTAAGGAGCAGGAGCAGAAGTAGCACCTAGAGACTTGGAGCACAAAAATAGAGTAGGATAAGATCCAATGGGGTTTCAACTATAAGATGATCCTCAAGTTTATAGATTCATCTATATGCTTACATGTTTAGGAATTTAGAGTAGAGACTTTGTCTCAAGTTCTTGAATGATTTTTTCATGTGATAGCATGTATGTTTCCTTTTGTAAGAATAATGATGAGAATGTTTGTTATTTAAAGTTTTAATGATTGATTATATTGTAGTTTTGAATGTCAATTTTATGTAACTCAATTTTGCTTCTACTACATGCATGTGTGTGCTTAGTGAGGGTGTTACAGAATGGTATCATATCAACATTATGGTTGGACATCAAAAGAATTCACCCATTCTTTTTTGGATCGGGTAAAATATTACTAACCAGCAAAAAACAAACCATATAGGGTATAACCTATATTTTACAGGGGTGGGTTAACTATAAAAACCCCACTGTGTTCTAGCAATCAGGTCCAATCTGTTATAAATCTTAGGTTTGGCCCTACAGACAAGCACTATTCTATCTGACAAAGCATCAAAACATTCAAACTTATCCCTCTCAGTAACCCCCATGGAGCCTTGTGTTCCTCTCTTGCCATATGAGGTAGGTAATGTCCGTGATACCCATTCCACCAAAAAATCTCATGTGTTTGGGTCAGCGAGATGATCCATTGAATTCCTTCCTCTAGTTTATTAGGAACCATACCGCCCCAACCATAATTCAATGCCCATCATGTCTAGACATATTTGGAGAAGGAACAATTGAAGAATAGATGCTCATGGGACTCTACTCCCCTTTTACATAGAAGGCACAAATTGTTCACAGCCAGTCCCCAAGAAATCAACACGTCCACAGTAGGGAGTCACCCAAGGTAGGCTCTATATAGACAAAAAATCCATTTAGGAATATTCATTTTGTTCCACAAAATACCCACCCAAGGAACATGAGGTCCACTCATCTTTATCACCCACAACTTCTCCTCAAGGCATTCCCATCCACCCTCGCTTCCGCACATATAGGCTCCACTCACTAGATGCCAACTATGAGTCACCCGCCTCCACACCAGTGAGAAACCATATGCAGCCTCTAACTCCAGTGAATCATTATACCTCAACATCAACCATCTGGACCACAGTTAAGTCGGCTTCATGAGGAATATGTGGATGCATTGAAGAGTATTCTTTTCCGCCATGTTCCTTGGATCCTTCACACCCAATCCTCCTTACACCCTATCTCTATCAATGGTCTCCCATGCCATGCCATGGGCCTTTCCTCCCCATAGGAAGCCACTGATTAGGCATCGAGCTTTGTCAATGATGAAAAAAGGTAGTTCAGCCTGCCTGCACCAGAACCTAGATTTTGCCATCAACACCATGTTATAAAGGACCAGGTGCCTCGCCATTGAGATGGATAAATCAGACCACTTATCAATGGTTGCACTGAGATCATCCACCAGGGTCTCGTAATTCTTCCCTCTACCTATGCCCCCCAAAATCGGGTTGCCCAAGTACTTTGTAGGGAAATTACCCCGAGATAGCCCTACTGCAAATCACATTCTTCCTCGTCTGGTATTACAGGATCTGGATAGGTAGACTTTAGATTTGATATCATTGATGTAGAGCCCCATAAGTCATCTAAACTCCTTCATAACAGACCTTGTTTCATGGAGGTATTTGCAAAGTCCAACAGTGAAGATCATTACGTCATCAACAAACACCAGATGAGAGAGAACATGGGTGTTCTTCACCTTAAACACCTTCATCCTCCCCTCATTATCTTCCCTCTTAATGTCATTAAAGAGGGATTCCATAACAATGACAAACAGAAGCAGCGATAAAGGGTCCCCCTGCCTTATGCCATTTGAAGCATTGAACAGGCCATGAGACACACCTTTGACAAGAATAGAAAAGGAAGTAGACTCTACACATTGAGTCATCAAGTTAATCAACCTACTCAAAAATCACATGGCAGACATAATATTCCACAAGGATGGCTACTCCACATGATCATAAGCCTTGATAATATCTACCTTAAAACATGCCTTCTTAGTCAAGTTCTTAAGGTTGAAGGAGGAAAGGAATTCCAATCTATTAAGGATCCATCACCAATCACCCTACCCTACACAAATGCCATATGGTTAGAGAACAGAGCAACACATAATCAAGCAATAATCAACCATAGAGGAAGGCATGCTCTTCTTGGGAATAATCCTGATGAAGGCGTGGTTAACTTGTTTAACCATGGTTCCCCCCACCAAGAACCAACAAACTGCACAACAGAGATCGTCTTTAATGATATCCCAACAATGATGGAATAATTTCCCATTAAAACCATTAAGCCCTGGAGCCTTAGACGATCTAATGGAGAAGACCGCCTCTTTCACCTCTTGCTCTGATACTGGACCATACAAGGCTCTATTCATGTCATCATCCACTCTTCTCAACAGAAGGACACCCTGTTGGCTATAGTGTTCCTTATTATAGAGGCTCTTAAAATATGCCACTGCCTCCTCCGTGACTTCTCTAAGACCCCCCGTAGATGATCCATCGGATTTTACCAAGCCATGTATGCAATCCCTCATGTGATTCTTCTTGGTTGCATTGTGATAGATCCTTGTGTTCCTATCCCCATCTTTGATTCACCTCATCCTACTTCTTTGCCAATCATATCTCTCTTCAGCCTTCTCTACTTGTAGTAATTTCTTCACCTTCTCTTCTTCCACTTTCATCCTTATTGGATCATTTGGGTGAAGCCTGAGTTGTAGAGCCGCTTCCTTATAGTCGCTTTGCATTTTCTTCACCATGTTAGGTAGGTTGTAGAAATCTACTAACCAGTTTCTGAGGTCCCTCTTCATTCTCTTCAGTTTCTCTACAAAATAGAAGATCGGGTTGCCACTAACCAACTCAACCCAAGCTTCTCTAACAATCTTTTCAAATTCAAGCCGCTCCACCTAGAAATTGAGAAATATGAAAGGCCTCTTCTTTTTCACATGCTCCACCAGTGGAACCTGCAACCAAGAGTGATTGTTGTTGGGATGTCCTCCCAGGCATACTTTAGCCTCCGGGAACATGTCCAACCAAGCCGTGTTCACCAGACCCCTATCAAGATGACTAGATATCCTGTGATCCAGAATCCTTTTATTCTTCCATGTCATGATCCCCCAACACATGTTAAGTTCAACTAGATTAGTTGAAACCACCGTTTCATTGAATTTGTTCAAAATAGAGTCCAGAATAGGTGGTCCACCAAACTTCTTGATAGCCTTTCTGACATGATTAAAATCCCCAATAACCAGGTGTGGCACTTGTAGTTGAGTCGTCACTCTGATGGTATCCCAACAACACCTTCATCTGCCCTCATCATTATGTCCATAGACCCCTGTGATCACACAGTGGAAACCTCCCAAATTAATACAGCTAGTCACCATGACTTGATCAGTGGCATGAATAACCTACACACCCCAAACATCACTGTCCCAACCCAACACAATTCTACCTCTGTCTATTTTCTCAAGATTAGATTGTACACCCCTACCAGCCGGAAATAACCCATTCATCTTCTCCTTGAATTATCTCCTTATCCTTGTTTCTAAAATGAAGACTATGGAAAACCTAGACTGGGGAATCATCTTCCTAACCCTCCTTTGTCTCTTTGGCTGAGAGACACGCACCCCTCACATTCAATGTGAGGATGGACATGTTAATGTTTGTTGTGCCCACCCCTCCCATGAGTGTTCACTCTGGGTGACGTATGCCTTCCTCTGACATTAGCCGTGATGTGTTGGCCACTCCTCCTCATTGTCCCAGACAATTCTTTGAATAGATCATTCGGATCCAGGTTCTCCAGAATAGAGAACCGGTTGATTGTTTCCGCGGGGCCTAAGTGAACCCCAACATTTATCTCCTCTTCTTCACGGTTGATCACCCTATCCTTATCGAATTCTGGGACCTAGATCGCCTCCTCTGCGTGGATGTTATCCTCTGCCACTTTCTCCCATGTGTCTGGTACCATTGGAGACACAACAACACTGGTCAAAATGTTGGACGTGGACACCTCATCTGTAGCAGTGTCATTCCTCAATAGATCCACATGTCTTCTACTTTTATTGGTTCTGCCTCTAGGGTCATGCCTCCTACTGTGCTCATACCCTCTCACCAAGGGGGGCACAAGGTGTGCCATTCTCGCACCAGGGCATTCCCCTGAAGCGTGTCTGAAAACCTTATAGTGTTGGGGCAGGGCGTCATAAATGACTTTGAACTCCAATTCATTACCATCTGACATTTCAACCATTACCACCTTGGGGGGTTTGATGTTCACTTTGAGCTCAAGGCAGAGATGAGCCTCTCTGGCATACCGCCCATCAGAGTGGAAATCAATCACTTTTTTCTCACCCACCCCATAGATGATAATAGTGATTGCTCATTTGGACCAATGATGCCCCACATCAGGTGAGGTTACCCAAACCGACATTGTGGTTAGGGACACCCATTGGATGTCAACCTTCAATGTCCAATGCCTAGTCATGACCATTTTCCGATCGAAGAACTAGGGTCCTTGATCAAGGGCAACCCTCATATCATCTTTGCAAGCAAACTGAGCTAAGAAGAGGCTCCCAACGAGTGGTGAGCATTGGAGTTCCCCTTTCAGCCTCCAGCTCCTAAGCATCCATTCATAAATCTATTGGAAGATGCATATGGTCCCCATGACTCGGATGATAACAGAGCATCTATGGAACTCATCCATCTCTGTTACCACCAGCTCAGGCATCTTCATCTACAGCCTCGCATCTTCCTCTCTAAAAGTCAGGGCTTTAGGATCTCCAGGTGCCACCACGAGAGTTAGGTTGTGGCACATAGCTAGTGCTTTGGCCACCACAATAGTCCACCTCTGTCTCACCATGACGTCAGTGGAAGGATCACCCCATACGCCCGCAGAGACTTGTTGAGTGGAGGACAAGGTAGAGGAGCCTGCCCCGCCCCTGGAAGCGCCAGCCATAGGCCACCCAAACTAGAGATGGAACAAAGCTCTCCTAGATAGAGAAGCTCTTAGAAACCCTAATAGTAACTCTCTTAAACTCTCCCATTCTTACTTAATAAGATAAGTGAGATTGGAGTACAAATTTAGAAATATAATTAGTAACCCTATGTATAGAAGAAGAAAATAAAAGATATTTGAAATCAATGTATAGGTCTAGTCAGGCGATTAAAGTTTTGATGAGGATTAGGGTTATGTCTCTAGTTGTTTTGTACTTTTGTGTTAACTCTAGAATTGCATATATCATCCTCTCTATCTTTCCTACATGTTAGTGGTATGGAACACAAGTTGATTGGATTTTGTGGACTGAGTGTTATGTGCATATAAATTGTAAGGCCCCTGGCCCATATTAGAGCTTGAGTATGCTTTCTTTGCTTAAAATGATTCTTAGAACCTTAATCTAATCCTTTAAGATGATTTTTAATATGTGGTAATCTTATGTTTCCAGTTTGGTCCTATTTTGATGATGTTTGAGCTTTGTATGCTTGTTTTGGACCAAGTTGCAATTTACCCAAGTTGAGGGGTTATCTTGCAATTTGTCACATATTGAGTGTTCCTTTAGTGCTTTAGTATCATGAGAGAGAATGATTCTATGGGGAACCTTGTTGGACCTTAGTTGATGAGGTGGCATCATGCGGATATGCTAGGGTTTCTAGGGTTTGCTTGGTATCGACCTTGATGAGCTTTGTTGAGTGTCTCGACCTTGATGGGTGTTTTGGGTGTGTCTCGACCAAGACACCTTTCTTGGGTCTTGTTGTCTCAACCTTGTTGTTCTTGAGGTTCTTTTGGTCAAGATGATTGTCTCCTTGCAGTGTGTCTCAGCCTAGTTTGTTTGGTGACCTTTTGTTGTGGTCGAGACAAGATGTCTTGGTGTTTGTTTTGACCCCTCGGGTGTGGTGACCCAAGTGGTTGAGATCCCACCTAGGTTTTATCACCATAGGTTGCATGAAAGCATATAGTGGTTGCATGATAGTTCCTTTTGTGGACAAGTGTCCCTTTGGTGGTTTCTTATGTTGACACCTTACCCCTACCTTACTTCTCTCCTCCTTGAGTATATAACCTCTCTCTTCTTTATGCAAGTATCTTTTTCAGTCCTCTTTGTTCTCCCTTCTCCTGTGTTCATCCTTAGAGCTTTGAGGAGCAAAGAGGACTAATATTGGGTGCTTTGGAGGTTGATCAACTTTGCATGTGTTGCTTTGGAGCTTGATCACCTTCCTTGTGGTGATTCTTGGTGGTTTCTCTCCTTGGTAAGTGGTTCTACCTTGTTGAGTACATTTTCTTTGGAACCCTACCTTTCTTCTTCCCCCCTTCTCGGCCATAGATTGTGCACTATCCATGGTGGTCGTTTTAAGAGAGAACTCCTCATCACAAAGTGTCAGAGACCATGTTTTGAAAAGGTGGTACCCAAGTGTGAGGAAGTTTTCTTCTCTTCTCTCTCTTCTTTCTTCTTGGTTCAGCCTAGGGTTTCTTACCCTCTTTCTTAAGCATCCTTTTGACCATGGTGTTCTTCTTTTTGGAGGTGCTCATGTGGTCGAGAATTGAGCTTTTGGTAGAGATTAATCTTCTTCCTTGGTGATCGAGAGCTTGGAGCTTGTTCCTTCTCTTAAGGAGGGTTATATAACTCTCTACCTTCTTCTATTACATGCACCTTAATCATGCTTGCATGTTACTATTTTGGACTATTAACTTGATGCTAATATGCTATATGAAGTTTCCATGATCTAAGGTTTAAGACTTTGTAGTATTCTCATGTAGATTACACTCTTTCTTAAACCCTAATTTCTTGTACATGATTTGTTAAGTGTTGGTTGAGGTGATGATCATACATGCATCATGTTTCTTGCTTTCATAACCATGATTTGGTTCGACCTTTGTGTTTTCTTCAGGTTTTGAGTTGGTTTTCTTGAATTTGAAGCTTGGTATTCTTTACCTTGGTTTGTTTCTTGAAGGTGTTCATGTTGAAGTTTGGTTTTTAAGGTTTTGATGCCTATCTTGCATGGAGTTTTCCACCTTGTTGATGGTGATCTTACTTGATGATTAACCTTCTATTCTGAACAAGGTTTATTGTTGTTTTGATGTTGGCTAAGTGTTGTTAGGGTATCTTGACCTTGGTGGTTGCTACACCTTGATCTTATCTTGGTCGAGACATATGCATTCTTCATGGTCGAGACCTATGTTTTGGGTTTTGGTCGAGATGCATGCTTTTGTTTCAGTTGTGACCCTTGGTTTTGTTTTGGTTGAGACATGCCTTGATGGTGGTCAAGACACCATGTTAGTTGGTGGTCAAGACACCATGTGGGTAGTGACCGAGAGACATGGATTTGTTGCGGTTGAGACTCTTGTTTCATGGATGGTCGAGACATGTGTTATGGTCATGGTCGAGATGCTTGTTTTGTGCATGGTCGAAACACCTACTTTTTAGGTGATCAACATGCTCTTGTTCTGATTGAGACTGCTAGTTGGCTTTAGGTTGAGACACTTGAACGGTTTATGCTCATGACACATGTTTGGTGTGTGGTCGATACACTCACTTGAGTGCATGATGGTAACACATACATAACATAATGAGACGGTACACATTCACATATACATTATGATTGATGCTTAGTGTTGTTGACATAATTCCCTAGTCATGATTAATTTATGATGTTCTAACTCTAGTATGCTCCAAGAAAGTGGGAGGTGACTTAATTAGGGTTTGGTGATTGATTTATGATATGAAACCCTAATCAGCTATGTGTTTGAAACCCTAACCCTAATCCAAGGGTATGCAATGCTTGTTGATCTTACATGGATGGTTAACATGTTATGATGTTTTCTCTCTCTTGTTTATGAACCCCTAACCTTGTAGGTAAAACAAATTTCATATCTTGTGTATGCTACAGTGGTGATCATATGACACATACTGATGGCTATGAGCCTTGATGGGGCATGTTGAGATCATAATGATGTGATGGGTCTTATGACCCGACAGAGGATTTATGCCTAGTATGAGGTGTTATCCTTTAGTGATGCAATAAGGGATTGATATCCCAGGACAACGTGGATATGGTGATGTCCTGGTGATTGGAAGTGCTATAAGTATCATGTGATGATGATGACAAGTTCACACCTTATGTGTTTTATATCTTCTGAATTTGTATTATGCCCTTGTCTTTGTAGAGTTTGTTTAGGGTATGTACGTTGTAACTTGATTGATGCTAAAAGATTCCTAGCTGAAATAATTAATCAAGTGAAACCCTAATCATGTAGTTGCCTTGTGTTGTAGATCCATCTTTAGTGTCAATATATGTTGGATGGTGAAACGGGTTCTCCCTTAGTAGAAGCTCAGAGTCATATACTATTGAGTATATACATTTCATAGGATTGGCTACGATCATACGCTGGAAAGAGAACGGTCAAGGTCATGTCACAATGATGTAATTTGGTATATGTATATGATATCTTTTGAGGATGGATGTGGTCATACCTCAATAGGAGTGCGAATGTGGTCATAACTCAATTTCACTAGTGTCGTAACCTATATACCAAGGCGAGCCAGGCTATTTTGAGTTGGACTTGATATGTCACTATGGTGGACTCAGACTGATCGAGGGTGTGGAGAGATCATAGGAGTTTGACTCCTCAGGGCATAATAAAAGACGTAATACAACTGCGTAGTATATTTTTCTTAGGGTCAAATGCAAATAACATTGGTTGAACCCTTTTCCTTATCTTTGTAGTGATTTCTTAAATTATATTGTGGTAAGAGAAATTAACTTTTATATATGTTCTTCATATTCCTTCTTAAAATATTAATTGAGCTACTGCTCAGTGGTAACTGCCTAATTTGTTTAATCAACTTTATCTGTTGAATACATATCATTTAGCTGAGTCTGCTCAACCTGTTAAGTATGTTACCTATCAGCTTAGTTATTTGTGATTTTAATAGACATTGGCAGCGAGTTATATATCTCACTAGGATGTTTGGTATCACCCCTTGGATTTCCACATCTTTTAGGTGGTCGAGCACGAGGAAGTATAGATCGTTCTACTGAGGGTGTGCAACAAGAGGAGCAGTAGATGAGTAAAGGTTGGATGAGCTGCTTTTGTTGTGTAGTAAAGTCCTATGTGTCATCCCTGTACTCTCAGGTCCTTGGGGGAGTTTTTTATATGTTGTATATCGAGGTGATGTTTTGGATGTATGCCTTTGTTTTACATATGTGGCATGTATGTATATGTTACATGTTATCATATGTAGTGGCCAATGAGCCAATGAACAATGTATATATATATATATATATATATATATATATATATAATATACATGTGGCTTTTGTGGAGTCTGATGTGATATGCTTCCACTTGAGGTGGATATGTGAAATGGTTTTAATTTTATTGATTTTTGGTAACCTGGTTTGATTAAGTTTAATTTTGCATTTTGTTTTAAGTAATCTTGCTATGTGGCGCGTCAGGGCGTCACATAAATATATAGTCATACTTGTCTCTCCCTTTCCAGTGCATGTGATATGGGACATGTGCACTAGTGAGATGTCAATATAAGTGTGATAATACATGTCACCTTTACATATATGATTAACCGACATATATCCAAAGGTGACAAAAAAGAGTTTCCATTAAAAGATTGAAGCATATGGTCACGTAAACCTAATTATATATAATCAAGAATTCATACAATGGGTAAACAAATTGACATAGATAAGTGAATTGGATTCATAATGAATCCAAAGCTATAATGTAGCTCCCTCAACAAAGGGTAAAACTAGATTCATTTCCATGTAAGGTGAGGTTGATATGAGTTAGATCTCAAGATTCATTAGTAGTATATGCATAGTTATGTTAGACAATACTTGTTGGCCAAGTGAAGTTCATACCTTGAAATGTGTTCTATGGAAAATATTGGGTGTTAGTGTACATAGAATATGTGAAACCCTAAGGTGGGTGGATTGGTAATGAGGATGAAATTCCTATAAGGTGGGTAGAATTGTAACATCCCTAGATTTCAATCTAGAATAAACATGACCAATATTGCTAAGTTTCGAATTTAATTTCTCTTAATCATGTAAAACCCTAATGTATCCCATGAATATGATAATGATACTATAACATCCTAGAATTTGAAGCCTCATATAAAATGATCTTAAAAGGAATTGTTGGACTACCCACATCACCAAGGTGCACCTCCTTTTCAGGGAGCCCAACACTAAAGAACTCTGTGGTTAAGCATGCTCAACCCATAGTAGTACTAGGATGGGTGACTAGTCAGAAAGTTTATCAAGTCTTGTACGCGAGTCAGGACAAAGTGCACATTTAAGGCCAATGGTGGTCTGTGGGGCCACTTGCCATTCTTGAAACTCTACTAGACCCTTGGGCCATGGGCCCAAGTGTTACAAATGGTATCAGAACCATAACCCCTCCAGTAGGTGGGGCACACATGGGCATGTGGCTTTCCAGTCTTGAGTTGTGCAATCTAGGTGTAACATACTAGATCTCGGACCCTGCCCTGGAAGTTGACATTTTGGGCTTAGCCAAACAAGATTGAAGGTTAGACCTAAATAGATGTTTAGTATAACCCCAATGAGATAATGCATGTATAGATCACCTTAATTTAACCTAATGTTCTAACATTAATCTTAGGTTTATAATGGGTACATAAAATATGCCACATAACTCATTTTGGTAGTAATATGAAGATAAGGAACTGAATTGGATGAATAATTTAGATAATGGGCCATATGATATATCTCATAAAAAAGTCTCAAAAGTGTAAACAAACTTCAAATTCAAAATCTACATATCAAAGTTAGCATACATGTCAAATTTCATCTAATTTGGACAACCTTGAAATATTAGGATAAGTTTAGGAGAGAGAAAATGAGTAAAAGGCATAAATAATGAATAATGTGATTATATAACTTAAAAATATGAAAATAATGGCAAATTCATATTCAACACATCAAAGATAACTTATAGATGAAGTTTGGTCCAATTTGGACGTTGTTTGTGCAAGTTATGCAATTTTAGGTACATTCTGGACTTATCTGCAATTTACCCAATTGGGAGGTTTTCTTCGCAAATTATCACTTGAATTTGAATCCTTAGATATTCTATTACCATTATAAAGATTTTGAACCTTAGGGAGCCTAGTTGCACCTTGATTTAAATGTGTTTCTTTCTAAGGGCATTTTAGGGATTACTCTCTTTATAAATGAGCTTATCTTTAGAAGCTATCAACCAATGGGGTTATTTCTTTGATTGGAGGTCGGTTGGGATGGCCTATAAGTGTCCATAAACTGACATTTGATATTCAAGAAGCCTCTATGAGCTGTCCTCTTGCATGGCCATGAAATCCCTAGGCTAAGGACACATGGAAAGCTTTATGGACACCTCATGCTTGACTTCTTCCTTATCCATAAAGGTTTGTATGTCCATAGGCACCTTTAGCATTGGACACATGTAAAGTAACTTGACACCTCATGCTTGACTTATTCCTTATCCATAAAGGCCATGGACACCCTTATACATGACACATGGAAAGTCTAATAGACACCTCATACTTGACCTCTTTCTTTATATAGCCATATCTACCCCTTCCCAACTCCCAATTCAAAAACTCTTGCTCTCCTTTATTTCCTCTAGCTTAGAGCATCATTCCTACTATATTTTTCCACGAAGATGCTGTCCCAAGGTAAAAGGAGGTGCTTACCTTGGTGAAGAAGGCTCCTAGGGTTCCAAATTTCTCTATTTAGGATTTCTTAAGCTCCTCCTTGGTGATTTTGACCAAAACTAGTAAGTATCCTCCTTTCCTTCCCTATTTTCATATTGTTTGTCTTCCTTACACCTTCCTCCAGGTCGAAACCATGGCCTTCCATGGTGAAACCCCACCTAGAACCCATAAATACCTCATCTCCATGTTCTTTTGTTAGGTGGAGAATGTGCTTCTTGCTCGAGATAGGAGCTTTGTTGGAGAAACCAACCTCTCTAAGCTTGGGAACCTTACTTATTGGACTTTTCCACCTTCCCTAGAGGTTCTTTGGAGGCCTAGGCTTGGATCTAGGACTGACTTGGACTATTTAGACTCTGAAATTGAGGTATGATGTATCCCCCTATTCTTCTATGTTGAGCAATTCACCTATGCTTATTCATTCTCTTTGTCCTATGGACATTAGCCTATACACAATGTCTTTTGTTTTGAAAAGCATGGTTCATGTGAACTACCTTATTTGATATTGATCATGTGATCATGGATATTCTTTTGAACTCTTATCTTATGCTTTGTTTATGATGGAACTCTAAAAGATGGCAGGTGATGTCTTTTGCCCACTTTTGATGTGGATGTATATGTTGGTCACTTATGTAGTGACTAGTTTATATATTCTGACTATACTTTCTACTTGCCTCTACATTTAACATGCTATGTGATTTAGTAGCACTAATTAGTGTAATTGCATTGGTTTTTTATGGCAGATGTGTTATTTCCTGTCGAGCAGATGTGATATTTCCTACTCTTTTGGGATGGAAAGGAACCTCATACCCAGGGCAAGATGTGTGATTCTTGGCCCATGTTTTATATATTTGGGAGATTGGCAGTATTCCTTCCTCTATCAGGTTTCAAGTTTTTGAGACTTGATTGCCTTTGTGTTTATATTGTTTTAGGGCTATGTTTATCTCACATGCAAGCAGGTTGATGATATGGGGTGTGTGCCCTAATTCTTTACATGTGCTTGTATGGCACAATCTTTATGTTTTATTAATGGCAAGTATTCTTTTGTTATCATATGATTTCAATTCCTTTTCTCTTGATACCCATTTGGGTGGTCCTTATCCTTTCTATGAGAAGCCTTTTATATTTTATGTCCTTTATTCCATTGCTCAATTTCCTATTTAGTATGCACATACCAGCCTTTGCTGATGTCATATATTTTCTCTTCTTGTTGGGGTATGCTTCCAACCCTAAGTGAAGGACTTGGAATATAAGGCATGAAGTTTTGGACTAGCTTAAGGAGATAAAGCTTGGAGACAAAGTTGTTATAGTTTAGATTTCCCTCTACTCATATCCTTATGTTGTATCATACATGTAAACCCTTATGTGATATTATGATGTACTTTTGTAATCTTTTGTAAAAATTAAATATAGTCATTATTTTTATTTCGCTGCTATACTTTGGTTGTTTTGAACACCATTTATTGAAATTTGAAAATGTTACTCCTATTCTAGAATACCTTTGAGTGTGCTTGAAATGGATGTTTTATTCTTCAAATCTTTAGTAAGGGGGTTATCCCACCTCCTTACACCAGGTATATTAGAAAGGGATGTCCATGGTGATGTAGCCACCCTTGTGCTAGTATTCCGTGGAGCTGGGTGTCCATGGGCCATTCTGGGTCTGCACTAAAATGGGGAAATATTATGAGGCCATATAGTTGAGATTTAACGAGAATGTTAAGAGTCTAAGTGGGGGAGATTATAATGTCTCGTGATTTGAGGCCTTAGATAAAATGATCTTAAAAGGAATGATTGGACTACCCATATCATCAAGGTGCACCTTCTTTTATGGATATCATCACTAAAGAACTCTGTGGTTAAGCATGCTCAACCCAGAGTAGTATCATGATTGATGACCAGTCGGGAAGTTTATCCTGCATTGCACATGAGTGAGGACAAAGCCTACAATTAAGGCTAATGGTGGTCTTTGGGGTCATTCATCATTCGTGAAACTTTACTAGAGCCTTAGGTTGTGGGCCTAGGTGTTACATATACATTTCTATGAATCATAGTCAAATAATTCATAGAATATAGCCCTAATTATTCCATGATGACTAGTTATGATCTAAATAGTATTTGTCCTACATATGTGCAAGATATGTTCCCATCATTAGTATATGAGTAATTTTTAAGACATTAGAGCTTCTCTCAATTTTTCTAGCATAAGTCCCTCTTAGAAGTTATAAATGTATTAGTTACCCCACATATCTAAAATGTAAATCGCATGATCTCCCATCCCAAACCTAAAATATAACTGGATAATTGAGTTCCTTGTAGTTGAATTATCTAACTCATCAAAAAAATTATGTTTTGATTTTATCATATTTGCCAATAAAAATGGGAATAAAGCTAGGATAATCACATTTATTTGACCTATTTATCATCTTAATACAATAGATTCATTAGTTTATAACTCAGTTCTTGGGATTTAACCTTAGCTTGATATGTCAAGGTGCTCCCTTTTTTAGTAGTGGTTTGGAAGCTTGATCGGATGAATACAACCTAAATCCACCTTTCATAATTCCATCCAGTGGCCTGATTTCTATCCCTTCCACATGTATCCAGAGTATTGTGGACTCAATAGTAACAAAATCCACACGGATGCCTTGCTCTCTACTTCTCCCTCTCCAATAGATAATCCCATAGGATAATAGCTACATGAGATTTCCTAAAATATCACAAACCCTTTGAGCCCAACTTTGAGTAAATTTTGATTCCTAATCCTGAATAGGCCATGACTCTCTCGACAATTCTTTACCAAACACTAGTACCCGACCTTGCCCTCTCCACCTATAAAGTATAAAGGAAAATACTAAAAAACCTTGAAGGATTTTTTAGAAGCCGCTCACACTTGTCCTTCTCATCTTCTTCTCTATCGCGTGTCATATTCAATACTTATACCGGCCTACAGATAGTCCTTTCTTCTCTTCTGATCTTGCCCTCCTGACGGAGTTCGTGAAGTTTGAGTGTGTCAGAGGGGTGCAATTTCACGGTCATGAATTCCATATTAGAAGGATACTATAAGGAAGATGCATTGTGATTGTAACATCCCTGACCTGGGTTATGAACTAACCCCAGGTGTTTTTCTTAATCATGTGATTAAATGCTTGTGGTTATCTGTTGATAATGTAATTAAAGCTCCTAAGGAACATACATTTCCATTTCTGCCCCTTTTGAACAATGTTGTAATATTATTTTGTAATACAGGGACCTATGTGCAAATTACCCAATTAAAATGGGTTAACTTGCCAATTGCACATGTTAAGATGTTCCTTTAGTGTTGATACATCATAAGAGTGAATGTGATGAAGTGTGATTGGTTCCCCAAGCTTGGGCACTGAGATGCAGCTTGTGGGGCAATCCTTGTGCTTAAAACCCTAATTTTGGTGTAAAGTGCAATTTACCCAAAATGAGGGATGAAACTTGTAAAATAAACCTTTTAGAGTATATTTATGACTCTTGGCATCATTTAGAGTAAGAATGATGAATAGGGCACTTCAATTGAATAATCAAATAAGAATGATAACCCTTATAAATTAAATAATCAAGTTATAAGCCTAATAACCCTTCTATATGTGCAACTTAGTAAAAAGTTGGCTTTCTTCACCTTTAGACCTTGGGTTTAAGATGAGTTTTTCTTAAGTATGTAAGGGAGAAACGTGGCTTAGAAGAAGGGAAGGACCTAGATGAGAAATGGAGAAACAAGTTGTCCTTATGTTGAAAATTCACCCAAAGTATATATACACCTTTTCTCACTTAGCAAGGATCGTTTCCTTCACTTCCCTTCTTATCCCCTTGCTTAGACCGACTTAGGACAGAGATCTGGAGCAGAGGAGGACGGATAAGGAGTTCTAGGTAAGCTTTGGTCATCTTCTTGCTTGGATTCAAGACCGTTTTGAGGTCACCCAAGACTGTTTGGAGGTCTAGGGGTGAGTATGGTTAAGCAATTGATGATCCAATGTTACCAAGTTAAAGTGTAATCAATTGTTGATTTGGTGATCAATCCAATGATTCAAACCTTAATTGATTGACTTGGATTTTGATGATATGATGTGAAAATGGTCTCAAGACCGTTTGGAGGTCATCCAAACGACCTCAAGACCGTTTGGGGTCAGGTCATACCCAATTTGGATGATGGTTCTATGGTTTCAAAGTAACTAGTCTTACATTGATTAGTATTGAAGGATCATCGATTCCAAACCCTAATTCAATTGAATCAAACCCTAATTGATGAACAATTGAGGGTTAATTAAGGGTCAAATCAGTTGAAGGTTGACCTATTAAACTCATTTTAGGTATGAGTATAGGTCCAATTGATGTTTGGTTCCATGAATTCAATGATTGAAGTAATCAACATTGGAAACCCTAATTCAATTGGATACCTTATGTAATGGAGGTCCAATGTGATTAAATCTTTTGGAATTAAGATGATGAATGTTCTATTGATCCAATGATGATTAGTAATGATAATCAATGAAGGTATTAAGGTTGAAACCCTAATAATACCTAAGTGATTAGAACCAATTAAAGGGAGAATTCTTAATTGTTTATAGGATTAATAGCTTGATACACTATGTTAACCATAGTAGCATGTACTTGATTGAAGGGTTGATGTGACCAAATCAAGTTAAAAGAATGAAACATTAGAATACATATATTTATATATATATATATATATATATATATATATATATATATATGAATCATAAAATGATCTTATGTAGCACGACCGTGCAAGGGAGCACGGCCGTGGTAGCCTTAACTTGCACGACCGTGCAAGGGAGCACGGCCGTGGTAGCCTTACTTTGCCCGGCCGTGGTGTCTTATAAAGAAATTGAAAAGTTTTGGTATTGTGTTGACATTGTTATATATGCATGTCCTTATTTGTATAAGTCATACAGGTTGATATTATGAGGTGATCATAGCCAGGTAAGAGTTATGATGTCATATTCCTTGAAAACAATTATAAGCTTTTAGAGTAATGATATGTGAAAAGTATATACATTGCTTCAATTAAGGTCAAGTTGTTAGATGACTTGATGCTTATATGTCACTTGGTAGCAAGTGTTATGATAATCTGAGGGTTTGAATAACCATGTTCCTGAATCATTTTATGCTTAATGCCTTGAAGGCTTAGATGGTTCAATGGTTGTTTAATCTAAACCCTAATGATACCTAAAGACATTAAGGGGTTAAGTGATTAGTAGATTGACCCATGTTATGATTATTAAAGAAGATTACCAAGGTACCCTTGAAGGGTTCAAGTAGATAACAACCCTTGATCAAGCAAACCCTAATGATTATAATGGGTTGACTTAATCTATGTTAATCAAAGATGACTTGACCTAATCTAACCTAGAGTGATTTAAACATCATCTAGTAGTAAGAAGAGAGAGAAAGCTCCTAATATGAATGAGAATCAAGTAACATACTTTCAATATGTAATAATGTACATGATTAGGGTATGATCCATCAAGGTAAGATCATGGAAATCCTAATTATAATGATTAATGAATCTTAACCTAATTTGAGGGCATCAATGATGATAATTTTCATATATAATGATGCTATGAGCTCAATTCACTATGAAGTGAATAGTAAACCCTAATTCTAGGGTAATAACATGTAACGTGAATAGTAAACCCTAATTTAGGGTGATCTGATAAATGGAGTAATTCAGGGTTATGCCTTTGAGTATGAAACCCTAATTACAAGTTGTAATATGAGAAATATTTATGCCTCGAGAGCTAAGAGGTTCTATAACCCTATGTTGAAGTAAAAGAATACAAACCCTAACTAATGAAGGATGGGGTATGTTAACCCTAGTCCTGGGTTATGCTTTCAAGTATGAAACCTGTGAACAAATTACAATATAAGAATTCTTATGCCTTATAAGACAAAGGGATTCAATAACCTTAATTGAGTGGGGTAAACCCTAACTCTACTTATGCTTTTAAGAATGAATCTTCATGATTAAAGTATGAGATGAGGAATCATTATTCCTATCATAAAGAAAGGGATTGAATAACCCTAATCGATGTAAATAAGGGAACCTAGCCTTAGTGTAAGCATGAAGGTACTATTCCTGAATTGAAAGGTTAATTCTGCTTTATAAATTTCTGATCTGGAATTGAAATGTTTATTGTTGTCAATTGAATTAACCATGCAGGTTCTTATAAAAGGATGATTATATCCAGGTAAAGGTTATGATATCATATTCATTGGAAGCATGTTATTAGCTTTGTGAATAGTGATATACCATGTTGCCTAGTTAAGTGACATCATATAAGATTGATAGGCTATGAGAGCCATGAGTAACATCAAGGCCATTCTAATAAGATGACTTATGATGAATTAAGGGTTTGAATACCCTATTCTTGAATCATAGTAATGAAATGGTTAAGAAATGATATCCAATTAATAATTGATGTGAGTTAGACTTGATACATTTAGTATTCTACTTTTATAGCTGTTGTTCTAATGATTAATGCTTGGAAACATGCTTGATGCTAAAAGAATGCTAGAATGTACCTAACTAATCAAGTATAATCATATCATGTAGAGCCCTGACCATAGATCCATCATTGTCAGAGACCAAATGATGGTGAAATAGGTTTTCCTAAGGGAACTCCTGGAGCATATACTTTTGAGTATATGGGGGTATATGGACGCGAATATCCTTACGTCCTAGTGTAGGAATTGATGTAGATGTACTTTAATCTTTCAACCCTTCACTATATATTCATACCGGGTGATGTACCACAAATCTCCCGAAGAAATTACTAATACCGCATCGATGAGAGATAAACAAGAAATATTTCGATGACGATGAGAGTTCAGAACTCCACTGTAACTCTATAGCGAAGTTTACAGAATACCATGGATAGCTACTACAGCAGAGACACAAGATGTCCTGCAAGTAAATCCTCTTACTGACTGAGGAAGATGAGGTCATAAGAATCTGGCTCTTTTGATGACCTATGTATGGTACCGACGCGATTTTTATAAATGGTCGGTTGGAGTATGAGAGGTATACCTCATCTCCGCATGGCATAATGATGTTTGAAAAATATAATCAGCCGTATAGTATAACTGCTTAGGTTGTACTATGAGAAACAATGATTGATGTTACATTGTTGACTTTAATAGTTTGTTCAAGTTTCTAGAATACATGTTCTACATATGCTTTAATGAAGTGATTGCTTAAGTAAATGTTGTTTTACTTATTACCAAACCTGCTGTTGATATTTTCAGTTACTTTGCTTCTGTTATTCCTTATATGCTATAACAAAGCTTCTGGTGGAGAGTTTTAACTCTCGCTGGGACAATTATTCAAATTGTCTCACTCCCGTAGGTTTCTACTTTTTAGGAAGACGCCAAGGACGAAGGAATCCATTTAAGAATGAGCAACAACAGCAGCAACAACATCAGGGGCAGTAGTGAATCTCAGGTGGAGATACTAACTGTCTAGTCTTGTAGATAGTGTGTCTTATGTCGTATCTGTACTCTCAGGTCCTAGGAGATAGTAGATCTGACATTTTGGCATGATGCCTCGAGATTTTGTATCTTACCTTGTACAGTTAACAAGGTGGGTTTTGTTGTAATGCTCGAGATGTGTTTATTACAGAGATGTATTAATGGATCAGTTTGTAAATGACCTATCATGTTGTTTATGAAAGAGTTTTTATCTTTCGAAGATCTCTTTACAAAAGTTTTAAATTTTTAGTGATTTTTGATAATTCCGCTGCTAATCGCTTCCACATTCGTTAATTTGATTGTCAGTTTGGTGTCGGCCGTTTGAAGTGGTATTAGAGCTCTAGGTTCGCTAAGTCTACAGAGACATAGGACTTAGGTAGTAGAGTCTGTTCTAAGTGTCATCCAGTGTATCTGATGGTAACTTCTTCTCACATAGGAGGAGAAGAACTTGAAGATGACTGGATCGGATGAGGAGTTTGTTGCGGGGAGCAACAATACTGCACCAAGAAGAGGTGTAGAGGAGCAAGCAATAGAGGGACAATTACCTGAGATTCCCCTAGCTAACCCAACCATGATAAGGAATTCTTCCTTAGGAATCACTGTTGGGGAATTTAAGGCTACCATGATGTATCTAGTGGATCAAGCACTAGCAATACAACCCATATTACCAGCTCCTAATGATGATGTTTTGGATATCAACAGAATATGTGAACCACAACAACAGGTTGAAGCAATGGTAAACGATGAAGCTTTGAACCTAGAGCAAGTCAGTGCTCAACCTCAGTCTGATGAATCAATATACAATGATATAGGGGTTAGAATACAACCAGAGACCAGGACCTGCTATAGGTGTAGGAAGCCTGGACATATCAGAAATAATTGTCCAGAAGAGAAATATAAAGGAAGAATTGAGAAAAGACCTATCCAAACCCAGGAGCAGAGACCTGGTAGTTCCAAAAGGAAGAAGTTTCTGGTGTCACCAACACAACCAGAACCTAGTACACCAAGACAATGGTCATACAGAAAGGGTAAAGAACCCTTCAGACCATACTGGGAACCTAGAATTGGCTACATATGTAGACAGGTTGGACATCTGGCAAGAAATTGCCCAGCCAGAAATGTTATGGCAAATCAACCTCTGAGGCAGAATCAACTTGAGACAATGAATAATCCTCGAGTCATGACAGGTTAGACGAAATAAATGTTATTCTTAGATGTATTTTTATGATCTCTTGGACAAAACTAAGAAAGTAATTGATTGAACTTTTCTTGATTAATCCTATAAGGACTTATAATGTTGTATAAAATAGATGTTTCATGTTACATGCTTACCTCCATAAAAAGGATGAAGTATTAAAGAGATGTCTGGATAAAATTCAGTAATGTAAGATCTTATACTTGTGATAATAGGAAAAGAGAAGGAAAATGGTAGTATACAAATGCATATTACCTTATCTCAGTATTTATATACCCTGGCCAGGTATACAATTGCTGATGATAAAGTAAATATGGAAACTCCTAGATTGTTATCTTTTTGATTGCTCTGATCAAGTAGTCATTCTGAAACAATCTAATGAGTATCAAGAAATAAGAAATATGGGAATAAGGGAGGTCAACCCTGTCCAGTAAAGATGTAAGAATAATAATAAAGATCCTCCCCATAATGTGAAAATGTGATGGAATCATAAGATGTTTCATGAATGGTTGAAAATACATGATATAACAAGAGGAATATGATCCCTTATTCTCTTTCTTTCCAGGGACATGGAAATCAAGTGGGTCTTAGGACACTTGATGTGCATAATATAAAGATGTTTATGTGAACTATACCTAAAAAGGTATCAGTTTATCTTGGACTTTAGTTCCAAGTTGAGAATATATGTAACAAGTAATGTCCCAAGATGAAAGGAAGATAACACATGTGATAGGTATCAAGATAAGAATGTAATAATATATCAAATGATTTATGTTGATTACCTGGAATGGTCAACTATGAAATCAAATTAAACATGTAAAATATTATGAACATCACTTGTTAGGGGTTTATGTTTTCATAAACATATCTTTCTCCAAGATATCTATCAAATAAGTCCTTGATTGATAAGTAACTTTTCCCTATGATAAGAGAATGTACAACTAATGAGAGAATTAGTGCAAATAATAAGGAAAGTTAATATGGTGTTATCAGATATGATAACACAATCAAGGTATGAAAGGACTTATATAGTCTCAAATAAATGATAGAGTATAATTGTGATGTTAAGAAATGTTGATCTAACTAAGGAAAATGAGAGTATATGTTCCATATGAATCTTTCCATGAAAAGTTTGTGTGGAGTAACTATGTATTGAACAAAACTCTATGATGTTCCATTATAATGAAATGTCACTTGAAGACATAATGGTATAATGCTTAAATAATATCTGCTTTCCCTTTTCTTTCTGGGATTTCGGGGACGAAATCCTTGTTAGGGGTTTATAATTTGTAACATCCCTGACCTAGGTTATGAACTAACCCCAGGTGTTTTTCTTAATCATGTGATTAAATGCTTGTGGTTATCTGTTGATAATGTAATTAAAGCTCCTAAGGAACATACATTTCCATTTCTGCCCCTTTTGAACAATGTTGTAATATTGTTTTGTAATACAGGGACCTATGTGCAAATTACCCAATTAAAAGGGGTTAACTTGCAAATTGCACATGTTAAGATGTTCCTTTAGTGTTGATACATCATAAGAGTGAATGTGATGAAGTGTGATTGGTTCCCCAAGCTTGGGCACTGAGATGCAGCTTGTGGGGCAATCCTTGTGCTTAAAACCCTAATTTTGGTGTAAAGTGCAATTTACCCAAAATGAGGGATGAAACTTGTAAAATACACCTTTTAGAGTATATTTATGACTCTTGGCATCATTTAGAGTAAGAATGATGAATAGGGCACTTCAATTGAATAATCAAATAAGAATGATAACCCTTATAAATTAAATAATCAAGTTATAAGCCTAATAACCCTTCTATATGTGCAACTTAGTAAAAAGTTGGCTTTCTTCACCTTTATACCTTGGGTTTAAGATGATTGTTTCTTAAGTATGGAAGGGAGAAACGTGGCTTAGAATAAGGGAAGGACCTAGATGAGAAATGGAGAAACAAGTTGTCCTTATGTTGAAAATTCACCCAAAGTATATATACACCTTTTCTCACTTAGCAAGGATCGTTTCCTTCACTTCCCTTCTTATCCCCTTGCTTAGACCGACTTAGGACAGAGCTCTGGAGCAGAGGAGGACGGATAAGGAGTTCTAGGTAAGCTTTGTTCATCTTCTTGCTCGGATTCATGGAGGAATTCATGGTGCAAGGTTGGTTTTATGGTCTTCCTTACTTATTTCCTCTTTCTAGCCATCTTTTCCCAACCTTTCCTTGGAGAAACACCCTTGGCCTACCTGTGGAGCTCAAGAAACCATTAAAGGCTTGAAGATTGGAAGCTTGGAGCTCAAGGAACGACCTTAAGGCGGGTTTTATAACTCTAAACCTTTTGCTTTCTTATGCATATCTTTGTACTTGCAAAAGTAGCTTGTTCTTCTTTTCCCCATCCTTCCTTGCTTTCTTGCAACTAAAACCACGAAGAACAGACCTTGATCTGGAGGTAGAAGAAGATGGGCGTGATTACCAATGTTACTTTATCAAACGGTCTTGTTTTCCCCCCTTTGGCCAAACGGTTTGGGGCAAACGGTTTGCAAAACCGTTTAAAGGGCAAACGGTTTCACAAGGTCGGTTGGAGAAAACGGTCTCCAAGACCATTTGAGGGCGTTGACCAAGCATTGACCGTTTGGTATTACTGTTCCTAATGATATTGTCTAATAACCCACCAAATTTGAGGGGTTAACTCCAAAGGAATCGTAGGTTGAAGGCCAATCAATTAGGCAAATCGAATTGAATTAAATGCTGATTTTCAATCTGATTAACTTGAACTTTTTGAGAAAACGGTCTCAAGACCATTTGAGTGCGTTGACCAAGAGTTGACCGTTTGGGATTACTGTTCCTAATGATATGGTCTAATGACCCACCAAATTTGACGGGTTAACTCCAAAGGAATCGTAGGTTGAAGGCCAATCAATTAGGCAAATCCAATTGAATTAAATGCTTATTTTCAATCTGATAAACTTGAACTTTTTGGGCAAACGGTCTCAAGACAGTTTGAGTGCGTTGAACAAGCGTTGACCGTTTGTGATTACTGTTCCTAATGATGTGGTCTAATGACCTACCAAATTTGATAGGTTAACTCCCAAGGAATCATGAATTAAAGGCTAAACAATTAGGCAATTGAATTGAATTAAGTGCTGATTTTCCAATATGATTAATTGAACTTTTTGGGCAAACGGTCTCAAGACCATTTGAGGTCGTTGACCAAGCGTTGACCGTTTGGAATTCCTGTTCATAATTATGTTGGTTAATAACCCTCCAAATTTGAGGGATTAACTCTAAAGGAATCGTGAGTTGAAGGCTAATCAATTATGTAAACCCTAATTGGATTAAGTGCTGACTTTCAACTTGATTGATATGACTTTTTGGGTTTTCTTGCCCAAACGGTCTCAAGACCATTTGGAGGTCACCCAAGACCGTTTGGAGGTCTAGGGTTGGATATGGTTAAGTGTTTGAAGGACAAAAGATATGGTGTTAACCCTAATCGACTAAGTCTTGGATTTGCATTGAATTGAGTTGATTGTTTGGGGTTGATTGGCCCAAACGGTCTCAAGACCGTTTGGGGATCACCCAAGACCGTTTGGAGGTCTGAGGTCAAGTATAGTTGACCAATTGAAGGTCCAAAGGTACCAAATTACAAAGCAATCAATTGCTGATTTGATGATCAACTCAATAGCTCAAACCCTAATGATTTTTCACTAGAATCCAAGGGTTGGGTGAGCCAAACGGTCTCAAGACCGTTTGGAACTCATCCAAACGGTCTAAAGACCGTTTGGAGGTCACCCAATACCGTTTGGAGGTCTAGGGGTGAGTATGGTTAAGCAATTGATGATCCAATGTTACCAAGTTAAAGTGTAATCAATTGTTGATTTGGTGATCAATCCAATGATTCAAACCTTAATTGATTGACTTGGATTTTGATGATATGATGGGAAAATGGTCTCAAGACCGTTTGGAGGTCATCCAAACGACCTCAAGACCGTTTGGGG